>JANUYF010000002.1:319410046-320010046 GCA_026167975.1 Phrynosoma blainvillii | reverse complement strand
GATAGCTATAAACATGCTGTCTTCCCCTGAGACTGAGAGCATGTGAGTCATCCAAGGTCACCCAGTGGGTTTCATGGATGCGCAGAAATCAAGCCATGGTCTCTAGAGTTGCATCCCAACACTCAAAACACCTACACTACATTGGAAGGCAATGGCAAACCTCTGAACAAATCTTGCCAAGAAAACCCCATGATAGATTCATAAGTCAGAAATGACTTGAAGACACACAACAACAATGAAGATATTCTGTGGAAATCAAGAAGTCGGGGATGGCAAGCTAGCTACGATACACGTTTCTTGTTTCAAGGAAGCAGTCTGTTGTTTCCACTTCCATTGTCCATCTGCCTGCCTGTACATAGCTATGTTAAAACGTGTTTTCTCACAAAATATCAGATTCAAAATCTTAATTTTTAATTTTCTGCATCACTCTTTGCAGTATGAACCTCTTATACCTGTGTCTGCAACTATTGAACTAATACTTGTGGAAGATGTAAAAGTGAGCCCTAAAGAAATGACCATCTATAATCACCAGCACATCAAGGTCTTTACTGTCAAAACATTTTTCTTTTTCTTTTCTTTTTCTTTTTTAAAGTAGAATAAAATGTAAAAATGTGAATTACATTGCATATGCTTTTCTTGGCAGGCTGAACTGTTTATTATGGAGGGCTCTGGATATTTTTCAGTTAATACCAGTGTTATCAACATTGTAAAAGTGGCTTATGAAGAAGTTCGAGGTGTTGTGGTGGTAAGTCTCATAAGACAAACAAAACAAATTTGGCACTAGAGATAGAAATAACGTGGTAAGAATAGGAATAGGTTCTTATACCACAAAAAAAGAATAATTCAACATATTTCAGCATAGTTTTTTTTTCTAGAATTGACAGTACTCACAACTAAGCCTTGTACATGTAAACAAAAACATTTTCAGTTTTCTAGCACCCACTTTAAACCTTTTTCCAAAATGCATCCAACCATGACTTTTTCTTTTACCAGTATTCACTTTTCTTATGCTTTCTATTTTGTTGGCCAAACATATAATGTGTGGAGGGGGTATCAAATACACAAATATGCATTAGTAGGCAAAATTACAATATTTCACTCCAGTTACAGTTCTCATTTAAACCAAATGGTTTATGTGTTTATGTGTTTGTAGAGTAAAGATTGGCAATTGGGTTAACTTGGAAAAGAAACTCCGAAGAAGAGAACTCTTTTGGATCTTTACTCTACAAACACATAAACCATTTGGTTTAAATGAGAACTGTAACTGGAGTGAAATATTGTAATTTTGCCTACTAATGCATATTTGTGTATTTGATACCCCCTCCACACACGATTGCATCTAACAGTATTTGATCCATATGGATGTAAATACTTACAGAATAGCATTCCTGGCCAAACATATAAATCTATGCTTTTAAAATGCCTAATTCATCTATCCCTTTTCTCTCTGGTTTTCTGTTCTCTCATTTTCAGTAAGGGATTTTGGAGATAGTTACTGTTTGACTTGCCTGTTGTAAGCAGGAACACTTGGTTACCATTGGATTGGCTACAGTAAAATTGCCTACTCTTTCCCAGCTCAAGCTTTATCTCTCAACCTATGTCACAGATCAGTGCCCAGTTTATTGTTTTCTCTTAAGAATGATAGGTTCCATTTTAAGCAGGAGAAATTCCAAACTATTAAGAATTGTATTTTGTGCATTTTTAGGTACATCCATTACATCCAGGTTCAGTGTCTGTAATGATCCATGACTTATGTCTTGCTTCTACTACGATTGCTAAAGCTGAGGTATATGTTTCTGATATACATGAAGTGCATCTGGGAGTTGTTGACAAGGTTAGTATTCATTTTTCACTGCATTTGTGCTCATAAGATATTCTGCCCATGTAGTAGACCTCTTTAGGATTCATCACTTACAATGTAGCCCATTGGAAATTCAGTTAGAGTAGGAGAAGGTAACTAGAGGGAAGAGGGCAGCATGACTGGAAATGGTGTCATGTTGCTTCCAGTTCCAGGATTCAGAAGCAAAACAAAAGTTTTCCCAGACTTTTAGGGTTGTGGATGGCAAGTGGAGCCCAAGCATTGTGTTTTTGTAGATCTGGGCTTTTTTTTTCAGCTGAATTGGGGGGGGGGAGGGTTTGAGTTTTTTCAGGGGTCTGGAGGGCTACAAGGGTGTCAGAGTCCACGGATAATCAGCCTCTGAATTGGAATTTACCTGCACCCCATACATGTTGAAGATTCATATTGAGGATGGAGCAAGCTTGTTTCCTGCTGCTCCAGAGACTAGGACACAGAGCAATAGATTCAGACTACAGGAAAAGAGAGTCCACCTCAACATTAGGAAAAATGTCCTGACAGTAAGAGCTGTTCAACAATGGAACACACTCCTCAGAGTGTGGTAGAGTCTCCTTCTTTGGAGGCCTTTAAATAGAGGCTGGATGACCATCCATCAGGAGTGCTTTGATTGTATATTCCTGCATGGCAGGGAGTTGGGCTTGATGGCCCTTGAGGTCTCTTCCAACTCTGTGATTCTGTGATTCTAGTTCTGGAAAGTTAGCATAACACATGGGCAAAAAAGTGAGCTGTTAATTCACTAATGCAATTGCAAGTCCGTGGATTGCTCTAAGCCTTACATTCTAAGGGCTCTCAGTGCTTTCAGTCATAACCTGGCCAAAATAAGGACTTAACAGGATGGAAGCCTCTGAGAAGTATTCTCATTTAACAGGTGGAAGATTTCTGAGGTTTCTGCAGATGCTGTTTTAATCAAACTGCTGCTCCCACTAAATCATGGCTATGAGCTCAAAATGTAGAATGAATTGTCTCCTTCCTCAGAAATCTTCAGCCACAATTCTGTCCACCAGCTATCCCACCTAAAATGAGGATGTACACTGCTTTGAGGCAAATATGGCTTCAGATTATCTCTATAGAGAGGAACAAGGCTGACAGTCTTTCTTGATTCCATAATCCTAGTACTGATCCATAATACTAGTTCTTAGTAGCTTGATAACTGAAAAGTTTTAAATAAATTGTTGATAAACAAAGGAGTATTTCTTTAGAGAAAAATTGAATATTTGAAAACAAATGTATTGCAGGTAGAAATTGGCAAAAAAGTTAAAGCTTTCATCAGAGTGCTAGATGCTTCCAAGAAATACTTTCCAGCTAAATACTTCACCTTCATGGACTTAAACCTTAACGCAGCATCTCAAATAATTTCCTTAAAGTAAGTGCTATTTTAATTTGTTATTACCTCTTTTATGCAGAAGAAACAAAAATAATATTATAGGGAATTGCCAAAAAGGTCATAACAATGTGCATTCGGAAAGAAACAGTTGCAACATGTACAGTGATAACGTATCACTAATGTATATAAAATAATATGATGTAGTAATATATTGTGATGAGCTTGAAATATTATTTCATTATAATAATCTGCATTGTTTTTCTTATTATTTTCATGTGCTTTCTAACTAATAAGCCTGTAGTAATTAAAAAACTAAGCAGAAAAATGCATTCCTTTAGAATACTACTAATAAAAGCAAAATAACAATCATAAAAGTGTATAGATGTCAGTGGCTTGATTAAAAGTAGACTGCATGAAACAATAACACTTTAATCTACCAGCAAAAAAAGCTCAGAGTGAAAACAAGGTGGGCTTTATTAAAGAAGTTTCTTAATCGGAGCACTAGAACTAAACAACCTGTATCATATTCCCCAGATCTCACTTCCATAAAGGAAGAAATGTTGACGCCACTTGCCATTTTGTCATAGACTTTTTACTGAAGTCACAAAAGCAAGGGGCATGATCCTCAAACACCTCCAACTAGTTTTTAGTTGTGTATCTCATACGAACAAACCAGTATGGTGTGGTGGTTTGAGCAATGGACTATGAATCTGGAGGCCAGGGTTCAAATCCCTATTCAGCCATGAAAACCCACTGGTGCTGCACATTGACATGGATCATCACGTGCTGCGTAACCACGCTAACACAGATGCAACCGGTGACAGCACCCCAAACCCTTTTATAAATTCCAGTCCCAAAGCCTCTTACAAGTACTTTGATTTTGTTCATTTCAGTAACTGTCAGCTTCACAGTTAAGCCTCTTATTTTGTAAAATCATTTAGTTAAATGATAGCTTAATCATTTAGTATCTTTGAATTCACTTAATTACAGCCTCTGGCCTGAGTTATTGAATTCTGAGAAGCAGAAATTCCTAAAAGGGCTTGTCATGGCAATCAGTTTGATATAATCAGGACAGTCTTATAGACATATTTATAAAATTAGTAATTTTGAATTGTCATGCCTTCTTGTCATGTTTTGTTCTTGCTTTATATTGTTCAGATTCTAAAGCTTTCAAATGTCTGAAGTATACGTGGCATTCCAAACAGATCATAACCTGTCTGTGAAGCACATTGCAATAAATAATATTATTTGCTGAGATACCAATGCCTTATTCTTGATTTTTTAAAAAAAACTACTTAAAATTCATGTAGCATCTGTGCAACTAATTTGAACTAATTGTATATTATACTGCTTAAGACTTAATCATTAGCCAGCAACATCTGAAAGAACAAGACAAGACTTTTGCTACAGAAAGTCCTGATTATTTCTTTTTACATTAATCTATTTGACTAATTAATGTATTTTCTTACTGCAGACCACTCAGTGAGGCTTCTGATGATCACACTGCTGCTTTTCTAGTTCATGGCATTGCCATAGGTCAAACCAGTCTTACAGCTGTTGTCACTGACAAATATGGAGAAAGAATCAGTTCAGCTCCACAGCAGATTGAAGTAAACATTTTCATTGTTATTAGGGAATCATTTCTGAGTTGCTTACTATGATTTAATCAAAAAAATTTCTGATTAAAATTAATGAAAATAGTATTATCATTTTTAATAACCAATGTCAACAACATAAAGGAGAAATTTGGGTATTCTAGCTCTCCAGGTGCTCAGCTTTCTGAAGCTCCAAGATATATTATTAATAATGTAAAAGATGTAACAGTCTAGGTGTTGTATAAAAGAAGGATGTAGAGCAGCCCTTACATAGTAATCTGTTTTGGTTTTGTTTATTAAAACTGATCAGTGCACAAAGAGAAGAGAGAGGATAGTTGAGAGCAGCAGGAAGAATTGGAAAGATAAAGAAGAGGTGTATGATAGAAGTAACAGCTATAGGAAGAAGATGAGGACTGAAAAGTGACCATCACTGAAAAATGCTGAAACTTAACAATATGAAATTGGGGAAGGCCATGCAAGAAATTTCAAAAAGAAAGAAAAGTGGAATTAGCAGAACACAGTCACAAAGAATTGTGTAGCAGGTAACAATAAATTGTAGTTCAAAAGAAAAAGTTTTAAGGGAAAGAACAGAGAAGCTGGATTGAGAAATATAGGATGCATCAAAGAGGAAATAGCCCACACCATCATCACATTCTTCACTATAGGAAATAGTGAAAGCGGCATTGTCAAAAGGAATAAGCCAAATGTTAGAAGGAAGTGCACATAGTAAATGAGAAAGCACTGTGACTGGGATGTTTTAGGCAGCTGTTACAGATTTTGGAACAGAAGAGAATAAAAGAAGAAGAAGAAGAAATTTTATTTCTAAGCCGCCCCTCTGCTTAGCAATCGGGGCGGCATACAGCATAATTTAAAAACAAGAGAAAAGTAAAAGCAGCACTGAAAGAATTTGGTTGAGTACTGTGTAGTGGTTGAAATGTTGGACTGGAACAAACCAAGAGAATCCTTACTCAGCCATGGAAAACCACTGGATCACCTTGGGCAAATCAGACTCTTTCAACCCAGGAGGAAGGCAGTGACAAACCTCTTCTATCTACGGCTCCATCCGCATTGCAGAAATAATCCAATTTGATAAAACTTTTACTGCGATGGGTCAATGCTGTGGAATTCTAGAGTTTGTAGTTTGTTGTGTCACCAAAGCTTGCTAACTGAGAAGGCTAAATATCTCACAAAACTACAAATCTCAGAATTCCATAGCACTGAGTCATTGCAGTTAAAGTGGTGTGGATTATTTCTGCAGTGCAGATGCAGCCTAAATCTTGTCAAGAAAACCCTAGAATGGGGTGGTGTAACTCAGAGTTAACTTCAAGGTACATAACAAAAACAGCAAAAAGCAAGAAGAAACACAGTGTTGAAAGTTGTCATGAAATCCCTTAAAAACTACTTTTTAAAAAAAATCTTGTCCTTTCACTTCTAGGTTTTTCCTCCTTTTAGACTGATACCAAGAAAAGTAACCTTGCTCTTAAGTGCAGTGATTCAGGTGAGCTATTTCTAAGATTGTTGTGAACTAATTATTTTAAGAAAACAGTTACTGTAAATTTAATGGGTCAAAGTCATGGCCAATGTCCAACAAATTTCATTCTGCCACCCCTTGCAAATATCGAGTTCTGGATTAAGCACAGTAATTTTAGTTTTCCCTTCTGTTGTACACAACCAGTTGTATTAACAATAGAGACCCCAAAAACATACATGATACTGCTTGTGTAGCTGGAAAAATCATCATTAACTAATAAGTCTAATAGTACATTCTAACCATTAACATTATATTGGATTTAGGCATGTAATCTTACCTTGCATTTCAGTATGGTTTTGCATTCAACCTGCATATTGTCATGAAATGAGATGTCATTAAAAAGAAACCTCTTACCATTTTCCTATTTATGCAATACATTAAAATTAAAACAGGTAGGTAAGGAAGGCACTGGCAAAACTACCTCTGAGCAGTCCTTGCCTAAGAAATTTGTGGAGTCACCATAAGTCGACAGACAATATACACACAGAATTACTGACAATCATGTCCAGGTGCCCCCACTGTATTTATCTTCAGAAACAACTGAGCCTGACCTTGAGGAACAATCCATTTAAAAAAATATCTGGCAAGCATATTGCTTTTAAGTAATCCATATGAATAAGGTATTCAAAAATTTAAAAATGCTTTTTTATTATACAAGCTTTCATGAATCTTCAAGGATATGGCAATTTAAAGATGTCCAGAGATATAAAAGAAAAGCACATATCTCTGTAAATTCACCTCCCAACACTTTGTACAGAAGAATTAGAGGTTTACTTGATCATCTACTTGTTTTGAGTGTTTCTAGCACAGGGAGCTAACAAATAATTTTGTATCATGTTGGCCTACTGAAAGCTAAAGAATATTCTGGGGAGGGGAAAGGCATCTATGTTGTGCCTAGATCCTCTGTAATTTATCAGTAGAAGATAAACTAGTATATCTTGTTTGTAACTGTCAATAATTCATTTTTTAAATAATTAACAACAGATTACTTCTGAAGGGGGACCACAGCCTCAATCCAACATAGTCTTCTCCATCAATGATACCAGTATTGCTTCTGTGAACAACAGTGGCCTCATAACAGGCATATCAGTTGGCAACAGCACTGTAACAGGGATGGTTCAAGCTGCCAATGCTGAGACTGGCCAAGTTGTGGTTGTTTCTCAGGTAACTATTTGATATATGATATGAGGTTGTATTTCAAGTTATTCTTTGTTCTCACAGTGCTGGGAAAATTGAGACTGCTGTGTGAAAGAACCTTGACACATCTCCCATTTCTTCTGCAGGCTATAGTAATTTAAGAACAAATCTGAACAATAAACATGCATAAGAGAGGTTTGTCTTTTAGGCCCTTTTATGCATTCTCAGTACAAGATTATTATTTATAGTGGCCTATTTAACAAATCCTCTGATTTAAAAAACTCCTTTTAACAAAATCTATTTATGCCTGCCCAACACTCCCTTTCTTCCTCATCCTCAGATTGCCTGGAAGTTTCTTAACAGCATTGACAGGGCAGGATATGGAAAGAGGGTTGGAGAAACCCAGGCTTTTGGTGTTGGGTTGCACCATCATGTCTACAGTAAACAATGCAATTAAGTTAATGCTGGGAAAGAATAGGATTCAACTCTAGCTAGTATAACTGCAGCTGTTTATGTCTGCCTGCAGCAGACAAGGTAAACAGCAGATAGCTCCAGAATCCCTTTTGAGCATGCTTGACCAGTAAACCAGAGAAAAGGGGGAAGGAAAACTTGTCTTCTTCATCAACTACTCCCAGCATGTTAAAAAGCATACATCTATAAGTTTGGCCACCAAAGTGGAAATCATAAGAAAAGTGGAGACGGGGGGGATGGAATATTCCTCACTAGATGCATTTTAGATACATTTTTGAAAGGATCTCTTGAAAGATCAAAATATTTCTCTTATGCAAAGCTTATCTGAGTTGTTTCATTTCACATGTACATATTGTTGTCTATAAAAGGTTTGCTGAAACATGTTCAGTTGATTTTCTTTTCTTTTTCTTTTTCTTTTTGTAGTATAGGAACCTATCCATTGTTTTTCCATGTTATTTCAGCCTCTGGTAGGAGTGTATCCATTGTTTTTCTATGTTATTTCAGCCACTGGTACCAAATTTTCTGTTAAAGAAGTGATGCCAAGGAGACATCTACCTTATTAACTGATGTATGCCTGAAAACTACATACAGTAAAAGATACATATTTTTTGAAGTAAATTGATTTTCATTCATAAAATCTATCCTTATTGGATATAAAATCCTTATTTCATTCATCCCAAGAACCAACCTATGTCATACATCATACTTATGCTCAACAGGGAGTGAATACTGACTAATATTGAACCGTAACAATTAATGGCTTTGCTATGACTTGATCCAGCAACACCTGATTTTGTATTGGCTTAGATTGAATCTTACCTCTTTCTGGCCCTCTTTTGTCCAATAAATACTTGTTTCTATCATTCTTATAGTAAGCACTAATTAAATGTATGTGCTTCTGAATCTGATATCCTGTTTTAAAGTGTCCTTTTATAACAAACATCCTAAATCCTGTTTGTTGATGTATCACTTTTTTGACTAGGTTCTGATGTATCATTTATGGGCAGGTACTTCATACTGAGCTGACTTTGATCTGTTACTGAGTTTTTATAGTGTCCTGATTTCTATATCACCTCTGTGATTTTATTCACTCCATTGGTATATCTGTTGAATCTTCTGAAAACTTGTTTACAGGTTTTTTTGTTTTTCATTTTCAAGAACAGTTAGTATATGTATTATTTCGTTATTTTATTTTCATATATCCCACCTTTCTCCCAATATAAGGACTCAAGACAGCATATGTATATGTGTGATTAGTAGCAAAGTTATCTGATTTATCCAATTAATCAGGCAAATATGAACTTTTATTAATATTTGGACCTCATTCATTCAGATGACTAGTATAATGTTTATGTGTATATAATTATTCAACTGAGCCATCCAGTTTCCAAACCAAAATGGAAGTCTGTCTTCCATATATCACGCTTTAGTGTGGATTTGTGGGTGATCAAGAGTGTCAGCAGTTTAAATCTTGTCAATTGATAGTTTCAAACACATCTTTCAAGTTTAGTTGACTTTGGGCCTTTGCAGACTGCCAGAAATAATGCAGCTTGAGACCACTTTAACTGTCCTGGCTCAGTGCTAGGGAATCATGGGAATTGTATTTTTTTTCTGTGACATTGAGCCTTCTCTGTCAGAGGGCTCTGGTGTCACAATAAACTACAGTTCCCATGATTCCTTAGCACTGAGCCAGGACAGTTAAAGTGGCCTCAAGCTGCATTATTTCTGGCAGTCTGTAAAGGCCCTTTATTATCAGCTATCAAAGGTATGTTCCTAATATGTGACCTTTTTATAGTGACCTTTTGTTCTTTCATTGATCATGTGGGGAGTCAACTCGTTTGCCTGATACTGAGGCAGAAAAGGGAGACAGAGGTGCTGGATTATCACTCTGGATAATGGTTTCAAGGTACTCCTTAGGCATTGAGAAGTTTATAAATTAAAAATACACGCAAAAAGCACATTGCTAGCCCTAAACTTGAGTAGAGGCATTGAAGCAATTAATCTAAGGCAGACTTACCAGGTTCCCACTGATTCATTGTATTAATGCTAGTCGGGCTAGATTTAGGGCAAAGACATTTTTAGAACCCAAAAACATTGTGAGAAGGATCTGTGAACCTGTAGGATATATGGGATACTGCAGTGACAGTTGAAAGAAAGGAGACTTTGGAAGGTGGTGGGAGAACCAATTGCCTGTAAGTTCCCAGCAACTTACATTTAGTATCTTATGCAGGAGGGGGTAAGTTGGGAGGAGCTCATGAAATTAAACAACAACTACTACAATAATAATTTTTATTTCTTACTCAGCTCTCCTTGCGGCTCAAGGCGGGTTACAGCATAGTTAAAAAACACAATTGTTACATAAAATACACATATTAAAATGCATTTCTACACAATATTTATATTAAATTACATAAAACAATAATTATATAAAATTCATGTTTAAAGCTGCCTGTGTAGGCCTGCCGGAAGAGATAGATCTTCAAATGTGTTTTATATTCCAAAAGCTGGTCAAGCTGTCAGATCTCTTCTGACTGGTCATTCCATAGTCTTGGGGCAGCCAATGAAAAGGTCCTATGGGTGATGGCTGCCAGTCGAGTTCTTGCAGGCTGTAGCAGCCACCCCCCAGAGGACATCGGTGTTTGGGGTGGATTGTATGGAGAAGGCAATCTTGTAGGTAACCTGGACCCAAATCATGTAGGGCTTTAAAAGTCAGACCAACACTTTGTACTTTGCCCAGAAACTAATTGGCAGCCAATGGAGTCACTTGAGTATGGGTGTAATATGTTCACTCCGGGATGTTTCTCTAACCAATCTGGCTGCCATATTTTGAACCAACTGGAATTTCTGAACTTGTCACAAAGGTAGCCCAATGTAGTGCACATTGCAGAAGTCCAACCTTGAGGTTACCAGTGCGTGCACCACTATCTTTAGGTCCTTCAAATCTAGGAAGGGGCACAGCTGACTTATCAGCCAAAGGTGAAAGTAAGCACTCCTGACTGTTGCATCTACCTGGGCATTCATTTGGAGAGACAGATCCAGGAGCACTCCCAAGCTGTGGACACAGTCCTTCAGGGGGAGTGTAACCCCATCCAGAACTGGTTGACACACCTCCATTCCCAGATTCAGACCCTTGATGGCAAGCATCTGTTTTGTCTGGATTCAGTTTCATTTTTTTCCCCTCATCCAGTCCATTACCTTCTCCAGGCATTCATTCAGAGGAGACACACTATCTTTAACTGAGGCTATTTTGGAAGGCATGGAGAAATAGATTTGGGTGTCATCAGCATATTGATAACACCCCGGCCCATGTCTCCAAATGATCTCTCCCAGAAGCTTCATGTAAATGTTAAAAAGCATTGGGGATAGGATGGCACCTTGTGGGATGCCTTATAACAGCTCCTTTTTTGAGGAGTTGCTGTCCCCGAGCACTGCCATCTGGAACCTGCCGGAGAGGTATGACCAGAACCACTGCAACACAGTGCCCCCAATTCCTAAACCCCCCAGGCACTCCAGAAAGATGCCATGGTCAATGGTATCGAAAGCCACTGAGAGGTATAGAAGCATCAACAGGGACACACTCCCCCTGTCGGTGTTGAGATGAAGATCATCAACTAAGGTGACCATAGCAGTCTCAACTCGATATCCTGCCCTGAAGTCAGTTTGAAATGGATCAAGAAAGTGTGTATCATCCAAGACTGACTGGAATTGGAGGGCAACTGCCTTCTCAATCACCTTGCCCCCAAAAAGGAAGATTAGAAACAAAGTCCCATACCTGCATTATCAGGTATGTTTCAGATAGGCAGGCAGGCAGACAGACTGAAAGACTGCTTCCTTTCCCTCTCCCCCATAAATATAAAATGTTCATATCCTGGACTCACAGCACTGACATGTGGCCTCTATAATACTACACAGCATTGTAGGATAAGATCCATGATGTCCTTCTGCTGAAATTTCTCCCTCATACATCAGGGCTGAACTGGACTACAAAGTTCTTGTTTCAGGTTGCTTGATGTGCTTGCAGATTTTCAAACTGGTGTTGATACACTATCACATTTTCTTGCAGATCTCATTTATAAAATATTTCCAAAATGTTGTTTTCACAATTTTAAAATTTCTTATTCATGAATTGGCATGCTTGTCATATTTTTTGCCTCTGATCAAACTATCCATTGTAGCAGCTCTCATTTTTGTGACCATGTGTTTTCCAAACAGATGCCTAGAACACAATAAAAGTAAGGCTTTCTGCCTTTCTTTTCAGGATGAAGTTGAAGTCGAGGTAATTCAGCTTGAGGCTGTTAGAATCCATGCACCCATTACACGAATGAAAACTGGCACTCAGGTAAATCAAATCACTGTTGGTTTGGATTTAGTTCATTTTTATATGTGGTATGTTGAATTAGGAAACAGCTGACATAATGTAATTGGTGAAGACACGGCAGCTTATTTTTTATATTTTTCATGTTTGTAAAGATGCACTCAGCTTTAATTGTGAATACTTTTGAAAATCAAGGTAAATATATGCTTCTGTTCCACCAGATGCCAGTGTATGTGATGGGTATCACAAGCAATCAAACTCCTTTTTCATTTGGCAGTGCACTGCCAGTGTTAACATTTCATTGGTCTGTCACCAAGCGGGATATCCTGGATGTCAAATCAAGATTCAGTGAGGTAAACTACAAACTGAGATTTGTTTTCTAAATTTTGTCAAGAAGCTAAATTTGACGGGGTGAGATTACAAGAAAATGTGAGTCGCACATTTTGTGTTCTTTGCTCACGGGTGTATTTACTTCGATGCACAGTTTTTTGGTAGCTGACCTAAGATGTCAAAGATGCCCACTAAGGGCTTTATCACACCAGGCAATAACCATAATAACAGCTGGTTAATAGTGTTTGTTGCTGGGACTTGTCGCATGATATCACCTTCTTTCTTTTGTTATCTTGGTGGGAGAGTGTTTGCCATGCATTTCTTTTCATTCACACAAAATGTCCCACTTTTATGGTGTTAGCATTTGCAGTGTGATAAACTAGTTCTGCTTTAATCCTGATTTCGGGTGGTGTGTGGGCATACCTTAAGTGTTGCTTGCCCTTTCCCTGCCAGTGAGTTCCTGAGTTAAGAAGACAAGATTAATCACAGGTAGAGTATTCACTTTCATCTCCAATTAATAAGTCTACCCTATTTAGTTTTTCCAGGTAAGACTGCTTTTAATTTATATTTTATATTTCTTTGGGGGGGTATCTCTCTGTGTGTGCCAAGCTAGGCACACACTGGGTTGTACTGGATAAGGTATTAGTGCAAATGAAGGCTGCAATGCCAGAAAGATTATGAAGATTACAAAAGTATGATAAAGAAGAAGTAGTCTTGAATGCATAGTGCTTTTGAAAAGAATGAGATTTTAGTGGCAGAACTCTCTAGTGTGATGATGTCCTAAGTCAGTGCTGGCTTAGGATTCCATTGTGTTTGTGGGTTATATCATTTCCTTCAGAGTTTTTTTTACCAAATCAGAAGTTGTCATTCTTTCCTGCTGACAGATGGAGTGGTTCTTGGTCTTAGCAGTATCATATCCAAAGTACCCATCTTGCTGCTTGTTAACATTGGTCATATTTTGTTGCCTTGTATACCTCTGGTGCACACTTCCCATTTCTTTTTATGAGATCACTTTCTGCATGGACACACTCTGTGTCAGTCTCCTAACTTTGTATCTTATTATCACCAGGTATCGTTCAAACACCATAAGAATATTTCTTTGCATGGCATATTGTTGGGGCATATATTGTACCTACAGATGTCTGGACATGTTGTGACCTTCTAGCAGATGGCTCTTGATTAGAGATAACAAGTGGCTCCTTGCCTAAAAGAGGTGGTGACTTTTGGTGCTCTTTACATGAGCACTTATACAATATCATGAGATTGGTTGTCTTTAAATTTGAGGCTATCACAGTGATGTACAAATAGCCTTCCTGTTAACTGATGCTAGGAGAATTGCTATAGTGGTCACCTATTATAATCACAATAAATTCTGAATTTCCACTGGTCGCAAGAATTGGGTACAACCTCAGTATCAAGCAGAGGCTGAATGTCCACCTATATGGCTAGTACAGTCACTATTCTTCTGAACTTACAAGGATTTGGACAAGATGAATCTTTTCCCCTTCCTATTCTATGATTTAAGATCATTGCACATCTGTGACTGTATGAACAGAGTGGTTTTGAGAAGAGTCTAGACAGTTTGAGAGCAAAGATATGAAGATCAGGCGATGGGTCCATGCAAGATACTGAGGTAAATACCTTTAGTACTGAGACTACTATTTTGTCTTTCAGGCTTCTGTTCAGCTCTCCATCCAAAATAACTTTGCTATGGATGTTTATGGAAGAGGGAAAGGAAGAACAGGACTAAAGGTTGTTGTCAAAGCCCTTGATCCTTCAGCTGGACAATTTTACCACATGACAAGAGAATTATCTGATGAAATCCAAATACAGGTATCACGTTGGTAGTTCATACTAGATAATCCTGTGTTACGTGGCGAGCCCTCCTGCCACCATTCACCTTTTAGCACTGAGTTTTTGGATGGCAGTCCTGTAGGAACTCGTTATCCCATCCTGCCTCCAATTTATGTGTATAGGACCCATACTATTCTTTGTATGATGTCCCACACCAATCTTTAAAATGTTAGTAGTGTGGTTTGTTTTAAAAACGTAGGCCAAGTGATGTTTAAATAAGAACAAGAGTTTATTTTAAAACAGCATGGAATAACAATAACTTTTATCAAAGCTTGTTACTGTAGGCTTGCTGGGTTACATGTAATAATGTTTGTTTCCACTTCACTTTTAATACTTCAGCCACACTGGCTAACAATATATCTCAGAGGAGAACACTACAGCAACTCCCTTCTTTAGAGTTCTGTATGTGTTTCAAGTCCCTCCCATCTAGATTCTAACAAAATTACAATTCCCTCAGGAACTCCCCAAAACACAGCCCTCTCTCTGGCTTCACTCCCTGACAACAACTCTCTTCAACTGTCTAATCCCCAACTCTTCACTCCAACTGTCAACTTGGAATTTTCAAGTGCTCCCAACTTGAATTCTATTGGTTGGCCCTTAGCTGCCTCCTGATTGGCCAGGTGGACATTCTGTTCACCACACACTGTAGTCTGTTGTGAGTGGAGCAGAGTAGGTTTCACAATTCCCCCTAATTCCACATGCCTTGTTACAATAGGGCACTGGATTAGAGCTAATAAACTGAAAATATTGATAAAACAGAGGGATTGAAGGAGGGCAATAAATTTATTCAGGTTAGTGGTATTCACCTAGTTCTGGATAAAGCTGAATTCTACAGAATGGATCAGAATCATAGTTTGAGTGTGTTTAAGTGTGTTTAAGTGAGGTTTATTGGTTTTGTGATTGATTTTTTAATTTATTTTTATATCAAATAAATTTACAATAATACATTTAGATTTGCATTATACATTAATAATGTCTTCATCCTATTGTTGTCTGCATTATATAACTCCTTCTAATTGTCTCTCACACTTTACTCTAGTCTTATTGTTATTCAGAATTTTCCTAGATATATCTCATTCATCTAGTCAGTATTCATGACATTTCATTTATCTCTTCCTTTTTTCTTAATAATAATAATAATAATAATAATAATAATAAATTTTATTTTTATCCCGCCCCTCTGCATAGCAATCGGGGCGGCTCACAACAATTAAAATACAATAATTAAAATACATTTAAGTATCCCGATCCCTCCACCCATCCCTCCCACCCCTTAAGACCGAATTAAACTAGAAAAAATTAAAACAAGGTCAATAAAAACAGAGTGATAAAATAATAGTGACAACACAACAGAGAGTCTGGGGAGAGGATTCAATATTCATTCCTCAAGAGGATCAATCTGGGAATGCCTGCCGGAAGAGATCCGTCTTAACTGCTTTCTTAAAAGCCACGAATGTTGTAATAAGACGGATCTCATCCGGCAGGCCATTCCATAGTTTGGGGGCAATCAACGAAAATGCTCTCTGCGAGGTCTGATTCAGCTTGGCTTTTGGTTGATGGAGTAAGTTCTTCCCGGCTGACCGAAGGGCACGGGGGGGCTCATATGGGGAGAGGCGGTCCCTAAGATAAGTTGGACCCAAGCCATGTAGGGCTTTAAAGGTCAAAACCAACACCTTGTACTGCGCCCGGAAACTAATTGGCAGCCAGTGGAGGGATTTGAGCACAGGTGTAATATGCTCCCTCCTAGATGTACCGGTAATTAACCTGGCTGCCATATTTTGTACTAACTGAAGTTTCCGAGTTAGGCACAAGGGTAGCCCCATGTAGAGTGCGTTGCAGTAATCTAAGCGTGAGGTTACCAGTGCGTGCACAACGGTTTCCAGGTCTTTCCTATCCAGGAATGGGCGCAGCTGGCGTATCAGCCGAAGCTGATAGCAGGCACTCCTGACTGTCGCACTCACCTGACTAGTCATATGAAGCGACGAGTCAAGGAGTACCCCCAGACTGCGCACACAGTCCTTGGAGGGGAGTGTGACCCCGTCCAGGACTGGGGGCTGTAATCCCGTCCCCGGATTTGGACCTGTAACCGTGAGCACCTCCGTTTTGTCTGGATTCAGCTTCAATTTATTTTTCCTCATCCAATCCATTACCGCTCTAAGACAGTCATTGAGAGGAGAGATGCCATCAGAGGTCTGAGACGATGATCTGGTCATGGAGAAATAAATCTGGGTGTCATCAGCGTACTGAAGACACCGCGCTCCATGCCTCCGAATGATCTCTCCCAGCGGCTTCATATAAATGTTGAATAACATCGGAGACAGGATGGCGCCCTGTGGGACGCCACAATTAAGTTCTATTTTGGAAGAACAACTGTCCCCGAGTCTCACCCTCTGGGATCTGCCAGAGAGGAAGGAATGGAACCACCGCAAAGCAGTGCCTCCAATTCCTAACTCTCTCAGCCGATCCAAGAGGATGGCATGATCTATAGTGTCAAAGGCCGCTGAGAGGTCCAAGAGCACCAGCAGGGTCACACTACCCCTGTCAGTGCTCAAGCGGAGGTCATCGGTCAGAGCAACCAAGGCAGTCTCAACTCCAAATCCCGTCCTAAAGCCGGTTCTTCTTTTGTGTTAACTCTTCTGATTTCCATTTGCACATTTTTGTTACTTGTAACCTAATTCCATCTGTTATCGCAATATTCATTTATTGGGAGCCACTCTTTTCTTGTAGTCTCTAAATTTTCCTGATTAAGTCAAGCTGTTAAAATGTCCATTTCCTTCATTTCTGTCAATTTCATTAAACATTCATTGATAGTTGGGAGTTCTTTCTGCTTCCATTTCTGCACCACTAGTATCCTTGCTGCTGTAATCATATTAAGTAATATTCACCAATATTTTCTTTCTGTATACATCGGTAATTTGTTAAGCATATTTAACAGATAAATCTCAGGTCTCAGTTCGTAATTCACCTTTAATATCTTCCCAATCATAATATGAATCTTCTTCCAATAGACCTTCAGTTTCAGCATCTCCACTACATATGGAACCAGGATCCACCTTTCTTGTTGCATTTCCAACACTCACTAGAGTTAGTTTTTGTAAAGCTTTGCAATTTTACTAGGTGTAAGAAACCATCTGTGTTCAATTTTAAAGTAATTTTCTTTTAAATCCTGAGATTTTGTGAATTTCTTCGTCTTTGTCCTAGCATAATTCCAACTTTCTACTCCAATCACCCGATCACAGTTTGTTGCCCACTTTATCATGGTATCTGATATCAACTCATTTTCCTGTTCTCTTTCTCTCAGAAAGTTGTACAATTTTGATATTCTTTTCTTTGAATACAATAATATTTTATCAATTTCTGATTCATTTTCTCCAAATTCTTCATTCTTTTGGTCTATTTTGAATCTTTCACTAAGTTGTAAGTAGGCAAACCAGTGCATTTTTGGGTCCATTTCTTTTAACTCATCAATCTCCTTTAGTTCATATTTATTACATAATGTTCTCTTTATTATGTCCTTATATGTTAGCCATTTATTCAGTTCTCTCTACCTCCCCAAAAAAGCTTCTTCAGGGGATATCCACATCGGTATCTTTCTGAGGTTTTGTGATTGATTTAATGTGTTGTTTTATTATATGTGCCATCACAAGATCTTTGGGCTGTAGGTGACTCATTGGTGAAAATGATAAATAACATTATTGTTGTTGTGATTGTTGTTAACTGCCATCAAGTCATCTTCAACTTACAGTGACCCTATGAATGACAGACCTTAAAGTCACCCTGTCATCAACAGCCCTGCTCAAGTCCCACAAACTCAAGGCCATGGCTTCCTTGGTTGAGTGTATCCATCTGGAATGCAGTCTTCCTCTTTTCCCACTCCCTTCTACTTTAATAAGCACTATTGCCTTTTCTAGTGAGTCAATTCTTCTTCTTATATTTCCAAAGTACAACAGTCTCAGTTAAGACATCTGGCTGCTAAGGAGAGTTCACTTGATTTGTTCTAAGACCCATTTATTTGTCTTTTTAGCAGTCCACTTCTCCAGCACCACATTTCAATTTTATTTTATTTTATTTTATCCCTATCGGCTTTCTTCATTGTCCAGCATTCACAATCATACATCGAAATTAGCAATATGATGGCATGGACTATCCTAACTTTAGTATTTGATTATATATATGCCTCAGGATCTTGTCTAATCCCAATCTTCTTCTGGGTTTTTTTTTTATATATATACTGTAGTCTCCATTCTGATTAATTACTGAGCCAAGGTACGGAGAGTATTGAAGTATTTCAGTGTCTTCATCATCTACTTTAAAGTTATGTAAATCATCTGCAGTTATTAGCCTTGCCTTGACCCTCTTGCCAATTGCAGACCATTCTATTTCTCTGCATTGTTTCCTGACCGTAGCTTCTTCTTTGGAGTACAAGCTATTCATCTGGACAGTCAAATGTTGTGAAACACCAATTTCTTTAAGAATAACCCCTAGTTTTTCATGATATACATAATTAAATGCTGATTTTCAGCACAGGCTGTTTTTCTTCTGAAATTCTTTGGTGTGCTCCAACATACGTTTGCAATGGGATCCCTAGGGCCTGTTCCTTTCCTGAAACATCTAGCATTTCTCACTCCATATATGGTAAAAGCCTTTGTTGTAGAATCTTGAGCATAATTTTGACTGCAAGGGAAATTAATGCTGTGTTCCTATGGTTAATGCAATCCTTGATATCCTCTTTCTTGGGGACTGGAATGTATATTGAGCATTTCCAATCTGCAGGCCAATGTTTTGTTTTCCATATTTGTTTCTTTTAATTTATAATAAAGTAATAATAGTAATGTTGAAACAAACATTACATATATTCCATATACAATAAAGTATGTAATTTTTCTTCTTATGTGTCTTCCTAACTTCTTTCTTCTATTTCTTTCATCTGTCTTGTGACTTCCTTAGTTTGTCACTCTGGATCAATTTTTCATTAGTTGTTCATCTTCTCCTGTTATTTAGTCTTATTTTTAACTCAAATTCTTTTATACTTTTTTACATACTCTTTGTAACAAGAAACATTTCAATAAAATACAATAAAATACCAAGGAAATAAGACCTCAATCTTATTTCAAGAGCTCCTTCTTAAAACTTTTAATCAGTTACTATTTAGAACTTCATTTACCCCTTTATCTTTATTTGCTAGCTTTTGCTAGCTAGATTGACTAAATTATCTAATTTTCCTCTATTGTCCTTATCACATATTTCCATTTTTCCCCATTTTTTCATACCTTTTTTATTTAATATCACTGTTAGCCTATCCATTTCCTTCACTTCATATATTTTATTTTTCCAATCTTCAACTTTTGGAGGGTATTCTTTTCTCCAATACTTTGCAGTTAAAATTATAGCAGCTGAAATTAAATATAATATAATCTCCAATTTTTCCCTTCTCCCTCTTTCCCTAATACTGATGTTATATTTAATAAATATAGTTTAGGTACTAAATCATAGTTAGTTCTCAACATTTTTTATTATTTTATGTATCAACATTTTTTGTTATTTTATGTATCTTAATCCAAAATTTCTCTATTTTCGAACGCCACCACATGTGTAAAAGTGAACCTTTTTCCTTTTTTGCATCTCCAACATTTGTTGTTATTTAATCCAAAGATTTTATTTAGTAAAAGAGATGTGTGTTACTCATCCACAAAAAGGGAGACACAAGAGACTGCAGCAACTATAGAACCATAGCACTGATCTCCTATACACACAAAATCATCTCAAAATGATTTCTCACTTTCATATGGTAGCCCTGATTTATCCAGCCCTAGAAGGCTAACTCTAGTGTTAATTCTAGTCAACTCTAGTGCTAACCAACAGTTAGCAACAGTTACAGAAAACAAAATGATGGCCAACAGATTGGAAACAATCAATGTGCATCCCCATCCACAAAAAATGAGACACAAGAGACTGCAGCAACTATAGGACCACAGCACTAATTTTCCATACAAGCAAAATTATGCACAAAATTCTGCAACATAGACTCCAACCATACATGGAGAGAGAAATCCCAGAGGTCCAAACAGGATTCAGGAAAGAAGGAGGCACTAGGGATCACATTGTAAACATATATATGATGGCTAATAGAGTGCATCAGGGAATTACAAAAGAAAATCAGCATGTGCTTTATAGTTTATAGCAAAGCCTTTGACTGCATAGATCGTGAAAGGCTATGGAATGCCCTGAAAGACGTGGGAGTACCAATACATCTGATAGTCCTGTTGAGGAATCTGTACTCTGGACAAGAGGCTGCTGTCAGAACAGGATGCGGAGAAACAGAATGGTTCCCAATTGGCAACAAAGTTAGACAAGGCTGCATCCTTTCACCCTATCTGTTCAACTTGTATGAAGAACATATTGTAAGAAAAGCATGCTTGGACACAGAAGGAGGAGGAGTGAAAATAAGAGGAAGGAATATCAAAAATCTGTGATATGCAGAAAACCTGACAGACCTGGAACACCTACTAAGGAAGATCAAAGAAGTGCTAAGGCAGGCTTAATGTTGAACATGAAGGAAACAAAAATAATGACCACTGAGGACCTTCACAAGTTCAACCTAGACAATGAAGAAATAGAAATAGTAAAAGAATTCTCATACCTGGAATCAAACAATTATAGAAATGGGGGCTGCAGTCAGGAAATCAGAAGAAGACTAAGAATGGGGAGGGTGGCTATGAAAGAACTAGAAAAGATTTTAAAGTGCAAAGATATACAACTCAGCACAAAAGTTAGACTCATACAAGCCATTGTATTCCCTATTACCATGTATGGATGTGAGAGCTGGACAGTTAAGAAAGATGATAGGAAGAAAATCAATTCATTTGAGATGTGGTGCTGGAAAAGAGTACTGAGGAGCCCATGGACAGCCAAAAGAACAAATAAGTGGGTCCTAGAGCAGATCAAGCCGGAAAACTCCCTGGAAGCCAAGATGACCAAACTGAGGCTGTTATACTTTGGATATATCATGAGAAGGGAGGACTCTTTGGAAAAAACAATAATGCTGGGAAAGGTGGAGGGAAGTAGGAAGAGAGGAAGGCCACATTCTAGATGGATAAGCTCTATTAAGGAGATTACAGGTATGGGGTTGCAGGAATTAAGCTGAGCAGTGGAGGACAGAGGGTATTGGAGATGTCTCCATAGGGCTGCCATGAGTCGAGATCGACTTGAGGGAAGTTAATAACAAGCAACAAAAAGTGCCATCTATTAGCTATTTTAAAATAATTCTCCTTCAGGTCCTGTGATGATATAAATTAGTTTGGTTTTTTCCTAGCTCTTTCCCATTTTTCAAGTCCAATATTGTGCCCCAATTCTTGAGCCCATTTTATCATATAGTCTTTTTATCTCTTCTGTTTCTCAGCTTCTTTGTAGTAATATTTCATAAATTTTACTAATTTTCTTTGTCTCTGGTGCTTTTATTATTTTATTCTATCTATTTCATTTTCTTCCTCCTCAAATCCTGTTATTTTAAGGTCTTCTTTGAACTTCTCTTTTATTTGCCAATATCCCATCCAATGTAATTTCTTATCTTTGTTTTTTAGTTCTTCTCTTGTTTTAGATGTTGTTTTACCTCTTTCATCCCGACTTAAGATTTCTTTATCTGCTTTCCATTTTTGATTTTCTTCCCATCATCCAAAGAAAGCCTCTTGGGATGATACCCAGAGTGGAATCTTTTAATAAAAATTTGTTTTGATATTAAGCCAGTTTTTTAGTAGTAATTTCCTTAAAATATGATTGTTAAATTCTTTGTTTATTTTATGTCTCTCATACCAAGTATGCATGCCAACCAAATCTTAAGTTGTGTTGTTCTATATTTAGTGTCCTTGAGCTTTTTTAGTTATATGCAATCTTGGACCGGAGTAAGTTTGCTGCCACATGGTATAAATATATATCTGGCAGAGTCATTCCCCCTCTTTCTATTGTGTCTTTTAAGTTGTTCCAATGAATTCTCGCTTACCTTCTCTTCCATATAAATTTTTAAGGTCTTAATTCCATTGTATAAAAATCTTTTGATTGTATATTATTGGCAGGTTGAGGAATAGAAACATTAATTTAGTGAATATATTCATTTTAATTACTGCAATTCTGCCCAGTAGTGACAGATTTAGCTTATTCCATTTATGAAGTTATTTTTAATCTCTTTCCATAAAGTAATATAGTTGATTTGAAATTGGTCTATAATTTTATTAGTCAGCCAAATTTCCAGATATTTGATTTTGGGGTTGTTGTTTTTTTATTTTACATCCCAGTTTTTCCCTTCTGTTCTTTTGATGTTTTTTGTTAATAACCAGGTTTTATCTTTGTTTAATTTGAAACCAGCAAAATTACCAAAAACTTTCATTTCATGCATGAGTGTTTCTGTGCTTTCTTCGGGGTTTTCTAAAATAATAACTCAATCACCTGCAAAGGCTTTGAGTTTTGTTTCTTGTTCCTTGACCTTGATGCCTTTAATCTTTACATTTTCTCTAATTGTGTTCAACAGAACCTCTACAGGGATAGGCAAACTGTCCCCTTTAAGGGCCGAAGGACTTCAGCTCCCAGAATCCCAGACTATTGGCCAACATGGCTGAGGCTTCTGGGAGCTGAAGTCCCTCGGCCCTTAAAGGAGACAGTTTGCCTACCCTTCAAATACTAAAATAAATAATAAGGGAGACAGGTCATCCCTGTCTTGTCCCCTTATTAATTTGGAATTAGTTAATTTCCCCCCTGTTTATTTTAAGATAAGTCTTTTGACAATTATAGATATGTCTTATATTTTCCAAAAATTTGTCCCCCATTCCTGTCCTTTTTAAGTTTCAAACATAAAGTCCCATTTAATGTTGTCAAATCCTTTTTCTGCATCAACAAAGATTAATAACAACTTTTTATCTATACTTACATCATAGTATTCCAGTAAGTTCACAATTGTTCTTATGTTGTTTCTTATATGTCTATCTGCAATAAACCCGTTTTGGTCCTCATGTATATATTTCCCATGATTTTTTTTAGCCTATTTGCCATTATTATTCCAAAGATCTTATAGTCTGTGTTCAACAACGATATAGGTCTATAGTTAGTTACTTCTGAGATATCTTTTCCTTCTTTCAGTATTAGTATAATTGCTTCTTTTTCCCATGTTTCTGGTTTCCCATCAATATAAATTCTGTTTATCGTTTCCATTAGTGGATTTATCAATTCCTTTTGAAATGTCTTATAAAAATTAGGTGTATATCCATCCGGACCTGGAGCTTTATTTTCTTTTAAGCTTTGGATGGCCTGAATTAATTCCAGCTTTTTGATTGGGGCTTCTAGTTGATCTTTTTATTCCACATTAATTTTTGGAATTTTTCTAATGTTCTAAAGATTTTTCCATTCTTTCTCAAAAGTTGTCTGTTTTTTGTTTTTGTTTTTCATCTCTTTGTAGAGATTTGAGTATTCCTGATAAAAATGGTTTATAATGTCTTTCTGGTTTGTAGTCTTTTTTCCTTTTATTTTTATTTCTGTAATTAATTTTTTCACTTTTTCTTTTTTCAGTTTACCAGCTATCATTTGCTTGCTCAAAATACCTTTGTTTTACTCTTTTTAATTTCTCTGCCCTTTCCTCTGTCATTTGTTCTTGTAATTGTTTTGGTAGTACTTTTAATTTCTTTTTCAAGTTTTTTTATTTGCAGGTGTTTTATTAAGCTCATTCTTTTTCTTTTAATCATTTTTTATTTTCTGATATTTTTCTGCCTTAGTTCTTATTTCAATTTCTTTTTAAATTAATAATCCTCTGATGAATGTTTTAAAAGTATCACATACTATTTTCATAGGCATATTTTGAGTTTAGTTTTCTTGGGAAAGGAATTCAATGTCTTTTTTCAGTTTCTCCATGAATTTTTCTTCTTTTAGGATTCATTTGTTTAATCTCCAACTATAATTTTCCCCCCTTTAAACCTATGTTTAATTAAATTAAATTATGATCTAATGGATATTTAGGATGGATTTCTATTCTCGCTATATCTTTTATTAATTCTTTTGAGGCAAAGAACATGTCTATCCTCAAGGATGTCTGCTGTACATGTGAGTAAAAAGTGAAACCTAATGCGTTGTATAAATGCAGCCAGACATCTGTTAATGCTAAATTCTCCATTAAATCAAAAAATGAATTTGGAAGTTTACCCTTCGATTTTTTAGATTTATTTTTGTGTGTTCTGTCTCTTTCTGGAGATACTACTCCATTAAAGTCTCCTGCAATAATTATATTATCAGTAATTTTATGTTTCTCTAGATCAGGGGTAGGCAACCTTTTTGAGCTGGGGGCCGGGTTGCTGTCCCTCAGACAATTGGGGGGGCCAAAGCACCAATAAATAAATAAATTTTAAAAATAAAAAAAATGCATGCACACTCTCTCAGCCCCAGAAAAGCCATGGCAAAACCCTGTGGAGATTTTGCCAAGAAACTCCAAGAACAAGTAATAACAACAATAACAACAATAATCAATATCATCATGGCGGGCGGGGGCGGCAGGGGGCAGTGGCAGGTTGCCTACCCCTGCTCTAGATCGTTTCTTAATTTTCTAAAGAAATGTACCTTTTTTTGTTGGAGTATATATATTGATTAATGTTACTTTTTTCTCTAATAAGCCATTTTCCACTACTACATACCTTCCGTCTGCAGCTTTAAATATTTCTTTTGTTGTATAATTCTTTTTTATGTATGTTACCACCCATCCTTTCTTTTTTATCTGTTGCTAAATAAAATATTTATCTCAGTTTTGAATTTTGAATGTACATTATTATTATATTTTTGATTATTGTTTCTTGGAAACACATAAAATCATTTTTAGCTTTCTCTATTACAGTAGTCCCTCCATATTCATAGGGGTTAGAGAATCAAGACCCCCCAAAATACAGAAAAACATTGAATTACTCTGTCCCCACATGGCAGCCATTTCCAGGGTGAGTGAGGGAACAGGAGCACTCCTTTCCCTGACTCCCTCCCATCCCTGAGAGGATTCAAAGAGGCTGCTGCCAGGCCTTTGAGGAGTGGAGAGGTCCAAGGAAAAGGAGTGATTGCTTCCTCTGGCCCCACCTGCCCCTGAGAGGCTTCTGAGACACTCCTCTGAAGACTTTCAGGGGAGGGAGGGGCACAGGGAAGGGGTTTGGGGGGTGGCAGCTTTGAGATCACAAATAATTAAAACCACAAATCTCAAGGCTGCGAATTTGGAGGGAGAACTGTATATGAAAAATCTGTCTTCTTTTAAATTTATTATGTTGAACTTTTACATTCCATGTTACAAATTTGTGTTTCATTCTGATGTTATTCTTGGTATTCTTTATATTATTATTGAAAAAATTTTGTTTGCTGTCCTTTCTTCATCTTCCTCTTCCTCTGAGTGTTCTTTTGATTCTTGCTCCATTTCTAAGTCCATTAAGTCTTCTTCATAAGTTTTTTTGTCCTCTTGATATTTTCATTTTTCCTGTTCTGTTTCCAAGTTTTCTGTATCTTTATCCTCTCTCGGGTCTTCATATCTCTTAATTCTCAATCTTCTTTGTGTTTCTCTTTAATTTTCATCTTCTTCTATCTCTTTCATGTTTAGTCTTTTATAAAATCCCTAGGCCTTGTCTAGTGAGTTGATCCTTACTAGTTTCTGTTTATATGAGAATGAAAATCCTTCTATTTTTCCCCATTTGTATTGAATGTTCCGTTTATATAGTAATGGTGTTAGAACAGGGGTAGGTAACCTTTCCCCTTTAAGGGTCGAGGGACTTCAGCTCCCAGAATCTCAGGAGCTGTTGGCCAACATGGGACTATTGGCCAACATGGCTGAGGCTTCTGGGAGCTGAAGTCCCTCGGCCCTTAAAGGGGAAAGGTTGCCTACCCCTGTGTTAGAAATTTATATTTCTGTCTATTTCTCAAGATTTCTGAGGGTAGATCTTTAAATATGTTTTCCATATTTGTTGACAGATTTTAGTTATAACGAAAGTATATTCTGTCTCTGCAGCTTGAAGCAGCTGTATTGATTGTTCCTGATGATTTATTTCTTCTAGTCCAGCTAACACTTCCTTTTCTAAACTATGAGCATCTTCAAATGGTTCTTCCTCAAATGAATCTGTCATCCATTCATCTCTTTTATACAGTTCTTCAGTGTATTGTTTTCATTGGTTTTGTAGTATGTTCCCCTACTGGTTGTAGAGCATGCCCATTCTTGATATAAATTTCTCTTTGATTTCTCAGATCTTGTGAAAGGTCTCTTGTTCTTCCTTTTTGTTGTTCTCATCTTCTATTTCTCTGCATTAATTATTATTGTAATTTTTCTTGCCCCTGAAAACACATCATTGCACAGTTGCATTCAGGGTTCTGACTCTATTTCTCTCACCTTTTATTTTTCCTTCTTATACAGCATAAGTAGAAGTTGTAGACTTCCTCTCTTCTCAATATGGAGTTAAACTGAGTGCAACAGAATTCTAATTTTAGTTTTAACTGTAGAATTAGTTGTTTATATTGTGTCTTTTAGATGTTGTTGGACTGCAATTTCAAGTATTCCTCACCATTGGGTATATTCTCTATGAGGGCAATGATTCCCAAAGGAACACCCCTAGGAAATGTTTGATTAATGTTCACACCCCCTACAAAAATAATATAACATTTGAAGATGAAGAAGTCTATTTTCTAATGTTTGAATCACAAATCGAACCATATACAATATTGTGGGTGAACAAATTGAACTTAAAAAAATAAGCGTTTAACTCAGTACATAAAATGCAAATCTGAATTGAGCAATTGGATTCTAATTTATTCAGGAAAAAGAGTGATGACTCATGACTCACCACAAGGACACAAGCCACTTTTTGTTGCACCCCCTGAAATTTCATCTTCACATCTGGAAGGCCACACTTTGTCCACTTCTGCTTTATTTTAATGAGAAATGGGTAAATAAAAGAAAATGGTAGTACAAAATGTAATAAACACAGTCTGTAATCCTGTACACATCAAAAAGGGACTCTCAGTTATAACTATTTTTCAGATTTCTATAAGTATGTGGGTTAGCTTGAATTTAGAGTTACAGTTTGACAATAACTGTCCAAGTCTGTGTCAGATTGGCATTTAGCACATATTCTGAGGCTTTCTGGTTATTCAGATAGTAATCCAATTATAGTCAACAGCTAAGTCTTCAGTGAGTCTGGCACCTCAGTCTTAACATAATGAATACCATTTAGGTCCCATTGATTTCACTGGATATTAATTTCAAGAAAGCATGCTTAAGATTTCAGTTAAATGAATGAAGCTGAAATAGCATTTTCATAATGCTGAATAAATTGCAAAATTAAAGTTGGCTATAAACTGTAAATGCAAACTGGATGGTTGCCATCTTCTTAAATGCCAGTAGAGAATTATCAAAGTTAGTCTTGAATTATGTACGTGTCCATTATTTTTTTAATAAAGTTTATTGTAAATATTTCCAAACATTTCGAATGTACACACAAATTTACAGACAAAACAATACAACACACAAACAAAACAATACACACATAATTATACAATACAAGTAATATTAATGTATCTCCTTCCAAAAACACTAACAAATAACATTCCTACCACTTTGAGTTAGCAAACTAAAATCTATAAATTTCAACATTCTTCAAATCTTATTATCTTTCCCAACCTTTCCTCCTACTTTCTTTACTCTTTTCTGACTTCACCTTAAAAGATTATAAACTTCTTCCTTATCACCCTACTTCCTTCAAACCTTTCCTTATCTTTTCTTCCCATCCACCTCTCTCTCTGTCTCTTTCCCTCATCCCTTCTCATCCCTTCCACTCCTCTCATCTTTCCTTTCCCCTATCCCTTCCTCCCTTCCTCTATACATTGTTATACCTTCATCAAATACGTGTCCATTATTTGAATAGACGATGGTTCTCCCCATGTATATATTGAACTAGCAAACTTCTTCAAGTACACTTACAGGGTGTGGTGAGGTGAGGTCCCTCAAGGATGGGGAAATTGCAGCCTGTGGACCACATGCAGTCTTCTAGTGAATTCGATTGTTGTTGTTATTGTTGTTTTGAATTATACTTTTTAATTAAACTTTTAACAAAAAAACCCAATACAATTCACAGCAAAGTACTAACTATTAAAAAATAGAAAAAAGTAAGAGAAGAAAAGAAAAAAGAAAATGAGAAAAAAGTATACACACACACACAACTTCGAGAAGTGCAAAGATTGACAACTGAACACTAAATTTAGGATTGTCCATACATCACATTGTCCATACCATTGAATCATTTCCCATCACTATGTAATGGTGTGAGAGCTTGGATGGTGAAGAAAGCTAATAGGAAGAAAATCATTTGAGATGTGGTGGTGGAGAAGAATTCTGTGGATACCATGGATGGCCAAAAAGACAAACAAATGGGTCTTAGAACAGATCAAGCCCAAACTTGACAATAATGCTAGAAAAAGCAGAAGGCAGTAGAAAGAGAGGAACACATGACTCATTAGCCAGATGGTTAGTCTCAATCAGGGAACTCACGGGCCTGAACCTGCAGGAGCTGAGCAGAGCAGTTGAGGACAGGGGACTTGGAAATATCTCATCCACAGGGCCACCATGAGTGGAGGTTGACTCGAAGGCAATTAACAACAATACATATATAATGATACATATGTGTATATAACTAACACTAAAACTTATCTAACACTGAGGACTATTATACAATATTAAGGTACTAAACTAAACAGCAACTAGGGCCCAAAACAGATGGGCAGGCTTCCAGCCACTCTGAGGGCAGGCTGTGCAGATGACACATGCCCCCAGAGCAGCTAGACGCCACTTGGGGAGGGAGCAGGGAAAGTCCACTCTTTGCCAGCATCCCATTCAGGACCTCAGCAACAGCTTGGACTGTGACTGGGCCATGCAGTCGCCGTGGTCCTGTCCCAGTCAGGGGGTGACCGGGACTGGAGAAGCCTCAAGCCACTCCAAGCTGCCAGTCTGCATGGCCCCTAAGTAAACAACAAAAGGGCTTGACCACTGCCTTGTCCAAACAGTAATAGCAATTGAAAAACAGAAACCTAAAAGGGTAAAAAATACTCTACCATTACTGTTCCAACTAAATTACCCTATTAGGGTTGTTAATACCCATAACCAGAAATTGCATTATTTATGATCTTATTGCTCAAAAAATCCATAAATGTTTTCCAGTCTTTCAAAAAATTTCAGTTGGTTTGTCCTTTAAAATTCATGTTTGTTTGGCAATTTGGGCTAATTCAGCAACCTTAATAGTGCATCCTTCTGACATCTATGCTTTGGTCCATTTCCAAGTTTGAGCAAACAGTATTGCCCTATTTTTGTTGTTATTGATGTTGTTAATTGCTTATGATGCCTCCAAGATAAACTGTTATTCAGAGCCCTACTCAAGGCTGTTGCTTCCTTGAATCAGTCTATCCAAGTATGTTGTGATCTTCCTCTTTTCCTACTGCCTTCCACCTTGCCAGACATTACTGTCTTTTCTTAGTAAAATAGATTCTCCTGTTTTGCTACATTTTAAAAAACACATTTTTTTTCAGGTTACAAAAGACCACTTATGCCCCCAGAAACCTCTGTGGACATGACTAGCCATTTAAGTAGTGTATTGAAAGAACCCCAAAGTCTTTTTTTAAACCACAAATAGTATTTTTTTTAAAAAAAATGCAGAAATGACAAACTGCAGAGGAGAAGGGTAGATATAGTCTGTGGACGTGGCAATGTTTAAATGTATATGCAGGCACCACTACTCAAGTGAAGATACTTGAAGATTGGAATTTTTATCCTATGGAAATTTTGATCCAGTTAACCACTTGAATGTAGCAAAGAATTCCATTAACAGCACAGGCAGGCTTATTGCTGGACCTAAAAAAGCAAAAATAATAACTATGGAGGATCTTCATAAATTCAGCCTAGATAATGAGGAAATTGAAATAGTTAGAGTTCCTGTACCTTGGTTTAAACATTGATCAGAACAGAAACTGCAGTCAAGAAATCAGAAGAAGACTAGGAATGGGAAGGGCAGCCATGAAAGAACTAGACAAGATCCTGAATTGTAAAGGTATACAACTGAGCACTAAAATTAAAATCATCCAAGCCACTGTATTCATCATCACCATGTACAGATGTGAGAGCTGGACAGTGAAGAAAGCAGATAAAAAGAAAATAATCTCATTTGAGATGTGGTGCTGCAGAAGAGTACTGAGGATACCATGGATGGCCAAAAAAGACGAATAAATGGGTTTTTAAACAGTCTAAACTCCCCCTAGAAACCAAGATAATCAAACTGAGGCTGTTGTACTTTGGCCACATCATGAGACGGCATCACTTATTAGAAAAGACAGTAATGCTAGAAAAGGTAGAAGGTAGTAGAAAGAGAGGAAGACCACATGCCAGATGGCTAAGCTTAATCAAGGAGATCATGGGCCTGAGATTACAGGACCTGAGCAGGGCAGTGGAGGACAGAGAGCCTTGGAAAACTCTCATCCACATGGTCAGCGTGAGTTGGGGCTGACTCAAGGTGAGTTAACTACAAGCAACAAAAATGAAAAAGTAACTTCCATGGAGCCTGGAGTTTTGATTCCATCTCTCTCTCTCTCTCTCTCTCTCTCTCTCTCCATGGCAGTTGCACTTGATTTTACCAAGTATTCTTTAAGTAGAAATAGGGCACTAAGACATCAAAGAAACCTAGAAGCCAGTTACAGGAATAATATGAGAAAAGGGTTAGTGACTTATATTCAAAGGGTTAGTGACTCATATTCAAAGAATGCTTTTTAGATTCAGAAGCAAATTTTGAATACAAGCCCTTAACAATCACTTTGTTCTTTGTTGTTAATGCTTTAAGATTTGCTCTCCAGGGTCCTGTGTGCCTGGTACTTCAATTATACCAATTCACATTCTGACTGATTAATAAGAGTGGCTTCGGAATGTCTTTTGATTTTAAACATGGCATCTGGGGTTTTTTTTAAAAAAAAATACAGATGACTGCATGAAACCATAGATATTTAATAACAACCACTTTTAGGTCATCTAGGTGCTTGAGTGTAGTTAAAACTTTTTGCTGCTGTGGATAATGACCCTTGAGGCAGAAAACTTGATAACTCAGAGCTAGTTGTAACAATACCCTTTGTGATTTCAGGGGGTTGCAGACTGCCAGAAATAGTGCAAATTGAGTCCACTTTTAGGGTTAGGGTTAGTACTAGGGAGTCATGGGATTTTTTTTTTCTGTGACATTGAGCCTTCTCTGTCAGAGAGCTCTGGTGCCACAATAAAATACAGTTCCCATGATTCTCTAACCCTAACCCTAAAAGTGGACCCAATTTGCACTATTTCTGGCAGTCTGCAACCCCCCTTCATAACCCATTTTTAGCCACATCTAGATGAAAATCCATCATTTTGAAAAAAAATGAAACAGTGTTTTTGTGCTGTGCAACTAGTTTTGTGGTTTTGTTGACTATGTGCTACAAAGGAGAGCTGAAGTCTCCAGAAGTTCATGCTGCCAATTTCTTTCAGTTAGTCTCAAAGGTGCTACAAGATCTCTCTACGTACTGATTCTACAGACTATATCTTTGAAAGGAGAGCAAAGTGAGACTCCAGGCCACTTCCCAAGACAGTTTAGGGAGGGGGGCAATGCATGAGTGCAGACACCTGCACAGAGAGAGAAATGGGGATGAGGGCTTTAAATGGATGTCACCTTAAATGAGTCAATGGGAAATTCCCTCCTCCCAAAGAAACCCAAAACTATCAAAATATCAAAAATGTAAACTAGCTTTTTCTATTTAAAAACATCAGGTTTGCAGCAGGTGCTGAAAATTTGAAATCCAGCTTGCCATAGTTGCCCTCTCCTGCTGTATTTTTAAAGCACATTCCATTTTGAAATTACATGGATCAGACTACTCTCCATGGATCAGACCAGTCCCCATAGTCTTACACTAGTCTCTCCCATGCCTATATGATGTCAGAAGCAATGCAGAATTATTTATTATTGTACTGTATTTATGTCCTACAACATGGCCCAGGTGGGCTTTCAGTGAGCCTAGTAGAACATACATTCATAAATATGTGTTTACTTCCTTGCTCGAAGTTTCCAGATAATAAATAATGGAGGGCAGAACTAAAAGGATAAGAGGATGATTCAGTAATACTACTTTCCCTTCCTTTGACTGCCGTTTTCCTCCCTCATGGTGGCTCTGATTTAAGCAGGGTGGTGAATCTGCTCCAGGTTTTAATCTAAATTCCAAAGAAGCTATTTAAAGTGCTAAGATAGCTCAATTCAAAAGAAGCTATTTAAAGTTGAAGCTCTTTAAAGTGCTCTTTAAAGTGCTTCAACTATGCAGTAGGACTTTAGTTTTTAAAGTTCAGATTAAAACCCAGAGTAGATTCGCTCCCTGACTGACCAAAAAAACAGCAGATTCCACTGCTCCCATATCTTTCCACATATTTCCACAAAGTCTCTTATAGCTGTTCCTAATGGCTATCAACTGGGCATGCTGGGTGTTTCTTCTCCATAACTACCTTGGAACCAAATACAATGGAGCTCACTCCACCAAGATGGGGACCCTGACTTCTTGGGCTATATCTAAAATTAATTGTCTAGTCCAGGGACCGGCAACCTATGCCCCGGGGGCCGGTTAAGGCCCCGGACTTACCAGCCCAGGCCGTAGGTTGCCGCTGCCGCCGCCGCGCACCGCCATCGGGGCGGGTTTTCGGCCGCGCTTGCTGCGACCGCCATTTTGGAAGTCATTTTGGAATGGTGGTCGCGATGCATTTGCGCATGCGCAGTACTCTTGCACATGTGCAAACGCGTTGCGGCCGCGTTTTGGACTTCCCAAATGGCGGCCGCGACATGCGCTGTGGCAGCTGCGGCCGCGTGTGCAGGGGGGTCATGCACGGCAGAGGAGGGTGCACGCGCACCGCCATTCCCCCCCCTCGGCCCAGCCGAGACCTGGGCGACGGGAGACCGGCCCAGGTCTCAAAAAGGTTGCCTGTCCCTGGTCTAGTCTGTGGTCCAAGACATTGGGAAAGAAACCCTATATAATGATAAGAATGTCAGCTGAGAGAGGAATGCAAGTGAGTGCCTAACAGTTTTGAGGTCTCTATTAATAATTATCTATGATGGAGGCAGGGTTCTGACAAAGTTCTGTGCATATATTTATTATACAAATAGGTCAGCTGATAATAAGTCACCTGCTTGTCATTTTAAAGTTAAGAAATATATCAGTCCTTTGCAGTTCTCTTCTGAACTGAGATAAGTCATCTTTCTGTGTTTAAAATAAGTGTTTTCATTTTAGCATGTCATACTTTTATCCATAGATTTATTTTTTTTATGCTTGAAGATGAAACAGTCTGCGTAGCTTTGCTTTATAAAAACCTAAATGAAATTGTTTTATCATCTAGGTATTTGAAGATCTAATTATTTTGGGGGTAGAAGTAGGACAGATCGTAATGTCACCCAACTCCTTTTATAAAGTCCAAACCAACAGGTAAGTGATGATCACATATTTCAAATTGCAATTTTCTAGCAAGGTATTTTAAATAATCTAAATTATCAATGGATTATCAAAATAATCTAAGTATCAATAGGTTACCAAAGCGTCTGTAGCAAAATCTTCACTCTTAACCCATGCCCATGATTTTGTTGCTTTCCAATTTAGTAAAGATGGTAGTGGAAAGCAACAAAATCATGGGCATGGGTTAAGAGCTAAGATAAAAAAAAAAGCCTTATGAGTGAGTGTGTTGTTCTTTGCTCACCTCTTCTTGGTGGAAATGAACAAACCAAAACATAGCTGTGGTTTCCTGTTAAGTCCATAATTAATAGCATCAAAACAAGCCAGGATATGAAACCTTCCTCTGGCCGTGGCTTCATAACCATGGCTTGTACAAAGCCATTAATGAGAGTTTCTCATTTCATTAAAATGAAATCGAAAACTATAGTTAATTGAGGACTTATTAGCTATTGAATTGAAACACAATCAGCCAAAAGCAGTCTTGGAGTCTTGTGGTACTTAACAGATTTATTGGTGTGTAAACTTCCATGAATTAGATCTTACTTCCAGGGTTATATGAGAAAGTAAATTCAGGTTACAACCTGTGTGGTGATAATGGTCGTGGTACATAAAGACTAACATGGCTGCCCCCCTAGAATTACCACACAAGTAATTTAATGAAACTGCCTTACCCCACAAACCCCTCAGTTTCTGAGCAGAGATAGTTAGGAGCATCATTTTGTCTGTGATGGCTCATAGACACTTGGGCATCCTTTCTGGCAGGAATTGTCACAAGCAGTTTGCAGATATGCATGCATTTGATGAGATTTTCAGATGTTTAGTTCCATGTATATTTATTTTTATACATACTTATTATATGTGGGTGGGTGTTATATTTTTGAAATTTACTTGGAGTATAGTTCTATGAAAGGTGACTAATAAATGTAAATAACATCTATTATTAAAATAAGGGTTATCTGTTGATTTTTAATTCATAGTAAAAAAAAAAAGTTTTAAAAAACAGTATTAATACTACCACTGGAACAGAGTAACCCAAATGAATGTGTTTTTATTTACTATGTTCCAGAAAATGAAAAGTAGTCTCATCTGTAGAGTACTAATAAAAAACAATCCCAGAAAAAAAAAATTACAAATAAATGGGTGATATAATGATTTCCAGCCTCACACCTGTGGATAAGTTAGGTTAAATAGTCTTCTATAACTAATTCTAGATTTCAGAATATAGGAATTTTGGATGACAGGATTTATATATCACTGAAGAAGGACAAGTTAAACATACCTAAATTTGTTAGTGAGTATATTTTTAAAATGTAGACTACTCCATGTGTTGGGCAAAAGAGTGCCTGAGACTCTCTAGATTGGTTTTAGGTTTCCAATTCAATCTATTGTTAAATTATGTTTATATGAAAGGAGAAACCAATAGAAATAATCTATGTCTTCTGAAGACAGTAGATAAGTTTATTCTTCTCAGTGCAGGTGAGTCATTTGGTAATGTGTGATAGGAAGGGGAAAGCCCAGTAATTGCAATAAATGGTAAATGACAGTCAAGTAATCCAACCAGAGTGAAGATTAGTGCAAAAATCATCCATATATTCTTGTGCAAGACATAGATATATACAGCCCTTCTGAATCTCTTTCAAAGATTTTGAGAGGATTATTGTCCGTTAGCTACTAGTCCACATAGCCATTGTCTGATTTGGTAAACAAGACGAATTCTCCAGTATGACCTTATTGTGTCTTTCTTACTATGTCATCTTTGTTGCTCTTGACAAGATAGGGCTTGTGGAATTACTTGGGGAATACTCTGGGAGGACAGTTTTTCAAGTACTTTTTGTAGAAATGCAAATGTTTTGTAAAATAATGTTTATTAAACAAAAAGCTCTTTGTTTTTGTTTGATAAAATGCCAATTGTTGTTGTTGTTAGCTGCCCTTGAGTCGGTTCTGACTCATGGCAACCCTGTGGATAAAAGCCCTGGTCTGATCTATTCAAGAACTCATTTGTTTGTCTTCTTGGCTGTCCATGGTATCCTAATTACTCTTCTCCAGCACCTCATTTCAAATGAGTTGATTTCCTTTCTGTCTGCTTCCTTCACTGTCCAGCTTTCACATCCGTACATGGTAATTGGGAATACAATGGCCTGAACAATTCTGACTTTAGTGTTCAGTTGTATGTATTTGCTCTTCAGTATCTTTTCCAGTTTTTTCATATCTGCCCTTCCCATTCCTAGTCTTCTTCTTATTTCTTGACTGGAGTCTCCATTCTGGTCAATGTTTGATCCTAGATATGGGAATTCTTTAACTATTTCAATTTCTTCGTTGTCTAGATTGAATTCATGTATTTCTTCTGTGGTCATTATTTTTGTTTTCTTTATGTTCAGCATCAGACCTGTCTTTGCACTTTCATCTTTGGCCTACCTTATTAAGATTTTATGGTTGTGAGCCACCCTGATTGGTTTTCTAAAGGGCGGGATATAAATTATTATTATTATTATTATTATTATTATTATTATTATTAGTTCCAATTCCTGAATGTCTTCTGCTAATATTATGGTGTTGTCCACATATCTTAGGTTGTTAATGTTGCTTCCTCCTATCTTAATTCCTCCTTTTTCTGTTTCTAATTCTGCTTTTCTTATGATGTTTTCGCATATAAATTAAACAAGTAGGGTGATAGGATGCAGCCTTGCTTGACCCCTTTGTCTGTTGGGAACCACTCTGTTTTCCCAAATTCTGTTCTGATGGTAGCCTCTTGTCCTTGGTATAGATTCCTTATCGGGACTATCAGATGTAGTGGCACCCTCATGTCTTTGAGTGCATTCCATAGTTTTTCATGATCTATACAATCAAATGCTTTGCTGTAGTCTATTAAACACATGCTGATTCTTTTTTTTTTTAATTCTTTGGTGCACTACATTAGCCATCATATGTTTGCAATGTGGTCCCTAGTGTCCCTTCCTTTTCTAAATCCTGCTTGCACCTCTGGAATTTCTCTCTCCAAGTATCTTTGGAGTCTATGCTGCACAGTTTTTAGCATTATTTTGCTTGCATGTGAGATTAGTGCTATTGTCCTATAGTTGCTGCAGTCTTTTTTATCTCCTTTCTTGTGGATTGGTAAGTATATCAAGTTTTTCCAGTCTGTTGGCCACAACTTTGTTTTCCATATTTGTTGGCACATTTCAAAAATGCATCTGTCTGTAGGCACTGTAGCAATTCAATTGGGATATCATCTGGTCCTGGTGATTTATTTTTCCCAATTTCCTTTTTTCAGATTTCACTTCCCTTCTTAGAATTTGGGTTCGTCTTCAAATTGCTCCTCATTCCAAACATCGTTCATTCCCTCATCTCTTTTGTATACCTTTTCTGTGTATTACCTCCAGCATCTTTTTATTTCGTATTGTTCCTGTATTATGTTCTTTTTTTCTTCATAGAGCATAGGCGGGGTAGGCAACCTTTCCCCTTTAAGGGCCGAGGGACTTCAGCTCCCAGAAGCCTCAGCCATGTTGGCCAATAGTCCCATGTTGGCCAATAGCTCCTGGGATTCTGGGAGCTGAAGTCCCTTGGCCCTTAAAGGGGAAAGGTTGCCTACCCCTGGCATAGAGCATCCCTGACCTTGTTTGAACTTGGCTTTAATTTCTCAGATTTTTTGATAGAGGTCTCTCATTCTTCCATTTTTCTTGTTGTGTTCTATTTTCTGCATTGGTCATTGAAGTATTTCTCCTTATCCCTGCTTGTCAAACGTTGGACAGTTGTGTTCATACTTCTGGCTTTGTTTCTAGCTCCCTTTGCTTATGCTTTTCTTCTTTCTTTTATTGCATGAAGTATTTCATCTGCCATCCATTGTTTCTCATCTTTCTTTTGGCCACTGTTAGTGTTTTCTTGCATTTGTCCTTAATTATGTCTTTGACTTCTGTCCACAATTCTTCAGGTTCCTGGTCGATTATACTCCATATTTAAAATCTGTTTCTTACATTGTTGTTGAATTCATCTGAAATGTTATTCATGTCATATTTGGTATAATGATGCTTTTTGCTTTCTTCTTCAGTGTAACTTTGATTTTTGTTATGAGCGGTTTGTGGTCTGTGCCACAATCAGCCCCTGTTCTGGTTTTGGCTACAAGGATAGAGTTTCTCCATCTACTACTTCCAATTATATAGTCAACCTGGTTTTTGTGTTTACCATCTGGTGATGCCCAGATGTATAGTCTCCTGTCTTGTTGTATGAAGCAGGTATTTGCAATGAATGGATTATTGGTCTCACAGAATTCTCAGGCGCTCTCCTGCTTTATTTCTTGTTCCTAATCCTAATCTTCCTACTGTTTTGATTCTTCTTTGTTACCAACCTAGCATTCAAGTCTCCAATGATTAGTTTGCACTGTCTGTAGGATTATGCATACCGGCAGGTAGTTAGATTTATAAGGAAAATCTTTACTTTTAGCTGACTAAAACAGCTGGTGCCATTATATGTTTATAGATTATGTGTCACTCATATTACTGTTCTGTTTATTACTTATATGTGTGTTCTTAATACTCCAGTCCATGGAGAGGCATTATTTTTAAAAATCAATCTTGTATACAAATACTTTCCAAGAAGCCACTGAGATCTGCTTAGTCATACCCCTATCTGTATCTCTGACACCAACATTGAGCCTGGCAGACTAATCTCATTCTGAAGACACTTTATAGAAATATTTCTGAAAGCAGCATCTTGTTAACATTCTGAATCAAGTTTGCATCAGTGAATTATGCTGCTGCAGGACAGCAAGTGTATTGTACTATATGCACAACCACAGACAAGACTATTTTCAAGGGGACTTCAATCAAAATCTGATCCTATTAATTTTAGATAAAAATGCTTTGGGGGTTTATAACAAGGTGGAGGTGTGTGCAGTCAAATGGCAGTGCATTTTATATAACAGTGTGCCATAAACATTGATGTTTGCATTTGAGTCTTAAGCTGATTTTATGTATAATCATTTTCATCTTTGCCTTTATCAAGGGACAGAATTGCTTCTCTGAGTTACCGTGTACTGAATGATCAAGATACAGTCCCTGTGGTCAAGGTTGATGAGAGTGGCCTTCTTAAGTCTAGATCTCTGATAGGGCTGTCAACTTTAGAAGTAATTTCACAGGAACCATTTGGAGTCAACCAAACCCATATTGTCGCTGTCAAGGTAGTATTTTTTCAATTCTTTTCAGTGACCTTAGAATGCCATCAGAGAGAATGCCATTTGTGTTTTTCTACAATGGTAATTTCCCACTATTCCAGCTGGAGAAAGTAATGGAAGTTTCACTTCTGGAAAGATTAAAGTGTAAAGACTAGCTATTAATTCTGTTTTATCAGGATGACAATGTGCTAGTTTTAGTCTGTGATAAAGCCTTATACCACTGTATATTTGGAAAAGATCAAAGATGATGATGATGATGATGATGATGATGATGATGATGATGATGATGGCCAAACAATAGGAAAATATACATGACACTCACAGATACCTGAGTCTCACTTGTGATACACACATGCAGTAAATGATGGTAGAGGATATATGCATGCAAAATATACAATGTAAGCAATTCCTGAAATAAATGTGGTGTCTGACCAATGCTTAGAAACTTTGTTCTTGAAAGCTGTATACATTTAAAGGACAGTGGTTCATTTTGATGATCCTGTAAATTTATCTTGATCCACTGTCCCTGAAAAAGCACAAAAACTAATCCTCAAGCTTGTGCTATTATTTTCCTCTAAAGCTGCATGAAACTGCATGTAGGATGCAATATTGCAAGGAATTTGTCACATATTATATACAACACACCCTCAAGAATCAGGGCTTGGAAGAGTTACTTTTTATACTACAATTTCCAACTAGCTGGAAGATTCTGGCAGTTGCAGCCCCAAAAAGAACTTTTTCAAGCTCTAGGAATAAGCACAATACGGAAAGAACCTTGCATTGGCTGTTTCTCTCTTGGATCACAGAGAAAAACTAAAACACACTTTTGTTGTTGTTGTTGTTAACTGCCCTTGAGTCGATCTCGACTCATGGCAGCCCTATGGATGAGACATCTCCAAGACCCCCTGTCCTCCACTGCTCTGCTTAATTCCTACAACACCATACCCATGACCTCCTTAATAGAGTCCATCCATCTAGCATGTGGCCTTCCTCTCTTCCTCCCTCCCTCCCTCCACCTTTCCCAGCATTATTGTTTTTTCCAAAGAGTTCTCCCTTCTCATGATGTGTCCAAAGTACGACAGCACACTTAAACACACTTAAGGAATGTTAAAATGTGTTGGAGACAATTGAATTGTATACTATGAAGCAGCAAGGGTATTTTCACAAGCTCTTTTTTTTTCTTTTAAGTGTGTGTGGGTGTGTGCATGTGTTTAAATTATATATATTTCCCTGAGCCCTGGTTCTGGGACAAAAGGCCACATACAAATAAAGTACATGAATTAATTAAAATGGGTGAGTCCACATACACAAGGCCATGCAAGTGTGTGTTACTCCTGTCACTAGAACTTTCTACCTTGTGACTTACATGTATAAACCCCCTAAGGTATAACTTCACTGGACACTATATAAAAATTATTTATTTACATTTCTAGGCCACCTCTTTTGCTAAAAAGCTATCATGGCAGAGCACAGTGCAGAATTTGAAATTTCATAAAACCAGATTTAAAACAAAAATAGGAAAGAAATATTAAAGCAGCAGCAATAGAACTGTGTAGAAAAAAATTGATTTAGGCATTCTTCATAGAAAAGACAACTGTTTTCCCTCCCGCTGCCAGTCTAGTCCTGGCTAGTTGAAGCAAACATTTCCCAGAGGTACTTGAGTGTATAGTGTATAGCAGGGGTAGGCAACCTAAGGCCTGGGATCCGGATGCGGCCCGCTGAGGCCTTTGGACCGGCCCCAGGCTGGTCCTGCCACTGCCGCCGCCACCGCCCGCCATGATGATATTGATTATTGTTGTTATTACTTGTTCTTGGGGTTTTCTTGGCAAAATCTCCACAGGGGTTTTGCCATGGCTTTTCTGGGGCTGAGAGAGTGTGCATGCATATTTTTTATTTTTATTTTTTATTATTTATTTATTTATTTATTTATTGGTGCTTCGGCCCCGCAATTGTCTGAGGGACAGCAACCCGGTCCCCGGCTCAAAAAGGTTGCCTACCCCTGGTGTATAGGGTGGATTGTATGGGAGAAGGTGATCCTGTAGGTAACCTGAACAAATCATGTAGGACTTTCTAGATCCATTTGAAACAGGCTTCAGGTCTGGATATGGGGTGGAGATGGCCATGGTTGCTCTGGTGGATGATCTTCGCCTTAGCACCGACAGTTGGTGCTTTTGGATCTCTCAGCGGCTTTTGACACTATAGACCACGATATCCTTTTGGAGCACCTGAGGGAATTGGGAATGGGAGGCACTGCTCTTCAGTGGCTCCGCTCTTTTCTCTCGGGCAGGTTCCAGAGGGTGGTACTCGGGGACAGTTACTAATCAAGAACGGAGCTAAAATATGGCATTCCTCAGGGAGCCATCCTGTGCCCAATGTTATTCAATATTTATATGAAGCCGCTGGGAGAGATCATCAGGAGACATGGAGCAGGATGTTACCAATATGCTGATGACACTGAAATATTCTGCTCCATGTCTCAGTCAACTGCTATGACGACAGATGGTGGTTCTCCCCTCAATCAATGCATTGAAGCGGTAATGGACTGGATGAGGAAAAACCGACTCAAACTGAATCCTGATGAAACGGAGGTACTCACAGTAGGCGTCCCCATATCAGAGATTGGGTGGTGACCACCAGTCTTGAATGAGGTCATGCTCTCCACCAAGGACTGTGTCCGCAGTCTGGGGATGCTCCTAGACCCGTCGCTTCACATGATAAATCAGGTGAATGCGACAGTCAGGAGTGCCTGTTCGGCTGATATGCCAGCTGCACCCTTTCCTGGAAGTAAAGGACCTAGAAACTGTAGTGCATGCCCTGGTAACCTTACGACTTGACTTCTGTAATGCACTCTACATGGGGCTACCCTTATACCTAACTCGGAAACTGCAATTAGTACAAAACATGGCAGCCAGACTGATCACTGGACTCCAAGAAGTGATCATATTATGCCAATTTTGAAATCTTTGCACTGGCTGCCAGTTAGTTTCTGGGCACAGTATAAGGCAGGGGTAGGCAACCTTTCCCCTTTAAGGGCCGAGGGACTTCAGCTCCCAGAATCCCAGGAGCTATTGGCCAACATGGGACTATTGGCCAACATGGCTGAGGCTTCTGGGAGCTGAAGTCCCTCGGCCCTTAAAGGGGAAAGGTTGCCTACCCCTGGTATAAGGTGTTGGTGTTAACCTTTAAAGCCCTACATGGCCTGGGCTCATCTTACCTAAGGAATCGCCTGTCTCCATATAATCCTCCCCTTGCCCTCAGGTCCTCTGGGAGGAAGTTGCTTCAACCAATAAGAACCAGATTGACGACAACCTCCCAGAGGGCTTTTTCTGCCACGGCCCCTAGACTGTAGAATGCCCTGCCGGAGGAGATCCATCAGACAAAGATAGCTATGGGGAAAAAAATTATTCCAGCACCAGTATATTGCTGTGAGGTCCACTAGTTCTAATATAACTTTGAAGTGTGAAATTTGGTTGAATTGCCTTGGTCTCTGATGGGCAATCAAGGGCCATGAACACTACAAAAGATATGCTCACATGAATGCCCATGATTGCCCATTTGAGACCAAGTTAGTTTGGTTGGAAGGGATGCTGAAGAGGGCACAGAGATCTCCTGGGAGAGGACAAAGAAAGGCATATATTGAGAAGTTAGGCATTACTAACTCCTTGAAGCCTGCTAAACCAACATGCTGGATGACTGAGGGAAGCTAGAAGGGGAGTGTCTGTGAGAAAGAATGCCTGATACCTCTGCTAGCTGCAGTTTTATGCATTCCTATTCATCTATTCTATCACCATGTTCCCCCATATTAATATTTTGGTAGTACAGGGAGTAGACTGCATGTGGCCCACTGCCAAACTACCTGGGGGCACATATGTCCTACTTACCCCCTCTGCAGACCAGGGCGTCGGGGACGCCCTGGTCCGGAGCGCCGGCGGAGCTCAGCCTCCACACCGCGGCGCTCCTCCGGCGACTCTAAAAGGAGCACCAAATTGGCACTTTCCCTGACTCAAATGCTGCGGTGCGTCCGGTCGCCGCGGCGTGAGGTCATCCCCGGAGCCCCGGCCGTGTGGAGGGCCGGCGACTCCGAGGGCAACCTCAGGAAGAGGAAGGGGCGCCGCTCGTGCGGCTGCCCCTCCTCTTCCAGGCCCAGAAGACGGCTCAATTAGCCGTCTGCCGAGGCCCTAAGTCTGTTTTTTCAGTCTCTGACTTCTCCAGTCTCTCCTGGCTCCACCTTTGTGACCACAAGTAAAGGTGAGCTGCTTCTCTTATAAGGCTTCAGGAGAAAGATTGGCTTTTAAATAACTTACATCTCCCCTGCACTATTTGATGTTCCTCACAAAAAAACCATCCTCCTTTGTGTGACATTTTCTATTTGAGCTTTGACAAATGGGAATCTAGTCATTGCAAAAACAACTTCTCATTGGCAAGACAGCTTTGTATGTGACTTGAGTGTTAAAATTAACACACTCTCGCATTTATGGCAATTATGCCATAAAACAATACAACAATTAGGAACAACAAACTTCAAAAAAAAATTCCCGCCCCGATTGGATTGGGTGATGCCTGCCCTTTGTGAAGAAATGAGACACTGTAATTATCTCACACATCTCTTGTGGGGAGAACAATATTTGTATTGCCCACTATTTGATAGTCACGAGAAGAATTATTATGTCATTTTACAACACAGGTTCCTAAACACAGAGTCTTGCTGTTTGGACTGAGACCTCACCTGAGCAACAAGGTCTTCCTTCCAATGGCATGCTTCCACGTGTTACTTCAATCCACAGTACCTGAATTCACATTTGGCTCTTGGTTTCTTGTTTCTGACCTATATTGACCCTATGGTTCAGTTCTGACCAGAGGTTGAAATGTTACTTTCTTAGACTTCAGCTCTGCTGTGTTGGGGATTCAGGGAACTGTGGCCCAAATAAGTAACTTTCCCAAGCTGTGGTTCTGACATAGTCCAACCCCTAATCAAGGCTCCAACCTGCCTCCTTGGTACAGAACAACTTTGTGAATAGTGACAAATAGCATAAAAATAATTCATAGTATCCTTGGAACACATGGGCACCAGAATTCTTATGTTTTGGTAAGTAGGAGGCTGCCTCAAAGTGTAAATAGCATAGTTCTAATTTGAGTTTATAAAATGCGTTGCCCAGGTATAGAAAGTTTGAAAAACAGTGACATAGAGCTAACACCTTTAAGAAGTGGAAAGAGTGGAAAGAAAATATATTGCTGAGAAAGTGACATCCTCAGCTTCTACAAAAAAAAAAATAGTCCCAGTCTGGATTTATTTTAAGGAATAGTTGTATCATATCTGTAATTTGCTCAAGGGAGTTAATGTAAAACCAACTTTAAAATGTTACAGGAAATGGAGATTTACTAGCTACCTGAATCAAAGGAGATATGTACTGATAGTTCAGCTTGTAATATCATCTACTAGAGAAAAGAGAGCTGTATTTACCAATGTTTTAGCCATATTTTGTTACCTCTAAAATACTGTTTGCCTCAGGCCAAGCTCGCTTATTTTAGAATACTGTGTCTATTTTGCAATAAAACATAAAGCTCTTATCAGAGGCTTTTCAAGATGGGAAAGAAGGGCTTTGAAGCCATCGAAACCCACAAACACTTGGACAACTTCAACAGGAAAGAAGAAACCCTAAAAGTAAACAAGGTTTGGCTACCAGTCAGGCAAAATAGGAAAATTCAGCACTCAGCAAATGCAAATAGGAAACTACCGAGGGGCTTTCCCAGCAGACAATGAACACCAATTACCAGACAATAATCCTCGTTTGCATATCCTCCTACCCTGAAGCCATGCCATCAACAACAGAACAATACCCATTGAACAACAGAACAATACACAGTTTACGTGGGAATCACTCCTCCCTTCCCAGGGCCTCACAGTATATATATACCCACTCTCTTCCATTCCAGCATTCTCTGAAGATGCCAGCCACAGATGCTGGCAAAACGTCAGAAAGAAACTCTTCTAGAACATGGCCACACTGCCCAAAAAACTAGGAAAAATGTGTTTTCTCCCTTTACTTTTTTCCCATTTGTTTTTCTAAGTATTACTTTTAAAAAATACCCTTTTCCCTCCTTTCTATTTTTAACACTTCAGATCCCTGCCATTTAATAGTACTCTGCATCCATTAAGACTCTTTGGAAGATAACTGTTGAAGAGACATAATAGCACCTGTGGACTATCACTAAACAAATTAACCATGTGTGGATGAAATGGATAAATCGGGCATATATAACCCATGTCTTCACTAAACTAAGGGTGGAAATAATGGACCACATCAGATACTGTTGGACTACTCCCAGCATTCTTCAGCATTGGTTCTGTTGGATAGGTCAGATAAGTCCAGCAACCTTCAGAGGCCCCACACTAAACCATACAATCCCTTGACCTACACCAATCACAAGGATCTACCAAACTGAAAGAGAAGATGGAGGTTCTGGACGCTAATGGGGAATAGTGGAAGAAGCAAACCTGCGTTCATTAAAAACAAATTCTATTCTGCCCATTGGAGACCACAGCTTTCAGGACATTGTTATGAAAGGGCACCACATTATTAGTTAATTTGTAGTAGTAATTTGTATTGTGGTAATAAGTCAGAATCAAAGCATAAAATGATGTGACCACTTATAAACCTCTCCTGCAAGAGGAAAAATGATGGCATATTCTTTTCTCTCCTGTTTTCATCTATATTATATAGGTGGCTCCTGTTTCTTACTTGCGAATATCTATGAACCCTGTTTTCCACACTCACAACCATGAGGCATTGATGTCATTGCCATTGGGTATGACACTGACTTTGATGATCCATTTCCATGACAACTTTGGAGATACTTTCCACTCACAAAATACTGTCCTTGGATTTGCAATAAACAGGTAGTTGATAGATGTTTAATTGTACAGAGATAAGTCAATAGATAGATATAGATAAATCAATATGTTGGTCAATTCAACATATTGGGTCATTCAAACTGATATCCCCATTGGACCCACTTTCTAAAGATGCTGAATTAGCAGACTGAGAATCTGAAGAGCACAGCAGTTGTGAGGGCACTATATTTCATTCTGTCATGAAATTATGTCAATACCTAATTGACAAAATTGTGCAAACAGATTGGATCTTCCTGATTCAGAATTACAAAATGTGAAATATTCCAGTAATCAAAATCTTTTTTCATGAGTGGCTGAGATTGTGACACCTTTGCATGGTTCTGTGTACACAAACTTTGTTTCATGCACAAACTATTTAAAGTATTGTACAAAGTTACTTTCAAGCTATGTGTATAAGGTGTATATGAAACTTAAATAAATGTTGTGTTTAGACTTGGGTTCCATCTCCATGTTATCTTATTATGTACATATATCCAAATACAGCTATTCCAAAAAAAAAAAATCCAAAATACCTCTGATCCCAAGCATTTCAGATAAGAGAGTCTCAATCTGTTCTGGGAAGCAGAGAGGGCATTGCTTAACTTCCTTGCTTTAAAGTTGCAGTCCGCCCACCCCATATGTGGGCTTGCCATATGTGGACATGAGGTCACATGGATGACAAGCCTGGGGGGACAAAATGGTGTGTGTGATCATTGGGATTTGAGGTCCCATTTTTTTTCCATACGCTGGGGGGGGGGGGCGGTCTGATACCGATCCCCTGCATATACAAAGGGCCCACTGTATGTTCTTTGCAAAAGATAATTTACTCAGCCCCAATCCTAGAAATAATACTTTTGGTATCAACTCCCAAAGTCCATCAGCTGGTCTACTGATAGTCATGCTGGTTGAGGGCATTCTGGGAGCTATAGTCCCCAAAAAACAACTGTTTCACAAGCTCTGTTTGGGGCCAAATCCTTTCGTTTTAATGGTTTCTATTCTGAGTGGGATTTAATACAGCCATCCCTCAGTATCTGCAGGGGATCCATTCTAGATTCCCCTGCAGATACCAAAACCTGGGGATGCTCAAGTCCTATTGTCAGTGGTGGTGCAGCTACATGCCACATGGCTGCACCACTGTTGGGGACAAAGGGACTTTGCCACCCCGATCACCCAAAGCCCACCTTGCCATTCTCACCATGACGGGTGACAGGGGGCTGCCGCCTCCTCTTCTTCCTCCTCCTCTTCATTCTACCACCACCTCCTCTTCCTCCTCTTGCCGCTCTGCTGCCGCCTCTTCCTCTTGTACTTTCCTCCTCCACCTCTTCCTGTGCTGCCACCACCTCCTTCCTCCTCCTCCTCTTCCTTCCTCCTCTTCACCACCACCTCCTCCTTTTCTTCCTCCTCCATCCTCCTCCTCTTCATGCCACTTCTGCCTCTTCCTCCCTCCTCCTCCTCCTCCTCTTCCCACTGCCACTGCCACTGCCACCACCTCTTCTTCCTCCTTTGCCGTCCTCCCTCCCGGCTTGCCATCCTCAGATGCTGGAATCCACAGATGGCAAAACCACGAATACCAAGGATGGACTGTAGTAATCTTTAACATGTTTACTTCGAATAAATATGTCGAACTGATACATAGTTAGACTCCAGTCATTTGCACAATATTCTGATCATAGCTATTTATAAATGACTGGTATATGATCCTGTGTATATATTTTTTGGAAGTTCTGTGTAAGATAGCATGACAAAGAACTGTTAGAAAGATAGGCTTATTGGTAACTGAGTACTGGATGCCCCTTGAGGTCTCTTCCAACTCTGTGATTCTCTGATTCTAGTCCTAGAAATTAGCATAACATATGGGCAATGAACTGAGCTGTTAATTCTATGATTCTACTAGACACATTTGCCTATGGTATTCTAGACACATGTGAGGTATATGGCTATGTTGATCTGCTGTCATTTGACCTTGTCAGGAGCAATGATATTCAAAGATATAATGAAATATTATATTCAAAAATGTAATAAAATTAGGCACCATTTTTAAAATGTTATTTTTGTTTACAGAGATGATTTTGTACAGGTTGGGAAAGGAGTCTCCAACAACACTTTGATAATCCGAACAATGAATGTAGGCCTCAGTTTGCTTAAGGTTTGGGATGCAGAGCACAACAATATGGCAGATTATGTGCCTCTTCCTGTGCAAGATTCCATCTATCCAGAGCTCATAGATATTATCATAGGTGATGTCATTTGCTTAACTTCCTCACTGGTAAATCACGAAGGTAAGAAATCATTGAATAACAATTGACTTTATGGTGAATAGAAGAGTCTTCATCAATGTTAAATTGCCATGGAAACTTTGTACTGTTGTATGCATGGTGCATCTTAAAACAATCAACTACATTATTCATTATGTTGTTACTATCAAATGTCAACTCCGTTCTTTCTAACAAGATGAATTGATTTAATCATCTCCACTGTATTTAATTATATCAAAACAATATACCATTTGTTGCAAATTGTGATTTCTATTGATCTTTAAGATGAAATATTTAATATATTAAAATACATTTAATATAGTTGCAGTTTGGCTATGTGTATGAAAAAGAATAGATTGACTATGATTTGTACTCTCTCAGTCACAAGGCAGAATATGTGATTTAGCCTAAATATATATTTTATTATGTATTGAAATATTTTTATCCTGCCCTGTATCAAGAAATCTCAGGATAGAGTACAGATAAAATCAATACTAACAGGTATTTAGAAATTGTAAATAAAATAAAAACATATTAAACAAATTAAGTTAAAAGATTAAAACAGGTTAAAAACCTTGTGCATAGCATTTGAGGTAAATCAGAAGGCCCAAAGGCTTTCATAAATAGTTATACTTTTATGGAAACCAGTACTGGTGCCAAGGGGAGAGCATGCCACAATTGGAGTGCCACATTTGATAAGGCCTTCTCCAGTGTCCTCACACAGTGTATTGACCTCACTTATGGGGCACAGAGAAGGGCTTCCTAGCAGACCTCATTTATTGGGCAGGCACATGTAGGGAGAGGCACTCCCTCAAGCTTCAAGGTCCCAAGCTATTTAGGGCTTTAAATGTCACCACAGGCACCTTGAATTCAGATCAGAAGTGTAGTGGCAGCCAGTGCAATTCTTTGAATACTGACATTATATGATATCTATATGGTATTCCAGTCAGCAATCAAAGCATTGCATTTTGTAATAGCTGTGGCTTCCACATACACTTCAAGGGAAGTCCCACACATAGCATATTACAGCAGTCTAATCAGGAATTTACCATTGTGGGCACTTCATCTCTACCCAGGAAAAGTCATATCTGGCAAACCAGTCAAAGCTGGTAGAAAGAACTCTTTGAGTTCTACCTATGCTACATAATGCCCTTATATCATAAAGGATGTGGACACATATGCAGCTAATAATACTTTCTCCAAAAAGGTTGACAGCTTTAATTGTATGCCACCTTTTATGTTACCTAATCTAGAAAAAGTAGGCAGCCCAGCATGCTATAGTGGTTTGATTGTTGGACTGCAACAACAAAACCCATTTTTAAAATGGCTTGGTAGCAGTCCTAACAGATGTGGGCTGAGTGAGCCCTCCCCTGTGTCCTACCTTTGTCAGAAGCACGGCTGATGATGATGTAGGAAGGAACTTCTCCATGGTACCCTCAGGGTGAAAGACCACTCCTACATCCCTCCCCAAAAAAGTCTATTTGGCTCCTATTGTGGCATTGTGTAGATGCTACTGAAAAAATATGCCACAGGAGGCTTGTGGTCTGGCTTATGTTTGATTTGTTTTATAACTTCATTCTTCTTGACTCTCCTTTGAACAATTATATCTACTGTGTTGCTTCTTTATAAGCCTAATGATTTAGCTATAAAAGTTGCTTTGGGTAACTCGTGCAAATTGGGGCAGCAGGGTTTATGATAAAGTAAATATAAAAATTTTCAAATAGCCTCTTCCTATTTTTTTAACAGGTTTGCCAGGAATATGGAGTTCTTCTTTGAACAATATTCTTCAGATTGATCCAAAGACAGGCGTAGGCATAGCAAGAAATTTTGGAACTGTGACAATATATTATGAGATTCCTGGTGTACTAAAGACATACAGGGAGGTGAGGAACCTCTGAAGTCCACTTGAGCAGTTGATATTCTGTGTGGCATGCACTGTCATTCAATACTGTTCTCATTAGCTTCCAATGTTCTTTATGAAGATCTGTAAGATTAAAAAACATCTTGAGATCTGGAGCTTATTGGCACAATGATTTATTTTTTTCCTGAATGTTCCACAAATGTACGGTATACCAACACATCTGCTGTTGGGGATTCTGCAACTTAAGCATGCTGAATCTTTCTAGGAAGACAAGTGCATGTCTATGATAGTTTATTGTTTTATGATCCCTTCATTTCCTCCTTCTCTAAGAGAGCACACTTTTCTTTGTCTCTGGAGGAATCGCCATTACTTTCCTCCTTCTCCTTTGTCCTCTGACCAGAGCAGCATGACTTTCTAGCACGCTGATAAGAAACTTTCTCTGCAAGCATGTAGACTAGTTTCTACTTCATTTTCTTTGCAACATGAAGCTTTACCTATGTATGAATATGCACATGATTTTGTAAGTAAATTTATCTTTTTATATTAAGGACTTTTGTCTTGGTTCCTTATTGGAAGACACATGGGGGCTGGAGAATAAAAGTGGACTAGTTTATTTTCCTGCTCATGCACTTTCTGCTGTTCACTTTGCTGGTGAGATTAAATCAGTCTCTCCTATTTTCCTGAGTTTTCTAACAAATCTCAAGAAAAATTCCCATCATCTGGAAGCCAAATTATATTTTGTTTTGTTTTTTAAAGAAATAGGTATGTGCCCGCCTGTTGACTTATGTTGACCTTATGAATTTCTTTTTTATATAATTTTATTGATAGTTAAAACAACATATCACAAAACTTAAACATACATATATACAATATGTACACAAATACATACACACAAATAAACAAAGAACAAATAAGTTTCTTGATTATCTACGACTATAAAATAACTTCCAGACTAAATTAGGTCACTTTCTTTAAATAGGATACTTAATTTCCTCAAAAAGCAACTTAAATACAGGGCCTTAATTTTTTTATGACAACTTACACAGTATTTTAAGTAATCTTAACTAATCTTTACCCCTCTAAACCACTTTGTCAATGAGTTACTTTCTTGTTAACTTTCCATCGCTTATAAAAAATTATAAAACATTTCCAGTCTTCTTCTATTTGGTATCTTGAATTATCTCTCAAATTGGCAGTCAAAATGTTCATAGCCTCTCTTATCTTCAGTATCCATTCTTCATCAGATGGAATCTGTTTCTTTTTCCAGTATTTTGCAAAAAGAAAACTCACCATAGTTGTAATGTATAATATAATGTGTAATAATAATAATAATAATAATAATTTTTATTTATATCCCGCCCCTCTGCCAAGCAATTGGGGCGGCGTACAGCATTTAAAACATCAAACTAATAACAACATTTAAATCCCATTCCTCATTCCCACCCACCCCCATCCCCAAAACAAATCAACAAACAAATTAAAAAACAATTATTAAAAATATGTAATATACAATATGAAAAATACAATATGCAATATAAGATACATAATTGCATTGTTGCTGGGGAAGATGTTGCTAGGGAAGGGTTTTAAACTCTTCCCAGTCTCTCCAGCTGCACTCCAGCCGCAGCTGTGTTGCTGTGGGAGGTGTTGTCCCTGGCTGTCTTAACGCCTCCACCTTAGCCTCCCGCTCGCGTCGCCGCCGCAGCTGCTCCGTTAACGGGAGGGATGACAGCCGGCAGGCTTTTAAGGTCTTCCTGGCCACGCTCCAGCCACAGCTGTGTTGCCGCAGCTCCTCCCTGGGCATACAGCTGTTCTTCCTGGGGCTGCACGGGCCGGCAGAGTTCTCCTCCCACGGCTCAAAACGCCACCGCCACTGTGTGTTGCCAGGGAAGGGATGGTAAGGGGCGGTTTTTTATACCCACAGCTCCTCCCTGGGCGCACAGCTGTTCTTCCTGGGGCTGCACGGGCCGGCAGAGTCCTCTCCCGTGGCTCAAAACGCCACCGCCGCTGTGTGTTGCCAGGGAAGGGATGGTAAGGGGCGGTTTTTTATACCCACAGCTCCTCCCTGGGCGCACAGCTGTTCTTCCTGGGGCTGCACGGGCCGGCAGAGTCCTCTCCCGTGGCTCAAAACGCCACCGCCGCTGTGTGTTGCCAGGGAAGGGATGGTAAGGGGCGGTTTTTTATACCCACAGCTCCTCCCTGGGCGCACAGCTGTTCTTCCTGGGGCTGCACGGGCCGGCAGAGTCCTCCTCCCATGGCTCAAAATGCCACCGCCGCTGTGTGTTGCCAGGGAAGGGATGGTAAGGGGCGGTTTTTTATACCCACAGCTCCTCCCTGGGCGCACAGCTGTTCTTCCTGGGGCTGCACGGGCCGACAGAGTCCTCCTCCCATGGCTCAAAATGCCACCGCCGCTGTGTGTTGCCAGGGAAGGGATGGTAAGGGGCGGTTTTTTATACCCACAGCTCCTCCCTGGGCGCACAGCTGTTCTTCCTGGGGCTGCACGGGACGACAGAGTCCTCCTCCCGCGGCTCAAAACACCACCGCCGCTGTGTGTTGCTGTTTCTTTTCAATTTTTGTATCTTGAATACTTATATTTAGCAAGAAGAATTGGGGATCTAGAGATATTTTTAATTGTAAAATTGTTGTCATCAAATCAGAATCCTTTTCCAATATTTTACCACCTCTTTACAATTCCACCAAATGTGGGGAAAAATTCCTTCCAAATTCTGACATTTCCAGCAGTTTCTGTTCCCAGTTTTATAGATTTTACAGAACTTAGATGGAGATAAGTACCAGCTGTACATGATTTTGAGAAAATTTTCTTTGTAATTTTGACATATTGTGAAGTTATTGGTAATTTTCCATGCTTTTTCCCATTTTTCAAACTCTATATTTTTCCAATATCTTGAGCCCACTTTATCATTGTGTGTTTGATGGTTTCTGTTTCCAGATCTCTTTGTTTTAGAATCTTGTAATATTTAGCTATGTGTCCTCTTTCTCCATCGAAGAGTGCCTTATCTCATTCTTTTCATTGGTAACACCTGGCATTTTCATATCTAGTCTATACCGTTTTGATAGTTGTTTATACAGAAACCAATTACTATTTATTTTTTCTTTATGTATTTAATCTATAGACTTCATTTTGTAAATGTTGTTTTCTCCCAGTGTTATAATGTCTTTGTATTTAATCCATGTTTCATTTTTGTTCTTACTCTTATCAAAAAAGGCTTCTTCGGTTGATACTCATATGGAGGTTTCTCTGTAGAATTGATTTTTGATCTTGATCCATTATCATAATCAAAAAACAATCACCATACATCTTCTAGATACCAGTCATCATTAATATCAAAAGCAACATGTCACCTGGTTTGATTATTTTTCATTTATGATTTTGTTTACTTTTATGTCTCCTAAATCTTAATAGGATTCACCTAATGGTATATTGGTATCATCTATTTTTGATGAAGCAGAATATTTAAATTTATATATTAACTAGAATGAACAATACTATAATGTTAGTCTCCAATTAGCTATCTATAAGTGTGTCATCAGATCTTATGTGCTATGCAAGTTTCTCTTGTCTTAGTGAGTTTTTCATGCAAGTAAGAATGCATGCTATCTTCAATAAGTAATGCATGATATTTTCCCTTTAAGGTGTCAATTAATGTACCTGAGAGGATTGTAGCAACACATGTGAGTGGGCTAAAAACAATTTTGCAGGACACTTCAACTTCTAAAGTGATCATTAAAATTGGACAGAGAAGTAAAAATATGAAAGGTACACTGATTAAATTCCTTTTTATCAAAAATCATTATCATCTGTGGATATTTTTATGTAATATTAATTTTGTGTGTAAATATTACAACAAATAATACTGTAAACGTTATTTCATTATGAGAAGTTTCGTTATGAGAAGTTGTCCAAAGAGCTATTTTTAGTACATGTCAAGTTTTAGTAAGCTAGATCAAGGAAGGTTTTAGTGAAATAGTTTTTAGTGGAGTGTGGATATTTTGCAGAAGAAATATCAAAATATTATTCCAACTACAATAGAATGTATTCCACTGATTTGATAATTCCCACCTATTCTAACACTTCAGTCAGGTACATTTGCCACAAAGGGAGCAATCAAGAAAATATGGGGAGGAGGATTGAGAGGTTGCAAAAACATCCTTGGAGTTGCATGTGGCCCCAGAGCTACACTTTGCTCATCTAAGGAAAGAAGATGATTAAACTGGGACTCTGGCCCTTGAGATCTCTTCCAACTCTATGATTCAATGATTCTATACATATTTACATTCTCCTCCCCATAAATATTCTCAGTTAATGGCACCTTTGTGTGCTCAGTGGAGACGAACAATCACTGGTTCTTTCCCCCATAATGAGGCAATTTTTATGTGAACTGGCCAAATTTATGACCTTTTGGGGGGACATCCTTTAATGTCCCATAAGTTATTGTTTGAGAACATAAGTGTCCTAAATGATCGACAGGAAAGCTTCAGATTATGACACCAGTAATAGTTTTTGTGATATGACGAATGTATAATAATTTATAACTAAGGCAGATCAGAGCACTCAGCGATTTCTGATGTACTGAAAATATTTCCAAGGGAGCTAATGCCCCAAATTTCAGTCCAGTAATAAATGACACAATTTATCTTTTTGGTTACCTCTGGAAAACACACTAGTGAGACTTCCACAGTACTCTATGCTTAGGGATTTTCAAAGCCTTCATCCAAAGTTTAAATGAAATGAAATCTCATGCAGTTCAATGACATCTCACCTAACAACACTTTACACCTTATTCATTCTCGGTAATGATAGTTGTAAAACTTTCAGTGTTCAAGTATTTCATCAGTAAGGGAAGTAATTTGTGCAAGTCCTCATGCACTAATCAACATCTCTCATTTTTCTAAATCCTCAAAATCAAAAGAAAATTACAGTTTTACATGAATTTTCTTACCTCCGTGCATTATTGGACTGATGTTTGTTTTTATGATATTTCATCTCCCTTACTCAATTTTCCTTAGGAGAATGTTCTCCTGCTCAAATTGAAGTAATTGAAGAAATGAAGCCTCAGTCTATTATCAGTTGCCAACTTCATTTCAACAATAATATATTTGATTTCCCAGCCTCAGAAGTTTTTACAGCAGAACCTGGGTTTGATGTAGCTTCAGGTAAGACAGAAGCACCACATTGCATTAATTGCTCCATTGCTCACCTGCCAGGAAGCTCAAGCACAATTTACAGACAAGGGGGAGGGAAAGGTATAATGCTGCAGGTGCAAGACACTAATAGGCCTTATTTGGTGGTGTGGATTGATTCTATGTTTGGTTGATATGATCTCACTTGTTTTGAACCAAATTCCAAATCAATATAGCCTTGGCCAATTCAGTCATCTCTGAATAAAAAGGAAAGAGAGAAGGGATCTAGCAGCATCTTTAATACCAAATGATTTGTTTTAGCATAAGCACTGGTGGATTTCAATCCGCTTCAGATGAACTGAAGAAGTCATCTGGCCTATTTTGTCTGTTAAACATTAATGCTGGGTAAGTTTGATTTAATCACATTTGGTTTGTCAGGAGGGATTGGTGAGCACCCATTGGCACTTATAAAGTGATTGGTGGTTTCTCATTCCTGTAGCCTGAGACTAATTGGCAAGGTTGGATCCCTTTAGGATCCTTTCCTCTCTCATCCAGAATTCAGATGCAACAAATTTGGAGTGACATGAAGCTCCCCCTACCTGGCATATATGTGTATACTTGGCATCCCCATCCTCTGGGTCTGGGTAGGCTTGCCCAGTAGTTATTTCAACATTGGTGGCTGTTTATAATAACAGTTTATCTAAAGGATTCCTCCTCTGATTTTGCAGATTCTAGATGTCAGTCTTACTGCTTATATGTGGCAAGCCAATTCCTGGTTCTGCTGCCTCTTCTTTTCTCTGCCAATTCTTCTCAGTGTCCTGGGTTACAGGAATCAGAAGCCAGCAATCACTTTATAAATGCCCATGGGTGCTCACCAATTCTTTTCAACAAACCTAATGTGACTGAATCAAACTTAACCAGCATTAAAATGTCACATTAAATAAGAGACTGAGCAGCCTAAATCAAACTGTTTCTCTTGAGTAGACCCACTGAATCAATAAGAATATGGCAAGCCATAATTTTTGTTAGTCCCATTGATTGAATGGGTCAGCTCTAACAATTTAGGCCGGTGAATTTGGTTAGTCCCTTTTGTGAATGTGTCAATGTTATTGCCACATCTTGTGGTAGCAATATATAAGTACGTAATTGTATGTTATACAATTTATTTTTATCTGTTCTGAATCTACTGACAATCAATTTCATTGGGTCATTCCAATTCTAGTATTACATGAAAATCCTTAAATCTCTTTCATAATGTTTATGTAGAAACTGAGGTTTTTGTTTATATATTTCAGTGTTTTCTTAAAAACGGTTCCTATTTTATTAGCAATTTGTGTTTCTCTGTTCTATGTAAATCAAAGCACTCTGCACTGAAATTGATCATCTCCACTATAGAAAAGGAATATAAATAATGCCATTGCAGTTTTACTTTTAAACTTATATTTCTGTCCATGTTTCTCCTTGTAATCAACTATGTTCTGGGGCCCTTTCATATTACCTTTATAGCACTCTGATTCCACTTAAACTGCCATAACAACATCATATGGAATCCTGGGATTTGCAGTTGGGGGAGACATTTATAATTCTTAGCCAGAGAGATCTAGTGCCTGACCAGGATTGCATAGGATGTACTCATGGTAGTTAAAGTGAAATCATAGTGTAGTTGTTTGGGTGGTTCAGTTGATTTTTGATAGTTATATAGAAATGAAAAATGGGTATGCCTTCATTTCCATTCCATGGTGATATTATTTATTCTGTTTCATGACTAGTGAGTTGAGAAAGCAAAAATAATAAACTTGTAGGTAAGTAATAATAATACAGAGATGCAAATATGGCAAGCAAGGTTGTTGTTTGGTGGTGGTGGTAGTGCTGGTGGTGATGATGATGATGATTGGAATTGGGATTGGCTAGAATTGCTGTGTTAAATAAAGATGACAGAACACATGATGTGTTCTAGCCAATTTCAATCATTATCATCACCACCATATCATCATCAACCTTGCTTTCTATAGCTGTAGTAAATGGGTGGTATTAAATTTGGTTATCAGTATCAGTAAACACACTCCTATCACAGTGCTACAGACAGTGACAAGGGTCCAAAATAAACTGCAGAAATAATCCAGTTTGGGATCTCTTTAACTGCCCTGGTTCAGTGGTAAGGAATCCTGGGAATTGTAGTTTATAGCACCAGAGCTCTCTGACAGAGAAGGCTAAATATCTCACAAAACAACAGTTTCCAGAATTCCCTAGCATTGAGCCAGGGCAGTTAAAGAGGACTCAAACTGAATTATTTCTGTAGTGTGGTTTGGACCAAAGTTGCACCTGGAAAAGTTATTTGCCTGAGGTACAGCAATGCATCAGAAGGAATTTGATGCAGGGAGAGGGGGCGGAGCCAGAAGACTTGGTCATCTGTATCTTCTTTATCCATGAATTCAATCATCCACGGCTTGAAAATATTTTAAAAATGCATAAATTCCAAAAAGCAAAGTTTGATTTTTGCCATTTTATATAAGGGACACCATTTTACTATGCCATTATATATAATGGGACTTGAGCATCCACGGATTTTAGTATCTATGGGTGGGAGAGTCCTGAAACCATACCCTAACGGATGCCAAGGGCTCACTGTACTGTATTTGTGTCCATTGGCTACAACTGGTTTATTTGTTTTTGTTTTTTTCTTTTCTGGATACTTCTATCTTTTCTGGATAAAAGGGGCTGCCTGCCAATGGCTTGGGGGCCAATACTAGTCCATAGACCACCCCTTTTGAGTAGTGCTGGCTTAGACAGTACTGTTTCTCATGGCATCTGGTAATTCTAAATATGGCATTGATTGTGGTGATTTCACACTGAGGCTTTCCTACTGGCATTAATTGGACTTCTTTCTGAATAAGCATGCTTATGTTGGTGGTAGAACACTCAACAGCATATAATCTAGAAAGCTAAGAAGGTGGAAAGAAGCTATTAACATTCAAATTGGCTTTGGGTATGTTGTTTTTTTAGGACACTACACATGTTCCATCACAGTACAGAAACTTACTGACAAACAGCTAAAGCAACTCAGCATGAGCAAAACCGCTATCATTGTTACAGCTTCAGTCCAGGACAACCATTTCTCCATGGAGCAGATTAGTGCTGAAGTGCCATTTAATTCAGGATTTTTTGCTAATCAGACTGAAATTATCCTAAGTAATCATTACACAAGTTGTGATGTGAAGATCTTTGGAGCCATTGAAGTTCTCGAAAATCTTGACGTGAGTAATGACAAGTATTTACTCTTAACATGGAGCCATCACTAGAAAGTGTTGATACTCTCCAGTCTAATCAATATGATAATATGAGTTGAGACAAGAGAAAATCAAAGCAAACTGGATTTCTGCCAAGTACAGAAACTTGTACAAAAGTACAAAGATATTATCTCAGTCATACTGCCAATCTTTGTACACAAAGTTTAAAATAAAATTGCAAGTACTTTAAGATGTGTTCTATTCACTAGAGAGGCCACTGAAATAAGGGCAAAGGAGTTGTTAAGCTGGATAGATTCAGGCTTTCATCTACACGACAGCATGCATACATATATCTCACAAGTTTACTATTTTAATTCCATGTTACCGGATTATTTTAGGCCCCCCTACTACAAATTTGTCTTCAGTTAGTTATATTAGCAAGCTAAAAAAAATGTGACATTAATTAATTCATTTTCTTTAAATGTACTCATGGGTTTAAAGTACACAATCAAACATTTGTTAGGGAAAACAAATATTCAGACTTGCATTCAGTTTTGTGAACCTGGCAAAAATTATCATTGCCATTTTAGCTGAGCAATCTGAGCTTCAGAGTAACAGAGAAAAGTGTTCTTTTCAGCAGGCTAGGCCAAAACAGGGATATGATACTAAAGCTTTGAAGAAAGAGAGAAAAGGGAGGGAGGGAAAGAGAGAATGTCCTCCTACATCATATTCATTAGTCACATGTACACATTAGTTACCACAGTTGTACTATGAAATCAGTTAGGCAAAACAGCACAGTAAATCAGGCGGATTGATCCAGTTTGGTTCTGGCATGGAATGACACAGTCTAAAGCACTTTAAACCAACCAAATACACAGATGTTAAAAAAAGAGCAAGGAGAAAGGTAGAAAATGTGTTTTCAGCATAAACACTAAGGTGGTGTGATGTGGAAGGGGAAAAAGGAAGCTGAGGTTTGCTAATTGATACAGTTGGCTCCACTAGGTCTTTGCATGCTTGCAAGTCCACCAGCAGTGGAAGAAGGTTCCCGGGGACCCTCCACATTTCCAGCACTTGTTATCTGTCTTTTTTGTAAATTTTAGACAATTTATCTGGGCTTAGTTACCACTGAAATACATTTTGTACCAATTTTCTCTTAAGTTCTGTGAAGCTGTATACTTAATAGCCTTTGTCCAAATCCTCTCCCATTGCACCATCTGAATTGGGTGTCCTATATATGTTGCCCAAGCAGCCATTGTTTCCTTAACAACCTCTTCTTCCATTTCATAATGTATTAATAACAATTAGCAATTAAGTGGCAGGCTCACTGTAGATAGGTTTTGTAGAAAAGTACTTCTATTGCAGTTTGTTTGGATTATTTAGACTGTTGGTTTTTGTGGGGTTTTCCGGGCTGTGAGGCTATGGACGTTATCACATGGGGGAAATCTGTAGGTTATCCCACACAAATCCCCCCCCCAAAAAAATGCACTTGCGCCTGACGATTTCACACGATGTCACACAGAAAGTGGACAGAAAGTGGTATTTTCCGAGATCTTCTTAATTTTGGGAGTTTAGAGGAAATGCACTTGCGAAATTGCACTAATTGCGCATTTACTTTAATCTGAAAAGCAAATATTCACGGGCTGTGCAGGAGGACAGTCTGACATTTCCTCCTGGGAAATGCAGGACCCGCCCTGGAAAAGGAGGAGTCTGGTCAGGAAACACACCCATTTCCAGTACATGTACGGGTTCTTTTCACTTGTGTATGAAAGTTAAAAACCTTTTTTTTCCGCTTTTAACTTAATTCCGTTATTACTGTAATTATGTGTGAAAAGCTTTTGCACAATTAAGCTCTATTTTCACTTTCTTTTTGGGATACTTCATTTCCACTTTATTATCTCTTTAACAACAAAACTGGCCCACATGTGATAACGTCCTATGATCTAGAAGAATGTATTTAGACTGTTGTTATTTCTCTAGTTGTTCACTTAGATAGACTTATGTCTTATTTGTTCAGCTATTTATTTTCTTCTCGTAATAGAGTCTGAGTTCTTATTTCAATATTCTAGAGATAAAGTTGATTTGTAATTGTGTAGTAGACATTTGTTTCTGTGTTGAAATGTTTTTGGTATCAGCCTTTTCCACATTCCCTGTTGCAATGTTCAATCCTTTTAATCTCAATAGATAATTTCTTTAAAATTCCTGGTCTTATTCCTTTTAATTCATATTTCAACTTATTTAATAGTCCAAATTTAATTCACAATCCAAATTAAATCTCCTTTCCCAAGTTTCTTTAGTCCGTTTTCCCTAAGGTCATCTTCCATTTGTTAATTAGTTAACACTTATTAAGGCTAAGTTAATTGTTACTTAGTTTCACTTTGATTCACTTTGCGCTTGTCTCTTAAGCACTAGGCAAATAGTACTTGCTATTTGTAGATATTTTGCAGGTCCTTTCTTGCTCTATTCCGCTCTGCGAATCACTATCCTTTTAAATTTTGTTTCATTTATCTTTGAAGAAAGTTACCTTGTTGGTAGTGTTAGTTTTAGTTTTGTTTTAAATAGCTTCCTTCTTGCTAGCTAAAAAATAGTGGCAGCTTGTCTCAAATGTGGCTTGCCTGGATCATGTTTGAGACTCCCTTCTGCACTGTCCTCGGTGTTATTTAGGGCTTCGGCCCAATTCTTTATTGACCCGCTGGGATAGAGTCAGGCACAATTGTGGGCCCCTCTTATTCCCCTTTATTGGGGGGACAGATTTCCTGCATCCACTCAGTGATAACACCCACTCAGGCAGAACTAATCCCCGAAACAAGCAATCACCACCAGGAGCTATGCACCGCTCCCGCCATGCCACTGGAAGTTCCAACAACAGACATTCTGAATTCCCACAGAAAAGACAGAACATTGTCTGGGACCAGTTTGCCATAGGAACAGATCTCAAGATTGCTGTCTGCTTCTACTGCAAGCTACAAATGAAAAGGCAGCACCAGCAGCCTACTCAAAAAGTTTAAGAGGTAGCATCAAGTGCTCTTGTTCAAGATAGAGGCAGAAAAGTCCTAGCAGCCAGGGAGCAGTGTGAAGACTTGTAAGGCAGGACCAAAAAGTACTAAATCTCCTAAAAGCAGAAGCAAGTAGTCTGTCCTCCCCTGTTGGGTATAGGCTGGCAGCTGTGGAACAGATGAGGCAAAGGAACTGTGGGGTCATGAAAGGAAATTTTCCAGTGTCAGCCCAGATCACCAGATGCATCAAGGATGATCAGAGGGATTTGTCAGGTGACTCTCAACAATTGGGATTGCTGTTAAAGTATCTTGTCATCGCCCCTCTCTTCCCTTATGTTGCATGGTTAAATCTTACTAGTTGGACTGGTGGTAGAATGAAGCAACAGTACCTTTTCCTCAAGTAATCTGTTGTCATATGTTGGATCTTAGCTAAATTTTAACATATATAGCTGACCAATGCTCTGGGGGGAGAGTGCAAAAACAAGAGTAGCAAGAATTGCAAAAATTGCTGTAGTGGACCCTTCTCAGAACAAGATTGCATGAATTGCAAAGACTGAGCAGTCAATAGTTTTTTTAAACATTGTTTGTATTCTCTAAAAATAGCAACCTTAACAGGTGCCTAGCCTAGTGATTTACTTGTTTGAAATTTGGCTGGGGTGAACATTTACTTGTTTGAAATTTGGCTGGGGTGAACATTTCTTTAGTGTCTTCCATATACATAAAATGTATGTAGATGTACATTTTTTTAAAAAAAGTTATAGTCATTCGCTTTCCCAGTGCAGGTCAGTGGGGCAAGACTCACAGTCTGGATTCCAGAATCTCTATTTGGATTCATACTCTAGATGTAGATGAAATCAGTCTCAAATCTGAATCCTCAAACTGAACTATGAACTAAATCATAAGGCCAGTGTACTACCCTATTAATTACAATATTCAGGGCATCGATACACAGAAATTAAAAAAAAAAACATATAATAAGACCATTTGCATCCAGGTTGTCATGAATAGGGAGTGGACATTGAGCAGTTGTTGTAACATCCATGCAAATCAGGGAGGTGTGGCATCAGAAGAGAAAGGAGAAATTGCACTGAAGCACCCAGATAGATCTGTCTTGATTATTTTATCAAGTGTCAGGCAGGGACTCGTGCAGAGAGAGGTGTGTATATTCAGGAAGAAAGTTCTATTAGATGCTTTTGGTACATAATCCAGGTGATATCTCATTTTACAGGTAAAACCTGGCTCGCCAGTTGTGGTGGCATTTGAGAAGGAGAAATCTTATGGATTGCCCAGTTATGTAACATATACTGTTGCCTTATCAGACCCCAGGCTCACAAGCAGAGGGTCTTTATCTACTATGCTTACTGTATCCAGCACAGTGACTGACCAGTCTATCACTATCCCAGTGACAATTATCTATGTGTCTGACAGGACCCCATCGTTGAGACGTAAGTTTCTCTTTCGCTATGCCCCTTATGAAATATTAACTCTTTTGTTAAGATTTAAAATATCATTTCAGATTTGGGCATATTTAGGATAGCATTTACATTCTAGTGAATGTGTGTAGTTTTATAATGTACTAGCATGTTTGTTTCTTTTATATGCTGCCTTTTCCCCAAAAAGGGACCCAAGGTAGTTCACAGATAAAATAAGCTTTAAAGACTTTACAATAAAAATGTGTAAACAATTAAAAGCATTTTTTCTAAAATAGTATAAAATCACATAAATAATATAAAAGTTAACAACATAAAAAACACACATATCCCATATAAAAGCATCCCTGACAAAGATTATATATTAAAAGCTTGTTTGATGCCTGCCAGCAAAAAGAAATCAGGGAGGGGGCCAACCTAGCCTCCCATGGAAGGGAATTGCAGAGGGTGGGATCAGCCACCAAGAAGGCTCTCTCTCATGTTCTCACCAAGTGAGCTAGAGGGGACCAAGAGAAAACCTTTTGCCATGGATCTTAGGACCTTTGCAGGTTGATATGGGGAAATACAGTCTTTCAGATTGTCTGGACCTAAGGCATTTAGCTTTATAGGTCATGACCAGCACTTTGAATTGTGCCCAATGTGCCTAGAAACTGGTAGCCAATGAAGCTATCTCAACAAAGAAGTTATATGCTTCCTATAACTGGCCCCGGTCAGCATTCTGGCCACCACATTTTGAACCTGCTGAAGTTTCTGAACAGTTTCCAAAGGCAGGCCTACATACAGCACATTACAATAGTCAAAATGGGATGTACTTAAGGCATGTGTCACCGTAGCCACATCTGATATCTCAAAGAAAAAGTGCAGCTGGCATACTAGTTTTAGCTGTTCAAATGCATTCCTGGCCACTGCTGAAACCTAGGCATCCAGGTTTCAGAGTTGCTTGGGCATCAGAGTTAAGTCCAGGAGAACACCCAATCTGTGAACCTGAGATTTCAGGGGGAATCTCATCCCTCCAACACAAGAAAAGTCCCTATTCCCTGATATGCCTTTTGGCTGACCAGCACCTGTGCCTTGCCTTGATTAAGTTTCAATTTGTGCTCATCCAGTCCATTACTGACAGCAAACATTGGCTCAGTACAGAGATAGCTTCCTTGGAGTTGGGTGAAAAGGCAAGAAAGTCATCCATGTACTGATGACACCAGACCCCAAAACTCTGGATAATTTCTCCCAGAAGTTTCATGTAGATGTTAAATATCATGGGAGACAAAACAGAACCCTATGGGACTCCACAGGCCAATAGCCAGGGAAATGAACAGGAGTCCCCCAACCAAGAAAGACGAAAACCATTGTGGAACACTGCCCCCACATCTCAGACAAGACAGAGGTGCTCCTGGTCAGTCATAAGGCAAATCAGGGGATAAGGACTTTGCCTATGCTGGATGGGGTTACACTCCCCCTAAAATGCTCCTGGACTCTACTCTGAGCCTGGATGCCCAGGTCTCAGCAGTGACCAGGAGTGCATTTGCACACTAAAACTAGTGCCCCAGCTGTGCCCATTCGTTGAGATGTCAGATCTGGCTATGGTGAGACATAACTTGATTACATCCCATTTGGACTACTGTAATACACTCTACGTGGGGCTGCCTTTGAAAAATGTTTGGAAATTTCAGCGGGTGCAAAATGCTGCAGCGAGAATGGTGTCTCGAGCCAGTTATAGGAAGTATATAACTCCCTTGCTGAAACAGCTTCACTGGCTACCAGTGCATTTCTGGGCACAATTCAAAGTGCTGGTCATGACCTATAAAGCCCTACACAGCATAGGTCCAGACTATTTGAGAGACTGTATCTCCCCATATGAATCTGCCAGAACCCTAAGGTCTTTAGGAGAAGGCTTTCTCTTGGTCCTGCCACTATCACAGGTTCACCTGGTGACACGAGAGAGAGCCTTGGTGGCTGCCCCTTTCCTCTAAGCAAACATGGTTTTATTCAGGCAGGCTTTTACTGTGTAATCATGGGATGGCTTTTATATGTGGTATTTTTTTATATGGTGTGGCTACTGTGGTTTTAATGTTTGTGATTTTATATTGTTTTTAGCTGATGTTTTACATTTTCTTGTTTTATTATGCATGTTAGAATTTTTATTTGTGAGCTGCCTTGGGTCCCTTTCAAGGGAGAAAGATCACATAGAAATAAAATAATAAATAAATAAATAATCCCATCTCAGAGAAGCAATCCAAAAGGGTGCCACAGTCAATGGTATTGAAAGCCACCAAGAGGTCCAGCAGGACCAACAGGAATACACTCTGCCTGTCCTGTTCCCTTTGTAAAGCATCTACAAAGGCATCCAAAGCTGTCTCCATCCCATAGCCAGGCCTGAAGCCAGACTGGAGGTTTTTAAACAGAGGCTGGATGGTACTTTGGGGGTATTTTGTCAGGGGTTCTTTGATTGTGAGTTCCTACATGGCAGGGGGTTGGACTTGATAGCCCTTGAGGTCTCTTCCAATTCTGTGATTCTATGATTGAATGGATCTAGATGATCCTCCATCCAGAAACCCTGGAGCTGGGAGGCCACCACTCACTCCAGAACCTTGCCCAAGAATGGAATATTAGAGACTAGCATAGCATTATAAATATGTAGCCTTTTATTGTATAGAGATTTTTTTTTGTCTCCTTTCAGTCTGAAATAGTTTGGAATATTGATGCCAGTCAAAGAGCCAGTTTCCATGTTTCCAGGTCTCTCTTTTCTGCAACAGTTCCCTGTGCTGCTATAAGTTGTTTCGAAATTTGGAAGACCTAGCGAGTGTACATTAGGTGCACCTTTTGTTGAAAGTACGAGAACACATAAATATTATTGAGTGTTTGTTTATATCCTACTTTTCCCCAGAATTGGGACTCAGCGTGGCTCACAGTTTAAAAGAATGCTACAGTTTCAACTGTACAGAAAGAGGACAGAAATAAACTATTTGCAGCATTAAAACCCATCACACTTTAATAAAAGAATAAAATGCAATTAAGAAAATAAAAGGCTCTTAAAAACAGTTGAGTTAAAACAATATAGCACTCCTTAGACAATTATTTTAAAACATTATGTTTTAAAAGCCTATCTAAATAAAAAGGTTCTAGCCTGCCACTGGAAGGATAACAAAGATGGACCCATTCTGGCCTTCCTGAGAAGTCTAGGGACAGCCACTGTGAAGGCTCTCTCTCATCTTCCCACCAACCATGTTTCTGATAGGACTGACAGAAGGGCCTCTCCTGATGGTCATTGCCCCCAGAGATTTCATAGGAAACGCATCATCATAATTTTCAATTAATAATACTTCAGAGGTATATTTTGCTTTAACAATTTCAGGAATGAGTGTATGGGGTTTGGGGGGAAGGGGGAGTGCATTGAGATTTCAACAGATTTCTGAGATACTGCCATAATCAGATGTGGCTATGCTGTTTTTAAAATACGTAAGGAGCCAAGCAGGGTCAGGCAAGGTGAGTTCATAGAAGAGGGACCGACAAAAAATGCCAGGTGCTCTATGCTATGTTTCAGAGGAAGGCAGAGGCATTCCTTGTATTTCTTGCCTAAGAAAACCCTATGAAATCCATAGATTCTCTTAGCCAACAGGCACTAAGGACACACAGTGGCTAAAATAAACATTCAGAACAAACAGTAGCAAATTATAAGGAAAGTTTCTGCTTACATTTCATTTGATTATGAATTAAGTGCTTTGAAATCATTGATAACATTGTTTTACCTTTGCATTTTTTCAGATGGACCAGGTGTATTCCAGTATTTCCTTGATTCTTATCAAGCCATGTTTTTCACTCTTTTTGCCCTGTTAGCAGGGATGGCTGTTATGATCATAGGTAAGGCATCCATGTGATGTGGGGGGAAATTCTGCCTACCGTATTTTTCCCATGTATAAACGACTTTTTAACCAGGAAAATCTGGGGTTAAAGTTGGGGGTCATCTTATACGCCGGGTATAAGGAGGAGGAGGATGAGAAAGATAGAGGTGTGAGGCAGGAAGGAGCCGGGGAGAGAAGGAGGACTAGGAGGTCCTCCTCCTTCTCTTCCCCCGCTTTCCCCCCTCCTCCCACCTTTCCTCCTTGTCCTCCTGGTCCTCCTCCTTCTCTCCCCTGCTTTCCCCCCTCCTCCCACCTTTCTTCCTTGTCCTCCTGGTCCTCCTTCTTCTCTCCCCCGCTTTCCCCCCTCCTCCCACATTTCCTCCTTGTCCTCCTGGTCCTCCTCCTTTAAAGCAGATTTAAATCTGGACTATTTTTTTAAAAAATAAGGTCCAAAACACACTGCAAAAATAAATGCTAGGGAACATGGGAGCTGTAGCTTGTTGTGTTTATAAGTGACAGTTTTCCTGCTAAGTACCTGCATGTCATAAGCATTTGAATTAAAATTACCATATTGAAATCAAATCTGATTTTTTAAATTTTTATTTGGTGTGCATTGGAAGAGGAGTAGTCTTATACGGCGAGTATATCCCAAACTCAATATTTTAACTGGAAAAGTTGGGGGTCATCTTATATGCCGGAAAATATGGTAGATGTTTTTTAGAATTACTAGCCATAATATTAAAGTGAAAGTTAATGCAGTCATTTCTTCTGTAATATCTTTCAGTGCATTATGCTATATTCTCACCAAAAGAACAGCAAACCCATCCAGCTTTTATCTCAAGGACAAGTCCTCAGCACAGACAATGTAAGCAAATGTTGGTCAGTTTAAAATACAACAAACTTGTAATATTTTTGTGAATGAATGATATTGTGGGTCTCTCGTTCAGAGATGATGCCCTGAGTTAAGCGGCACTACTGGACTTTTAGAGGACATAGTTACTTGTCCATTTTTTTTCTGAAGTGGATTATCCACAACCTGAATGTAAATCCCCAGAACTGTTTTGCATCCATCCAAGATACCCTGAAATCACATCAAAAATACACACTGCAAGTCATGTTGTCAGAATTTGACCATAAGGCAAGAAAAACATTTAAATCAATTTTTGCTTGTTTTAATTGTCTTGCAATGTTTCAACAAAGTTTAGATGTGAACTGCTAAAGCAACAAAATTTTGTTTGTTGTGTTGTGCCAGATGGGCTTATCTTCATTGTCCACTAGATTTGTAAGGGATAGCTTACAGATTTGGCCCCCAGGTCTACCCATATTGCCTGCCATATGCCATATTCTATGCACTGTCTTGTTAGTTACATGTAGCTCCTCTGGCTTCATAGGAGTGAATCGTCATGATCACTCCATAGCGAGAAAATAATACAAAGAGAGTTGGATGAGTAAGCCAAGTCCTCTCTTTGTGTTAATTGTACAGTTTTCATATAAAGTTCATATAAAATCAACAAGCTCATGATGAGCCCCAAAGCAATGTTTTGATACCTTTATTTCTTTAACAGTGGAAGGAAACAGAAGCTGATGATTAATACATATATTCTTTTTCTAAAAGAAATAGTTCATGGTAATTTCCACCCCCTTGTCACATGATTGGTGAATCATTGTATAATATTAATATTTAAAAACAGATTCACATTTTCCCCCAATCTCAAAGTACATGCATAAATCATTAATGTGAATTGTTATCAGGTTAGGGTTCCTAGGATACATTTTTTAAAAAACCTGTCAGTTTCATTCAAACACAGTTGCTTATGCTTTTTCTTCCCCATTCCCATTGCCTACCTTTCTCTCAGTCTTCATTGGTGAGCAGAGCTCTGTATTCTGTTGCAGTCTGGGAATTATGAAACTGGAAAATAACCCCAGGGTAGGAAAGGGCTGGATCAACCATGATTTACTTTGCTTCATTGACACTGCATTTTAAGGCAAAGATTAGTTACTGGGGTGGCTACTCTTGCTGAGACGAGATCTAATTGAAAACTACAACCTTTGGGGCCTGAAGTGGGAATTCGCCATCACCATGTTGTTGAACAGCATCTTTCTGCCTTCCTTGTCACTGGCTATGCTGGCTGCTGGTAGTTGCAGACCACCAAAATACCTAGAGGGCTGTGGAATTCCCCAGCTTTAATAGCGTAACACACTGCTTTCAAGTAAACACATGGGCATCTGTCCTGCTTTTTCTCTTCCCATTCTTGGGGCACGCTGATTCTAAGAATTGTTCTGCTTCCTAAAGTTGTATGATAGATGAGTGTACTGGTTCTCATGTAAAAACCAAAGCTACAGCCATATAAAATGCAAGACAGCAGCACAGCCTACAGACTGCAATGACCTCCTACTGAAGTTTCTGTTATCTTTCACCATTGACTATGCTGGCTAGAGCCAATGGAAGTTGTAGGCCAAAACCATGAGTAAGACCACAGTTGCCCACCCCTGAAACAAGTCATCATCTAGAATTTGGAGAAAATATCCTGAATCTTCACTAATTCCTTAAAATTTCATCTTCAGATGATCTGCTTGTTGGAGGTTCGCTATGCTTGCATTGCAAAACACATTGTGCATAAGAGAATTTTTTCATGAGTAAAAAAAATATTCCCCTGTATTGATTTATGTGCACTTTGCACATAACCACCTTGTGCAGTTTTACAATCATAATGGTTCTCAAAGCAGTTGTTTAGTTATAAACTTTGCATCCTATTTACAGTTTAAACCCAGCCCCTCAAGCTCACATTATATGAAAAATTGTCATTATTTAAAAACAAAACTGCAAGTCTACAGCCTTACATATCTTCTATATAGAGGACATTTAAGAACATATAAACTTTTTAAAAAATAAAAAATCAATTGCTTTTTTTCTTTTCTTTAATTGCACTGATCCTTTTCCTACCTCACATGAATGGGAACACCTTCACTTTCACAGATACTCACTTCACAAAGTCCCAAATCTTTCCTCACTGCTCTATCCCTGACAGTGAAAACTGGAGAATGAAAATTTTGTATATAAAGTAATTAGTAGATATATAAACCTAATAGGTAAATTGTCAGAAAAAATGCATAGAGAGGTTTAGAAGTGTGAATCCATGATCACACTTCTGCTGTTAGTCTGTTCTGTAGCTACTATCATGAACTGTCCTGAGATTCAGAACTTTGTGGAAACCCATATGAGAGACATCTTTACCTTCAAGGTTGCTTGTATTTGAAATGTCATTTTCCCTTCATCTCAGTCCATGGTCCTTCAGGTGGTGGCATCAAAAGGAAAGAATTGTTGATGCCCCTATAATTGTGTGACTCCCAATACATGTTTTTAGAGAGATTGTATTCTCCCGCCCCCAACAAATCTAACCCTTTCCCTACACCATGTTTTCCAATGAGTTTTGGGGTTCCATCTTTATTTTTTTCCTACCAGTAGAGAAACACCTTTTACGTAAGGTGAAAGAAGCAAAAACACAGAAGCAAGGATAGGGTGGTCACTAGATATGTAAAAATCAGACCTACAACCATTGAAAATACAAGACAGCAGCACAGCCTACAGACTGCAGTTAGCAATCATTGAGGAAAGCCTCTGGGATCAAAATGACATGATACCATCCTGGCATAGCAAATAATTCTTGCTAAAACTAGGAAGTGTGGGCAAACAAAGTTATGCAGCAAGCCACAATGCTGGTATGGCAAACAATGTGTGTCAAATCTAGGAAGAGTACTGGGGAAACAAGATTACATGGCAAGGCATCATGTCTGTATGGTAAATAGTGAAATACCACCTGCCCCTGCCACTGTAGTGGAAAAAACCAACTATTGCAAATTAACTCCCAGCATCCACGGTTCTTTGCAGAACTTGTCACAGAACAGGGGACCAAAATAGTTTGAAAGCATAGGTTTATTTTTGCCGGCAAAGTCCCAACGGAATTAGCATCTCAGATCATTGGGCAAAGGACAAGCCAAGATTTTATGCACTCACAGACAAAGAAATTCAAAGCTGACATTCTGTTGGATGCTCTAAACTTTAAACACACAGAATCCTGAGCAATGAGAATACAGATTCCAGAATACATTATAATATGCTTAGGTTACCATGTTGCCATGCCAACTACATACCAAAATCTCTTATCAGTAAATAAACTGGTGAGTACCAGGCAGAAGGCCCTTTTGCACAAACGAGTAGTTGCCAATGATTTATTATGGCTCTCTGGCCCACGCTGGCTCCTAATGAAGGTCTTTAATGCATCAGGTTACCAGGTCTGGGGTCAGCCTGTCTAAATAGCCCTTTAGCATTCTTTGAGTTTAAACCTTCCAACATCTTTGTTAGAGGCCCACTTCCCAGAATTCCCTTCGCATGGCTGCTTGACCATTATTTTTACACTTATAATAGCACACATCTCTAATTTAGGCATATAAAACATTAATTAAAGAAATTCTTGTGCCTCACCACCAGCAAACAAGCCCATGAGAGTATTTGCCCAGTATGCTTTCAGTCCCTATGACATCTAAGCATATAATGTTATCAAGGAAATAAAATCCAACAACAACACAAAGAATTACAGGTAGAACTTCAAAGGGAGTAGTGAAAATAATTCAGTTATGTCATCCTCACTAAACATAGCCATTTGTCTGGCAACAGAGGAAATCTGGAAGTCTTCTGAAAACTGAGATGGGAAAAGAGAGAAGAGGACAGGGATGAAGAAAGGTGCTGCCCAAAAGCATGCACCCATCACACACCATTACCAGGCACATCTCTTCAACAACACCCCAACATAGCAAAACATAATGGACAGGAAATCCGTAGGCACAAAATCCAACAAAAAATTGCTAGATTAATTTTGGGGCATGCAAAAGACTGGAACACCGCATGCATCATTGGGAATGTGCCACAATAAACCACACAGCCCTATGAGCAGCAGACCCATAGAATGGACTATGGTACCTGTCTAGTTTTCCCCTTTATCTCCACTGCTTTCTGAAAATTCCAGATAATTTTAAATAGACAATACCTACACACAGATAACATGGCCTGAAATTGCCTCCTCATCTGCTAGTACTCTTGGCTTACATATGTGCTGGGCTTCATTGTATCTAGAAAGAGCTGCAACATCAAACCTACACCAAAACTCGTAACGTTGCTATACCGTATATAAATAATTGTTCTGTTCTTTGTTTGTAGATGCAGGAATTCCTCTTACACCTACAGGTTCTAACAGTCCTACATCTTCAAGCAATGGAAGCATCTCTCCCACTAGGTTATGGAGTCCAGGATATGCTTCTCATTAAAGAAGCCTATTTTCTACACAAAGACTTTTACTTTAATTTTTAAATGCTAGTGCCTTTACTAGTTGCTAGTTGAAAGTCAGATGGAAGTTGCCAGTGCTTAAGCTTATGAATATATTTCTTTTTCAGGAATGCAACATAATTAGGGTATATGTCTTGATACACATGCCTATAATCCTTCAGTTGTTTAAGATCTGTTCCTGTATGATCTGCCATTCATCTCAGTATTATTGGAGATGGGGAAGAAGAGAGGAAAATCATTGGGTGTATTGTCCAGTGTTCAGTGTATTTGTGCTGAAAAAGCCAGGCCCCCTCCCCAATTTACATGCTTCAGTTCATTTCAGCTATAGCTTTCGTTTGTCAGTATAGATGCATAGTACTGCATTTGTCCATTTACATCCTGTGGATATTATATTTTTGTAGTTTTATAATGAGGCTTGAGGCTCGCAAAGAATGGAGGCATAATAATTAAAACATGAGCCAAAAATATTGAAGGAATATGCACTCCTAAAGGATTAAAATTTTAGCTTAGCTTCAAATTTTATTAATTTATTTTGAGACTCAGGAATGAACTTGCTGCACTGACAGAGTTTTGCACTGTTTAGCCTTACAAATCATTTGAATTTCCCAGTTTAGAGAGTAGTTATGCTTGTAATAACTATGAATGTCTGTGCCTTTTTTTTCCCTTTTTTCTTTTTTGATAGGAATGGGAACATAATTGCTGGTGGAGTACAAAGACCCTCTGTCATTTGTTTGTAAACTGATTTTTTTTTAATTGTATGCTATTATAATACTATGCAGACATTTTTTTAAAAAAAAAAGAATTTATTTTAAGCATTTTTAAAAAAAATGTTAATATAAAAGCATTTCTTTGCAAATGTTAAATACCTCAAAAGAATTGAATCTCCATGTACATCTCGTGATCATTATCTGTTACAAAGATCAGCAACATTTATTCTTAAAAAACTTCACAAATCTGAATCCCATTGCAATGTGAATTACAGACTGCACACAGAAGCGTGGTCCATTTGGTGTTTTTAACTGCACATTTATCACCAGCTAATTCATATAACCGTTAATATTTCATTTTTGTTATGTTTTCTGTAATATATTAATAATTATGTGCATATCCCAGCATTACTGAAGTTAATACAAAGTTACTGCTGATTTCAGACAGCACTAAAATTTACCTGGAGAATACACACTTCGGTGATTTATAAATTAACCTAGATACATACTGAAAAAAATATATATTATAAAATGGGACAAATTGTTAATGTTTTAGCTGTTGTCTGCTAAATTTGAGTCACAGAGGGATTTCTTATGGACTTTTTCTTTCTTGTCTCCTGCCATTGCTGCACAGAGCTGCAAGCTTTCTTTCAGTGGCTGTAACCATATCCATAAGCACAATTTTCAGATCTTATAGCAGTAAGGAGCTACAAGTTCAATAGGGAATGATTGTTTCTAAATTCCAGTTTACTAGCCTGAATCTTTGGAAATGTATGGATATCCAGTACAGTATTTCAGAAGTTCCCTTATAGCAAAATCAATAGGTCCTTCTGTAAATCCTGCTTTACCAACTAGCCAGAAAATAAAGCTAACAATAAAATACAAAAATAAAGTGTTTGGAGAGGTTGAAAATTTTAAAACGCAGTGTTTACTAAGAGACTATCTGCAGTATCTAGTCTTAAGATAAACATATTTCCTCATTTCTGGTATAAAATAGTATGTGCCAGGATTGCATCATGTACCTTTTCCCATCAGCCATAGTAATAAGAACAGAAAATCTCAGGAAATGTTTTAAGTCAGGTAGATCAATCCTGTATATGACTGGAGGGAAGCACTGAGGTGTTGTGTTCTTCCTTTCCACTCCCTGTTTTTTCTCAGAGAAAGTGTTTGCTTCCATTGGTTACTTAGGCCTTACTCCAAGCTGACACAGATGAAAGGCCACAAATCATGTCTCTCCCCTGAAAACAAGAATGGCTCTGGATCCAGCAGATCTCAATCTGGCCCCAACCAGCCAACAGACTACCTTGTTCCAGAGCTTTCAACCCATTCTCCCCACCAGTGGGAGAACACTGATGGTATAGCTTTCCTTTCAGGGATAACTGCACCACATGCACAGAGGTAGTGCTTCTCTTTGCTTTTGAGGAACTGCCATGGAAGCATCAATGCAAGATCCTATCTTCCTTAAGCCATCAACATTGAGAAGTTAAGACTGCACTCTAATGGTATGAAAGTCTGACTGTGAACAACCCGCTTAACTGTGAATTCTACAAAAAAAAAAGCAAAGTCTCTTAATGAAGATATGGACATTTTTCAAAGCTACAAAAAAGGTCCTGTGAAAAAAATGTACATTTCTCTTATTGAAAAGCCAGTTTTTTTACTTTGTTCTTGCTGTTTAAATTTGCCTGGTGCTTGAGAAATAAATATGTGCTTTAAACACGTGAAAGTTCTTTGAAAATGCTTCTGTAGAAATAAATGTGAACATTTAACATTAAATGTTTCCCATAATATAATTACAACTGAGGGGGGTGCATATAGTGGAGATCAGAGTGGAAGACACACTGTTGTAAGTGCAACAACATTTTGCACTGAAGAGTCAAGAATACCTCATAGGCGCCAGTAGCAATAGAAAGTGTGAGGGACTCGGAGTATCCTCCCTCCTTGTCTACCTGTCCTGCTCTCTCTGTGATGTAAACTGATATTCTTAGGGGCTGTACACACCGGCATAGAGCCGGCCTGGGGACAGAGTGGAGGTGTGGCAACTGCATGCCAGCCACCCCAACTGTTTCCATGCCAACTTCATGCCACGCACTACACCGCATGTCAGGAGGCTTCAGGGGACTCCCTTGGTGCAGTGTCCACACATGCTGAGACAAAGGAGTGCAGAAAAGCTGCTGCAATAGCGGCAAGAGTGCCCTTTCTGCAGCACAAAAAAGAGCTGCTTTTTGCGGCGGCTTTTTGCATTGGGGAAAGGCCAGATTAGGGCTGCGGCATGCGGTTGACACAGCCCCGATATGGCAAGGAACGGGGCGGCATCCTGCTACCCCTTAGGAGCAGTCTGTCCAGCCCCTTAGAGATATTTCCACCTCTTCTTCCCAGAGTCCTGTCAGCTCTTCCCTAGAATGCAGCTAGATTAGGTAATATAGTAACCTGGATAACTTTCGTATCTTTGGAATGAAATTCCTATAATAAAGCCTTTACTTAATTTCTTTAAGTCTTTGCTCCTTGAACCACTGCACACACTCTGTCTCAGTCTAAAACAAAATCTAAAACAAAATGGGGGAAGCGATGTAATCTTTTGAGTGGAGTATCACAGATTATTTTACAACAAGAGAAACTATGGCATACTTCTGTTAGCAAGGCCTTTGAAAAAAGAAGCTCCTGTTTCTTGTCCTCTTTCTATCTGTAAGTTTATTTAGCATAATCAGCATAGGGAGAATGTGAAGGAGAGCTGGAGAAATAGGCTTTCAGTATCAGATTACAGCAGCATGTCTGCAGTAAAAAAAAAATGTAATAAAATTTGATTTGGGAAGGAATGGGATTCTACTCTAGTTCATTCTACTGTAACTGTGTGTGCCTGTCTGCAGCAAAGTAAGCAGCAGCTGCCACTAAAATCCTTTACTGAGCATCCATCACCAGCAAAATAGGGATAAAAGGGGAAAGCAAATATGTCTACCTTACCAACCACCATGATCACGTTAAAAAGGATCTATATGTTTGGCTACCAAATTGGAAATTATTAAGAAAAGTGGAGACACAGGTTCATAGAACTGGAAGAGACCACAAGGGCCATTCAATCCAGCTCCTCAGCTGCTCCTCAAAGGGCATGGTTTCCAGACCTTTCTCCATTTTGGCCACCCTTCTCTGGACACATTTCATCTTAATACCTTTCTCCAATTGTGTCCAGAACTGGGTACAATATTCCAGATGAGGTCTGACCAAAGCAGAATAGAGTGGTACTATTATTTCCCCCAGTCTGGACACTATACTCCTATTGATGGAGCCTAGGATTGTATTGGTTTTCTTAGCTGCCATGTCACAATGTTGGCTCATGCTCATCTTGTGGTCTACAAAGATCTCTAGATTCTTTTTTACACGTATTGTCAAGACAGATGTCACCCTTCCTTATATCCCTATTTTTATTTTTATTTTTTTCTACCTAAGCTTAATACCTTACATTTCTTCCTGTTGAAATTCATTTTGTTAGTTTTGGCCCTTTGTATAGTCTGTTAAGGTCATTTTGAATTCTGATCTTGTACTCTGAGATATAGGCTACTTCTGGTTTGGTGTCATCTGCACATTTGATAAGCATGCCCTCTATTCCTTCATCCACATCATTGATAAAACTATTGAATAGCGCTGGGCCCAGGACAGAACCCTGTGGCATCCCACTGGTCACTTCTCTCCAGGATGAAGAGGAGCCATTGCTTTGGGCTTGGCTGGTCAACCAATTACAAATCCATTTAACAGTTGCATTGTCTAGCCCACATTTTACTACCTTACTTGCAAGAATGTCATGGGAAACTTTCCAAAAGCTTTAGTGAAATCAAGGTATGCTACATCCACAGCATTCCCTTTGTCTGCCAAGCTTGTAACTCTGTCAAAAAAAGATTAGGGAAAATAAAAATATTTCTTTCTGGAAGAAGTTTGCAAGTGGTGTCTAGAAGGATCAGAATGTTTCTTTTAACTTATGCAAGGATTCTCTGACCTGGTTGTTGCATTTCACATGTGCCAATTGTTAGTTTTGGATAAAACATTTGCTGAAAATTGTTGAAATGTTCTTCTCTTTTGTGATGTAGGAATCGATTCCTATTTTTTGTGTGTTATTTGTCCCTCTGATACCAATGTTTCTGTTAAAAAAGTAATGCCCAGGAACACATCTATTTTGTTAACTGAGGTTTACCACTACTGAAAACACAGTGATGTTTGTTTTGTGCCCTCAAGTCATTTCCAACTTATGGAGATCCAAAGGCAAACCTATCACAGTGTTTTCTTGGCAAGATTTATTCAGAAGGGGTTTGCCATAGCTTTCTCTGAAGCTGAGAGAGTGTAACTCAATCAAGGTCACACTGTGGGATTCCAAGGCTGTGTTGGAATTCAAATCCTCATCTCCCAAATTCCTAGTCCAACATTTAAACCACTACACCACACTGGCTCTCACACAAGACTTTACTTTGTGCATAATAACTGCATAAGCACAATATATATTCCTGGTTTTAGCATGGTGTTAATACTTGATTCTGTTTCAGTCCCTTCCTGTACAGTTTATAGTTTTGAGCATGAAACTGGTGGGGGAAATACAAGCTGCTCTGCTTAATGGACATTTTAGAAATTGTACATTGCCTCTAGTAAGCAGTATCATAGTTTAATTCAGACTATAAATCCTCTGCGACAGATCTGAACCATTTTGCCAAAGGGTTAGGATAAAATCCTGTACACTAATTCTGCCATGGTATATGTGCATGAAAAGCACAATAAAAGCCTGAGGGTAACTTTAATTAGGCAAAATAGGAATTTGTGCAGATTGAGAAGATGTGCTATGTTAATTTCATTCAGGTTATGCTTTCACTGTCACCTTTCTGAAAACCGTTCATTAATTACTATCTCACCTTGCTCTGCCTTGACTCTCTGCCAGCTATAACTCAGTAAATATCTTCAGCTTTACTGCCCTGATATTCCCATCCCTTTGAGGAAATTTGTTCATTGGCAGATGCCCCAGTTTGCCTATGACTTTATCAGACTTATTCTGAGATCATACACTGCTGTTTCTTTTGTAATCCTTTCTAATGCTAGGCACTGAGAAAATAAATCTGGCAACAGAAGAGTTGATTTTATGCATGCTATGACTTCCATACCTTTAACATTTAAAAAGTAGCACATGAGAATGATTTAAAAAGTAGTGCATGAGAATGATTTCTGGAACACATTGGCATTATTAGGGAAAAGACAATGAAGCACTTCACAACACACAATACAGGAGCCATACTTGCAGATGCAAAATGTACTGTGTATTTCAGACATTTTGTGGATTACCATAATTTAGATCACCATCCACCCATCCACCACCCATCCATCACTTTATTTATACCCCACCTTTCTCCCAAGCGGAGGTTCAAGGCAACTTACAAAAAGACAGAGAATACAATAAAAGATATAGTTAAAAAACATACAAGTTTAAGATTAAAACTGTATTGAATAACAGCAGAATTAAAAGTAATTAAACTCTTTATTTTAAAACATTTAATCAGTACAGTGCCATAAAAGCCATTTTCATCGAAATCAGTTTCCAAAAGCATGCTGGAAAAGAAGGGTCTTAACCTGTCCCTGAAAGGAGAAGAAAGAAGGAGCCACCCTAACTTCCCTAGGGAAGGAGGCAGTTCCAAAGTGTGGGAGCAGCCCCAGAGAAGACCTTCTCCTACTTTCCCCCCAGCTGTACCTGTGAAGGTGGTGAGACAGAGAGACAGCACATCTTAGCACTTGGACAGACTCACGGAGGAAGGTACAGTCCTTCAGCATGACTCTTCCAATTAAATGTTTTCATTACATAATTACAGCTGGAGGGATGCATATACTGGATAGAGGGGAAGGGACAACATAGAAAAGGGGGACAACAGTATAATCAATGGGGGATTAAACTCACAAAGAGTAACATGGGAGCAGATTCCTAGGCCAGGGGGAGGTGGCTGCTCTCCAGGTCCATGGAGCAATGGCCACATGGGACTTGGAAGGCCACGGGGTGGAGTGGGTGGCTGCTTTCCAGATCCCGCACAGCAATGGCCACACAGGACTCAGAAAAGGGGGAGGGGTGCTGAGAGGGCCGAGTGCACACACACACACACACACACACACACACACACACACACCTTGCTGCCGCAGTGCACTGCAGCAGTGAATAGAGGGGGGGATGCCCTTTTGGCCCTGCCACCCAGAAATCCCACCCCTGGAAGCCCCTCTTCCCTGCACTGGGTGACAGCCCAGCAGGGATGCCACTGGTAAGAGTTGTGACATAAAAAAACTAGCAAAATTAAAATTATAGCTTTAACTTACAATATCATATGCACAGCCTAATGTATCTACATGTACATTGTTTCATGTGATTAAAGTGAAAAGTTTGTTTTTAAAGAAAATTTTAAGAGAATTTGAAAATGTATTTTTATTTTAAAATTTATTTATTTATTTTAACCTGGGGCCTGTCCTTTCTCTTCTCACTGAGCTTCACCCCACTCACATCATCTCTTCTGTTTTAAAGGGATGCAGGTGAACTACGCAGCCAGTTTCTGCCAAAGACAGGTGTTTGGGAAGCAATGGTGTCACCCTCCTTAGGGTGTCACCTGGTGTAGTCTCAACCTTCCACACATCCTTAGTAATGCACCTGCAAAATACAAGTGTAAAAGACTGTTAATACAGGAGTACACAATAGGACTAACACTGAAAATAACATGATATTTAACTTAGAATTTCCAAATGTCCCAATTGAGTAATGATCAATTATACCTCCTCCTGACTCCTATAGAGAAACTCCTGCTGATACAAGATGCATTCCTTTTAGTGGCATATGGGTATATAAGTTTTGCTGTACACATGGAGCATCAGTCTCGGAACTTAGCAATTGACACATTCCATTGACAGCAGTGGAAGTGGAGTGGTGCTTAATGAGTTTGCGAAACTGACATGTAGTGAAGCACAGAAGTAAAGGGATAATGGCAAACAGCACTGCAGCTACCCAACCAACAGACTTTTAGAAGTCATAGCTGTCTGGTGCAATACCAGGGCAAATGAAAAATAAAATAAGCAGGTTGGCAAGCAAACCAAACTTTTTATTGGCCACAGCACAGCAATATGCAGGACAGCTGTGCTGGGTGCCTACACAGAGAGAAGGGGATTTGTGGCACAAACACAGAAGGAAGGTGAGGATGACCACAAAAAGCAAGAGTGACACACCACCACAGACATCACACACCAAAAAGTGACTGCACTGTGTGGTGGCCACTGGATCGGCTGCCTGAAAGCTGTGCAGCCACCAGATGTGCCTTACGGACACTGTCACGATCAGGTGGTAGATCAACAGTTCAGGGAGGGTTCAGGATACAGAGTCTGACCTTAAGCTGCCTGTGAAGAGCCACTCCTTCACCTAACTTTTCCCCCTCAGATGGCAGCCCTGTGGGTATTGTGATCCCACCGCTGCCCCAATTTGTCATGAGCACCGCTTACTTTTCTTTATGTGGCAGCCCAATGAGTATTGTTATCCCACCACTGCCCCAATATGTGATGTAGCAGACTAATTTTATGTATATCTATGGGTTTACTCCCCAAACTTGGTTTCTTTATTTCTTAGTAGCATGGATAATGATTCCAGGTTCAGGCAAGCTTGTAATTAAATAACAATAAAACTTTATTTGAATGATGGTTAACAATGTTTCACTTGTTACGATGTATTCACTTGTTCTTGTTATACTTTGTTACACACTCTTTAACTTTAGAGAACACCAGATACTATTCTTTTAGGATCTTCACACAGTCCTTATTTACTGTTATCTTTCTGACCTATTTCTGTACTAGCCCTCAGGCTAACTATAGACTGATTCAGACAGCCCATAAGGGGCAGCTCTGTGCCACCCCTGGGAGCAGAGGATCAGTACCACAGCAACCACATGCCACGGCCCCAATCCTCCTTTTTGCTGCTCCCAAAAGAGCAGAAAAAGGCCGCTCATTTTGGGGGCAGCAAAAAGCCGCCCTGCCAACAGGGTGCCCTGACGCCATGCACCGTGCGGTCAGATGCGCAGCATCAGAGCAGAGTTGGGGCAGAGTCGGGGGGGTGGCATGCAGTCACCCCTCCCCAACTCCACCTCCAGGCCGGCCTAAAGTATCAGTCTGCATTGGCCCTATATTCTGCAGGATATCAAATACCAGCAACTCCCTCACTTGGAGTGCTATATTCACCTAAGTCCCTCACTACTGGACTTTTCCTTCACAGTCCCTGTCTTCTGGACTGTTATACATCCAGAACCAGTCTCACTCCAACTGTCAGCCATGGAATTTTTTAATACCTATAGCCCAAAATTCTATTGGCTGTTGCCAGCTTACTCCTGATTGGTTGTTGCTAGCTTGGCATAATTCTGACTGCTCTCCAGACTGCCCAGACACAAGCTCTAGCAATGACCATGTGGGCAGCATTAAAAGCCACCTTTACAGTTGTCCTAGATCACCTGTGTGGGGCCAGCACATAGAGCACCAGCAGTCATGTCACCTAAATCATAAAGCCACAGCACATATACCACACATATGCATGCACTGCAAACTCACTCAGCAGCCAACCAGATCCCTCTGGCTGACCAGCAAACACAGCAGCAACCAGCAACAGCTAGAAGACATGAACACCAGGGTGCTCCCAGGGTAAAGTGTGCACCCACTAGTGGTCAGGCATTGATCATCCAGGCTGTGGAAGCCCTCATGGCTTTGGTATACAGCCAGGCAGTGCAATAATGGGTATATGGCTGCAGTCCATGATCCTGACAATGTTGAGCAATAATATGGAACTATAGTGGGAGACAAGGGGTATAAACCCAATAAATAAATAAGATAAGCATATCTGTGTTTTCATCAGAGCACAATAAACTTGGATTCAAGCAGTGAATCCAAGTCCTATGCCAATATCCTGGGTCCATCCTCCTGGACACAGAGAAGTCTGTCACTGCTTGCATGCCTCTGTAAGTGGGTTGCAGTCCTCCTCAATGTGCCCACCACACTTGGTGGCCAAGCCCTCTATCTCTCCCTATGTATGCATGTGTTAGTGGGACTGCTGCCATTTGTGGCTGCAGTCCTGTATCACACTGGGCAACCATACCAGTGTCTTCCTTGTCCTCTGGAGTTTGCCAGGTGCAGGTGGCACAGATGTGTTTATGGTAGAAAGTAATGCGTCTTCACATCATATCAGTGGCCCTTGTCTGGGAATGGACAGCTTGTCTGTGAGACTCATCTTGTGACTGACAGCTGTCCACACCTTCCATCCACTTGCCTCTCCACCTATTGGCTGTTGGAGTGTGAGGAGATGGTTTTGCCTCTTGGTCATTGAGGGGAAGGGTTACACTGTGAGGTACTGGCGTGTGTGCTTGCATTTAGGAGTAGAGATGGGGGGTTGAGTATGTTGTTCACTTCCACCTCCTCCCCCCCTCAAGTCCTTGTGCCAATCAACCTTTCCTCTTGTTTGTCTGCTCACATGTCTCTGGCAGTTTATTTCCTTGCAGTCTGTTCTGTTACACTAGGACATTGGTCCCTGATGCCTGGCCATGATGGACTGGCTTCTCCCTCCACCAAAGGTCCGTGTGCTGTCATCCCTTTTTCTCCACAGCTTTTGTGCATGGCATGTTGCACATTGTACAATGGTCACAGGGTTACAGAATGGAAGAAACAACAAGGGTCATCTATTCCAACCCCCTGCCATGCAGGAATACAAAATATAGACTCATGGTCCCATCTATTAATGTGTCTTATGCAATATTCAGTATGTGAATTGTGTAGTGCTAACATAGCATAACTCTGTGAGTGGATATTTACACTACACTGAGGGGATAGTGGATTTCGGCGTATATTTGGTCTCTTTTTTAAGCATGAGGATTCTGATAGGGCATATGTGCAGTTGGGAGGGGGAAGCTTTTTAATGGAAAATAAGAGCAAAGGCCTTCTATTAATACCTGGTATGGCCTTTTTATGCATTTGATTATAATGATTCTACAGCTAATTTTTGCAAGACTTATTCAAGATTAATGACTCTGCACTGAAGAAGTCATACTGATGTAAATTAATCCACAAAATGTCTGGTATTCATGCTACATTTTAAATGCATAACTACTTCTCCTGTACTGTGCCATGTGAAGTGCTCTGAAAGAGTTTTCATAATCTCATGTTGATACAACACCCCTGGAAAGCATATTTGACACAGAGAGACTGTGGCAGATTATAGTTTAATAAATCCTCTTCCAGAATAATGCTCACCCACAGATGCAGTGAGGGAATTTGATTAAATAGATCTCGGTCCAACAAATCTGGTTGAGAAAGGGGTTTTTTTCTTTCTGGCAGTTGCCTTTATCTTTGTGGGTGCCATGGAGTGAAGGGCAAGGAATTAAAGAGATGAGCAAAAAAATGAACATTTTTTTAAAAGATTAGTGCAGTGGTTTGAATGTTGGACTATGACTCTGGAGACCAGGGTTCGATTCCCAGTTTGACCATGGAACCCAGTGGGTGACCTGGGGCAAATCAGGGGAAGGCAATGACAAACTTCCCTGTAACAAATCTTGCCAAGAAAAGCCCTGGGGTCCTTAGGGCTGCCAGAAGTCAGAAATAACTTGAAGTCACACAACAAGAAAGTGAGATTAAGAGAAAGGTTACATTGAAAGCTGTAGAAAGAAACAACAGTAAGTTTTGCAAGTGAAAATGAAAGAGTATTTGAAGAAAAGAAAACATTCAGATAGCTGAGTGCTCATAAAGACCTGCTTCTGGATGAGACGAGGAGGGAACTAGATGGATCCTGTGGACAGTTTTCTTTATTCAGTAGTAATCAGATGGTCCTGCTCTCCTGGAAGGCAAATGAATCTCAACACATTCTCTAGGCGGTCTCTCACAAGACCTCCCAGAGAATTGCCACAACACCAAAACATGGTCCAAACATGATTCAGGACAGTAGCCAACTGTTGCATGCTCAACCCACATCCCTACTGGTCATGAAGGCCTTGTCCTGGAGTTTATCTAAAGCATTTAGTATTTGGAAGCATATTTCTCCTAGGACATGCCAGTTCCATTCAGCTGTCATGACTAATAGCCATCTGTAGATTTATCTTCCATTTAACTTGCCTAATCTTTATAAAGCCATCTTGTGACAGCACATTAATTGTATGAAGAAGTACATTCTTTTGTCTGTCCTGCATCTATTGCCAATCAATGTCACCACATGTCCCTGAATTACTGCATTATGAAAGAGAAGGGAATTGTCTCTATTCACTTTTCTCCACTCCATTTGTAATTTGATAAATCTCTTTTCATGTCCTTTCTTAGTCATCTTCTTTTTAAACTAAAAAGTATCAGATTTCTTAGCCATTCATTCCTTATTCTTTTAAGTGAAAAAATGAAAGCCACTATACAGTGCTTCTTTTTCTATCGCTTTTGTCAAAGTACAGTAAATTATTTTAAAATACATTGAGTAGAAGAGCCCACATGAAAAATAATATGTTAAAGCTAATGATATGGAGACTAAGGTGTGGTCTGTTCCAGATTGGAGCAGAACTGTTGAGACCTAGATCCAAGTAAGACAACTGTGCTACTCTGGATAGAGTTCTGAGGAAGGAAATAATAAGAAAAGCATCAAAATATTTTTGACAGATGCTACCCTTGACAAGTACAGTGGGCCCTTCTTATCTGTGGGGGTTCTGTTCCAGACCCACACGTGGATGGCAAAAACCATGGGACCTCAAATACCACAGTATTCAATGGTGGCATGCGCACATGTGGCCACTTTCCTGAGGCTGAATGCACACGCGACCATTGGAATCAATGGGGCTTGCCATCCCTGGATGCTCAAATCCACGGATGGCAAGCCTGCAATTGGAGTGGGTGTGTTGTACCAAGCAATAACCACAGATTGGACCTATTTAAAACCATGAGGTGATATCCAAATAACCCAACCCACTGATGGAATGGCTTCCTTCAGCAGAATGGGAAGGGATGATCACACCTCCCCTGCAGCTCAGATTCTGCTTCAGATGGTTACAAGTGTCTCTAGAGCAGTTACATGAGGAGGAAAGGAAAGTTCTGCTGGGTAAGCAGCAGATATTGGTGTCTGGTGACATTAATTTGTGCCATGGCAAAATCTTTAACTCCTGGTGGTGGGCAATGGACAGTTCCATTAAAGTCAACACTCTGGCATGAACCAGTTGCCTGTAGGAATGGACCCTAATTCATGCAAATATTGAGTTGCTTTATAGCCTCTGGTGACAGAAGCATCTAACTGGGCTTGTTAAAATCTTGCATTTATTGATGTACCTCATACATCCACTTAGGGGACTGGCAACTTTGCTCATCTTGTTTAAAGTAATGACGTAATGATGTCGTCATGTTTCCTTGGTCTGAGTGCAAGGAAAACAAGCCAGAAAAGTAGGGTGAGAAAGAAAAGGAAAAAATAGAAGGCTGTGCTGAGGGTGGAGTGTTGATCTGGACAAAGCTTAGAGGTTTCTGTTGGGGATCACAGATCCCACAATGGCCTGGAGGAATCTGGAGGAGGGAATGGACCAGAGATGTGTATACCACTACTTCCAAAAGGTTCAAGTTAGCACCCAGCTAAACAACATACTGAGTGTAGATCTAGTCACTGGAATCCATTCCACTAATTTCTTACTTAAAGCAGTGAGTGAAAGGATCTTCTTCTTTCTCATTGACCCCAAATCTTATTCTCCATCACTAAGAGAAAAACATCTGGACAATTCCAGCTAAGCAACAGTCATCTGAAGACCATAATCTATTGTAATTATTAGTGTTCCTTTGTATAAAATCTGCCTTCCTGAAAAGCAATTTATGATTTATGTGTACATAACATTTTGTAATGGAAAGAATTCTGTTTCAGTTTGTGGAAGGCAAATAAATATTTAGCATCCCATTATTGTATATTGAAAGAGGATCATGGTTATTCTTGGGTGCAAGTGTGTATTGTCATTATCCAGCAGCATTGGAGTTTATGACTGTGCATTATAGGATCATTCTTGTTCACTTTGCCTCTGGCACAGATGAAAACTACCTTGTTCTTCAAGCATTTTTCCCCTGCATCATTTTCATATGATGCAGCTTCTGAGAAAACAGCTGAAGGCTGATTTTATATGTGGTGTTGCATACACACACACACACACATATACACATATACAAGAGTAATTTTCATTGAGCACCAGCTATAGAAGTGTAAAAAAACCAACGTCACTTTATAAGCTTTCTATTCTGTTTTCATTTGTGTGTTGTGTCTTTTATACTTTAAAGATTTGGACTGGGCCCTTTCTGAAGCTTCTAAGGGCCATGTTATCAGCACATTGTAGATTATGCACTGAATAAAGCAAATGAAGCAGTAAAGCAAAGAAGAGAAGCAAAAGAAAAGGGAGATAAGAACAAAACCAGAACCATGAATGCAACTGTCCAACCACTAGGGCACAAGGATAAAGAGGACTACTATAATAACCAGTGCAGAGAAAAAGAAGTCAACAACAAAAAAGGAAGAATGAGAGACATTTTCCACAAGATCTCAGAACTCAAAGGGAAGTTCAAACCAAGGAGTGTGATGCTCTATGACCAGATGAAGAACATACTATAAGATCAAGAAGAAATAAAAAAGATGATGGATGGGATACACAGAAGAGATGAAACACATAAAAGAGATGAGAAAATGAATGACACATGGAATGAAGAACCATACAAGATGAACTCCAAATACTAGAAAGTGAGATGGAGGCTGCAAAAAGAGAAATTGGGAAGAATAAATTACCAGGAATAAATAATATTCCAACTGAAGTGATACAATACACACAGACAGAGTCAACTACAGTATTAACTAAAATGCGCCAACAAATATGGAAAACAAAACAGTGACCAACAGACTGTAAATTATCAATATACATCCCCATCCACAAGAAAGGAGACGCAAAAGAGTGCAACAACTATAGGACCATAGTATTAATTTCCCTCACAAGCAAAATTATGCTCAAAATTGTGCATCAAAGACTCCAATGGGGTGAGAAATCCCAGAGATGCATGTGGGGTTCAGGAAAAAAAGAGGTACTAGGGACCACATTTGAAATAAACAGTGGTTAATGGCTTGCACCAAGGAATTCCAGAAAAAAATCAGCATGTGCTTTATAGATTACAGCAAATCCTTTGACTGCACAAATCATGAAAAAGCTATGGAATTCACTTAAAAACACTGAAATATCACTACACTTGATAGTCCTGATGAGAAATCTATATAGGGTGGCCATATCCCAATTTTTGCCAGGACATTCCCAGTTTTTAAGGATCTTTGGGATGTCCTGCCTGATTTTGGGATCATTTTGGCAAGGGCAAAGCCTCTGTGACCCTTGAACAGCCGCGTAGGGCCTCAACCAACCAAGCAAGCAAGACCCAAAGACATTCGGAGTGAGGCTTCCCTGGTGTGGCTGCACAGGTTGGCCAAGCAAGCCAGGAAGATCCAGGGAGGGAAGGCTTTCCTCTTGCAGCCACGTGGGGCTTCAGCCAGCCAGCTGAGCTCCAGGAAGATCCAGGCTGAACATGCCCAGCTCCTTCAAGCTTTCCTCACAGATCTTGTTCTCCATCCCTCTTATCATCCTCATTGTCATTCTGTGCCAGGTAAGAAATTTATAAAGTACTTGGCCACAGAGGGTTTGCCATGGCCTTCTGCTGAGGCTGAGAGAGTGTGACTTGCCCAAGGTCACCCAATAGATAGGGAATCAAACCCTGGTCTCAAGAATCCTAGTCCAAAACACAAATCACACAAAGCTATATCCCAACCATCTGTCCAGGAAGAATGTCAAATGTCTTCCATCCTGAGCATGACTGAGAAGAATGAATTTATATTAATGTTTTTTTTAATTTAATTTTTATTTTATTAATGTTTTTTACTTTTAGTTGGTCATGTCCTCCATTTTCCTTGACTGTCCTACATTTTGTCCTAGTTTTGTGGAAGAGAATTATGGCAACCCTAAATCTATGCTTAGGACATGAGGCTATGTAAGAACAAAATACAAAGAAGAGGTTAGGCAACTGCATTCTATCACCTTATTTGTTCAACTTGTATGTAGAAAACATACAAAGAGCAGGTTTAGACTCAGAAGAGGAAGGAGTGAAAATAGGAGGAAGAAACATCAACCGACTAAGATATGCAGACAAAACCATACTATTGGCAGAAAACATCACAGATTTGGGACAATAACTAAGGAAGGTCAAATAAGGAAGTACAAAGGCAGGTTTACTCCTGAACATAAAGAAAATAAAAATAATGACCATGGATGATCTACATAAATTCAACCTAGACAATGAGGAAATTGAAATAGTCAAAGATTTTCCATACCTTGGATCAAACATTAATCAAAATGGAGACTGTGATCAAGAAATTAGAAGAAGACTAGGAATAAGAAGGGCAGCTATGAGAGAACTGGATAAGATTCTAAAGAGCAAAGATATAAATCTTAACACCAAAGCAAGAATTGTCTGGGCCATTGTATTCCACATTATCATGCATGGATGTGAGAGCTAGACAGCGAAGAAAGCCGATAGAAAGAAAATCAACTTATTTGAGATGTAGTGCTGGAGAAGAGGGCTGAGGATACCATGGCAGACAAGAAGACAAACAAATGGTTCTTAGAATAGATCAAGCCTGAACTCTCCCTAGAAGCCAAGATGATTAAATTGAGGTTGTCTTACTTTGACCACATCATGAGAAGGCATCAATAATTGGAAAAAACAATAATGCTAGGAAAGGTAGAAGGCAGCAGAAAGAGAGGAAGACAGATGGATAGACTCAGTCAGGAAGGTCATGGACTTGAATCTGCATGAATCTGCAGGACCTAAGCAGAGCCATGGGGGATAGGAGGGCTTGCAGATGCCTCATCCAGAGGGTTGCCATGAGTTGGGGTAGACTCTAGGGCAATTAACAACAACAACAAGGACTAAAGCAGGTGAATTAACTCTTGACAAGAATTTGTTTTCTATATCATGTTTTAACCACAAATATTTGCAGAAAAGAATAATGGATTTCTATGCCATTCTCTAGCAGTATGTTGACAGACTGCTCCAAGCAAATCACAGAGCTAGGAAAAATAGCCCCCAGGAAACCAGCAGAAAGCTCCATCAGCATACATATATTTTAAAGGTGAGAGGGAGGGAGAGAGGAGGGAAAAGAGAGAGATCTCTGTGCTTCGTGGCAGGTTATGTTTTATCTGTTGTATTTTTATTGTGCTTCAAATTAATGTTTTGCTTTTTATATGTTATATGTTTATATGTTATTGGGCCAAATCTGACACTCCAATGGCAGAACATTTGAAATGTTCTTCCTCACCTCTCTGCAACCCTCCTCCAAGTAGCCTGAAATCTGACCCCAGTTCAGCCCTTCAGAGCCAGTTTTGGGCTACACAGGGAATGCAGATAGGAAAAGCAATCATCCCCTGACCTAGGTCTGCTGACTCTTGCTATTCCTGCTGTGGAGAGATCCACCAATGAGTCCTGCCCATTGTCCTTTGAAATCCATCCTCAGATGTACCTAGGCCCCAGAAAGTCAGGAGAAAAATTCCTACATAAATATAGAGATGAAGTAAGCTTAAAATGCAAGGGGGGGCATGTGTAGTTTGCTTTTCAATTGTACGCTGCAGCTCTAGATACACATTAGTTACTGACCTTGTTAAAAATGGATTTTGCTCTTATCACAAAATTTATCCAACTTTGATGTTATTTTCAACAGAGTGCTTGTCTGCACTGTAATCAGCAATCAGCCACAAAAGATCCAAGCAAAGTTAACTCTGCTGAACAAGAATCTCTTTCCCTGTAATGAGGTCAGACAAGCTGGCACAATGGCAAAGCCTCTTTGGCTGACTTCTTTTGCAATCCTTATGCAGTATCTCAAATACTAAGTAGCTGGGGTTTTTTTTTCCTAGGGATCCTTTCACAATCTTTCTTTTCTTGAGCCCATTGAAATGAACCCAAACAAAAGTGTGTGTGTATGAGAGACAACATCCCCAAAATAATGTGCACTATAAGGACTGTAGCACACTAACATGAATGCATTGAGTGTTTGGTTTCTTGGAGACTGTAAATTTTCTCTGAAAAATCTTTGCTGTGCTGCTTTTGTTCTTTGCTTGTTTAAACTACTGTGAGGTTGTCGATCAAATGCTATCATCATAGGATCCCTTTCACAGTACACAGTTATAGCACAATTATTGGACTTTAACTGCCAGGGCTGCATCTTATGGAATCCTAGGGATTATAGTTTGCCGAGGGGCACAAGAGGAGCTTTATGGCTGGGAATGCTAAATGCCTCTCCCTAAACTGCAAACTCCAAAATTCCATAGGAATCTTCACTGTCCAGCTCTCACATCCGTACATGGTAATAAGGAATACGATGGCTTGCATGATTCTAACTTTTGTGCTGAGTTGTATATCTTTGCATTTTAGAATCTTTTCTAATTCTTTCATAGACACCCTCCCCATTCTTAATCTTCTTATTTCCTGGCTCCAGTCCCCATTTCTATCAATGTTTGATCACAGGTAACGGAATTCTTTTACTATTTCTATTTCTTCATTGTCTAGGTTGAATTTGTGTAGATTCTCCATGGCCATTATTTGTGTTTCCTTTGTGTTCAGAAATAGGCCTGCCTTTGCACTTTCTTCCTTGATCTTTCTTAGTAGTTGTTCCAGGTATGGGAGGTTTTCTGCTAGTATTATGGTGTCATCTGTTTATCTTAATTGTTAATATTCCTTCCTCCTATTTTCACTCCTCCTTCTTCTGTGTCCAAGCCTCCTTTTCTTACAGTATGTTCTGCATATAAGTTGAACAGGTAAGGGAATAAGATGCAGCCTTGTCTGAACCCTTTGCCAATTGGGGATCATTCTATTTCTCTCTGTTCTGTCTGAGAGTAGCCTCTGGTCCTGAGGACACATTCCTCATCAAGACTATCAGATGTATTGGTACTCCCATGTCTTTAAGGGCATTCCATAGCTTTTTCATTATCTATAGTCAAAAACTTTGCAATAGTTTATAAAGTATATGCTGATTTTCTTTTGGAATTCCCTGGTTCACTCCATTAGCCATTGTATGTTTGCAATGTGGTCCCTAGTGCCTCTTCCTTTGCTGAACCTTGCTTGGACTTCTGGGACTTCTATCTTCATGTATGGTTGGAATATATGTTGCAGAATTTTGAGCATAATTTTGCCTGCATGAGAGATTAGTGCTATGGCCCTATAGTTGCTGCAGTCTCTTGTGTCTCCTTTTTTGTAGAAGGAATGTATATTGATCATTTCCAATCTGTAAGCCATCATTTTGTTTTCCATAACTGCTGACATATGTTGGTTAGCATTAGAGTTGACTCTAGTATAGGCCTATGAGCCCATTAGGTCCAGGATGTAAAATTATTTAGATGCAACATTGCCCTTTCTCATTAGTGGTGTCAGCCTTATGGAGCTTGTATCTAGGGTGTTAAACAAACCTTTTCTCACAGCCTTTAGACCTGGTCGAGGTAGTTTCACTTTCAAAGGCCTTTGGAGGAGCTAGAACAGGGGTAGGCAACCTTTTTGAGCCGGGGGCCGGGTTGCTGTCCCTCAGACAAATGGGGGGCCGAAGCACCATAAATAAATAAATAAATAAATAAATAAATAATTTTTTTAAAAAAATAATTTTAAAAAAAAATATATGCATGCACACTCTCTCAGACCCAGAAAAGCCATGGCAAAACCCCTGTGGAGATTTTGCCAAGAAAACCCCAAGAACAAGTAATAACAACAATAATCAATATCATCATGGCGGGCGGCGGGGGGGGGGCGGCGGCGGCAGCGGCAGGACCAGCCTGGGGCCAGTCCAAAGGTCTCGGGGGGCCGCATCCGGCCCCCGGGCCTTAGGTTGCCTACCCCTGAGCTAGAAGGTAAATGATTACTGCTGCTGCTTAAACAATTTAATATATTTTAAGCTCTCTCTTTAGTGTGGCTTCTATGGGTTTTTTCATATTTTATCAAGATTTTCAGTTGTATTTGGTATGATCTTTAGGTGAACAAAGGTAATGATTTTTAAAAAATAACATTAAACAAACTCCTTAAAGTCAATTGTATTTAGCATCATTCTCCACATTTCAGTTGATTAAAAAAACAACAACTATATTTTCTCACCCACCTCTGCACATTCTTGTAAAGACATAATGATTCAGATTGTTTGTGGAGGTGGAGAAAATCATAAAATAATGTACTGTGCAGAAATGCACATAATTCACCTTCAAGAAGAAATAAATGACACACTGGTCAATCTTCGCATGATTATTCCACAGAACAAGAACACAGCTAAATGGTTCTGCCACTTCTGAGTAACTGTTAGTTGTAGCTATAAATATATTGGGCAGCCAATCTTCATTTCAGCGATAGTTTAAAACAGCCGACATGCAGTTTACTGTTGAATTTCCTTGAACATTGGTTGGAAAATATATATTTATTTCAAGTCTCTTAAAGTTTTAAATATCTTAAGAAGTACTTCACTGAAAGATCTGATTACAGTCTTTTCACTTTTAGATCAATTTGTGTTTTTTAACCACCTTCAAGTCAATTTCAACCCTATGAATGAGAGACCTCCAAGTTACCCTGCCCTCAACAGCCACTTGCAGACTTAGGACCAATGCAGACGACCCATTTGGGGTGGCTCTTGGCCGCCCCTGGGAGCAGTGGATCAGGGCCACAGCAACCACATGCCACAGCCCCAAACCTCCTTTTTGCCACCCCAAAAAGAGTGGCAAAATGCTGCTCCTTTTTGGGGCGGCAAAAGGCCACCCTTTGAGCTGCCACCATGGCTCTTTTGTGCCCTTTTGGTGCAGCACCAGGAGGGCGTCAGGGCAGTGTCGGGGTGGAGTTCAGGCAGCTGGCGTGCAGCTGCCCTGCCCCAACTCCACCCCCAGGCCGGCCTATAGAGCCTGTCTGCATCGGCCCTTAGTGCAGTTTGTTCCCTGAGTCTATCTATCTAGTAAGCAGTCTTCCTCTTTTCCTGCTGCCCTCCACCTTACCATGCATTATCATATTTTGAGTGAGTCATGTCTTCTCATGATATGTCCACAGTACAACAGCCTCAGTTTAGTCATTATGGCTTCTAGGGAGAATTCAGACTTGATATGCTCTAAGACCCATATATTTGTCTTTTTAACAGTCCATGGTATCTGCAGAACTCTTCTCCAGCACCACTTCTCAAATGTTGATTCTCTTCCTAGCTTTCTTCACTCTCCAGCTTTCACAACCATACGCAGAAATGAGAAATGTGATGGTGTGGACAATCCTATTAGTATTCAATTATCTATCTTTACACTTGAGTATCTTGTCTAGTTCTTTCATAGCTGCCCTTCCACGTCTTAATCTTCTGCTGATTTCTTAAATGCACTCTTCATTATGATTAATGACTGAACCAAGGTACAGAAAATTATGAACTATTTCAATGTCTTCATCATCTTTAACGTTATGGAAATCATCTATGGTTGTTACTTTTGTTTTTCTTAATGCTCTCTATAAACCTGTTTTTGCACTTTCTTCCTTTCCTTCTTTTTGATCAATACCCTAATGAACTCTTATATGTCTCTGGCCTATATTTGGATCCTACAATAATTTTGTACATTGCTCTTAAATGCATGATGCATTACTCCAAATGATACCTTAGAAAACTACACATATAGAGAGGCAAGTATAAAGACGATCTGTAGTGTAAATGAATTCAGTACCCAAGGAAAAGCACATATGTCCATTTAGAAATCACTTTGACTGTCATCAAGAGTGACAGTCACTACAGAATGTAGCAGCTGACTGGGTCTTCCATGAGCCCAAATCCTGCTGGTTAGCATGAAATAGAGTACATCCACTGAGTAAACTGTTATGTTGTGTGTCAATATATGTGAGTAAATTATTTTGCTTCAACGGGTTTAGTCTATTTAGGATTAACAGTAAGAATCTATTTAAATAAAGATGGCCTCCAAATACATGGCTGGAAGTGACACCACCAATAGCTAACAGATATTAGCCCTGTAAGACTAATGTAAGTTGAAACAATGAATTAAATGTCCCATTCTTCATATAGTATGGGTGTGGGGATGCAGGGTAATTTAGCACAGTGAGTTTTCTTGAGTCTTGGCAGGGATCAGATGTTTCAGCAATCATTGCTGGAAAAAATAAGGATAGTTTTCTGGTTTAAGCCAAATAAAAACTATCATGCAGATCAGGCTATAAGAAATTATACAACACAGTACAGCTTTCATCATTCTCCTTGATATCATCAACATATAAGGCACCATAAGGTAATGAGTCCCAGTTCTAGCAGTGAACATGAGAAAAAACTGTGTGTGAAAAAGATTAAAGGAAGTAGAGCATCAGGGATATGTGGGTGTGGGGTTTAGAAAATAATAATTTATACTCTGATCTGTATCCTGTCAATTAACTTATAGTTTCTTAAGGCAACCAGCCAAGAAACAATACCTCAGGAGAGGTATTATTTGCTGGGTTGAGAAATTTTTCTTCTGGGCACAATATCACATCCATGACATTGCATACGATTTAGTAAAAACAGAGAGTGGTATTGGTTCTGTACACCAGGGATGGACAACATGTAGCCCACCAGATGTTGTTCAACTGTGCCTCCTTGGATTCATCACCTTTGGTTATGCTGGCTACTGCTGATGGGAGTTGCAGTCCAACATCTAGATGCCCATTAATTGCTTACCTTAGTGTACAGATTTACCTGGGAATAGATCCCAAGTCAACAGAATTAACATTTCAGTGGACATGTATTGGGCTGCACTCCAAAATCTTTGCTTATTCTTTTAGGAAAACTTAATAGGTGAGAGTTCAAACAGAGAGACAGGCAAGCAGAAAGAGATATGGAGACTGCAGTTACATTGCAGAATTAATGCAGTTTGATACCATTTTAACTGTCGTTGCTCAATACTATAGAATTCTGGGGTTTGTAGTTTTGTGAGATATTTAACTTCCTCTGTCAGAAAGCTCTGGTGCCACAACAAACCACAAATCCCATTATGATTTTCTTTTGCAATTCCCTGGTGTGTTCAATTATCCAACATATGTTTGCAATGTGATCCCTAGTGCTTCTTTCTTTCTTGAATCTAGTTTGCAGCTCAGGGATTTCTTGCTCCATAGAAGTCTTTGCTGCAAAGTTCTGAGTATGAATTTGCTTGCATGGGGAATTAATGCAGTGGTTCTGTAGCAGGTATCTTTTGTGTTTCCTTTTTTGTAGATGGGAATATATATTGATCTCTTCCAGTCTGTAGGCCACTACTTTGTTTTCCATGGACGTTATCACATGGGGGCAAATCTGCTGGTTAATCCACACAAAACCCAAACAAAAACTGGATTAGTGCCCCGTGTTTTCACACGACGTCGCACAGAAACTGGACAGAAAGTGGACAGAAACTGGTGTTAATGGAGATCTTTTGAAATTCGGTTGTCTGGAGGAAATGCAAATGCGCATTTACTGTAATGTGATAGCCAAATGCGCATTTGGAAGCATTTCCCCTTAATTTCCCATGGTTCACCGCACTTCATCCTCTGTTTCCAGGATCGGCTGAAGGAAAGGCAGAGGCTGACAGCTTTCCTTGGGCCAATCATGGAAGCAGAGGCCATCCTCCGCTTCCAGGATCGGCCCAAGAAAAGCTGTCAGCCTCTGCCTTTCCTTGGGCCGATCCTGGAAACGGAGGATGAAGTGGGGCCGTCCTCCGCTTCCAGGATCGGCCCAAGGAAAGGCAGAGGCTGACAGCTTTCCTTGGGCCAATCCTGGAAGCGGAGGATGGCCTCTGCTGACAGCTTTCCTTGGGCCGATCCTGGAAGCAGAGGACGAAGCGGGGCCATCCTCCACTTCCAGGATCGGCCCAAGGAAAGCTGTCAGCCTCTGCCTTTCCTTGGGACGATCCTGGCATTTCACTATCTGCGCATGTGCTAGAAGCTCATTTCTAGTTCATTTATGGGATTTTCTCACTTGTGTGTGAACGTTAAATGTGGTTTCAGCAGGAGCTTACTTTAATTGCACAATTAAGGTAATTACGTGTGAAAGCCATTTGCGGAATCAAGGTTTATTTTCAGTTTATTTTCGGGATTTGTAATTTCCAGTTTATTATTGCTTTGTGGTCCACGTGTGATAACGTCCCATGTTTGTTGGCAGATTTTAGTTAAAACTAAGCTTGAATCTGTGCCTCTGCAGATGGGTGACCATGGCCCACCCTGAGAAGCTGCGGATTGGGACCGAGGCTGCCCCATGCCTCGGCCCCAATCCACTCCTTTTCCAGCTCTGGAAGGAGTGCTAAAATAGCGCCGGAAGAGGTGGTGCGCTGGACGCTGAGCTGGAAGGACATCATCGGATTGCCCGCCATCAGTGAATGATCAAATCTGCGAATGGCAAGTCCACAGATACCAAGGCATGACTGTATTACAGAGGTAGGCAACCTAAGGCCCAGGGGCCGGATGCGGCCCCCCGAGGCCATTGGACCGGCCCCAGGCCGGCCCTGCCACCGCTGCCACCGTCCGCCATGATGATATTGATTATTGTTGTTATTACTTGTTCTTGGGGTTTTCTTGGCAAAATCTCCACAAGGGTTTTGCCATGGCTTTTCTGGGGATGAGAGAGTGTGCATGCATATTTTTTTAATTTTTAATTTTTTTAATTTTTAATTTTAATTTTTAATTTATTTATTTATTTATTTATTTTTGGTGCTTCGGCCCCCCAATTGTCTGAGGGACAGCAACCCCGCCCCCGGCTCAAAAAGGTTGCCTACCCCTGCTGTATTAGAATAGATGTCAATGCTAGGAAAGGTGGAAGGCAGTAGAAAGAGAGGAAAACTACATGCAAGGTGGTTAGACTCAATCTGAGAGGACACAGGCCTGGGCCTGCAAGATCTGAGCAGAGCAGTTGAGGATAGAGGTTGTGGAGATGTCTCATCCACAGGGTCACCATGAGTCGAAGTTACCAACAAACCCATTCTGGTTAGAGAAGACTGAGAATTGTAGCACGAAAGTAACATTTTTTCCTCCTCTGTATAAGAGACAGTGCTGTTCTTTCATATGACTGCTCACAGCAATGTCTTTGCCACAGACACTTGACTTTTCTTCTTGAAAGCTCAAATGCTTTTCTATTTTCTCACAAAAATCCAGTTGGAGACATATCATCAAATCTAAGCTTGCTTCTGCAGTCATAGTCCACCTCTTCAAATCCACCTGCTGTTTTGTTTGACATCACTGTATCATTCAGTAAACATTTTGAGAATAATGTATCAGTAATTTCACTGTGTAGGCCCTGTTGCAATTAAGTTACCTTCTTACTTGCTTAGGTGAGCTGTTCCTATTATGGAATCCTATATGGAATCTTCCACTGATTCATTAAATTGCTGTCGTGTACTTATGCAACAATGTAATATTATGTTTGAGACAGTTTCTTTATCAAGCATATTAAGGTATATTGAACGGTACTGTACAACAAAGCAGAAACAATTACAGTGCAAATTAACTCCTGTGATATGTCACATATTCAAAATATGTTATTTTGAATATTGAACATTGACTTATCTCTGGATAAAGACTTGCTTTGAAAACCAGTACTTGGTGTCATCATCTGAAAAAATTCTCATGTTCTTCTAGTAAAATAATTGGCCAGAATGATGTTGGGGCCTTACATCTTGATAAGTGGAATTATATCTGTGGGAATTACAATTAGTAAAGGGCTGCTGTTACATGACAATGTAGACGAGTCAGTGAAGTGACTGATGCGCATTGGTCTCATTGTGCATTGGCTGCATCGTGCATTGAGACAGCAGCTAGGGAGTGCATTAGCTACAGCACAGCTCAATACACATCAGAACACTTGCCAGTGTCCCATTATGCATCTTCACAATTCACTAGCAGGATTTTTAAGCACCTCTGCTATGTAGCTAAGTATATGTAAAGGTACGCAACTGTTAGCGTGGTTACGCAGTGTGTGATGATCCACATCAAACATGCAGCACCAGAATCACGATCTTCTCAGATGCAGGCAGTAGTATGTCAGCTGGAGAAGCACCTCTCCCCTTCCAGACAGAGTAAAGAGACTCCACAGACAGACATCTCTCAGATGAGACTTTAATTTTAGTTCCTCTATGTACAAGGCTATATACAGCAACACGACTCTCGAACTCAACAACCACAATCCACAGCAACCCACATGTGTGTCCAGAGGCTTCTGCCTTATATAGCCAGGGCTTCACATGGCCTTCTGGCCCTGCCTCTTCCTGTGGACACCTGTCACTCACCTGAGTGACTCTGCAGTTTTGCAGCAGTTGTCTGTGCTTTGCAGCACCAGGTGACCATCTGCATGATGTCACTTTCCATGACACAGCATGACTCAGTATGACTCAGGAACAGTCAAATGCTCTGTCATCATGGCTGCTGTTATTCCCCACATTGTACATTTTCCCTTGGGACTCCTTCCTAACAGTAACATACACTATGATAGAGGATTCCAGCCAATATGTTTATAAGGAAGTGTAGATAAAATTTTGTCTGTGCTTTACTATATAAGCAGAATGAACACAATATGCATTTTTAATAAGTACTCATTTAAAACTGAAGCCAGGTAAACAACATTTGGTTGGTCATTTCAAATGTCATCAATGCAGCATGAAAGCTGACCCCATGAAAGCAGCAACTAGACCAGTTCCTACCAGCATCTTCTGGTGTCGAGGCAAGGAGGGAGAGGGGATCTTTCTAAAATAATCTTGCATTTCCTTTTGAAAGCTGTCAAGGCTGATTTTCCACTCTGGTCTTTGAGTATAGAAGGTTGGGCTATGGAAAAACAGAGCTCTTGAGTAGCTCTCAGTAGCTGACTTCCCTGCCTGAAGTATATGCACAAGGACCTCCCTTCTCATAATACCATCATCTCTCCTTTAAGAAGTGATCTCAAATTTGGAAAATTTCTGGCAGTCTGCAAAGGCCCATAGTCTACAATAGAATCATAGAATCACAGAGTTAGAAGAGGCCACAAGGGACATCCAATCCAACTGCTTGCCACGCAGGAATATACAAACAAAGCACCCTCAACAGATGGCCATCCAGCTTCTGTTTAAAAAAAAAAACAAAGAAGGAGATTCTACCACACTCTGAGGCATTGTGTTCCGCTGTCAAATAGCTCTTACTGCCAGTTCTAAAGTTCTAGTTTGTAGCAGGCATTTGGGTAATTTTGAAGAGGGATTTTGGGAGTGGAAGTAGCAGGAACATGACCCTCCAAGTCCCCTATGGGCCAATGTGGCCCCTGAAGCCCTGGCAGTCGCCTACCTCTGGACCTGAACAACTACAGGTCTCTTCCAGCTCTTCCAACTCTAAAGCCATAATGTTCTCGCATTAACTCCTTAGCATATTTTAACACGATTAATTACTAGGAATTTAAATACACATCCTTCTTAAGACTGCAGTGTTTGATACACACCTCTATGTAAAGCCAAGATCATTTTAGACTAACATACACTTACACATAATCTTGGAAAGTTTACTTTTTGGATTGGGATTGTGCTGGCAGGGAAATCCCAGGCACTAGGACCATCAGTTGGAGTTGCACATGGAGTTCTTTATTTAACTGTTTAAATATTTTTATCCCTTCTTATATCCCAGAATCTCAGCATACAATAAAATCAATTTAGGAACATAAAATAACAATAATAACTTTAAAAGACTAAAATATATTAAATAATTTAATATTCTAAACCAGATAATTTACAATCATTTAAAATAAAGCCAACCATTGCTCATGCGAGAGAGCCAACATAATGTAGTAGTTTGGGTAGAACTGTGACCCTGGAGACCAGAGTTCAATTCCCTGCTCAGCCATGAAACCCACCGAGTACCCTTGGGCAAGTCTCATGCTCTCAGCCTCAGGGGAAGGCAATGGCAACAACCCCTATGAACAAATCTTGCCAAGAAAACTCCATAATAGGTTTGCCTTGGGGTTGCCATAAGTTTAAAATTGCTTGAAGACACACAACAACAATTGTGCATGTGTAATTTGGATCCTGAATGTTTTACTTTAAAAAAACCATCATTTTACTTGGCACCAGAATGATCCCAGCTCTGGCACCAACTGAGCCTCCAAAAGGAAGGAATAATAATAATAATAATAATAATAATAATAATGTTTATTTATACCCCACCCCTTTGAGATCAATCGGGGCGGCTCACAATAAAAATGCAATACAACAGTAAAAACAAATTATATCCCACCCACCCCTTAAAAAGTTATTAAATCTATTACAAGTTAAAAATGGACAAAATTAAAACAACACTCACAAAATACAATAAAACAACAAAGGACAGCGGCAGTATAATAAATGGTTTTCGGAGAGGCAGATGGGGCTGCTCTGAGGAAAGGAGGGGCCTGAGGCCGGGATATTCTATCCTGGAAAGGCCTGCCAGAAGAGATCCATCTTGACAGCTTTTTTAAAGCTGCCTAAAGATGTTAATTAGTGGATCTCGTATTTCAAAGCTGGGATGCCACAGCAGAGAAAGCCCTGCCCCATGTGCTCATGCATGCAGTATATTGTCCCCAGTGGTGAGACGAGGAGCCCTCCAACAGACCTCATTTCTTTGGGCAGATACAGATATGGACACTCCCTAAAGCATTGAGGTCCCAAGCCACTTAAGACATTAAACATTATCACCAGTATTCAGATCAGAATTCAGATCAGAAACACCATAGCAGTCAGTACAATTCCTGGAAAAGAAAGCCCAACAAAAAGACACAAATCAGACAGGATTTCATCCATAGGAAGTTGTAGTTTAAAAATGTAACTTTTTGATAAAACTCTTATTTACTTGGCTTCTGTATATTCAGAGGCAATGTAGAAAGGAAGCACAAAAGGTAAAACAGTCAGGGCAAAGTCCAAGACAGTGTAAAGGATTTCTAAATCATTCTTGAAATGCTTCCATCTGCCATGAGGCTTATTAAGCATTTTGCAGGAGCCAGCAACAGATCAGCAAGAAAAAGGCTAATGACTGGACAGCTATTTCTTGCCTTGTAGTTTGGAGCCAAAAATGAGCACATTTTGATTTAGGCTCAGATTACTTCGGCAGAAGGAAAGGTGACAGGGGGATGCAGAAACAACAAATGAGAGAACCTCAAAGGATATTTATTTTAGTGAGACCAATGCCTCTTGAAAAGATGGCTCATCCTCAGATGTACTATAAAAATAAAACTGTTTATAATCTATTCAACATCCTCACAAGACAATGTTTTAATTCTCTTACGTAAAAATTTAAATGGAACATAAAAATAAGCATCAGCATAGTATAAAATGCTATTTGCAGTAGAAGAGTAAATCTGATATTATGAAATAGGCATTGTGGGGTGCTAGGGTTGTCACCCAAGAAAATAGAAGGCAGTGGCCCCAAAAAGTTTGGGGACTACTACTCTAACTGCACTACAATGACACTGATCTGGAGAGATGGCCCAAGAGTTAATCTTTGCTGAGAAGATAGGCAGAAATACTGGTCTAGGGAAGGTCTCTCACTGTGTTTTATTGGATAGTTTCTTCCTTTTGAGTGTAAACTTTCCTTTTTGAGTTTCTTCCTTTTTAAAAATCACTGTAAACAACATTTTAACATTTGTAGTGACTCCTGAGATGCAGACTTAAAAGCAGCCTCATGTGCTATAAATGTTCTATTGCATCCATAAACTGACATATTTCACCTTTAAACGAGAATTGATCTCATGATATGCAAGTGTAATCAAAATGTGAAATAGAATTTTTACATTAAAAATAACAAACCCCAGCATAACATGCAAAGGAATGATACATGCCTGAAAATGGTTCTTATAAAACAGCAGGGAAAATCAACAATGTACTTTACAAACACTGACAACAGCAGTAACAAAGAAATTCTACTCTTCTGTATATTACTGCATCAATGCACACTATATTTTGCATATGACAATAAATATCAGAAATGACACCAGAATTTTGATCGGCCCTTGCTGCAACAGTAGCCGTCATCCATAGGCTCTGAAATAAAACTGTTAACTTTCCCTATGTCGATTCTGATTTGTTGTTGGTTTTTTTTAATGTGCAGCAACTCTCCAATTTTTTTTTTTTTTTTTAGTGGAATGGCATGACACAATATCTTGTACGTAAGGGTGATTTGGCTTTTGTGTAAAATTATGTGATACTATGACAGAAAATTGATAGTAGTATCAGGTAAAGTAGAACAATTCTTAGCAATAGTAGATCTCTCTTCTTTTTGCAAGGGATGCAATAGGGTTGTTTGTCCAGTTACTGCAACTATCTCAGCAAAGGTGACCTGAGGGTCAAACATGGAAGATAAGAGAATGTTCAATTTTATTGATTCATGCCTGTGAAATCCTATGAAAATGCAATGCTTGTTGCAAAGGTTAATAGACAAAACAACTTCTTTTCTGGTTGTCTGACTCCAACAGAATATGGCTGATAAAAAATATTGCCATTTTTTGAGCTGAGACTGGATAGGGAAGCAAGGAGCAACATGCGCTTTCCCCTCAGATACATTTAAGGCAAGAGAATGACCTAGGAGACAGTGGGGCCACTGTTCAGCAAGGATCCTGAAATGCTAACAGATCACAACAAAAAGACAAAACTACTCAATACCTATTTTGCTTCAGTTTCCCCCCAAAATGAAAACAGTGTGCTTCCATGCAGCAGTAGAGACCTCGGCAAGGAATCTGATTGCAAAACAAGATTGATAGGGAGTTAATTATGAATCACCTAGCTAACAAAAACAAGGTCAAGTTTGCAGGGCCAGACAACTGCATCCCAGAGTACTGAAGGAATTTCCTGGTGTTCTCTCTGAACTATTTGCCGTTATTTTTGAGAAATCTTAGCAAACAGGTGAGATGGCAGAGGACTGGAGAAGGGCAAACATTGTCCCTTTCTCCCAAAACGGAAAAAAGAAGATCCAGAAAATTACAGACCAGTCAGCCTGACCTCAATAGCAGGGAAAATATAAGAATGGATTATACAGGAGTCTATCTGTAAGTATCTTGATGACAATCAGTGATTAGGAGGAGCCAGCATGGATTTGTCAAGAACAAATCCTGCCAAACTACTGTTATATATATATATATTTCAATCAGGTTACTAGTTTAATGGATGGCAGGAATCCTGTGAATGTCACTTATCTGACTTTTAGTAAAGCATTTGGTAAGGTCCCTGTTTATATTTTGATTAGCAGACTAATTAAATATGGAATAAATAGGAACAGATGGATCCATAATTGGTTGGAAGACCATGCTCATGTAGTTCTCATCAATGGCTGCACTTCAAACTGGAACTAGATTACCACACTACACTCTTCTAGTGCTGCTATTCCACTTTTACTGCTCTGGCTGCCTCCTGTTGCATTCTGGGATTTGCAGTTTAAGGAAGGGCATTTAGAATTCTCAGTCAGAGAGCTCTTAGGCTTCACTGAACTACAAACCCCAGAATGCAACAGGAGGCAGCCAGAGCAGTAAAAGTGGAATAGCAACACTATAAGAGTGTAGTGCAGTAATGTGGTATGTCTCAAGTGGAATGCCTCAAGGTTCATACCAAGGCCATTACTCCTCAACATTTTTATCAGTGATTTAGATGACAGGGTGAAGGGAATCCTCATCAAGTTTACAAATGATACAAAACTGGGAGGAGTGGCTTATACATTGGAAGATGAGAATAGAATTCAAAATGACCTAGATAAACTAGAAAATTGGTCATAAAATAATAAAATGAAATTCAAAAGAGAGAAATGCAAAATTTAGCAGGTAATACCAGGGCTAATGGTTTTACGTTACAGGAGTGTAAATTTAAATTGAACATTAGAAGGAACTTCTTGACAGTAAGAGCAGTTTGGTGATGGAACCAACTACGAGAGATGGTGAAGTCTCCTTCTTTGGACATCTTGAAAAAGAGGCCAGACAGATACCTCCTGGAGATGCTTTAGCTGGAGATCCTGCATTGACCACAGGGCTCCATGGCCCATGAGGTCCCCTTCCAACTCTGAGATTCTATGATTCTATTATTTGTAGCCATATTTCAAGCAGCCTGTGTAATAAAAACAATTGCTAAACACAATCACAAGGAAAATATCTATACATTTAGCATCTGCATTCATCAGGCTCAAGAACATTTTACCAAGAAATAGGCTTTTGTGGATGACATGAATAACTCTCTGAGTCCTGTCTGATTTTTCTCAAGGTTCTTGAGAGTTCTGTATAGTTTTTCTCAATGGGGCTCTAAGGAACAATCTTACACCTTTCTTGACACACTGCTGAGCTATCTAGCTCAATTTCAATATGTAGTTCCTTTCCAGGTCATCACATTTAGCTCACATCTTTTATCCTAACAATTATAGTCAACTTGATGCCAATGCAATTAATATACCTTTCTGCCTTCACTCTGAAAATTACCACTTAGTTCTTCCAGGACCAGCCCAAAAGATTTTGCTGCCTGAACTAGAGAAGCAAATGGTGCCACTTACCTATTTAGATCAAGATGACTGTACCTCAAGTCAGGTGAATTATTTTATCAAATAAATCAGAAAATTCTACAAGCATCTCTCCCCATCACTGATGGCAAACAATAGTAAGCAGTAAACTACAGTAAGCAATAATCACAACAGCAACAACAACTCTTGATTTCCTGCCCTTTCATGACAGCCAAATTATTGAACATATGATAGCCACTTCACTCTGTCCAGTGTTAGGGCCAGTACTGGATGTCTCATGCCCATTCTCTTCTAGTTCCCAATGTTTCTAATAATATGTTACAACAGGGGTCGGCAACGTTCACATACCTGGGGCCGGTCGCTGGTCCCCAGGTCTTCCGCCGGGCCGGGGGAGGGGGGAAATGGCGGCGCGTGTGCTCATGCACGCGCGTGCAGCCCCTGCCCCTGCCCCCACTGCCAGCCGCTGCCACTGCATGCATCACGGCTGCCATTTTGTTTGCCAAAATGGCGGCCACGACTCGTTTGCGCATGCACAGGAGTACTGCGCATGTGCAAACGAGTTACGGCTGCCATTTTGCCAAACAAAATGGCGGTGGGAGCGTGCAGCGGCGGCGGGGGGGCGGTGGTGGCAGGAGCCGGTCGGCAGGCTGGGTGCGGCCCACGGGCCGTAAGTTGCCAACCCCCGTGTTACACATTCCTTATAGTTAAAGAATTGTCATCTCCTCCAAACAAATTATTTGACTTTGGTGAATACTAGTTCTGCCCCTGGTTATGATTTTATCTCTAAGGCTGTCATTGGAGCAGCAATTAATTTATAATACCTGGACTTCATTTTGAATTGTTGTACATATCTCTGGCAACAATAATTTATCCAATACATCAATTTCCTTTCCAGCACTACACATCATAATATAATCACATCATGCCCACACTGCTTGGAATTCTGGAATCCCAGAATTCCATAGCATGGAACCATAGCAAAAAACAATGTCAAACTGCATTATTTCTGTAGTTCAGATGCAGCCAAAGTTTAGAGCAGAGGAGGGTAAATGCAAGGAGTCCATGAGCCATTCTTCTTCCTCTGGGGCCCATCATATGTGGCACTATCCCACAAAAGCAAAACTGGAAATGGTTTTTAAGCCTCCTTCTGGATCTGTAATGTTCCTCAGATGAGGGATAAGGTATGCATGGCTATGAGACTGTCCCTTTTTCTAAAGAAGAATCACTATTACTGCAACTTGTGGAAACAACCATTCTCCCTTCCCCATCCCGTTTTTAGAAGGGACCCAGGGGCTGCAAAAATGAGTGTGTGGGGGGGTGACTCACAAGAGATGCCATACCTTCCTCTGACTTAAGAGGACAAGAGGGACTAGTTTAGCACAACTTCAGGACTAAGACCTGGCGTAAATGAAGTCTGTACTTGGGATATAGGACTTGTGTATGAGAGAGAGAAAGAGAGGGGTGGGATGCTCATGTTCAGTTACCAAGCCTTTGGTTTTGTAAAAAGGAAGACAAAAGTTGACAAAAGAAAGAACAACCTTATTGTTCTTCCCCTCAGCTCTTGTTGCAGCTGAGATGGCTACCTCTTGGTATCAAGTCCCTTTCCTTCCTCAAGTTAGTGAATGTCTGCAGCAGTTCCCTCACACCAGGAGCCTGACTGCTGTCTTGGGAAGAGGTTTGGTGGGTATGCAAAGGACTAGTTGGTAGCACTTTGTGCACCACCCCAAGAAGACATACAGACACGTACTCCCAAATTACATGCACACATGTCACCAACAAGATTCCAACCCGTCATAGAGGTTTTGGCATTAGGATGTTGAGCATTTGTGTAGTATGCAGGTGTTTGAACCCAGGAGTGAGTGGCCCTCTATAGGCTGCTAAACTACAAGCCCCAGTGTTTCTGGCTAGAGCTGCTGGAAAGTGTAGTCCAACAACACCTGACTCTCATCCTGTTCTACGTCTTTTGCAACTTACTGCAAACCAAAAATAAAAATAACTATACACACACATACGTATATACATCATCTGCAATTGCAAACTTGTTGGGTTTTTTAACATTTTTCTAAGCTTTGATCAAAGTTTAGGATTTTTCTTTTTAATTCAGGTAGTTTCTGGTGCAGAGTTAGGATAGTAATGAGTGTAGGTATGTTTACAACTCTGAATTCACTTCCTCTGGGTTTTTTTTCCTTCCCAATCACTGTCAGTACAATCTGAATGTCAGAAATTTTATGTAGAGGAGAAGCTTCCACTCTTTAAATTTATGAATTGGAGGAATGGATGCCCAGTAACAATGGGCCTTTGCAGACTGCTAGAAACAGTGCAACTTGAGTCCACTTTAACTGCCCTGCTCAGTGCTAGGGAATTATGGGAATTGTATTTTTTTTCTGAGACATTGAGCCGTCTCTGTCAGAGAGCTCTGGTGCCACAATAAACTACAGTTCCCATGATTCCCTAGCACTGAGTCAGGGCAGTTAAAGTGGACTCAATTTGCACTATTTCTGGCAGTCTGCAAAGTCCCAAAGTCTTTTAAAATGGCCTACTAGATACAAACTTTTTTGAAGTTTTTGTTGTTCACATTAAACAGCTAACTCTTCCTGGTCTAGCAATTAATAACTATGTTGAAAAAGCAACATGATTTCTACATAAATCCTGTGGTTTCTGAACTCCATCCCACCTGATAAGTTATCACAGCTCTAACCTAATAGCAAGAAGCTTCACATCACATGTCAAAACAAATTCTTTATGAGGTTGATAGCCCAGGCAAACATCTAAATAGCTCAAATTCCTTAAATAATCTTTTGAATAAAGAAAATCTTCGAAAATTTAAAGCAAGTTATATAGAGGCCAAATAAATCTTACTAAATTAAGCACAAAATTTCTGTAGCCAGATATAATTTCAGCTCAAACCCATTCTTAATGCTTGAGCTTTCCAAACTGGCCTTTTTTTCTTTTTTCTTTTTTGGAAACATTCTATCTACTTTATATGCACATATGTTACTCATGAAACCAAAAAAAACCAAAAACAAAACCCAAAGAAAGGAGGGCTCACTTTTCCTTAATCAGAATGCCAATGTCCTGAAGTCTATTCAAAACTACACCTACATTTTGAAAGACATTACTCCTCTGCATTATGTGTCATCAACATAAACAGACAAACAATGAAATGCTCATTGGTTGCTAATATTTTAAGATTCTTCTGAACATTATTCACACAGTATAATCTTTGTGTTTTGTACTAAATGTAATTGTCTAGGTTTCTTCAGGTTTCAGTACAGACACACGTGAGCCTCAGTACACAAGTCACATTTTCTATTGACATTTAGATGTTACTTTTTTATTGTTTACATGTACATGTGCCTTCAAGTCACCTGTGGATATGGCAACCCCTGGTTTTTCTTCGGCAAGGTGATTTTGCCAGTTCCTTCCTCTGAAATATAGCTTAGAGCACCTGCATTCATTGGTGGTCTCCTACACAAGTATTCACCAGGGCTGACCCTGCTTAGCTTCCAAGATCAGATGGGATCTGGTACCTTTACAGTATCTGGTATAAATACAATACGGTATAAATATGGCTGACTTTTTTTCATTTATATCTCAAACTTATGGCCCATAAGATCAACCCTCAAACACCTTTTAGTTGTAGTGGTGTAGGCTTGCTTGATGTAGGAAGAATGAGAGACCTATTCCACAAGATTCGAGAAATCAAGGGAAAGTTCAATCCAAGGACCAGGATGCTCTATGACAATAAAAATAACATAATTCAAGACCAGAAAGGAATAAAAAGACATTGGGATGCAATACACAGAACTATACAAGAGATGACAAAATGAAGGTCACATGGAGCGAAGAGCCATATGAAGATGAACCCCAAATTCTAAAAACGGAGGTGGAAGCTGAAATAAAAGAAATGACAAAAAACAAGAGTCCAGGAACAGATGATATACCAATAGAACTGTTGCAATCCACACTGAGAGTCAACTCTAGTTCTAACCAACATATGTCAACAGATATGGAAAACAAAACAATGGCCAACAGATTGGAAGCAGTCAATATACATCCCCAACCACAAGAAAGGAGACACAAGAGACTGCAGCAATTATAGAACCATAGCACTCATCTTCCACGCAAGCAAAATCATGCTCAAAATTCTGCAAAATAGACTCCAACCATACATGGAGAAAGAAATCCCACAGGTCCAAGCATGGGTTCAGGAAAGGAAGAGGCAGCAGGGATCACACTGCAAATATACAATGGCTAATGGAGTGTGGAAGGGAGTTCCAAAAGAAAATCAGCATGTGGTTTAGAGACTATAGCAAAGCCTTTGACTACATAGATCATGAAAGGCTATGGGACACCCTCAAAGACATGGAAGTGCCAACACATCTGATATTCCTAATGAGGAGTCTGTACTCAGGACAAGAGGCTACTGTCAGAACAGAACACGGAGAAACAGAATGGTTCCCAATTGGCAAAGGAGTCAGACAAGGCTGCATCCTATCACACTACCTATTCAACTTGTATGCAGAACATATTGTAAGGAAAGCAGGCTTGGACATGGAAGAGGGAGGTGTGAAAATAGAAGGAAGAAAGGTCAACAATCTGAGATATGCTGACAACTGCATGATACTTGCAGAAAACCTCACAGACCTGGCACAACTACTAAGGAAGATCAAAGAAGAAAGTGCAAAGGCAGGCTTACTGTTGAACATAAAAAAAAAAAAAAAAAAAAAAAAATAATGACAACAGAGAACTTACATACATTCAAACTAGGCAATGAGGAAACAGAAATACTAAAAGAGTTCTCATATCTGGGATCAAACATTGATTGGAACGGGGACTGCAGCCAGGAAATCAGGAGAAGATTAAGAATGGGAGGGTGGCTATGAAAGAACTAGAAAAGATCCTAAAAAACAAAGACATACAACTCAACACAAAAGTCAGAAACATACAAGCCATTGTATTGCCTATTACCATGTATGGATATGAGAGCTGGACAGTTAAGAAAGAATATAGGAGGAAAATCAACTCATTTGAGATGTGGTGCTGGAGAAGAGTGCTGAGGATCCCATGGACAGCCAAAAGGACAAACAAGTGGGTCCTAGAGCAATCAAGCCAGAGATATTCCTAGAAGCCAAGATGACAAGACCTAGATTGTCGTACTTTGGACACATCATGAGAAGGCATGAATCGCTGGAAAAAACAATAATGTTAGGAAAAGTGGAGGGAAGTAGAAAGAGAGGAAGGCCACATGCTAGATGGATGAACTTTATTAAAGATACCACAAACATGAGTTTTCAGGAGCTGGGCAGAGCAGTAGAGGACAGGGGGACCTGGAGATGTCTCATCCATAGGGTCGCCATGGGTCGAGATTGATGCGAAGGCAGTTAACAACAACAATAACAAGGCTTGTGTCAATTGACTGTGACTCAAGTTGACTCAAGTCACTTCAGTGACTTGACTCGGACTTGACTCAGCAATAAATGATACACTGACTCAAATCAACTCAAAACTTTTAGTGATCGATTTTTTGCCCTTGGTTCAGGAACATAACACATTCATAATATTTCTTGGAGGAAAGCAGCAAATGTATTAGTAAACAGGCTTGAGGCAGAAGGATTCTTCTAAAGCTTTCAAGACTTGAGAATTGTCTTGAGACTTGAAGTAAAACACTTGAATACATCACTGTTTAGTTGGTGACACTTCTTTTTCAGATAAACTTTTTGTGTTTTATTTCTGGGGTTTTTTAAAATTGGATTACAAATAATGACTTTCCTTCCTGCCCTTGATCTTACCAAAGGATTTCATGTTATTTTTAGTAGGTATTCATCCTTATCTCTGGATCATTTCTTTTTGGATATATATATGTGCATACTTATGAGTGATTCAGATTGAACAGTGTTCAGCTGTTATTTTAAAAAGACAAAAATAGTGAGTGACCACTTTGCCTTTGTTCTGTCCACTACTGAAATGTGGCTTTCCTTAACTCAAGATTCAATGTTTGGCTAATAAAACCTCTGTCTTAGAAACAACCTGATCATCTGCAGTTTCAGAAGCTGCCTATTCTGACACATTGCATTAGATTGTTCCTAATGTTCACACAACTGCACCCGCTTCTTTAATTAGGTATACTCTCCTGACAGATTACATTAGACCACAATTGCAGAATTTTTCTCATTTAAATCTGAAAGCATTTGTGGCATCCTTTTGTGCAATGAGTGTGCTACCTTTTAAAATGCAATGTGGACTTAATGTATTTTTGTTTTCAATTAATGGTTTAAGTGGATTAATGGTTTAATTCTTTAAACTTTTGCAGCATACATAGTTTTAGCTATTTTACCTTTAATTATTTTGCTTTATAAGCTGCTTTTGGTTCAGTATTGGGAGAAAAGCAGGGTATACATAATTCAGTCAAATAAATATATAAATAAATATTAGATTGTAATAACCTTCCTAGGGATAAACAGTCTTTATCAATTAGTTTTGTAAACTTGTGGTGCAATCCTCTAACACTGCAACCTTAAATATATTCTTATGCAAATGGTCTATCATTTTTCTCCACCATCCCTTCCTTTAGAATAGGACAGAAGCTTTACTATTATTCAGAAAATAGGCTTCTCTACCTTTTTTTTTACTGTTAATTCTATACTTTAGCCAGTCCTTTCACATCTGTGTCAGAGCTGCACCATAATTATAAATCTGAGGCCATTTTTCCTAGTTTTGCCACAAATGTCCCAACTATTTTGCTTTTATATAATGAGTTAAAATTTCACAGAGAATTCTAACTGAATCAAAGGCATGCATGTCCAGATTTATTATTTAAGTTAAAATGATACTTCATATATGATGTTAAAATGAGTCTTCAGTTTTCAAATCCCTCACGAATCTATATTTCTTGCATTTTAGGAATTAATAGAATTTAAGTTAAACTGTGGGTCGGACTTACCATGCTACTGAGCAGGACTATTTTCTTTATATATTAATCTGTTGTGTCACTTCTCCCAGGTTTGCTGTTTTTAATTAAACTCTGAAAGAATCCAGTTTGGATAGATTATTGCCAAGTTCAGATGCAATGCTAAAACATGGTTTATTATTCATGTAAATGAGTCTATTTAAGACTTGGGAGCTTATCACACCACTAAAAAACCGGCTTACCTCTCCTGAGTTGAATTCTAATTCAGGAGGCAGCTGGGTCCTATCGCATGAGTCTTGCCACTGAATCCACCAGGCGAATACAGTCTGGCTGCAGCCCAGGTCCCAGGAGTGCTCAGCAAACCACTTTTCAAAGTCAAAAAAACTCCCAACTTTGAAATGCGGCTGGATAAGTGCTCCTGGGACATGGGCTGCAGCCCAGCAGTATTTGTCTGGCAGATTCGGCTGCAAAACTCATGTGATAGGACCTCACTACTTCCAAATTAGAATTCAACTTGGGAGAAGTAAGCCAGGTTTATTTAATGGTGTGATAAATTCCCTAGACTCAAGTTTTCTTCTCTTTCTTCCCCTCTTTCAGATCAGGCACAAGAAAAAGATAGGAAACTTTCATATTTTAAATTAAGCAGTTTGTAATTATTTCTTTTAGGAATTATAGGGGCTATACAGACAGCCCCTAAGGGGCGGTGTCCATCGCCCCTTTCCTTGCTGGATCGGGGCTGCGGCAGCAGCACGCTATGACCTCAATCCGACACTTTGCCACTCTAAAAAGAGCTGGCAAATGCTGCTCTTTCTTAGAGCAGCAAAAAGCTGCCCTTGTCACTGTGGCGGTGGTTTTTCCACACTCCTTTGTTGTGCAGCGTTTAGTTGCCATGCTGTCGGAGCGCCCTGATGCTGCCCGCCATGCGGTCAGGCACACGGCATGACAGCGGCATTGAGGCAGAGTCAGGGCAGTTGGTGTGTAGTCGCCATGCCCCAACTCCACCCCCTGGCTGGCCCTTTTGGCCGGTCTGTATAGCCCCATAGTTAGCTTACAGTTTATTTTGACGAACCATGATTAGAAAATGCAAAAATAATCTTGGCTTGTTCAATTTAAACTGATCAGAATTTTATTTTTGTGACTTGTACAGACAAACCATAGTTTAAATCTCTTTGGTCCAAAACACACTGTAAAAGTAGTCCAGTTTGAGACTGCTTTAACTGTCCCAGCTCAATGCTAGGGAATTCTGGGAACTGTAATTTTGTGAGACATTTTGCTTTCTCTGTCAGAGAGCTCTGGTGTCACAATATATTACAATTCCCAGGATTCCCTAGCACTGAGCCAAGGCAGGTAAAGTGGTCTCAATCTGGATTATTTCTGCAGTGTGTTTTGGGTTTTGTCTCACCAAGGCTAAGTATGTTCATTTACACAGCACTAAAATTTGTTTGGAGTTATGTCCAAACTGGGCCATAATCAATTAGCAGCCATACATACAAAATAAAGTCACATCTTTTTACCAAGCAGGATTGTGGATTCATTTCCACTTCAGCATCACATGCTGAGACCATGTTCAGAATCCCCAGTGCTATGCAGTTAATCCTGACACAACCCACACACCCATCCTCACTTACCAGGAAGTAGCTGGTGTGATCAACGAGGGTCTGTTCCACTGTCATTGGGAAGCAGATGGCTGCCATTTTCACCCCCATCCCCACCCCCATGAGCGATCTCCAGTGCAAAAGACAGAAACAGGACTCCTACCACAATTCCCTCTTGCAATGGAGATTGCTCCCATGAGAGAGAATTAGACCATCAGTCAGCTTCTTTCCAATCAACAGGAGAATGGAACCCTCCTTAAATTGCAGTGGCAGTTTCCTGGTAAGTGGGGACTGTGGCACTTTCACTGTCCCTATAAACTAAGGGTTGTGTGTGTGCCTTCAAATTGCCCATCAATTTATGATGAACCCATGACATTAATAGGTTTTTCTTAAGAAAGGAATACACAGAGGTGGTTTTGTCAGTTCTTTTCTCTGAAATACAACCTACACTATCTGGTATTCATTAGTGGTTTCCCATCCAAGTACTAGCCAGAACTGACCCTTCTTATCTTCCAAGATCAGATGAGATCTGGTGCCTTTAGGGCAGCAGTAGGCAACCTTTCCCCTTTAAGGGCCGAGGGACTTCAGCTCCCAGAATCCCAGGAGCTATTGGCCAACATGGGACTATTGGCCAACATGGCTGAGGCTTCTGGGAGCTGAAGTCCCTCGGCCCTTAAAGGGGAAAGGTTGCCTACCCCTGCTTTAGGGTATTTAGGCCCTTAGGGGCTACAAAGGGATTATGAATACATAATAGTCACAACTGTGTAATTCTAGGTTATGCATTCATAACTGCCATAAAGGATTCTGGTCATAAACATTTTAGTTCTTAACAATATGCTTTAATATTACATGTTCACATCTAACAGCACAACCAGATTATTTTAATTTACAAGGATGCCAGAGCAACATGGGAGTAACAAAACAGCAAGCTGCCCTATTAGCCATTTAATCAACACATTCATTTAGACGTATGCAAAAGTGAATGGTCAACTAGCTGCGACCTCATTTTGAATTGTGTGTGTGTGTGTGTGTTCACCTCTAATCCTGTATTGTGGGATCTCAGGACAGTATATCTTACTAGCCAAGGAAAAGCCATTGCTCAAACCAGGTATGGTTTTAAGATTAGATGAAAACACAGCCATTAAAATGGTGGGGAAATGTGATGTCAAAAATTATTCAAAGAGATTTTCAAGGTGAATGCAGCCTGAGAGACAAAAGGGCAATAGTATGCCATAGAATTTCAGCTTTACTGCTATGTAATGCTGCACATGATTAGAATTTTATTATGCCACTTAGACTTCAGTGTGTCTCAGCTGGATGAAATTCAATATGGCTGTGAGGTGCAATAAGTTTGGGGATTTCAGGCTGTGCTCATAATTTAAATGACCGGAAGCTATAAATAAACCCAGCTGTCAAGAACAGACTGTATTCCTTTTCCTTTATTCTAACATGGTGTTCCTGACGTGATAGTAGTACCTCCTCTAAACTATTAATATGGCTTGCTTTATTCTGGTAGACCTTTCAAAGGGAAAAAAGAGAAAAGGAAGAAAGGCTCACCTCTTCTTTGAAGTAAGTATCATGGCTGGACTTAATGTTACTGCCACCAAATTCTTTCTGTAACAGAAAAGGGAAAAGTATTATACAGTTACTGTCGGGCTGATAACATATCTCCATTTCAGAGCTTGGAAAGTTACTTTCAAAAAGATCAGATATGCTTTGCATTCTAAATGCAACCATAACTGAATAGCAATAGGATCATATCCAAAGCATCAACCTACTACTTCTTAGCTATGAAGAGCTTGAACATATCATTATTTTAATTCTTCTCAAGAGAGAAACACATAATGTAATATTCCATAGACATACGGTCAATGAAACACTGATGATACAAGTGACCTCAGAGTATGATATACTATTCGATGCTCTGTTTTATTTATCAGTGGAAGCAGTGTGGTTAAGGGTTAAGGGTGATGTTTAGAACAACCAAGGCTGAAATTTGAACAACTCAAGACACTAGTATGCCCATTGCCCGTCAGGAATAGTGTAACATGGTGAGATGTCTTACTAGAAGAAGTAGACTTTTTCATGAGGGTACCAGTAGAATCTGATTTGATCTATCTGAGCAGAGTCAGACCACATTTATTCTTTGGTTGACTCAAGTATTTCATGTACACAAATGACCTACCTGAATATCTTCTTCATTAAAATGCATTTTATAGTATGTTTTAAAGGTAATGGTAAAGGTAAAGGTATTCCCCATTGACAAGGTTGTCAAGTCATGTCCGACCGTAGGATGAGGAGCTCATCTCCATTGCTAAGCTGAAGAGCCAGCGTTGTCAGAGATTACTCTGTGATCATGTGGCCAGCATAGTTGCACAGAACACTGTTTACTTTCCCACTGAAGTGGTACCTATTTATCTTCTTGCATTTGCATGCTTTTGAACTGCTAGGGTGGCAGAAGCAGAAGCTCACCCCATCATGCAGCACCTGGGCTGTTTTACTGGCCAATAAAACCATTTCTATAGGGGAACAAAAATGGCTTTGCATATCTAAACTAACAAAATCCTTTTGTTTTGTTTTGTTAAATGCCCTTGAGTAGATCTTGACTCATGGTGACCTTATGTATGAGATATCTCCAAGATCCTCCTTCCTCCACTACTCTGCTTGCAGCTTCATTATTTGTGTATCCTGTTGTCAGGCAAATGTCTCCAAACAACAAGCTGACACTGTGGAGGTTACATAGCATATTTTGTTTACTTTACAAAACACTATATATGAGCAACCGACACGTAGAGGTTTTGATTTTCTGTCTTGTTTGTTCGCTTGGAATTTTCCCAGTACTTGTGCTTTGCAGTAGTGATGTAGCAAACTTGGCAACTACATTAGGATGTAAGAGCTCAGAGCTCCCATTGCCTTCAGTTTCTGGTCTGTCAGCCTGGGAGGCAGAAATGCACTTCTTTCTCTAAATGGAGTTGAATCCTTGATTCACCAGGCCTGGTCTTCTCATTTCCCTTTCAATCGTATTTTCTCAAAATGATGTTCAAGCAATATTTGTCTTACCTGAAAGTTTACAAGATCCTGAAGAACCCAATCTGGATTTACTGTCTACTAGCCAAAAATTGGTACATGATACTCTTTTACCATGTGACTCTTCCCAGCTCCATTCAAGCTTTGCTGAGCATCTCGTGGACTCAAAACTAGTCTGTGTATTTGTTTGTTTGTTTGTTTCATATCCCATCTTTCTCTCAGTATGGAACCCAAGACAACTCACAATAAAAGTTAAAACAACATATAGTTAAAACAATGGCTAATACAAAAAATTAACTAGTAATTATATTTCTAAAATTAAAGCAGTTTTAAAAGGCACTAGTAATAATAATAATAATTAAAAATAATTAAAAAGAGGCAGCATATTTCAATTAAAGAACTTCTGCAGAGCCCAGTTGACAGCCCAAAGTCTGGGTAAACAAGAAGGCCAACAAAAAAAGAGCAGAGAAGGGGCAGCCTTCCTTCTTGTAGGGAAGAATTTCACAGTATGAGAGCACATTGAGTGTGAGTGAAGCATAGTAAGGACACCTAGATATTCCTTAATGTGACCTTATCCATGTTAGAAATTGCACTGGGATTTGCACTTTTAGCACAGCACTAACAGATAGACCATCAAATAGCATATAAGAGGCAAAACATGTCTGGGGCTGCGTCAGCACAGCAGAATTAATGCAGTCCAACACTTCTTTAACTGGCATGGCTCAATGCTATGGAATTCTGGGATTTGTATTTTGTGAGATATTTAGCCTTTGTCAGAGAGCTCTAGTGCCACAACAAACTACAAATCCTGGATTCCAAAGCATTGAGCCATGACAATTAAAGCAATGCTAAACTGCATTAATTCTGCAGTATGGCAGAAGCCCAAGACAAAATGATAAATTCATATATAGTATCCACTTGGTATACACTTGAATTTGGTTTCTGGCCCTGCCATGGATAGCAAAACCTGTGGATGCTCAAGCCCCTTTGTATACAATGGCATAGTAAAACAATGTCTCTTATTTAAAATAGCAAAATCAACGTTTGCTTTTTGGTTGTTTTTTTTTTTTTAAAAAAGTATTTTCAAGCTGTGGAGGGTCGAACCATGGATACAGAATCTGTGAGTGCAGAGGACCAAATGTATGCCTAAAACAGACATATAAATGCATACACTACAAAAAGATATATTCATAAACACTTGAAAAGGGGAAACATCCTGTTAAAAGGAATAATGACAAAATGCTATGATGGTAGTTGCATTTACTAAGGTTGCTCTGATTAATTGTTTTATTGGCTTCAGTAAGACTTGGAAAATATCTTCACTAGACAGTTATAGCAGTTCAGCACTAACAACCACAAGTCAGAAGCTTTCTGTCTTTGAAAAGCAGCTTGCTGAGTGCTCCTGAGACCCGGCCAGTGGAATCTGTGGTGAATTACATGGGATAATTCCTACCTATATCTCGCCTCCTGGCTACACCCCATTAGGGTGCAGTCTAGTTAAATGTTAGTGTGATAATCTCCTTAATCTTCTCTGAGACAAAAAGACACATACACACTGGAGAGAATCCTATGAACAGCCAGAGAGTCCTTTTTTTCTTTTTCAGCAGAGCAGGTTCTGTTGCTAAAAAAAAGAAGACACTGTTTAGTTTTAAAAGTAACTTCCAGCTCTTGAAATAGAAACTACTGCTGAAAAGTTGCAGCTACATTCCTTGTCATGGATCTCTCTTTTTTGCCTTTCTTTGAGCTGAGTTTTGATATACAACCTTATAAGAACAAATGGAAATTCAAAGATGGATAGAACAACATGACCAAAAAGGTAACTGTGATTATGCTGAATCAGAACTTTGTTCTTGCTGGTGTGTGCCTTCAAGTCATTTCCAATTTATGGCAACCCTAAGGCAAACCTATCTGGGAGTAGTCTTGGCAAGATTTGTTCAGAGGGGTTTTTGCTATTGCCTTCCCTTGAGGCTGAGAGTATGTGACTTGCCCAGGGTCGCTCAGTGGGTTCAACAGGGAATCAAACTCTGGTCTCTTGAGTCATAATCCCACACAAACTACTACACCATGCTGGCTCTCTTGCATGAACAATGGTTGGCTTTATTTTCAATGGTATTTTACATTTCTCTAAAAGGTTAACTATATAAAAGGAGAATCCTACAATTAGTTTGCAATGTATTTACCTCACAGGCCTACCCTTGATTCAGGTCTTTATCATGTGATGTGGAGAAATCCTTTACATTTTTGTTTGGTAGATGGCAGAGATGGGACTGCTGACATTTTCTTAATGACAAAGCTTTAACTGCTTGTAGAAGACATGGCAACAGTATTTGATGAAAATTATGTGTGCTGTGTTCTTTCAGGGATGGTAAACCTAGTCCTTGGCCATGTATTAAGAAATGTCAGATAAATTATTCAAATGTGTCAGCTCTTGTCTTTTACTTTTTATAGTATATCACTTAAAGGCTAGGAGAGAGACACCATAAATAAATAATTATTGTTAATAACAAAACTATGCATGGCATCAAATTGACAAAAGCCCAACTCTATTTCATAAGGTTGGGAGGCATGGCTAAAACAGATTGTTTAATCAGTAACACAGAATGAAGAAAAGCAAAGAAAAATTTACTGAAGAAAGCCATTATTTAATCCTTACTTATAACAAGTGCCTCCACTCCTATTTCTTCACCTTCATATAAATTGATGAAGCCTTTCCCACATAACAATGGAACAAATTTATCTTCATAAATGACAGGAAATATATAACATTTTTCCAAACTCTTTTGGAAACACTGTGTTAGCATCGGAAACACTCTGGTGAAGCCAATCACGTTAAATGCTGACAGAAGGTTGCAGAAATGAGAAAAATTATACATACAGCAGTATTTTGTCCAAGAGAGGCAGTACAAATAAATAGTTCTTTTCAGCTGTGATTCTGAAATGGGTCTAATATTTACAAATTGTCATTGTTTCTCATGTCATGGCAGCTGGCTGTGTTTAGCTATCTACAGGGTGATATGCTAAAAATGGCAGAATTAGTGTTTTATATTTCTAGCTAAAACACATTTGTGGGTGTAGTCACATTATATAGCTTAGTGTCAATTAAGACTTTGTTATATCTGGGCATAGTCAGAAGTTTCTTTTCTGTCACTGTTTGAAAAGAAAAAAAACATTCTTATCTAATTTCCTAGCTGCTGTTTCCTTTCCGCTTTCCATTACACAAAGAAGTTAAAAGTCATTGCTTCATAAGTAAATAGTCTTAGCTCTATATCCTTCACAATCTTTGCTAACTACCAGCAGATGAACATCCAATCATCATCATCATCATCATCATCATCATCATCATCATCATCATCCCAATGGTTTCTATAGTTGTTGCTATGAGCCTCCAAGTCCACTCCCACTTATGGTGACCTTCTTCTAGGATTTTGATGGCAAGATGTATTAGACATTTTCCATTGCCTTCTTCTCAGGTGGAAAAAATTGATTTCCCCAAGGTCATTCAGTGGATTTTCATGGCTGAAAAGGGATTCAAACCCAAGTCTCTCAAAGTCCTAGTCCACCCCAAACCACTACACCATGCTGTCTCATGGTTTTGTATACTGTCTACATATTTTGGTAATTTTATACAGAGTCTTCACTTTCAAGTGTTGCCATTTTGAGCATCCCTAGGTGAAGAGATTCATTTCAGTTACAAATATACTATAATATACTATTAACACTATTATTAATCTTCTTCATCTCCCATCCTCCAGGAACATCCTTCAGGGCAGTATACATTTATTTATTATTTATTTTACTTTTATCCCACCTTTCTGCTGGGACAGGTCACAAAGTCACCCTCTTCACAGACAACAAAGTGCTTTCCCTTTCTTTTGATGTCTCCTTTTTATTTTAAAAGCATAAAAGGGAAAAACAAATAAAACAGAATGATTCAGGTACATAAAAATGTTAACAATCAAACATGCATTGGACTGAAATAGAGTTGGTGTAGTGCTGATGTATGAATGCTGGACTAGGACTCTGGGGAACCAGAGTTCAAATCCCTGTCAGGCATGGAAACCCTCTGTGTGACCTTCGCAAGTCACTCTTGCAGCCTAAGAAAAAGACAATGGCAAACCTCCTCTGGATAAAATCTTGACAAGTAAACCTCATGATAAAGTCACCGTAAGTCAAGAGTCAACATGAAGACACATAGCAACAAGAAATTGAAACATTTCTGGCCTGACTCCAGAGGAAGAGAAGAAGAGGCAGGCAGAGCCCAACCTTGCCTAGGCTCAGAAGCAGATGAAGGGTCCTTCGTCCATCCCAACTGCTACTTCACTGGCCTTGAAGGAAGAGAAGAAGAGCCAGGCATAGCTCCATTGTGCCTCTGCCAAGAAGCAGAAGCCTTCCCTCCATCCAGCAAGCCCTGTCCAGGCTTTGGAAGAAGAGAAGAAGAGGCAGACACAGCTCCACCAGGCCTAGGCCCATAAGGAGTTGATGAGCCGTCCCTCCATCCCAAATGCCACTGCTCTGACTTCGAAATGAAGAAGAAGCAGTTTCTGTTGGTCCTAATTCCCTCCCCCACTGCCATCTCCTTTTGCTTTTCTGACGTCTCATAATTAGATTGTAAGCTTGAAGTCAGGGAACTGTTTTGTTGTTCTTTTACTTGTAAAGTGCCATGTACAGTGATGATGCTATATAAATAGGTGATGGTGATAGATGATGATGATGATGATGGGTGGTGGTGGCGGTGGTAGTGTAACTTATATCCATAGTGAAAAGTCTAGATTTTCCAGACCAGCATTGCTATTTCAGTAGTACTTTTATCAGCCATTCCATTATGGTTTGAAGAGCCTGGATTTCCATTTTTGAGAAAAGACAAACTTAGAATAAACCTGGAGATTCACGAGTAAACATCAATTTGTTTTATATACGTATATCACACCTTTAGGCTACACTTGAATGCTCACTTCCTTCAGAATTAATTCCCATGGGACTCAATAGGACTTTATTCTGAATAGATGTGTATAGGATTGGATTATTTACCACGCTTCCCAAATGAATAATATTTGTAAATTCAGTTTCAGAGCAAAGCCGCCAAGTCTATAATTAATAATAGCTTAATCAAGCAAGGTCTAACTAAGAGCCAAGAATGAGAGAATGTTGTGGAGAGAAGGCAGAATAGAACATGCCTTAGCAACAGCCAATAGAATGTAAGCTGGTGGCAGCCAATCAAATGGTAGGCTGGAGGTGTTAAATAAGACTGTTGCCGACAGTTGAAGTCAGACCAGGTCTGGATGTGTAACAGTCCAGAAGAAGGGACTGAGGGCTAAAGTTCAGAAGGGAGGGACTTAGCTCTAGCACAGAACTCCAAGTGAGGGAGTTTCTGGGATTTAGGGCCCTTACAGACTGCCAGAAATAATGCAGCTTGATTCCACTTTAATTGTCTTGGCTCAGTACTAGGGCACCATGGGACATTGAGCCTTCTCTGATGCCACAATAAACTACAGTTCCCATGATTCCTTAGCACTGAGCCAGGACAGTTAAAGTGGCCTCAGGCTGCATTATTTCTGGCAGTCTGTAAAGGCCCATAGTTAGCCTGAGGCTACTGTAGAAATAAGGTTGGAAAGACCACTGTAAATAAGGATGATGTGAGGGTCCTAAAAGAGAATATCTGATTTTTACTAAAATTAAAGAGTGTGTAACAAAGTATAACAAGAACAAGTGAATGCAACATCATAACAAATGCAACATTGTTAATCATCATCCAAATAAAGTGACATGTCTGTTTTCATACAAGTTTGTCTGAATCTGGATTGAATTTCCACGCTACTAAGAAATAAAGAAACCAAGTTTGGGGAAATAAACCCATAGATATAAATAAAAGTGGTTGGGTACATCACATATTGAACAGCAGTGGGATCACAATACTCATAGGGCTTCTATCAGAGAAAAAAAAACGTTAGGTGAAGGAGGGGCTTCTTCACAATGTGAATAGGATGTGGGCTCTTCAAGTCCTTGAAAGTGCACTCAGTACCAGGAGGGTATTCAGCAATACTACAATAAGAAGTAAGGAATGTCAATAAATGTAGTCCCCTCTCCTTCTATTTTTGCACAGCAGTTTCTCCTGACCAATATTCCTGTCTATAATAATCCAGCAAGTCTTCTAGAAAATGGCCCCTTCCTATTTTCCATAAATAACTAAGGTTGAGGCTTAATTATATCCAGCTTCAGGCTGGTTCTCCTTTCTCCATACACTGACTGGCTAAAGAAATTCCCGTCCCTGAGTAGGATCAGCTTTTTCTGGTCTGCCACCTTCAAAGCATTTAAACTTATTTCATATTTAAACTCAGAATTTACTTTGGTGGATAAATCTATCTGAAGAAAAGCACTATTAAGAAGGGAGAAATGCCTGCAGTATCAACACAAGTTGATCTGACAAAACACATTCTGCAACTAAACAGGATGAACTAGATTTCACTCCTTTGGGTTAAACATTTTCAACATAACATTCTTACCTTCCATATGCAGATTTACCATAAAATGTCAGGAGGAGACTACCCAGTCACACTTCCTTCACAGACCATGATTAAGCTGTGTGTCTCTAGCAGTAACCCAGAATCTAGCAGGTGATCCTGCCAGACTGAGACCACCATGCCCAACCACATCACTTTACTAATAATCTGTAAATTGATTTCTCCCCACCCTTACATACTTTCCCAAAGGATGAGATCCTACATTAAGCAGGCAGATCACAACAATCTAGACCTTCCTAGAATAGATATCCCGGCCTCGGAAATCCTTTTAGGAAAATCCTCCAGAAACCTCTTTAGTTGCTATGTACAAGATACTGCCATTTGCCATTGATTAACTCTGCCTGCATAATGTGGTTTGTATAACTGTATAATGTTGTTGGCCATTTGGTCAGTTTTAATCTGTATGGTTTTAATCTTTATTGGATTTAATGCTTTTTTAGGGGGAGGGGAGATTATTGTGGTTGATTGTATTGTGTATTTTATACTGTTAGCCGCCCTGATTGTCCTCAGAGGGGCAGGATACAAATACATTTTATTATTATTATTATTATTATTATTAATCTGCCCATACAGTTCTGTGTCCACTCCCCACATATATCCTCTAGCCCTTTGTGCCCCATCTAAAACCTCTGCCTTCACAATTGTCAAGCCCAAATGGGGGCTGCTGCTGACATTGCTGCTGGTGGGAGAAGGTAGCAGGGATGCAAGTCAGAAGATAAAGAACCACCTCTTCTTGATGCAGAGGAGAAAGAAAACAGGAGTGCACTGGCAAATAGAGTGCACCCCACCTCTTCCCCTTAGAGTTGCATTCTCTTAACTATTTTCACCCATCTTTCCCTGTCCATCAGTAGGTAGCAGCAGCGGCCCCTACCAGGATGTAACTGGTGTGGGGCAGAGAGATTGTATATGTTGCACAAAGGGTGACAGGAGAGCATCTTGTGCTCTGTCTAAAAAGATACATACTAATAGGTAAGTCACACTTGTGCACACACCATTATAATAGGAATTCTGGCCTATTATGTGTGACAAATGCAATAGTAAATCATAGTAGCTACTACTTCTCTGTTGTTTCCCTCTATATTAGTGATCAAGTTGATTTTTACCTACTTTTACCAAAGTCTTATCTACTTGAGGCTCATAATCCAGCAATATACTTCATCATGAAGATAAATTTATAGGTATTATAGTTGCCCTGGGCCAACATAAAGCAGCACCATTTGGGCAGTTTGCCACCTCAGCACTTAAAAAAATGAAAAAGTATCAGTTACTTACCTTCTGGGACTCAGGTTTGTTTGTTTGTTTGGCTCTTTCATTGTGGTCCAGTTAAGTTAAAATTATTTGTCCACAGAGGTCCCATGCAAGAAACATAAAACTGCTAGACTTCTCAAAATATAATCCTATCAGCAAAATTTGTACACCTAGGACTGTCTGGGGAATGTTCAGTCTCTTATAATTCTATTGTTAGTTTGTTTTTAAGAGAGATATCATTCCTCTAGACAGAGATAACCTCTGTAGAATGAAGATGAGCACCCTATAATATACGGTAATTGCAAAAATGTCTAGTTTACCCTGATTACATATGTCTGGAAGCTGCAAAATAGTGAAACAAAACCTAACAACAGTTCTTCAGCTGCTGCGTGGTTGATTCATTTCCTAATCATCTGACTATTATTGTCTGACTTCCATTTGTTATCCTGATTGTCTGCCATTTCTCCACAGTATCTTTTACATTCTGCTACATGTTTTGTTTTGTTTATTTGACATTTTAGCAAGACAAACAATAAGAGAAAAGAGGAAAGAACAAGCTGGGCAGATGGGATAACTGAATAGGGCCAAAACAAAAAGGCATAACGTGCATTTTTGATGAAAAACACTAGATGCGAGTCAGGGAAAAGAAAGGAGAGAGTTGACATGGACAGGACTGTTAGAATCAGACATATTGGAACAGTTATTAAAAAGGCTGGGTGCCACAAGTTGATATTTCTGCTGCAAGCCACAGGATGTAAGGATTGTCTGTCGTCTTGGAATGCTAGCCCAGGACATTTTGCTTCCTGATATGAAAATATCAGAATGGCCTTTCACCCACCCTAGTCAAATGGCATACAGATTGTGTTCCCCTCATCTGGAATTCCAAAATCTGAAATATTTCAAAACCAAAACTTTTTCAAGGGTGGCCTGTGAATTTTGTGTTTAGACTTAGGTCCCATCTCCAAGATACTTCATTTTGTACATATATGCAAATACAGCTATTCCAAAATAAATCTTAAAAATCCAAAATACCTCTGGCCCCAAACATTTCAGATACGGGGGGACTTAACCTTTAGTACACAAAACCTGAAAAGTTATTTGGGACATGAGACATGAAGGCCTCAAATAGAGGCCCAAAAGGGCTGCTGTTGGGCTGCATTGGGGGTAGGGTGTGCACATGGTACACGCCCTGGACATGGTCAGAGGCCACCCTGGGCACAAAGAGCCAGCCCAAAACTGGCCCAAAAAGGAGCAGATTTCAGCAGGCCAGTTGGGACTGTGGCAATGGCCCAAATCAAGGCAGGGTGCATGCGGCTGCCATGACCCCAACACAAACGGGCCCCATGTGGTGACAGGGTGGCCCTTTGAGGCCATCTGTTTTGGCCCACGATCTCATAATTTAATTTCTAATAATATAGATGCAATAGAAACAAATTAAACATTTTTCTCCCTTTCATGCCACTCAGTGTCTTGAATCCTATTTGTTTGGCCTCTCTAGAATAGACTCACTGAATCAACAATTGAATCAACACTTATGTAAACTGGTTGAATAGCTTGACTCCTATTGGGATTATCAATAAAATTGAGACCAAATTCCACTATCTGAACTAATTTCATCATTGTGCCTAATTATATTGGCCCTGCTTAATGTATTATACTTTAGAGTTCGGTTTTCTTTTTGTACCATAGATTTCATAGGCCTCAGCTCAACACATGACAAGCCACAGCCATTCTTGCTATACATAACAGCATATACAGAACTATTTTGGAACAGAGCTGTAAAGAACATTCTAAAATATTTGGGAAATGGTCAAAAACATGTTTTTCAAATGTTGAGAAACCATGATAAGAAGACTCTTGAACTGGCAAGAATCTTCGCAGTTCAGGAATTAATCTGTGCAAAATTCACATATGGTTGTTTTGTGCAGAAAACAGTATTTACTGCACAGAAAATAGCATTTTTTTGTGTGTGAAGAATAATATTTTGACATGGAAGTATTAAATCCTGTGCAGAAAATTGTGTTTTCTATGCATTTTCTGCATTTTCTGTGCATGAATGAATATTTCTGCATTGAAACCACATATGAATTTTATGCATAATAAGTCCCAAATTATGAGTACCCTTCAAAAAGCGTGATTTTCAAAGACTTCCTTGCAGCAGGAAAACATTGCTGAAATTACTCATCACTACCTTTGAGAAGAAATATAGTGAAGAATTACATCCTTATTTTGGAAGAAACTAGGGGAAAAAGCAATACAACTAGGCTAGTTCAAAGGCAGATTCTCCTCCTCCCCCTCCAGCACATTTCCTTCAGTTTAATTCAAAGAATCTTTGTAGGTATATCCCAAACTTATTTAGGAATGTCTCCAATTATGGATACTCTGAATTATTATATTAGTTCAATATTACATTTTTGTATTAGGACATAATACAAATTTCCAAACAATTTAATTAAGACTGAATTAAGCCAAACAGAAATTAAAATTAAGACACAGAAGAAACAGCAAGGACAATTGCTGAATTTTATTTTGTTTTTGTTTTTTAAATCTCAGCCAAAAAACAACAACACCTGAATAGAGTTAAAACTCCTTTGACAGCAAATGGTGTTTAGTTACCATCCAAAATCAAGTTCCACATTGGGATAACATCACTGAGAGCCACCATTGCACCATCATCAACACTGGAGTAAAGAACTTCCTCTGACTATTTCAATACATGGAATGTGGTGGGGAAATTCCTTCCAAAAAGCAGTGTCCTTTCAAAGTTCTTTTAAAAACAAACGGTACTTTGAATTCAACCCCAAAATAAACAGAAACTGTTTATAGATCTTTCCTAGATGGTTTCAATATCAGAATGGCTCCATGCTGTTCTGCATGGCAATGAAAATGCCTAAGGTTCAAGCTTGTCATCAAAGCCTGCTGATGAAATCTCAGTGGGATGCATTTACTAGATTCTAACAAAACACATTCAATAAAATATCAAATACACCTGCTCACAGTGTTCACAATAAGTAAGAATGTGCCGACAGAACAGATGTGTCTCTAAACAAAGAAGGAAAGGAACTGGCACTCACTTTGAACCTCTTCTATTGCCCTGTTATCCTCAGATCTCTCTTCGTCTTTCTGTGAGTTGGAACCCTTATTAATCCCCCTTGAATTTTTATTAAAAAGAATAGCTTTTTCTGCTGTAGGACCTTTTGATTCCATTTTCTATGGTCTCTCTTGTAATATCATCTGCTATGGAAATAGTTGTGCAGAGCTATGTATATTTAGCTTAGAGGAGAGGAGATTGAGAGCCAATATGGCAGCCATATTTAAATATGCAAAGGCATGTCATGTGGAAGATGGAGCAAGCTTGTTTTCTCCTTCTCCAGAATCTACAACATGAACCAACAGATTCAAATTAAAAGAAAAGAGATTCTACCTAAACATGAGGAAGAATTTCTTGACTGTAAGAGCCATCTGAGAGTGGGATATACTGCCTCAGAGGATGGTGGATCTTTTTTTTTTCTAGAAGCAGTAGTTCTTTTTTTTCCTAGGAGCAGCAGCAGACAAGGCTTGCTCCTAGAGCTTACGGCATATTTGTTTCTCAGAGGGGAAGAGGACAGCAAACGTGTTACTCTATGGCAGGGGTAGGCAACCTTTCCCCTTTAAGGGCCAAGGGACTTCAGCTCCCAGAATCCCAGGAGCTATTGGCCAACATGGGACTATTGACCAACATGGCTGAGGCTTCTGGGAGCTGAAGTCCCTCGGCCCTTAAAGGGGAAAGGTTGCCTACCCCTGCTCTATGGGCTGCTTGGGAGACACAATGCAAATGTTGAAAGGTTTTTCTCCTTGATTCCCTTAATAATCAGTACAATGGGCAAATGAAAGGAATAATTTAAAAGTCGATTCAGTCAAGGGTTTGTGGCTAGTAAAGTACAATTTTAAAGCTTTGTCTTGCTCAGAGTTCTGTAATATATTGCAAGCCAACAAGGAATTTTAACAAATATATGTTCATCAGAAAAATATGGTTGAGTACATAATAAAATACGATATATGTAATACAGCTGTAAATAAACCATATGAAATGAATTTATATTTATCTTAGTTTTTTAGCTTATATTTGACCTACATTTTGCAGTGCCTTGTCCTCCTTTGTGGTTAAGACATCTGGTGCCCTTGGCCATTGCTCTTTTCTCTGAGAGATCATCTGCCAGTGTAACCCACCCCTACTGCTTCTGTTCAGCAGCTGTTTGGCAATTTTTTTCTGACTGTTCAGGAAAAGCTTGTCTGAGATGGGAGGTCTGTCAGCAATAATGCTACTGCAACATAGCTCTCACTTCACTGAGGCATGCAATCCAACCAGTGCAGAAAGCTAGTGCCAAGATGGGATTGCATGCTAACAGAAAAATCAATGCATTTGAAATATGTCATTGGAGGAGAGTTCTATGAATACAATGGAGTGCCAAAAGAAAAGACAAATGAATAGGCCCTAGAGTAAATCAGATCTGAACTATCGCTAGAAACCAAGATGACTTGGAAAGTTGGGTGTTTTCACAGCACGGCACAAGGGATTAAGGAAAGATTGCTTTGTTTGCTTTGTTTTTAGAAAATAGTTTGAGAAGGTGGAATTGTTATGACTGTGAGAAGTTCCCACTGAGATCAGTGAGAATAGCAGAATTTGGCTTTGTCATTATTCTATTCTTATTTTCATTCTTATTCTTAAATCTAAATAAGATGGGTAGTGAAATGAGAACTAGATCTTTCAGAGTTTAGGATATGGGTCTTGTTATCTAAGGTTAATTTAGAGCAGTGATTCCCCAAAGTGGGTTGTATGGCCCCCTGGGGATGATGAAGGAAAAGTGGGGAAGTAGAGGGGGGGAGTGGGGGGAGGGGGCAGCAGAGGGCCTTCAGTCAAAGAATTGGTGTGCAAGAGAGACAAGGGGAACCAGCAGTCTTTAGGACCATGGTGAGGATGAGGATTGCATGAAACGTCTTTTCAGGGTCCTCAAAAAAACCATCACACATCCTCACTGATCATTTTGTGTGCTGTTACTTCCTGCTCTTTACCTGCCCATGTGAACTCAGTCCCTTACTGGCATCTTTCACTAGTAGTGGCAATTGGGAAGCTCTCGTGAGGCTTGGTCACAGGGCATTGCTTCTGTGGCTCAGAGCAGCACTATTTCGGGACAGACTGGAGCAAAGAGTTAGAGCACGTGGTGGCAGGGGAGAATGTCAGCACAAAGGAGCTTTCAAATTTTCAAATGCACAAGCAAGAAGCTTCTCAGTCACTGCTCAGCCAGCTGCTCGGTTGCTGCTCCCAAGGCGACTGGGTGCAAAGGGAGCTGTGGTTCTTATCCCTTTTCTTCTTTTCTTTTGTTCTATTTTATATAGCTAAAAATCTTAAATAAAATTATAAAAAAGGAAGTCACTTGTTCATGTGGTCATCATATATCAAAGTCGACTTAACCACAAATAACAACAACAACAAAACAGAGATTGGATGGCTATCTTTTGGGAGTGCTATACTTATGTATCCCTGCCTGACAGGGCACTGGTCTACATGTGATTCTATGTTTAATGAGCCAATTAATTTACAAAGTTTTGAACTCCCAGCTGAGCCCTTTGTTACCTCTTAAATTAACCCCTTTCCATATGAACAATCACTTTTTTCACCTCATCTCCTTTAGAAATATAAATACAAAGATATGCAATGGATTTAATCCTTGTGGTCCACTTTGCTATCTTTCTTAAGACTGGAGCTCTGACATGAAGCAGAATGTTCTGGCAGAGTGAGATTGGGCAGAGAAAATGGTTTTCATTTATTTTGCGGATGTTTAAAAGGTTATGTTATTCTCAATATGGTAAAATGGCAACAGCCAGTGTGGTGCAGAGATTTGCGCTTTGGACTCTGGAGGCCACAGTTCAAATTCCCACTGAGCCCTGAAACCTAGGGCCTTTGCAGACTGCCAGAAATAGTGCAAATTGAGTCCACTTTAACTGCCCTGGCTCAGTGCTAGGGAATCACGGGAACTGTAGTTTTTCTGAGACATTGAGTCTTGTCTGTCAGAGAGCTCCGGTGCCACAATAAACTACAGTTCCCATGATTCCCTAGCACTGAGTCAGGGCAGTTAAAGTGGACTCAATTTGCACTATTTCTGGGAGTCTGCAAGTCTCCCTACTCTCTCAGCCTCAGAGGATGTAATGGCAAACCATCTCTGAAGAAATCTTGCCACGAAAACCCCAGGGTTGATATACGTTGGAAATTACTTGAAGGCACACAACAACAATGAATTCGGTGAAACAAATTAATATTATGTCAGAAAACATTACAATAACGCTGCCGTCTTCCTTTGCTCATACCAAGGAGCTAATTGTTTGATCTTGAGCAGGGGTAGGCAACCTGTCCCCTTTAAGGGCCGATGGACTTCAGCTCCCAGAATCCCAGGAGCTATTGGCCAACATGGGACTATTGGCCAACATGGCTGAGGCTTCTGGGAGTTGAAGTCCCTCGGCCCTTAAAGGGGAAAGGTTGCCTACCCCTGATCTTGAGCTTTGGATTTAGGACTAAATGTCCCTGGTATGGTAGATAACACAAAAGCAATAGAGAAGAGGATTTATAGCAATAGGATAGTGGTTTCTCTTTCCTTGTAAGCATAGCTGTCTGAAGATTGTGCATAATTTGATAGCTTCAGCAAGTCTTCTAAAGAGTGGTAACATCACAAGGTAGAACATATGAGCTAATATCTAATGAGGAGACATTCCACATTTGTCATATTGAGTTCTTTAAAAAGTATCGGGCTGCATTTTATTCCTTCTCTAATGGCTTGGGACTATTGTAAGAGAACTGAAATTGGACCAGATTCTTTTCTTTACACCTTTTTTCATATTCATCCACTTTCTGGCAAGTAATATGCTAATCCCACTTTAAACTTTCTTCAGACATACGTTTAGGATATAATTCTGCCATTTTAAAGGGAGAAGCTCTCAGGCGACGAGTCTCTGAAATAATCAGATGCTACATTCAGCAACCAAAAGCACTTCATAATATACCAGCCCTAAAGTCTTGAAGCTTTTTCCTTTTTGCCATTAGCTCATTTAATTTCCATGGGAACTTCTTTTATAAGGGCAACTGCTGATGATGAAAGCTTAAAGTTTCAAACGTTTCTTGGAAATCTGAAAAAAAAGAAACAGTTCAGCTTCAGTTTATAGCAATAGCAAGTACATTTCTATATTACTTATCAGTGCGTTTAAGCACTCCCTAAGTGGTTTACAATGTGTAAGCTAATTGCCCCCAATAAGCTGGGTACTCATTTTAGCGACCTTGGAAAGATGCTAGGCTGAGTCGACCCTGAGCCCCTGGCTGGTACTGAACTCACAACCTTGTGGTTTGTGAGTGAGTGGCTGCAGTATAGGCATTTAACCACTGTGCCACATGGGCTCCAGTTTCTATCCCATATTCCTTCCTCCCCAACTCATAGTTCATACCATTTAACCAAACCAAGCAAGAGCTAGTAATGGAGAATCTGTCTTGATTAGAGAAGTTACTTTCCAGGCTACAGCTCTCAAAATCCCCCAACCAGCATGGCTATGGGATCTGTAATTTTCAGAACTTTAATCTGGATTGAACCAGGGGAGTCCATTGACATTAAAATGTCTACATGGAAAAATACAGTTTTCTCTTTGATTATATATTTATATATTACATATTTCCACAGATAATCCAAAATTGAGCAATCTTAGAAATCATAGCTACTGCTGTAATTGAACCATTGCTTTTGTTTTTTAAAAAAGGATCTGCACAACTGGGGTATACTGTGACGGTATCTGTGAACAGGCTATCAGAATTGGATTGAAGAGAAACCCATTGCCCCTTCAGAATACACAATTATCACATTATGATTCCATTTTAACTGTCATGGTTCCATCCCACTAAGTATTGTGACTTGCAGTTTAATGAGGCACTAGAGCACTATGACACCCCATTACCATGTACGGATGTGAGAGCTGGACAGTGAAGAAAGCCAATGGAAAGAAATGGAGAGGTGGTGCTGGAGAAGAGTACTGAGGATACTATGGATAGCCAAGAAGACAAAAAAGTGTGTGTGGGGGGGTGTTCTAGAACAGATCAAGCTTGAATTGAGGCTGTTGTACTTTGGCCACATCATGAGAAAGCATGAGCCATTGGAAAAGGCAACAATACTGGGAAAGATAGAGGGCAGTAGCAAGAGAGGGAGACTTCATGTCATGTGGATTGAGAGCACATGGTTGGACTCAATAAAAGAGGCCATGGACTTGAGCCTGTAGGACCTGAGCAAAGCAGTGAAGGACAGGGGATCTTGGAGAAGTCTCATTCATGAGGTCGCCATGAGTCAAGGTCGATGCAAAGGTAGTTAGCAACAACAAAACACTGCAAATGCCAGGATTCCATGGGATGATGTCATGGCAGTTAAAGTAGAATCAGAGTACTATAACTGTGTAGTACAGGGGTAGGCAACCTTTCCCCTTTAAGGGCCAAGGGACTTCAGCTCCCAGAATCCCAGGAGCTATTGGTCAACATGGCACTATTGGCCAACATGGCTGAGGTTTCTGGGAGCTGAAGTCCCTTGGCCCTTAAAGGGGAAAGGTTGCCTACCCCTGGTGTAGTATGAATGGACCCCACTTTATGGGATTAGAAAAATTAGAAAGAAACCTTGTTATTCCTGAGGCTTTGAAATTTTGATTCAGTATCATTAGAAATTAGCTTGTGGCTGATGCCACACTGCAAAATTAATGCAGTTTGACACTGCTTTAACTGTCATGGAACCATTCTATGGAATCCTAGGATTTATAGTTTGTTGTGGTACCAGAGCTCTCTGACATAGAAGGCTAAATGTTTCACAAAACTACAGTTCCCAGAATTCCCTAGCACCAAGCCAGGGCAATTAAACTGGTGTCGAACTACATTAACTCTGCAATGTAGATGCAACCTGGGATAATACTAGCCCCTATCAGATGTTCTGTACATGAGTGAAGAAGGTAATTCAAGAAATAAAATACCATACAATGTCTAACAATACTGTTTCATGAACAGAGTATATCTATAGAAGACTCTCAACACATAGTGAGTAATCCTGGAGGTAAAGAACATGTGGTGCTTCAATCTTCTTTGAATCACATGCTTCACTTAGAGTTCAGTTAGCAAATGCTGGTCATGGTAAGAATGAAAGACATGGATTCACTGATACACTGATTTACCTAATGGCTAATTCAGGTACTAAGACCAATGACAAAAATCATCCTTGGTGGTATCAGAGAATGTAGATGATCATCCCCTCATTCCTCTTTGCCATGGCATTTATTGACACAACAACCCATTATAAATGTCTATTTTTCCATAAAGATGTTCCAGCCATGTAAATCAATAGGTAAATGTCACTGCCACTCAAATGTCTCATTAGCTTGAAAGTCAGTCATCTTCAATTTTGGCAGAAAACTTTGTATAAACCCAGTACGAAAAAGTCAATAAACACACCTGCATTCCAGGCTCCTGTAGTATTAACAGGCAGCTGATACCTGAACTTTGATTTCTGAAATCCTGAGCATTTTTTTAAAAAAAATGCCCATAAGTCATGAGACTCAAATTAGTTTATAGGATTTTAAGAAAAAACCCCAAACATTTACATTTTAATACTTCGTATGGTTTTTAACTTGTACTGTTTTAAATTTTGTTAGTTGCCTTCAGTCCCTATACCGGGAAAAGGCGGTATATAAATAAATATAACAACAACAACTAATATTAAAACATAACAGTTAAAAACACAGCATAGTTAAAACCATTTTAAAAAATTAAAAACATTCAAGCATTAAAAATAGCACACCGATTACACACACTGCATAAGTAAAATTCACACACCAAAAGCCTGTCTAAATAAGAATGTCTTCAGCTTCCAGCGAAAAGAGAGCAAGGAGGGGGACAACCTGACCTCTTGTGGATGGGAGTTCCACAGTCAGAGAGCAGCCACAGAAAAGGCTCTCTACAGAGTCTTCACCAAGAGTGCATGCAAAGATGGTGGGAATGAGAGAAAACCCTCCCTTGCAGATCTTAACATTCAGCTGGCTTGTATAGGGATACATGGTATATAGTCTGGACGCAAGCTGTTTAGGGGATTTAAGGTCAAAATCAGCACTTTGGATGCTGACCAGAAATAGACTGGTAGCCAACACAGCTGTTTCAGCAGGGGAGTCTCATGATTCCTGTAGTCAACAGCCAAGCTGCAGCATTTTGGACCCACTGAACTTTCTGAACAGTTTCCAAAGGCACAGTAGTCCACATGGGATGTAATCAAGGCACATATCACCATTCTCAAGGAATGGGCACCGCTGGCACACTAGTTTTAACTGTGCAAATGCACTCCTGGCCACAACTGAACCCTGGGCATCAAACTCAGTTCTGAATTCAGGAGCACATGCAAGCTGCAAACCTGAGATTTCAGAGGGAGTGTAACCTCATCCAGCACAGGCTGAATCCCTGGTCCCTGATCTGTTTTCCAACTAACCAGGAGCACCCCTCTCTTGTCTGGATTAAAGTTGTTTGTTCACCCTCATCCAGTCAATTCCTGACAACAAACACTGGTTTAGTATAGAAACAGCCTCCTGGGACTCAGATGGAAAGAAGAGCTAGAGTTGAATGTCATCAGTCTACTGATTACACTGAACCCCAAAACTCTGGATGACCTCTCCCAGTGGTTTCATGTAGATATTAAACATCATGGGGGACAGAACTGAACCATGAAGTACACCACAGGCTACAGGCCAGGTGTCAAACAGGTGTCCCTTAGCACCACCTTCTGGTTCTACTCCTCCAAGATGGACTGGAGTCAATGTAGAGCAGTACCCTCATGCCCGATACCAGAGAGGCAACCCAGAAGGATACCATGGTCAATGGTATCAAAGGCTGCTAAGAAGTTCAGCAGAACCAACAGGGACACATTCCCTCTGTCCAATTCCCTGCATAGGTCATCCACCAAGGTGACCAAAGCTGTCTCTCCCAGAGACAGGCCTGAAGACAGATTGAAATGGATCTAGATAATCCATTCCATCCAGGAATCCTGGAGCTGGGAGGCCACCGCACACTCCAAAAGGGGAATATTTGAGACTGGCAGATAGTTCTCCAGTCTAGTCGGATCCAGGGGAAAAAATTTCAGTATTGGCCTTACCATAGCCTCTTTTAATACAATCTGAAAACCTGCCTTGCTGTAGTGAAGCATTCACCAGTTCTCTTACCCAACCAGCCAATCTTTAAACATTTTAGACAGCATAAGAAAGGTGGTTTATCTGTAAATATTGTTCTTCAAGTGGTCATCTGCATCGTCCCATAAATCAGTCTTGTGCCTGTACAGCACTACAAACTGAATATTCTACAGCTGAGTAGCTTTGGTGAGAACTCTGCCCTAATTCCCCCATGCATGTTCCATCGTACCAATACTACTCTTTATATATTATTGAGCACAACTGGTAACACTAAAATGATATGAATATGCCACATGAGACAGCAGTCCCATAAAAAAGTGGTAAAATCAAGCAGGAGGCTTGACTACAACCTTGCTTGTTTAAATAAAAGCAGTGTTTGTACACTCCAAAGTTACTTGAGCAACCTTGTGTCACAATGTGGTCCTGAAGGCATGGAATGTTTTTATAATTGTAAGGACCTCAAGAGCATTTATGCACATCTGAAATTCAAAATGGAACCAAAACTTGTAGTCACTATTGCTGCCAGTGATGTACTCTTTGCAAAGCAAAAGCAGCTTCATTTATATACCGCTTCATATCACACTATGGGATGTCTAAGTGGTTTACAACTGTGAGCTGATTGCCCCCCAACAATCTGGGTACTCATTTTAGCAACCTCGGAAGGATGCAGGCCTGAGTCGAGCCTCAGCCCTGGCTGGTATTGAACTCGCAACCTTGTGGTTTATGAGTGAGTGGCTGCAGTACAGGCATTTAACCGCTGCGCCACGAGGGAGAATACTTTGGAGAATACTGCACTATACTCTTATAGTGCTGCTATTCAACTTATACTACTCTGGCTGCCTCCTTCGGCATTCTGGAGTTTGTAGTTCAGTGAGATCTAAGAGCACTCTGGCTGAGAATTCTAAATGCCCTGCCCCTAAACTGCAAATCCCAGAATTCAACAGGAGGCAGCCATAGCAGTATAAATTTGAATAGCAGCACTATAAGAGTATAGTTCAGTATTCTCCATAACCATGGAGTTATTGTTGGTTCCAGTAATAAGAATGGCATACCAGAGAGTAGATTCCAATAGCTTGCCTACTATAGGATTGTCCAATGATGGACAAGCATGATACACTTTGTGTTGAGTCTCAGAAGTGGGGTCAAAATGACAAAGAAACCACATTTGTAGAGGCTGAAACTGAAAATGGGCCATGTATGTTACTGCAGTTGTTGAAGCTATAGCAAGCAGACTTTGGATCTGATGAGCTGTGTAGTGAGAATTCCTGGACACCAACCAAGCCCAAGAAGCTTATCACATTCTTAAATAATATGACTTACCTGATCCAGTTTAAAATTTAAAGTGGGTGGTATCCTGATATTATCAGAAGGATTTAGCTGCTGAAATTGCCACCCAGGTCCATCCTGGGTCCATCCCTGCTCCCAGGGTCAATCGGTGCACCTCTTTTCGAAGCCGGGAGTTTTCTGGCTTAAGAAAATGGCCACCAGAGTGGCCCTGGGAGCAGGAATGGACCCAGGATGGACCCGGGTGGCGATTTCAGCAGCTAAATCCTTCTGATAATATCAGGATGCTGCCTGCTTTGAATTTTAAACTGGATCAGGTAAGTTGTATTATTTAAGAATGTGATAAAGCTTCCAAGAGGTGCAACTCTGTAAACAGTCCCAGGGCAGGAAAGCCCATGGGCACTCTGGTATCATTCTAAGAGAGCTCCACAAAATGAAATTGTTAGTAGAATAAATAACGGTCTTTTTTGGTATTAACCCAAAGACATAAATTGCTAAGTAATGTCAGAATCTGTGATGGTCCAGGTAAAGTTTTCTCTTTGAAGCTACCACCAACAGCCAATTTTCCAAACAGGGGAATATTGTACCCCTTGAGTCTGAAGGAAAGAGATCACCACTACCATGCATTTTGTAAACAATGTTGACACTGTGGAAAGTCTAGAGGGAAGCGTTTTGTATTGGTACAACTCAGTAGCAAAGCTGGAGTGAAAACACTTCTGCAAAAACAGAAGACGAATTATTTTTGTAAGGAAGTTAGACACTATGGCGCAGCTATGACTGGATTTCAGGGCTCACCTTCAAAGGACAGGGGCCCCATGTGACCACTTAGGGCTCATCTACACCAACCAGAATACTCTAGGCTGCCCCCAGAATATTCTGGCCCTGAGGTTGGCCCAGACCACCACCACCTATTACCTCCATACTCCATAGCGGTACTGAGTGGCTCGCTACTCATGCATCCCCACTGTATTGCCCAGTGTTGTCTGTGCTGATGCAAGTCACTCCCTCTGAGATAAGGGACAATAGATAAACATTTTGAAAATGTAATATGGTCAAGGGAAAAACATCAGATCTCTGACTTCTATAAAATATTGCAAAGTACTGACATGGAATCAGAAATCATTAAGCCCTCCATGATTAAGTGGGCTCAGAATTTTGGACATGCAATTGAATTAGCCCAATGGGAGAAGTGTTGGGTAAAGAGACTAAAATATACTTTGAATTATGGGTTGAAGGAAAATTTTTACAAAATGATGTACTGCTGGTACCTTACGCCAGTGCGCTTAGCTAAAATTCATAAATCAAACTCTAATCTATGCTGGAAATGCAATGAGAAAATTGGTTCATTATACCACCAGTGGTGGAAATGTAAAAAAGCAAAAAGGTACTGGGAAGTTATAAGATTGGCCCTTAATGAGATTTTGGATTATAATTTCAGATTAGACCCTCAACTTTTCCTACTAGGGATTTGTTCAGATGAAATGCTAGAAAAGAAGTTTGGAAAACTAATCTTCTATTCTTTGTCGGCTGCCAGGCTGTTATATGCTGCAAGGTGGAACACGAAAGAAATCCCACTTTTGAACGATTGGATTTCAAAAATGTTTGAATTGATGGAAATGGACAAACTTACAGGGATGATAAGAGGGGCAAACCTAGAGACATTTAAAAGAGATTGGGAACCATTGACCAGGTTTCTTATTTCGAGAGGTATTGAGATGAAAGTACGGTAAAGGATGGAATAAATGTATTTGGTTGGGCTTTTGTTGTTGTTTATTTTATTTATTTATTTATTTATTTATTGGTTTTCAGAACATAAAGGAAAAAGATGCAAAATAGAATCATTTGTAATAAAATAATGATACATAAGAAGTCTGATGATAATGAGCGTTTCTGAAAGATTGATTGTTAGTTAATTAGTTAATTAGTTTGTAATTAAATATATCGTAGGATGTATATACTGAATGATGGGTCTATATTCTACTTCTGTTTTCTAACTAATAGTAGCGCATACCGAAGTCATGTTTATAAGGCTAAATGGTGAGCTGTACTAAATGTGGAAGTCTTTTTTTTAGCTGTTGAATATTTAGACAATTGTACTGTGTCTGTGTCTGTTGTATTATTAATATTTTCCTTGTGTGTGTGATATTATTGTATTCAATTATAGATTAAGTTATAAATGTATAACATATGATTCTTAACAGATTGATTGTAGAGTAATAAGAAAATGAACTAATTGAAAGTTTAAAATGATATTTGTTAGAGCAATGAGTGAAATGAAACTGATAGAATATAGGTCAATATGATACATATAGATATATATAGTTATATAGATCGTTGTTGTTGGTTTTTGTTTTTGTTTATGATTTCTTTGTTTGGTTTGTAATTGTCATGTTGTGTATTATTATGTTTTTAATCAATAAACTTTAAAAAAAAAAGAAATGTGGCACGCAGTGTCGGTCACTTGGCAGAGTGCCTCATTATGTGTGCCGCACAATGGGGACACATGTGTATACAGCCACCTAGTGTCAGTTTTCTTGCAAAATCTAGAGCAAAAAGCAAGTTTTTTTAAAAAAACAAACAAACCTAGCAACCCCCCCCAAAAAAAAAACTAGAAAAAAAATACCTGGAAGCAACAATTGGGGTGGCATGGGTGTGGTGTCTGATGGGGCTGTCTAGCTTAAGAGAAAAGATCAGCATGACAGAGAGGTTTAGAACTTATGGATGGTGTAGAGAAAATGGATGTTTGTTTGTGTGTGTGTGCCTTCACGTCACTTATCAACTTACAGCTACCCTGTGAATTTCATAGTGTTTTCCTAAGCAAGGAATACTCAGAGGTGGTTTTGCAAGTTCTGTCATCTGAAGTATAGCCTATAAAAAGGTAAAGGTTTCCCCTTTGACAAGATTGTTTAGTTGTGTTCTACAAAATGAATTTGGGGTGGTGCTCATCTGCATTTCTAAGCCAGAGAGCCAGCCTTGTCAGAGATGACCCCATGGCCTTGAGGCCAGCATGACTGCTCAGAACACTGATACTTTCCCACTCAAGTGGTACCTATTTATTTACTTGCACTTTTACATGCTTTTGAGCTGCTAGGTTGGCACACGCTGGGACTAGTGATAGGAGCGTACTCCGTCACATGGCACTTGGGTCTTGAACTGCTGATCTCCCGACCTTGTGATTGTCAGAGCCAGTGTCTTAACCGCTAAGCCTATAGCACCTGATATTTGTTGGTGGTCTCCCACCCAAAGTAGATAGGGACAGGTTTTATCCCTCTTTCATAATATTGGACCTCACGGCCATTCACTGAAATTGAATGGTGGCAAATTTAGGATAGATAAAAGGAAGCAGTTATTCATCCAACACCCAGCTTAACTGTAGAATCCTTTGCTACAAGATGGCATGAAGACTGGCAAACTGGACAGTTTTAAATGCAGATTGAACAAAATCTTTGATAGTGGTGCTGTTATTATCTACCTATTAAGATAGATTTTAATAAATAACAGGACGTAATTTAATGCCAAAAGAAGAACTGTAATGAGAATGATAAAACAGAGAGTTATACATACACCAGTGTTGCATAGTGGTTTTGAGTGTTGTACTACAACTCTGAGACCAGAGTTCAATTCTCTGCTGGGCCATCAAACCCACTGGATGACCTTGAGCAAGACACAGACTCTCAACCTCGGGGGAAGGCAATGGAAAACCTCCTCTGAACAAATCTTGCCAAGAAAACCCCATGATAGGGGCTCCTTAGTGTCACTATAAGTTAGAAATAACTTGAAGGCACACAACAACAACAATGCACCACCAGCCCTCTCCTCTCCCCATTGGTGAGTTAACTGAAGTCACACGGCAACAACAAATTTACTGCTTTTAGTAAAAGTGATTAATATAAAATAGTATTTTCAAGTATATCTGAAGAGTACAATTAGGAAGCTGTTTTACTGTTGTTGTTGTTGTTTTATTGCTGTTTTGTGTTTTTATTTCTTTTAGTTATGTCAATATGTAAGTGTGTGATAAATTTATAATTTTAAAAAAGAGGGTTGTGCTATTAAAGGTTAATAGTTGCAACAAATCTATATTCATTTCTACCCATGGATAGCATGTCACTTTATATCAGTAGCTGGAGAATGTGAGTGGGAAGGTACAGTTACACTCAAATTCATTTTGTAGTTGGGCAATGTACAAACCGAATGTTGGACAGTGCGATGCAGCAGCTAAAAAGGCCAATGCAATTTTAGGCTGCATCAATAGAAGTATAGTGTCTAGATCAAGAGAAGTAATAGTGCCACTCTATTCTGCTTTGGTCAGGCTTCACCTGGAATACTGTGTCCAGTTCTGGGCACCACAATTCAAAAAGGATGTGGAGAAACTGGAGAGTGTCCAAAGGAGGGCAACTAAAATGGTGAAGGATCTGGAAACCAAACCCTATGAGGAACAACTTAGGGAGCTGGGAATATTTAGCCTGGAGATGAGAAGGTTAAGAGGTGATATGATAGCCGTGTTTAAATATTTGAAGGAAGGTCATATTGAGGAGGGAACAAGTTTGTTTTCTGCTGCCCCAGAGATTAGAACCCAGAACAATGGATGTAAGCTCCAGGAAAAGAGATTCCACCTCAACATTAGGAGGGACTTCCTGACAGTAAGGGCTGTTCGACAGTGGAACACACTCCCTCAGAGTGTGATGGAGTCTCCTTCCTTGGAGGTCTTTAAGCAGAGGCTGGATGGTCATCTGTCGGGGATGCTTTAATCGGGAGTTCCTGCATGGCAGGGGGTTGGACTGGATGGCCCTTGTGGTCTCTTCCAACTCTATGATTCTATGATTCTAAGGCAGAATGGACCCTGTATGCACGAGTTACTCAGGGCAACAGCTTCGTTCATTCATTCATTCATTTTAAATAAGCTTTATAGCTAAGGGAAGCCAACCAGGTAAGCACATAGTTACAGATTCTTGTTTACTATTTTAATCAATATATTAGAAAATATACTTATTGCTAGATTTAAAAATGTTTATTACTAGGTCAGGAAAATGAAGTTCCATTTTATTCCCTATGTTCAGTAAGCTTTAAATGAGTCAAAAATGCAAAGCCAAACATGCTGATGGTATTTCTTTTCTTTTCTTTCTTTCTTTTTTAAATCAGATCCAGTCTTTTAAAAATGTTTGTTTCTTTTTTTAGCTCCAACATTTCAGGAATGTAGAATTAGCGGCAAAGCAAAGAATGGTGGATGTGGGGGAAAGAATTAGCTTTGTGCTTCCCAATTGAAATAATACACACTATCTTCTAACTATCTTCCACTCATAAGATCATTAAGCCCTTCAAATTGCTGCACTACTAGTTAGGGACTCATTAGCAAAAACACTAATGTTTGGCAAGTTGGAAAGCAGTAGAGAAGGAGAAAGAGTACATTACAATTGGATAGAATGAGTCAATAAGGCACAGCCCTGGCTTTGTAAGATGTGAGCAGGATTGTTTGTTAATAAGAGAGTAGCCTGAAGGTCTCCCATTCATGGGGTTGCCATAAGGCAAAGCTGATTTGAAGGCAATTAACAGGTTGGAGATCCTCTAGAACAGGGGTAGGCAACCTAAGGCCCGGGGGGGGCGAATGCGGCCCCTCAAGGCCTTTGGACCGGCCCCAGGCTGGTCCTGCCGTCGCCGCCTGCCATGATATTGATTATTGTTGTTATTACTTGTTCTTGGGGTTTTCTTGGCAAAATCTCCACAGGGGTTTGCCATGGCTTTTCTGGGGCTGAGAGAGTGTGCATGCATATTTTTTAAATTTTTAAAATAATTTTTATTTTTATTTATTTGTTTGTTTGTTTGTTTGTTTGTTTTTAGTGCTTCGGCCCCCCCCAATTGTCTGAGGGACAGCAACCTGGCCCCTGGCTCAAAAAGGTTGCCTACCCCTGCTCTGGAACATCATGGGATAATGTTTAGGCAACATCAGCAAAAATAAATAAATAAATAAATCAGTGAAGAAGCACCACACACAAAGGGAGTTCTACTAATGGAAATTAACCTCTGTCCACTTTTGGTGATCTCATTGTCTCACAACAGCTTCCCTGTATCCTATCCCACACTGTTCAGGAGGATCCTCTTGAAAGGATTTGTGGAAGGCTGGGAAGAGAGATCATCAGGCAGCTAAGCATTTTCTCCCACTTTGTTGTTAGGATTAAAGCAACTATATCAATCAATAAATGTGTGTATTTAGAACATAAATGTATTTATCTTTAATTTTTCCTAAGCAATTAAAAATCTATTGAGTGATTGAATTTTGGTCCCCCCCCCCATAATGAGAATTGTGGGATTTAAAATTTATATAGTGAGGTATAAAAATGCCCCTTGTCCACAGGAATGTTTGCAGGTCCAGAATGAAGGGCAAACCAAATATAATACCAAAACACTAGAAAACTCAAGAAGTGGGATTTTTTAGTTGATGTCAGTCCTCCTTGTTTACAAAGATGGTAACCAATACTCATACAACAGATTTCATGGAATATTTTTATCCCTTCCATTTTCCCCCCCTTTAAAACCTGTACATGTCAGGTGGCTGAAGTGTGGGGACATAGTTTAAAATTCTTCCGGGGGCAATAATGTTAAGTGTCTACCGTACCTTGTAGGTGTAGTTCTCTGTTAATTCTTCAAGAAAACATGACTCTGGAGAAATAAAATATCTCATCTGCTTTGATGAAGGTTAAAACAAAACAACAAACTCCACATTTATTAAATATTTTATTTCAATGATTTTCCATTTTCTCCCTCCTCCATAAATCATTCTTACACACAGATCTTCTAACAGAAACAGGTAATCATATTCCTGAAGCATCCCACTCCCCTGCCTCCCACTCCCATGCCCCAGTTCCAGGTCTATAACATTCTTTTAGAGTTGAAAACAAATAATCTTGAGGAACGGCAATGTTGATGTTTGGGAAAGCAGCAGAAAACAAATGTCTGAGTAACAGAGAAGCCTGTATGGCCCACCACTGCCACCCCCAACAATGCTCTATTAGCTTGTTTTAGACAGAATTCATTTAAAAATAATGACAGCAATGACAATTGAAATGTCCTCATAGTTGAATGCAATCTGTTCTTTTTCAGCGGGAAGAAAATCGCATTTCTATGTTGCCTCCATTCCTTCATGTGCTCAGGGGAGAGACCAAAGCAAGTAAAAACATGGCAATTATGATCCTCTCCAGAATTATATGGAGTGTATTATATTATAATTATGATAATCATTTTTGTCACATGAGAAATTTCCTTTCAGGGTGGGATCCATCTGTTTCTTGCACATCTTTGGCTGGATGAAGCAAATGAAAGGTTTATTTGAAGCAAGTGATGGACACAGAATTAAATCTCATGGCATTGTGCTCCAACATTTGCTGTTTGAGGTTTGGGGACACTGCTAAACTGATATGGGGCAGAATCAGTTTTACATCACCTAATAGCAAGGATAAGGCTTTGTTCCCTACTGTCTTTTTATATGTTATCCTGAAGTCAGACTCATGGGAAAGTGGTGTGACATATTGCAGGTCCTTGATCTCCACTGGTTACATAAATTTGATAGCATCAATCTGGTGGGAGTCAGACTTGGAATGTCTTCTCTGAGACTACAAGAGTTTCATCTAAAAATGACTATAATGATATAAGCTTACACTAAAGTATTTATTCATTAAAATATTTAATATTTTAATTAAAATATTGCCCCTGTATTTTGATCTTCTGGGCAGGCCCTTCATTCTGACCCACAACTCTCACAGGTATATCTGCTGGGAAGATGGGAAAGGGCCTTCTTTGGAACTCCCTTTTCAGAGGCTAGACTGGCATCCTCCTTACTATCTTTTCACTGGCAGGAGAATAACTTTTTCTCCTAGCAGCACATTGAGAATTTATTTTTTGAAGGAAACAGGCTTGGATCTTTATTTGTTGTTTTTAGTGGTTTATATTTTAACTGGCTTTATTAATTACTTAATAATTTTGTATGCTGCAAATTTTCAACTATGGGGTGAAACAAATGGCTCAAAAGGACCACCCTAGAACTGCGCAGGGCCCATTCACATTGGGGTTGTGGCAGCCGCATGCTCCTGAACCCGATTCAGGCCCCAACCAGCCCACCAAAAGGGATCAGACTTTTCCACTCCTTTTTGGGCCAGTTTTGGGCTGACTCTTTGGAAAAGAGCCATGCCTGGGGCGCCTTCTGGCTGCATTTGGGACGTGCATCATGTGCACGCCTAGCTCCCAATGTGGCCCAATGGCGGCTCTTTGGGGCCATCTATTTAAGGCCTATGGCATCTAAACTGGGGAAAAGTTGGGATATAAAACAAAATAATAATAATAATAATAATAATAATAATTATTATTATTATTATTATTATTATTATTATTATTATATCATCATCATTATCATCATCACCCCACTGATTTTAAAAATTAAATTCAGCTCTTGGATTGAAAGGCGTTCTCATCCTACACTATCCAACACTATTTTTTGCAGTGTCCACTCTATGCAGCCCCTAGACAAAAGTTTTTTAATTATATCCTCCACTGTCTTTCCAATTGACCTCCTCTTGAGCAGATTTGTATGCTATTGACTAGCAGCAATGCATATACAATCGTCCCTCCATATTCATTGGGGTTAGGGGCACAGGACCCCTGTGAATGTGGAAAAACCACAAATAACAAAAACACTGTGTTTTACCTAAGAGAACACCTCTCTAGGCATCTCCAGGGCCTCCAGTGCAACTCTGTGGTCAACATTTGCCATAGAGTTGCACTGGAGGACCTAGATATTCCTAGAGAGAACATGTTAATAACATCTGTGAATAATCAAATCCGCAAAAGTCAAAGCCGCAAATGTGGAGGGACGAGCGTACCACCATTATGGTTGCAGAATTTGCCTTGGCTACAAGTAAGTTAAGACATGGGCATAAAAATCATTTATAAGAATAATTTATACGAATTATACAGGGGTGATGAAGATACATTGTTCCCCATCTGGGAACTTTTAACTTATATTAAATATGATTTTAGATTTCTTGCTTGTTATCTGTAATCTATTTCAAATGTATTATTGTTACTGTATTTTACTTGTTTTTATCTTATCTTAATTATAGCAAATTGTGATGGCTTATAGCTTTTAGCAATAAACACTCATTCATTCATAATTTGAAACAACTGACTTAAAAACAAACAAACAAGGAAGTGGAGTCGCCCTATATTTAATCTCTCTAAATACTGGTATCACTTGCCAAGTAATTGCTATGTTACTCAGTGCTCTAGCTCCTCAACAATACAGCAGGAGTGAGCGCACTGTGGAAGATATAAGGCAACATTCTGGATGCTGCTCTGACCAGCTGGAAGTGACCAGCACCAGTATATTTTAACTTAAAATACTGTGGTGTGTGTGTGTGTACATACCTTCAAGTGGCCTGTAAATTTATGGTGATTCCATGAATTTCATAGGGTTTTCTTAGGCAAGGAGTTCTCAGACATAGTTTTACCACTTACTTCTTCTTAATTATAGCCAACACCACCACTTCATTGGTGGTCTTTGATCCAAGTACTCATCAGGTTGACCCATTCAACTTCTAAGATTAGACAGGTTCTGGTGCCTTTTAAGGTATTTAGCCCCTTTTTAAAATTGTTTAGTACCAGTAGCTAAAACATTAAATATTTTAATGCTGAGCCATTTGCCAAGTAGGGCTGTGGCTGCTTTAATGTGGGCAGACCCTGTTATGAGTTATGCTAAATAAATATGAATATTAGACTTTGGTGAATGAGGCAGGAAAACTGTCTGTTTTCAGATTCTGCACAGATTGTTAAGAAAGTATACCGGACAGGTAGGGCTTCTCATGCCTGGACCCTGTCCATCTTGGAAAACACCAGTACAAACTGGAAGTTGTATTCCAACCTCCCTCCACTGCTGACAGAGAAATGGCTCCACTGGTGAGAGTTAACTGGGTTTAACTGTCTTGTCTACTTCAGCTGAATGGAGACTTGGAAAATTGGCTCTGACTGTTACACCTTATCCTCATTGTAAGGTATTGTGCAGCCTCCAGAGAGGTTGAGAAACCAGCCTGGATGTGAAAGGGGTTAAATATCTATACATGATAGGCTTTTGTCTTGTGTATGCAACCCATTGTCTCTACTGCCCAGGCCACTTAAGAGTAATTATCAGTACCTCAAGGGCATATTTATTTCTGCCTTTTGCAAACACATGTTTTTGTTCCTTAAACAAAACTAAGGTTATGTCTTGCCCAACTTTTTCTTCACTCTTAGCCTCCAAGTTAAGAAGAGATTCAATACAGAGACACAAAGAGAGAGTCTCTCCTTGATACCTTCCTTCTTCAGCTACAATCTCCAGTCATCTTTTTTATGGCAGAGGGTGAGAAAATCTGTGTGTGTGTTTTAGTGTGCACAATGGGCCCTTGGTATCATAGAATCATAGAATCATAGAGTTGGAAGAGACCACAAGGGCCATCCAGTCCAACCCCCTGCCATGCAGTAACTCCCAATCAAAGCATCCCTGACAGATGGCCATCCAGCCTCTGCTTAACACGTAGTCTCATTCAGCCAGGTGTCCCCCATCGTATATCTGTACTTCTCGTTTTTCCGCCCTAAGTGCAGTACCTTACATTTCTCCGTGTTGAATTTCATTTTGTTAGCTTTGGCCCAACTTTCTAGTCTGTTCAAGTCATTTTGAATTTTGATCCTGTCCTCTGGGGTATTAGCTACTCCTCCTAATTTGGTGTCATCTGCAAATTTGATAACTATGCCCCCAATACCGTCATCCAAGTCATTAATAAAGATATTGAATAGCACTGGGCCTAGGACAGAGCCCTGTGGCACCCCACTGGTCACTTCTTTCCAAGTTGAAAAGGAGCCATTGTTGAGCACCCTTTGCGTTCGACCAGTCAACCAATTACAAATCCATGTAACAGTTACTTTGTCTAGCCCACATTTTACCAACTTGCTTGCAAGAATGTCATGGGGAACCTTGTCAAAGGCCTTACTGAAATCAAGATATACTATATCCACAGCATTCCCTTCATCTACCAAGCTGGTAATTTTATCAAAAAAAGAGATCAGATTTGTCTGGCATGACCTGTTTCTCTGAAACCCATGTTGACTTTTTGTGATTATGAAATTATCTTCCAGATGTTCACAGACTCTCTGTTTAATGATCTGCTCCAGAATCTTTCCGGGTATTGATGTCAGACTAACTGGACGATAATTGTTGGGATCCTCTTTTTTCCCCTTTTTGAAGATGGGGACAACATTTGCCCTTCTCCAGTCCACTGGGACTTCTCCTGCTTTCCAGGAATTCTCAAAGATTATTGCCAATGGTTCCGATATTACATTTGCCAGTTCTTTTAATACCCTTGGATGTAATTCATCTGGTCCTGGAGACTTATATTCGTTTAGATTAACCAGATGTTTCTGTACTATCTCTTTACTTATTCTGTGCTGAAATTCTCCTATTCTGTCCTCTGCTCCATTATCCTCAAGTTGAGCACCCTTTGCCTTTTCTGAGAAGACTGAAGCAAAGAAGGTGTTGAGTAATTCTGCCTTTTCTCTGTCCCCTGTTAACTTTTTGCCATCTTCTCCACACAGTGGCCCTACCATTTCCTTCTTTTTCCTTTTGCTACTGACATACCCCCAAAAGCCCTTTTTATTGTTCTTAATCTCTCTAGCAAGCCTGATTTCATTCTGCGCTTTAGCTTTTCTGACTTTACCCCTACACGTGCTAGCTATTTGTTTGAATTCCACTTTGGTGATTTCCCCATTTTTCCATTTCTTATACATGTTCTGTTTAAAACATAGTTCAGTTGCAAGTTCCTTAGTCATCCATCCTGGTTTCTTGAGACACCTCCCATTTTTCCTCCTCGTTGGCACTGTTTGAAATTGTGCCTTCAGTATCTCCCTTTTGAGAAACTCCCATCCGTCTTGAACTCCCTTCTCTTTTAGTATTCCTGTCCATGGGATCGCCCTCAGTATTTCTCTAAGTTTAGTAAAATCAGCTTTCCTAAAGTCTAGAATGCGTGTCTGACTATGCCTGGCTTCTCCTTTCCACTGTATAATAAACTCCAGGAGGACATGATCACTCCCGCCTAAGGATCCAACCACTTGCACCCTATTAACTAGGTCTTCCCTGTTAGTTAGGATCAGATCCAAAATAGCTGACTCCCTTGTTGCCTCTTCCACCTTTTGAACAATGAAATTGTCTTTGAGGCAAGTGAGGAATTTGCTAGACCTTGAGGATTTTGCCGAGTTTGACTTCCAGCAAATATCCGGATAGTTGAAGTCACCCATCACTACTATATTTCTCCTTTCTGAGTGTGTGGTCATCTGTTCTAGAAAGGCTTCATCCAATTCTTCTGTTTGAGTTGGGGGTCTGTAGTAGACTCCCACACTAACATCCCTGTTGTTTCCTTCCCCTTTAATTTTTATCCAGATGCTCTCCACTTGGCTTCCAGGATTGATGTCCTGGATTTCTTCACTGGTGTAAATATCCCTGACATATAATGCTATTCCTCCTCCTTTCCTGTTTGTCCTGTTTCTCTTGAAAAGGTTATACCCCTTTATTTCTACATTCCAGTCATGAGACTCATCCCACCAGGTTTCAGTGATGCCTATTATATCATATTTGCTTTGTTGTGCTAGGAGTTCAAGTTCATCTTGCTTATTTCCCATGCTCTGTGCATTAGTGTAGAGACATCTAAGACCATGTGTCCCCTTTACTTGCTGCCTGTGCCCATTTTTTTGCCTCCCACTGTTGGGTCCCTGTACTGTTTGCCTTGTTTCCTCTATGACAGTTTGACTATTTTCTCCAGTCCTTTTGTCTTCCAGGACGTTGTCTCCCTTCCCCACACAGTTCAGTTTAAAGCCCTCCTGATCAAATTCTTCAGACCGTTGGCAAAAACATTTCTTCCAACTGGTGTGAGATGCAGCCCATCCCTTGCCAGGAGTCCGCCCTCATGGAACCGCAGCCCATGATCCAAGAATCCAAATCGTTCTCGACGACACCATCTGCAGAGCCAATTGTTGACATCTGCTATCTTCCTCTCTCTTCCTGGACCATGCCCTTGAACTGGCAGAAGAGACGAGATGACAATCTGTGCCTCCGTTTCTTTCAGCTTCTTTCCTAGAGCCTCGTAATCCCTTTTGATGTTCTGAAGGCTGTGTCTTGCTGTGTCGTTCGTTCCCACGTGGACCAAAAGGAAGGGGTATTGGTCGGTAGGCCTGACCAGTCTTGTCAGCCTCTCTGTCACATCTCTGATCTTTGCCCCAGGAAGACAACACACCTCTCGAGACATCTTGTCAGGCCCACAAATCACTGCTTCTGTCCCCCTCAGCAAGGAGTCCCCCACCACGACCACACGCCTCCTCCGAGGCTTAGCAGCGACTGTTCCCTGTGGTGGAACTGCCAGGGTCCCCTGCTCTGTCTCTGAAATCTGTCCATGCTGCTCTTCTGCGTCCTCCTTGTTAAGAGTAAGAGCTTGAAATCGATTCTGTAGCCGCAAGCTCCCAGTACGATCCCTGGTCTCCTTACTTCTGTGTGTGACCTTCCTCCAGCTTTCTACCTCCTGTGTGTGTGATGTGACCTTCTCTTCTTCAGCGACTTCCTCTGTGTGTTCCCCATCCAAGACCGTTTGTTCTGTTCTGTCAAGGAAAGCCTCTTGCTCCCTAATATGTTGAAGTGTAGCTACCCGTGCCTCCAGCTGCTGTACTTTGTCCTCCAAGAGGGCTACCAACTTGCACTTGGAGCATGTGTAGTTTCCCACATCTGTAGGTAAGAATACAAACATCCCACAGGTATTGCAGGTGACGGCAGCAGTTCCTTCAGTGTCCATACTAAGTCTTAATTAGTACCTGAAAGTGGACTACGACTTTCCTCCTCAAAGAAAATCCCTTGCTAACAGTATTTAAGTCTGCTGTTTATAAAATTCGCGCGCCGCTATGCGCGCGGCTCTGGCAGCAGTTGTATAGAGCTAACTGCCTAGCCCACCCCCTATTGACTTGCAAATGCCACTCAACAAAGCCCCACCCGCTGAGTCACAGTCACACTCTCCCCAAGAGTTTTTTTTTTAAAGAATTTAAAAACTACCACTCAAGATGGCTGTCTGGAAACTGCTTTCTCCTCTTTCCTAGCAGCAACTGGCCTTCTTCTCTGTCTCCTTTCCTGGCAGAACTGCCTAGAAAGCCTCTTTCTCTTTCTCCTTTCTGCTAGAAACTGGCCTGGAGAGCCTGCTCCTCCTCCTTCCCCTGTCCTGGCCGAAACTGACCTGAAACTGGCCTCTGGCAGCAGTTGTATAGAGCTAACTGCCTAGCCCACCCCCTATTGACTTGCAAATGCCACTCAACAAAGCCCCACCCGCTGAGTCACAGTCACACTCTCCCCAAGAGGTTTTTTGTTTTTTTAAAGAATTTTAACAACTTACCCACTCAAGATGGCTGTCTGGAAACTGCTTTCTCCTCTTTCCTAGCAGCAACTGGCCTTCTTCTCTGTCTCCTTTCCTGGCAGAACTGCCTAGAAAGCCTCTTTCTCTTTCTCCTTTCTGTTAGAAACTAGCCTGGAGAGCCTCCTCCTCCTCCTACCCCTGTCCTGGCCGTATCCTCGGGGGGTTGTTTCCAGGACACCCTGTGGATACCAAAATCCATGGATGTTCAAACCATTAAATACAAATGGTGTCCCTTGTATAAAATGGCAAAATCAATGTTTACTTTTTTGAATTAATATATTTTTAAATTATTTTCAAATCATGGGTGCTTGACTCCATGGATAAAAAAAAAATCTGTGGATATGGAGGGCTGACTGTAATTCCTTAAGCTTAGCTCCACCCCTCTAGCTTCTCTTAGATTGGTCAAGAATAACATTTTAGCTTCCATGCTGTCCTTCTCACCCCCTTTTTCTTTGAGAAACAGCTTGCATTGAGTATAGATTGTTCTGTTGGTTTCTTCTGCTATCTTTTTCTGTCCTTTAATAAAGAAATAATTGTTTTTTACTACAAATCAACTTGTCCTTCTAACTTATTCTCACTTTTCCATTTAATTGTCCATTTTTAAAACCTTCAAGCTGTAAGGTCCTGCATACAGTTCATGCCTGAAAGAGCTCTCTCCTCCAAACCAGTAAAACCAGTGCATTACTTTTAGCAACCCCTGAAACAGCATATCATAGCCCTGAAAGGGAGATTTCTTCTTTTCAAGGTGATTTTCAGTCTTCGGGGGTGCCAGAGCTTTTGGGAATCCTAAAGTCTCTTCTTCTAGCCTACAATCTCCACCCTCAACTTAAGTCTAACCACAGACCAAATGGCTCCAATATTTATCTCAATATTTGGATAAATTCTCCCTTCTCCCCTCCCAAACAGTGTAACATCAGCCTGATGATGAGTTCTAAAGATGTCCCTTTCTTAGGAACCCTAATAAGAGTATTATTATTGGATTTTTGCTTTCAGACGACATTTTTAAAGGAATCTGGTTATTGTTTACATTAGTATAAACTAGTCTTCTACAAAGAACCAATCCTAAATGTGCATAGGACTGTAGTTTCATTGTTTGTTAATATAACAATAGGGAACCTGAGGAGTATGAGAAGACAGTTGTGGTACCTTTAAGACTGATTTATTTTAGCATGAGCTTTGGTAGATTTCAATCCACTTCTTCAGATCCACTAAAAAAACCAAAATATTTGAAGTCCAGGTATTTAAGTACAGTTGACTAGTTTAATGAGCGGGATGAATATGAAACTCTGCTTTCCAGTATATTGAAGAATCTACATTGTAAATGGAGAAAGGAGGAGTTTGCAAAGGGATAGAGCAGGGGTCGGCAACCTCCAAAATGGCGGCCGCGACTCGTTTGCGCATGCGCAGTATTCCTGCGCATGAGCAAACGCGTTGTGGCCGCCATTTTGATTTTCAAAATGGCGGCTGCGGCACACGCGGCGGTGGCGGCGGGGGAGCAGCGCGCGGTGGTGGGATACGCTGTGCGCGTGAGTGCGCGCGCGCCACCATTCCCCCCCCTTGGCCCAGCGGAGACAAGGACTTCGGGGGACCGGCCCAGGACCAAAAAGGTTGCCTACCCCTGGAATAGAGGATGGAGAGATGCTATTTCACAAGTCTGTAAGACAGAACTTGAAGATGTGCTGACATTTACTCTGGCTTGCAGGAAGGACATCTTGACACAGAAAAGTCATTCTTGATACAGAACATACTTTTTGACATACAAATCTGATGATCTGGGTAGAAGCCTATTACCTTCCTTTTGACAAAAAAGCATAATTTGACAAACAGAATTCTTCTTACATTTATGGTTGCCTCTACTATTATATCTAATAACTCACACAAAATTGACTAGAAATTCCATCAGGCTGATTACATTCATAGCCATCCATGGGCTATAATAGACAAGTCTCACTTAGGGGGGGATGCAGATGGGTGGCACTGGGCTGCCCTGGGAAGCAGAGGATCGGGACCACTGCTACCACATGTAGTGGCCCCAATTCTCCCGTTTGCCGGCCCAGAAAAGAGCGGCAAAATGCTGCTCCTTTCAGAGCCGGCAAAAGGGTGCCCTAAGAGCTGCCACATGGCTCTTTAGTGCCCCTTCCAGTGCAGCATGTCAGGACGCTGCACCGGAAGGATGTCTTGACATCATGCACCATGCGTAATGGTGCACGGCATCACAACGTCCTCGGCGTGGGGTTGGGGCACCCAGCGTGCGGCTGTCCCTCCCCATCCCTGCCTGCAGGCCAGCCCTTTGGGCCGGTTTGTAGAGGCCCTTAGTGATGTCCTCTGCTCTGATGACCAGCTGAGTGGCACAGTAATCATTTCAAATAATATTTACATGTTGCCTTTGAAAGGAAATCCTCTCACACCAGCCATTAGAATTAGTCCCTGGTCCTGTAAGGGCTTATCTCTTGGACTATCAATGAGGTAGCAATTAATCACAGGTACCTATGATCTGAAGAATATCTGAGAATCATCATAGATGTCTCACGCCCATGAAAACTACTAGCACTTGTTCCTGCTTTAGTACAGCTTTCCCAACTTGATGCCTTCCAGATGTGCTGGACTACAAATTCCTTTATTTCTCATACTGCCTGAATATCTAATAGCCAGTGGCTGACTACCAACAGGACTGGGGCCCATATGGGGCCAATGAGAAAAAGAGGCCAGTATCAACATGTATGGGTGCAAAGTACAATATATTTATAAAAGAAAAGAAAATGGGAGTGGGGATATGATTGAGTGAGCTGTCCTGTTTGATTTTCTTATCATGAAACAGAGTGTGGCTAATAGGAACCCTGAAGAAGAACATAATTCTTAGAATGTGTGGAACATTACAACATTTGGGTGTAGGTTCCACTTATCATCTATATATATGATATAAAGAACATGGTGTACTGACTACTTGGACAATTTAGACTTGACAGTATGAATAGGGCTGCCAGTTTTTGAACTGACAGATGTAACCAGCTGCCCTTCCAATCTGCTATGGCAAACTGTCTTACAACAGGACTGGCCTTATGTTGTACCAATGCCTTTTACATGGTGGGCAAAAATTAATGGCATATCTTTTCCTGGCATAGTAGTACAGTGTAGAGGAAAGTGGGATTTTTTCAGTTTTGAATGGTAGCATACATCCTATGCACCAGCCCTCTATAAGAAAAATATTAAATGACTATTGTTCCCTTACATCTAAACTCTAACAAGCTTTTATTCTCTTCTTATGCTTCTGATAAATACAAGTTCCTCACCACCTCTCACAAGCTCTGTGTTCTGTCCTACAAGATGCCCCAGTAATAGAAAAAATGGGTTGTGAACCAATATTTAAAGTTAAAGACAGAAAACCTGCTGTTATAAACTTGCATTTGGTATAGCAGGAGGCAAATACAAAGGTTGGAAAGGCAGATGACTTTTAAAGTTTATGGGTGGCAGGTAAACGCCTGTTAAGTTCACAGAAATAGTGAAATGGCATTCAAGTGACATGAGTTAAAACCATTCATTTGGAAAAGGAAAGCACTAAAATATTCCTGATCAGAAAATCAAACAACATGAGTACATCCAGTAACAGTCCTTGTTCCGATTCTCAATCCTAAACTAAAGAAAAGTTGGATAAATACTTCCTAAATATAATTTCCCAAACATCAGGCATTCAATTGTACTACACTGGGGAAACGGAATTAACATTACTTTATAGAAAGGTAAATTTAAAATATTTTAATGCCTTTGATTTAATTTAAAGTGGGGGTAGGTAATCCTATATCTTGGCATTAAAGGCTGCATCTGCACTGCAAAAATAATGCAGTTTGACACCACTTTAACTGACATGGCTCAAAGCTATTGAATTCTGGGATTTGTAGTTTGTTGTAGCACCAGAAATCTGAGAGAAGGGGAAAATCTCACAAAACTACAGTTCCCAGAATTCTCTAGCATTGAGTCATGGCAAATAAAAGTGGAATCAAACCGCACCATTCCTGCAGCAGGAATGCAGTCTAAGACTTTTAAAACACTTTTCAATTTATGAAACATTTGGAAAACCATGTACATGATGGGCAGGAGCTTTTGTTGAAGTTACAGTAGATGAGTAGGGATTATTTCATTCCAAAGAGGCTAGAGAGAAGTCATGGGTTAAAATGTCCATTTCCATATTTACTTACTTATATATGTTTATATTTCTGGCAATGCTCTTGTACCTTTAATAGAAAGTTAACATGCTGCTCTGTGCCTCGCTTTTAGAACAGGTCTCTTTGAACTATGGAGAATTTGCTTTCGATTTAACACTGTCAAGACTGAACTGTAGTTTTCCCATAATAATACAGGGTTGTTGCTCTTGTTTAAAGTGGAAGATCATCACCTCATGTCATAGTTTAAAGATATGATTCTGATACATGAAACAATGAAGATATATATTAATCTTCTTAATATATTATATTATTCTTAATATATTAATATATTAATATATAATCTTAAAATCATCCCAGCAGAATTCAAAGAAAGAGTCAGAACAGAACATGGAGAAACAGAATGGTTCCCAATAGGAAAGGTCAGACAAGGCTGCATTGTATCACTTTATCTATTAAATATCATATTCAGAGCAAAAGTAAGTGTTTTCATTTTAAGAGGTTCAAATAAAGTATTTGTTGTTGCATTTTTAATAGTATGCAGGCAATGAACAGTGAATACAAAACCACTATGAAGAAATAGATGTGCATTATCTTCATTCACATAAACTGACATGAATTTCCAGAATGCTTTTGGGTTGTGATTGCAAAACATGCTTATTTCCACTCCCAGCTTCCTCCAATTGTTGCCAAAGAAAAGTAGTCTAGCTACTGACCACAGTACAAACAGATCAGTTGGGAATCTTGAGACCAATGTAGAAATGAAAGCAGATAGAAACAAACTGGGGGTAGCAGATGTTCAGCAAAGATTGCTAATTGTAATAAATCAAACAATTCTGAGAAGATTGATTTATACCCCAGACTAAGGCCAGTTCATTAACTGTTCCTGAAACATACCAATGCCTTATTTTACTTGTACTGTGGCAGCCTATATACCCTAACAGCACCAGATCTTGTCTGATCTTGGAAGCTAAGAAGGGTTAGCCTTAATTAGCAATTGGATGGGAACCCACCAATGAATACCAGGTGCTGTAGGCTATATTTCACATGGAGGAACTGGAAAATCACCTCTTGAGTATTTAAGAAAGCCCTATGAAATTCATGGAGGCCACCATAAGTTGAGAGGCATCTTGAATGTGCACTTGCGCATGTGCACACATGCAACACACAAACTCCTCTTGGCAAAAATCTCCTGCCCTAATGATAAACTCCTGAAGTCATTTTGTCCACTGTCTTTTCACTGTGCAGCAGCTATATTTTCCCCCAGTGATTGGACAGCAAACTTTTAAAATATAGGAATCACATGGGGAGGTAATAAATTCTCCTCCTAGGGATGTTTTTTGTATTTCCAGAAAGATAAAACATATGTATCTTCATCAGTTTGGTTGCCATGGAAATCATTATGCTGACCCAGATGATTGCAGCTTCTGATGATGAATAGGCTGCTGCGAAGATGGTGTACTCTAAAGAAACAAATATCTCATTCTCACTTTTCTCACTTATATATGGATAAGTGTACGGGAAACAACAAGATAAACCTGAAATGCCTGAAGAAGAAATCTTTTGCTAGCTTTAGATAAAATTATTAACTTTGGATTGGGGTGGGGGGAGCCTTTGCAAATGCCATGGGCTTTTAAATAAGGAAACGGACACATTTTACAGAGTATTAGTGCCAGTAATAAAAGTGGCAATAATTTACATTATTCCTTTTGTTGCTGACATTTCGAGATAAATGCTGGTGCTTATACAGCCAAAAGAGCCCCATGGGCAGGAAGGAGGGAGCCACGTGATAAAGAAAAGTTGGGGGGGGGGGTCTGGAAGTACAAAATAACTTTTTAGGCTTTTGTCCTCAGCTGTAAACTAATAATGTTTAACTTCTACTGGTGCTGCATCAGTGGAAGTTGCTAAGGTAGGAATCAACATTTGCTCAATTCCCCTAATAAGGCCCTGTACAAACCAGCCAAAAGGGCTGGCCTGGGGGTGAAGTTGTGGCGTGGACGCCCCGCCATCATGCTGTGCACCCCACCGCATGGTGGGTGGCATCAGGGTGCTCCCTTGACACACATGGAAAGCCACTGCCACGGCGGCAAAGACATCTTTTTGCCACTCTAAAAAAGAGAGGCATTTGCCAGCTCTTTTTAGAGCGGGAAAATGCTGGATCAGGGCCATGGCATGCGATTGCCACGGCCCTGATCTGGAAAGGAAATGGGCGGCATCTTAGGGGCCGTCTGTTTAGCCCCTAAGTTTCAGCAGACAGCATTCTGCTCAGATAGCTAATTTCTGATCATGGGCCCCAGAGAAGAACACTTTGCTTTTCTGAGACATTAATTTTGGATGAAGAATTCTGCATGGGGGTTCATAACTCAAACATACATGACTGGAGCTTAGTGGACCTCTACATTTGGGCAGAGATAATGGTGGAATTACCAATGAAGTGTTTCTGGTAGATATTGGTTCATTACTATAGGTCAGGGGTCGGCAAGATTTTCAGATCTGTGGTGGTCGCTGGTCCCCAGGTCTTCCGCCGGGCCGGGGGGGGAATGGTCCGCGCGCATGCACAGTACTCTGGAAGTACTTCGCATGCACATGGAGTACTGCTCATGCGCAAGTGAGTCACGGCTGCCATTTTGGCAAACAAAATGGTGGCCACGACTCATTTGTGCATGCGCAGTACTCGGCACATGCGCAAACGAGTCACGGCTGCCATTTTGTTTGCCAAAATGGCGGCTGCAGCTCATTTGCACATGCGCAAATGAGTTGCGGCCACCATTTTGAAAAACGAAATGTCAGCTGCGACGCGTGTGGCAATAGCGTGCGTGGCGGTGGTCGGCAGGGGGCGGCGATGGCCAGTCCAGAGGCCTTGGGGGGGCGCACCCGGCCCCCAGGCTGTAGGTTGCCGACCCCTGCTATAGGTGAACAGGGGACAAAGTTGTTCCTTAAAACATTGGCTTAAGCCATCCTCTTAAGGACAAGTTCAGCCATGATAAACAGTTATGTAATTTCCTACCCAATTTGCCTTTATTCTTAGGACCAAACCAGACATGATGTTAACTGTATCTAGCTTGTGTATACATTTTAATAACAAAGCCATACGAACTCTTCTTCCCTAGCTGCTATTTACAGGGAAGGCAATAGGAAACTTTCTCTGAACAAATCTTGCCAAGAAAGCCCCATAAGTTTTCCTTAGGGTTGCCATAAATCAGAAATGACTTGAAAACACACAATACACCTTCATTAGAAACAGCGGAGGCTTTCCTTCCAATGCAAACAGCAGCTTGGAGAGAGGGACAGTTTTCATTGACACCACAGCAGAAAAAGAAAAGGGTTCCCTTTAGACTCATTTCAAGGTGCAGTGTACATAGCAGAGAACCCACACATGTAAATTCATTCACAAAGTTAACTCAACCATAAGCATGGTTTTCCACCTAGAAGGCTTGAAGTAGGAAACATCTGGTGATCCATGGAGACAATAGGCTTGAGATCTCTGAGGCACACCCACCATTTCCTGGAATTTAACTAATCAGCAAACCTTTCTGGCAATCTTGGAGCCAGTTTTTATTCACAGTGTTTCTTAAAAGACTGGGGCGGGGGGGGGGGGGGGGTTACACCACAAGTGATTTAGATCAGGAATTTAAGTCATGAAAAGCTGTTAGTGCCCTTAACTAGCAATGAGTTAGGAAAGAATGTTGATTTTGGCAGCAACCTTTCTTGATGTGGAGTACAAAGAAGGCAGCCTGCCATTTAGTAGGGTTAGAAATATACACAATCATTAAGCCGTATTGAAATGGTTTTACTGTAAGCAATATTCCTACTGCACCAGTATCTCTGGAAGTAACTGAGTTAAGAAATCAGAGTAGACCCAAAGAAAAGGGCTGAGAAAATATTAACAACTATATCAGGATGCTGTGGCAAATTAAAACTGAATAGAGTCACAAATCTTCAAGTTATTTTGCTTTGGCAGAACTTACACTGAATCCATTTGCAATAACATTTTGCAATATTGTCCACAGCCCCTATTCTTTGTCATATAATTGCCTCTCTTAAAACTCTTAAAATGTATAATGGGAGTAAATCTGCCTGCTACTCTAGATTTATATAGTACTAGTATGGAATAAATTTTTTAAGAGCTCAGCCAAATAAACACTTGAAGTGTGATTATAACTTTACATGAAAGAAGGTCACAGATTCATGTGTCTTATATACATCTTATTTCCAAAATAAGTTTTTATTTAAGCAATGTTTTGATTCCCCTGATTTATTTTAAAGCTATACTTTCTGGCAAAAAGAAAAGTGAAGGGTCACATTGATTTCTAATGTTGCTGACATGAAGGGTCACATTGATTGCTAATGTTGATGACATGAATTGCCAGTCATTCAAAAAGGTATCCGATACTAAGCAGTGATGAGAGAATTGACACCAACACCCTTATTGTAGGCACTGCACAGCAATGTTTTATTCAAGAGGAAATGAAGTGATTACCATGCAGGTATATCCATACCAGGACCACAGAAGCAGTGTAAAAGTTCTTGTACTGAATACAATGTACTCCTGTAGGTTGGAAAACACTGTTCATAATAACACCAGTCTGCACAATATGCTACATGCAACAGCATATCAGGTGCTTTAAAACTTCTCAGTTTTTCTATTTATCCAAGACTGCAAGTAATTTCTCAGGCACCCAGCAGACACAGTACATGACTATGGGATGCATTCACACTTAATCGATTTTAAATTGTGCAAGTCTGTAATAATAATTTGCACTATGCATTATGCTCTATCTGACAACCAAATGAAATGGTAAGAAGCAGAGATAAGGAACTGATGCATATTAATTGGTTGCTTCATGGGGTATGTTTTAAATTACTCTCCCATAGCAGCTTTTATTTGCACCTGTAACAAGAAATTTTCTATCTACAAATACAGATATTTTTAATAAACAGCTGTGTTGGCAAATCCAATAACATACAAACAATGATACCTTTATTGGGCCAACCAAAATGTACAATTACACATTGCATGTTAGGGGAGGATAGAAAGAGAGAACCAGAACACTGGAACCTTGCTATCTGCGGCTTCTGCCTCCAACAAAGGTAAAGCAATTTTTTTCTAATATTGGAACTGATTGGCATGCTTTACCCCTACATCACCTAAAGTTTTCCTGATGCAAAACATGAAGACTTCTTGAGAAATTTAGCATTCTCTACCTGCATAGGAGCCGGAGGCTTCACAAAGGAAATAGACATGCTGGATTCCAAGGAAACATCTTCTTCTTGGTTTGCAAAATTTTCCAGTGCCCACATGGCCAAAGGGGGAAGAGCCAGCCTGCAGATAGCCCTCCCCTAACATCTGAACTGAGGGCCTTTGCAGACTGCCAGAAATAGTGCAAATTGAGTCCACTTTAAGGTTTAGTGTTAGGGAATCATGGGAACTGTATTTTATTGTGGCACCAGAGCTCTCTGACAGAGAAGGCTCAATGTTGCAGGGGGGGAAAACAATTCCCATGATTCCCTACCACTAACCCTAACCCTTAAAGTGGACTCAATTTGCACTATTTCTGGCAGTCTGCAAAGGCCTTGAGATCAGAAACAGAAAATGTAGGCCCAAGACTAAAATCTTCATTTTTTCCCCTCCTGTTTGCCTGATGAAGAAGCCAGTGTGATTTCGAAAGCTTGCAACATGTAATTGTGCATTTTGGTTGGCTCAATAAAGGTATCATTGTTTGGATGTTATTGGATTAGTTATTTTTAATGTTCATGTTTGTTTTTGAGAGAAGAAAGTCTTCTGGTCTACATGGTGAGCTAATGCCCTTTCGTGAAACCAGCTTCTACCAGCAACTTAAAGTCCCAATGATTTTTTTAATCATTGTCACATATGAGACATTGTCATTCTACTTCCTTAAGACATTTGCCTCTACATCAGGAATGGATACTTGCCTCTAAAGCAGAGAACTGTGTGTGTGTGGATGCACACACACTCCATTTTCCCCCACCCCTGGAAAAAAATGGAAGCCTACTTTTAAGATCATTGATGAAGCCCTTCAGGAACAATGGATCTGAGCCTCTTCCCTCTATGGCTGTATCCACATTGCAGAAATAATCCAATCTGACACCACTTTAACTGCCATGGCTTAGTACTATTTAATTCAAGGAATTGTAGTTGGTTGTGGTACAAGAGCTTGCTGACAGAGAAAGCTAAATTCTCACAAAACTACAGCTCCCAGAATTCCCATGCATTGAACCAGGGTAGTTAAAGCAGACTCAAACTAGATTATTTCTGCAGTGCAGATGCAGCCTAAGGCTTTGTGGATTGCCTTGGCTTTCTATTTTATCAACTGTCTCACATCTGGGGACCACCACGTGCTTGCTTCCTCTTTAATAAATATCTGTGTTTTTATGAAACTGGAAAATGTTCCGATAGCAAGGCTTCATTTAACCAGAAAGTTGAAGTGGTGTCAACCTGGATTATTTCTGTACTGCAGATGCAGCGTATATGACAAAGGACTGCATAGCACAACTACCCTCCCTGCTACCAAAGTTTCTTTAGTGTAAGAAATAAGCATCCTGTTATTCAGAACTGAAGACCTTTTTAAAAAAAGAAATTTAGAGAGCAACAATTGGGAGTTATTAAGCACAACTGGACAATACAGCAGACTGTTCTGATGTCACTATGTGTTTTGTTTAGGTACAGAATTGAAATGAATCCAATTACAGCTGAAGAAGATGAGGAGTGAATAGTAAAATGAATAGTAAAATCCTGCATTGTTTTTTAGCTTACATACAGCACTTTGACTGTGTTTTACCCTTCAGTGAGGGCTTCACAGTTTAAAGGGCTTCACTGTTTAGTTGCTGTTAAAGAGTTCTTGTGAACAAACAAAAACATATCACAACTTCAGCCCTATAAATAATTTAGAATCTTGGACAGCATTAATTAAAACACAGTCATTGTGCATCATTTATCAGTGAAGGCACAGTATTGAAAGTGGGGAAGCTGAAGCGTGCAGCACAAATTTCCTTTTAAAATCTAATCTAGGGAAATTAGTTACTCAATTAATAAAGTGGCAAGCTTTATTCTGAGTTATGAAATAATGGAGGTAAAAGGAGCAGGAAGCTTACATCAATGTAAGTCAGTAACACTATACTTGACCTTGTTTTATAGAAAGCAGGGACATATCCAGCACTGACTGTTCCTATCTACTGTATTCGATTTAGTAAGTAAAGGTTATGACCTAACAAACCACAGCCATTATAGCCAATGTCCCTTCCTATCTTTCACATAATAGAGTACTGTGTTCACAGTACTCAAGAGAGAAATCCTTAGATTTACACATATTTTACCTGAATGTTTTGAAGCTAATATTTGTCCAAGAAAACTCACAAAGGAAAAATAACAAGAGGACAAGCTCTGAATTATCCTAAATTAGTAGGTTGTTAAAATAGCAAATAATCCGTTATCGGAACATTTCCTTATTTCTTCTTGTTGTTGTTAACTGCCTCTGAGTAGACCCCAACTGATGGTTACCCTATGAATGAGACATCTCAAACAATTCCCATCCTCAGCTTCTCTACCCAAGTCCTGCAGGTTCAAGGGCATGACCTCCCTGACTGAATCTAGCCATTTAGCATTTGGACTTCCTCTCTTTCTACCACCTTCTACCTTTCCTAGCATTATTGTCTTTTCTAATGAGTTGTGACTTATCATTTTACCCTCCCCAAAATATATTACTGTAACAGTATTGTTCCTGCAGCTTTACAGTGATTGTTTCTGGCTTTTCTTTTGTCCAAAATTATACAGATATTTCAAGTGTCCATTATAATTAATTGCTGGCTAATTAAGTTATCTACATTTTAAAGGACAAAGCATGTAGTTTTCCTCTTGTCCAAAAGCATATCGTCGTTTTCATTTTTCAGGCAAGCAGACACTGCTTCCCGTAGAAAGAGCAGAATGTCATCCACGCTGCAGGAGTTCAGAAGGCCTTCAAACATGTTTCCCTTATCCTATCCAATTAATAGATGAACAACAGTTTTCCACCTATATATGCTGGCCAGTACCTTTCCTTTGAACCAAACTATTCAAAACACCAGGAAATGAATGTAGGAACCCTGCTGGATCAGACCAAGGCCTATCTAATCCAGCATCCTGTTTCCCAGAACAGCCAAGCAGAGTTGTATCTCTGAGATGCCTGCAGTGAAGGCATGAGAGCAACAGCCGCCTTCTGTTATTTTTCAGCAACTTGCAATCAGCAACATTTAGTAGTAACCATTGATAAGTCTTATTCTTCATCAATTTGTCAAATTCTCTTTCAAAGCCATCTAACCTGATGGTCAACACTACTTCGTAGTGGTAGTGATTAATTCTGTAGTTTAACTGTATACAATGCGAAAACACTTTATTTTCCTGTGCTGAAGCTGCACTGGCTGATTTCATATTATGAAGATGAGGAAACTTGGTTCTGTATTCACTTTCTCCACAGGGGAAATGACTTAAATACCATATATACTTACTCCACATCCAACCCCCAAGTGCCGCAACTTTTTCTTACAAGGTAGTTGCTCTAGTTTCTTGAATGTAATTCATTGCCATTTTCTGCCTCTTTTCCAGTGTTATAACTGCTAGCAACTAGAACTAAGCACAGTATTTCTCTCTGACAGCACTATGCACTAAGACATTGTGATACTGGCAGTTCTGTTTTCAGACTCTTTTCTGATGATCACTGCCACAAGTTCTTCTCCTGTCAGTGCCTTGGGGGGGGTCACTTTTTTACCTCAGGAACATCCAAAGACTCCTTGTGATTAACACTGGCCCAACATCTACCCATAATAATAATAATAATAATAATAATAATACCCCAGCCCTCTGAGAACAACCGCCTTCCCTAAATGTTTAAGGGCTAGGGTCCCCAGTGTCTTCCTCTTACAATTTTTAAAACTGTGCTAACGTGTTTCTTCTGCTTTTATTACTATGAATTCACTAAGTCAGAAGCTTTTCTTGAAACAATCAAACATTAACTTTATTTACAAGCATGTAGCAAGAATGTAACTTATTTAGTATTGTTTCATAGATGGTATGGTTGCAATAGTTACAATACATCAACAGTTGAAGGTACTTCCCTACTCAGTTCCTTTTCACTGAACTCTTTTAAAACGAATCTGCTTCTTTCTGCGTCTAAACTATTCTCTTCTGCCTCTAAATTCTCTACTCCTTGAATGGAACTCTGAATTCTGCCCACAGAGCTCTTCAACTCAACTCAACGTTCTTTCTCTCACTTCTCCCCTTTATAACCACTCCTCTCACATCAGCCCCTCGCCTACAGCCAGCCTGAACCAGGGTTGGCTGTTGGTAAATCAAGCCTGCCTAGTGATTCCATCACAATCACCAATATGGATACAATCCAAGCATGAGGGTTTAGTTAGGGCCCAGACAATCAGGGACTCAGCCCAACCTGCAACCTCAAGTAGGGGGAAAACAGAAGTTAAACAGTTAATACTTAACACTAAATACTTACGGATATTTATGGAAAAGTTCCCCCCTCCCCCTGTAGTTAACAATCAACATATTGTGAGATTTGCTGGAACCATAGAATCATAGAGTTGGAAGAGACCACAAGGACCATCCAGTCCAACCCCTTGCTGCACAAGAATACACAATCAAAGCATTCCTGAAAGATGGCCATCCAGCCTCTGTTTAAAAACCTCAAAAGAAGGAGGGCCCACCACTTTCAGAGGCAGCGTATTCCACTGTCAAACAGTTTTCATTGTCAGGAAGTTCCTCCTAATGTTTAGGAGGAATCTCTTCCTGTAGTTTGAATCTGTTGCTCCAGGTTCTATTTTCTGGTGCTGTGGAAAACAAACTTGCTCCATCTTCAGTATGATATCCTTTCAAATAATTAAATAGGGCCATCATAGCACCTCTTAACCTTCTCTTCTACAGACTAAACATACTGAGCTCCCTAAGCCACTCCTTGTAGGGCATAGTTTCCAGAACTTTCACCAATTTGCCCTCCTCTGGACACACTCCAGCTTGTCAACATCCTTTCTTGAATTATGGTGCCCAGAGCAGGTGATTCTGTCTTTCAGGTGTGTGACCAAAGCATAATAGAGTGGCACTGTACTATTACTACCCTCCATCTAGACACTATACACCTATTGATGCAGCCTCTTAGCATATTGGCTTTTTTAGCTGCTGCATTTCACTGCTGACTCATGTTTACCATGTGGTCTACTAAGATTCCTAGATCTCTTTTGAATGTACTGCTGTCAAGCCAGGTGTCCATCATTCTATACCTGTGCATTTCATTTTTTCTGTCTTAGTATCTTGCATTTTTTCCTATTGAAATTTCTGGCCCAGCTTCCTAATCTGTTAAGGCCATCTTAAATTTTGATCCTGCCCCTTGGGGTATTAACTACCGTTCCTAATCTGTTGTCATCTGCAAATTTGATAAGCATGCCAACTCCATGTCATCCAAGTCATTGGTAAAGATGTTGAATAGCACTTGGCCCAGGACAGACACTGTGGCACCATACTGGTCACTCTTTTAAGGGATGAGGATGACCCATTGCTGAGTACCCTTTGGGTTCAGTCAGTCAACCAATTGCATACCCACCTGACAGCAGCACTGTCTAGCCCACCTTTTATTAGCTTTTTTGCAAGGATATCATGACGGGACCTTGTCAAAGGTCTTGCTGAAATCAAGATATGCTATATCCACAGCATTCCCTTCATTTACCAAGTTTATAGTGCTATAAAAGATGAAGTAAAATTAGTCCACTCATAAGCAGAGCAGAAAATATTCTGAACATTGCTTGCATAGTTAAAACTGTGGCTCAAAGGACTTGGCATTTGAGAAGAGAGAGAGAGATTTTGCTTCCAAATTTGACATTTACTGTTCTCTGAAAAACTACCAGTTCCAGAATTCCTTATTAATGGCAAGAGGGACCACTGAAAGGAAAGAACACTATAAAAATCAGACACCGCTCCCAGTCACTGGTAGGATGTATATGGCCAAAATATTTGTCAAAAATGTCTAATGTGCACCAATCCAATACTGTTATGTCTGGTAACATAGTGAGATTTTATGCATTATTTATTTCATTTCATTTGTATGCCGCCTTTCTTTCAGAAAGGACCCAAGGCAGCTCACAGATAAAAATATACAGTACATATGTGTAGTTCCTCCCCCCCCCCCACAGTCTACATCACTTTACAATTATATTGACCTGCATTTATCAGCTATTATTATTATTATTATTATTATTATTATTACAACTGTGTAATTAGCTGTTGTCAAAACAATTAGCTACTTGGCTGTTCAGCTGCAATTCTAGATCATTTATTTGCAAGTTAAAAACTGGCAGAGCCTATACCGATCTTTAGGGAAGTCCACTGCTTACTTCTCTCCATTCTCAATACTATAGTGACTAGTCCTTATATTCCTTATATTCCCACTCTTTGCTTCCTGTTCTTTAACTGATTGCTGAGTGTTAAAAGACACTCCCCCCCATACACTATTGAACCTACTTAGAAACAGCACAGTAAAGAAGTGTCTGATGTTTTATTAAAGAACTGTGATTTCACTTTGCAGTTTCTTTGTAGTGGTCTGTATGGTGATAGACCTGAATGTAGAAATTAAGGCATAATACCTTGACACTTTTGAAGAGGCAATCACTAGGCAGAACTCATCTCTTGTAGATTGTACAAGAGCTGTACATGTGCAAATTTTACATAATGATTTCAAAGTACATAAGCAGGTTCCATAGATATGGGGTTCTCATTTGTTTTCTGAAGGGCTAATGAGTGCTGCTGTAGGGAAAGACTAGAATCCTGTATAACCCAACACACTTCCAACACTTATCTAGTGTCTACTTTAGTTCTCTGTCTTCCAAATCATGTCCATACTCTATTAAACTCATTTGTACTGAGGGAAGGCCAGCTGCAATCTCTCTTAATCATCCAGTCCAGCATCTGCTTTCCAGCAATAGCTAAACCAAATGCTTCTGGTAAGATCATGTCTGTTGTCTGAGTCTTAAGCAACTTTTATTCAAAGGAAAACAATCTTAGAACATGAAAGAGCTATTTAGCTGATCTAAAACCAATTTCCAGAATCACAACATGTAAGTTCCATAAATTACCAATGATGCAACAAAGTACTTTTGAGTCTAAACCCTGAGTGGCCTTCCAGATATTGTTCTACCTCAACTCCCATAATTCATCAACACCAGCAGTGCTGACTACACTAACTTCAGAGTAGCTGCAAAGCAGAATATCTAATCAAAAGTATTATGACATGGGTGCTTTTTCCTTCTCTCACTCTTTCACAAACTGTTGTGCGCATGGCCTTAAAGGCAGAAACAAACTTTTATCCAGTTACTTCTTACAAAGATCCCACTCAGAACACAGAGAAGCAGATCAACTCTCCTTTTCTCCACATTCATGAATACTCTCCTGTCCTGAGATGAGGGCACTCCCAATTTCATTATGAATACACAAGCAGGAGCATCTAATGCCATACGCCTAAGGAACCAGTAAAACAGAACACATTAGCACCCACAGGCTTATTGATACAATCAATATTTCTTCTTAGAAAGTGTGTATTTGTCTCCCTTCCAGATAATTGGATGACAAAGTCAGAAGTGCCAGATTAAAATGTATTTAAATGAGCAGTATGCTACCAATGTCAATACATGTAGTTTTATTAGGAAAAGATATCCTTGGTGGCAATACTGTTGTACAGAAATCTTTTCCCTCCTTGACAATACACACTGACACAGTTGCAGTATGAATGAGCTATGGAGATGGGATGAGGAGTATTCTCCTGCCTCTCTTTTTATCATTTTGCATATGAAAAGTATGGTGGGTGAGATTTGTACAATAGGGTGATTCAGAAAATTTATAAAAGACAATTGTTGGCATCCACTGAAGAACATGGCATGACTTCATCCCTTAGTGGTACTGGCACAGCATATAGTTACTTTATATAAGCCAGGATTTAGTAAAGCATTCACTTTTATGCTAATCCAATATCAATGTTTGCCATGAAGACCACAGAACAGACTCAGGTTGAGCTGCTTTTCTCTTGCTATCTCTTGTATTGGTTTCACAGTTACACATATATAGAGAATCATAGACATTTTGTCCTTAAAGTCACAAGTATGCCAATGAATACAACATGATGATTTCCATAGGTACAGTGTTCCAAGAAAAAGACTGGACATTTGCTTCAGACTCAAATAGTGATACTTGGCACCTTTTGTCCTTTGACCACTGCTGATTTACATCTGGAATAGAGAACATATCAAATTACACATCCCAAAAAATTGCAGGCCATCTTTCCTTTTTTTTTAAAATTTGTTAATCAGTTGAATATTGTTGTTAATGTTTGTTAAACATTTTTTGTAGAACTTGTATGTTGATGAATTATACCATTTTTGCTAAATAAATAAACAAACAAATAAACAAAATTGTATAGCAATAGCAAGTGCTTTTCTATACCACTTATCAGTGAACTAAGCACTCCCTACGCAGTTTACAATGTGTAAGCTAATTGACCCCAACAAGATGGGTACTCATTTTAGCGACCTGTGGAAGGATGCAAGGCTGAGTGGACCTTGGAGTCTCTGGACTCAAACTCACAACCCTGTGGCTGCCATACAGGTATTTAACTTGTACTTATGGCTGCAGTACAGGCATTTAACCACTGTGCCACCAGGACTCCTTATACATATATAGACAAATATTAATCACCAGGCATGCATCTCAGATGCTGATAAGGTAAATTTAAAAAGTAAGCAATTCACAAATTATACTATTACCTCAACCAATCAACAGTAAAGGAGCAACAAATGACTCTGGAAAAGAATCAGCAACACTGGGTCTTGTGACTTTTTTTTAAGCAGAACAACAATTATGAGTCAAAAAATGTGGGAAGAGCTCTCTAACATAGCACATTTTTACCCAGAATCTAACAGATGGTTAGATGTCACTAAAACCAACCATTTGGCTTAAATACATATATAATACAGTATTTCTCCAGGTGGTGTGTGCAGATTTTTCCATAGTATTTCTGCCTTTTATGAATATACACGCACATCCTGGAGAAATACTGTATTATAATTGGCCGGCCCTTCATATTCATGGATTCTGTATCCATGGATCTAACCACAGCTTGAAAATATGTTTAAAAAAATACCAAAAGCAAACCTTGATCTTGCCATTTTAAAATAAGGGACACCATTTTATTACCCCATTGTATATAATGGGACGAGCATCCAAGGATTTTGGTATCCACAGAGGAGAGAGCGGATTTCTTTAACCTAACCTCAATGGATACCAAGGGCCCACTGTATAATGCATATCTGTTTCATGAGTTTTCCCTAAGCAGGTATCTTCCAACAACATAGATCATTCTTTGATGGCCATGGGATATGCTTAAAGGCTATAATGGGAGTTGTAGTCCAGCATGTTTGGTGGCACCATGTTGCGGAAGACTGATATAGGCATCTGTTTCTCAATCTGCTATCAGGACTGCCCTTTGAACCTCTCTTGGAACCACTCAAAAGTGTCCTCAAGTTCATAAATTCAAAAGATGAGATTGTCACACTAGCTGAGACAAGTGGAATGATTATGGGTGAAATTTATTAAGAATTCCATTGGCAGGTGTGATATAGTATACAGCAAGAAAAGGTATAAGTATACTTCAAACAAACAGCCTCCAATAAACTTCTAAACTTGAGCAGGCATTAATAACCAAATAGCATTCTTGTTGGCCCAGACCAATCTCCAACTAGTTTTCCCACTGTTTTTCCAGGAGCAGCCAATCAGATACATTTCAACATCCAGCACAGTCAGATGATTAGCCACTCATAGCCTCTGATATTGAAAGAGATGCTGCCTCTGCACATATAAATTCCCTTTTGCTACCACAACTTTCATCTACCTCAATATTCTGCTTTTGTTTTTCAAACATCTATACAGAACATGGAAAGGATCCCAGAATATTGAAAGGAGATGTTAACACACAGAAGAGTCTTGTATAAGCATACCTAAAATTACATTGCATTCAGTAGGCCTCCTTCAGTAAAGTCAACTTTGATTTATGGTGACCCTATGAATGAGAGACCTCCAAGTCACCCTACCATCAACAACCCTGCTCAGGTCTTGAAAAATTCAGGTCTGTGGCTTCCTTGATTAAGTCTATCCATCTGTAATGTGGATCCAGCTCAGAAAAAAATGGGTTACCGAAGCTCTCTCAGCTTTGGAATCCAAGTTTGTGTGAGAGAGGGAGGGAGGGAGCAACTGCATCATCATGGAATTATTTGTTTCAGTAGAGACCAATCTCTATGTCATTTAGGGAGGTGAGAGGACTGAAAAATATCCTGTTGAAGGTTCTACCCAATTGCTAAGCAGATGACAAAATTTACAGATAAAGCTCTTTATAATATATCATGGGATGTTAATACAGTAATGCATCTAGGTCTGTATCTGCACTGTAGAAATAATGCAGTTTGATACTACTTTAACTGTCATGGCTCCATCCTTAAGAATCCGGGGTTTGTAGTTTTTGAAGCACTAGCACTCTGTGGCAGAGAAGGCTAAAGACCTTGTAAAACTACAAATCCCAGGATCCATAGGATGGAGTTTCAGTACTTAAAGTGGTGACAAACTGCATTATTTCTACAGAGTAGATGCACCCTAAGAAGTACGCATTACCTATAAACATATCTTGAACCATACCTTTACCATGTTACAACTGGCAGAATTAGGACTGTATAGAGCAGAGGTAGGCAACCTAAGGCCCGGGGGCTGGATGCGCCCCCCTGAGGCCTTTGGACTGGCCCCAGGCCAGTCCTGCTGCCACTGCCGCCGCCCCCCGCCGCCCACCATGGTGATATTGATTATTGTTGTTATTACTTGCTCTTGAGGTTTTCTTGGCAAAATCTCCACAGGGGTTTTGCCATGGCTTTTCTGAGGCTGAGAGAGTGTGCATGCATATTTTTTAAAATATTTTAAAAAAATATTTTTATTTGTATATTTATTTATTTATTTATTTATTTTTGGTGCTTCGGCCCCCCAATTGTCTGAGGGACAGCAACCCGGTCCCCGTCTCAAAAAGGTTGCCTACCCCTGGTATAGAGTATTTAAAATAATTTGTTTGTATTTTATTATCACAACAATTCAGATTTTAAAGATCAATGGAAATGTAGTTTGGGTTGTTAACTGCCCTTGAGTCAATCTTGACTCATGGCGACCCTACGGATGAGACATTTCTAAGATCCTCTGTCCTCCGCTGCTCTGCTTAATTCCTGCAAGCCCATATCTGTGGCCTCCTTAATAGCAATACCAGTAGCAGCTTCATTTATATACCGCTTAATACCATGCTATGCAGTCTCTAAGCGGTTTACAACTGTAAGCTAATACAGTCCATCCATCTGGCATGTGGCCTTCCTCTCTTCCTACTTCCCTCCACCTTTCCCAGCATTATTGTCTTTTCCAATGAGTCCTCCCTTCTCATGATGTATCCGAAGTAAAACAGCTTCAGTTTAGTCATCTAAGCTTCCAGGGAAGTTTCTGGTTTGATCTGCTCTAGGACCCACTTGTTTATCCTTTTGGCTGTCCATGGGATCCTCAACACTCTCCTCCATCACCACATCTCAAATGCATTGATTTTCTTCCTATCATCTTTCTTAACTGTCCAGCTCTCACATCCTATAATGGGATGGCTTGTATGATTCTAACTTTTGTTCTGAGTTGTATATCTTTGCATTTTAAATTTTTTCTAGTTCTTTCATAGCCACCCTCCCCATTCTTAGTCTGATTTCCTGACTGCAGTACCCATTGTATCAACGTTTGATCCCAGGTATGGGAATTCTGTTACTATTTCTATTTCTTCATTGTCTAGGTTGAACTTGTGAAGGTCCTCAGTGATCATTATTTTTGTTTTCTTTATGTTCAACATTAAGCCTGCCTTTGCACTTTCTTCTTTCATCTTCCTTAGTAGGTGTTCCAGGTCTCTGAGGTTTTCTGCTAATACTATGGTGTTATCTGCATATCTTAGATTGTTGATATTCCTTCTTCCTATTCACTCTGTGTCCTATTCTTCTGTGTCCAAGCTTGCTTTTCTTATATGTTCTGCATATAAGTTGAACAGATAAGGTGAAGGGATGCATCCTTGTCTGACTCCCTTGCCAATTGGGAACCATTCTGTTTCTCTGTGTTCTGTAAAAATGTAAAATCCTGCTATCAGACCATGCATTTTGGCATGCTGAAAGATAAGAGGGCCTCAGTGGTTACATGTACCCATGTATGGAAGAGATTTTGAGAGAATTATCCCACTTTAAGTTAGAATGTCTTCTTCCTTCTTACCTCCAAAGAATTCTCTCCTCTGGGCAAGCTTATTTTATTCAGCCTGAATCAGCATTCTCCAACCTGGAGCCTTCCAGGTCTGCTAGGCTAGAACTAGACAGAGAGTGAGAACATTCTTAGCCATGAGCTGGGCTATGTAATGAATTTTAGTGAGATCAATTAAGGATCATAAATAAAGTGAAAATAAAGCTTATTTCCTCTGCTTCATAGTAGTGAGAGTCAAATTGCAGTGATTTGAAGGACACCAAATATATTTTGCTTCAATTTGGCCTTGAATAATGGCCATTTAAACATAATGGCCATTTAAACCTAAGTTCATGTGGAACCATCTATCTCATTCTTTACCAGAAAACCATCTATTGGCACACTCATGCTTTTTAACTGAGCTGAACTAAGTTATTTAAAGAGTCAGCTTCCTTAAACTCTGAGTTGTTTTCTGCTTGTGGTTATAAAAGTAGAGAGCCAGAGGAATAAATATTCCATGTGTTATTGGAAAGGCTTAGCTATAGCAGCCCCATTACTCGTAATAGAGTTGCATAGTTAAATCCCGGTGCATTATGCTGGAAGCTTACCACATCACATTACTTTAATACACCCTCTTTGGTGATTTAATTTCCTTCTGCCACTAGGTGGCACTTTCAGTGGATTTATTACATTCAAAAATATATTATTTTCAGTACTATGAGCAAAAGACTTGAATCAATCCCTTTATTAAAGGACAGGACACCATTTATATATACAGTTCTCATATAAGGCTTCTCGGCTTTGGTAAGAACTTGCTGATGCCGAAAAGCAGCACATTAATATGTGTGTGTGTGTGTGTGTGTGTGTGTGTGTAAATAATCACATTCACAATCATAATCATGAGAACAAATATTGCTTTTATTGCAATTCACAATGCAGGTATCACAGAGTGAGAACTGTAGTGAAGTGATTATCTCATTATTCCCATCCAATCACATAATGATTATCATATTATGAATAGTAAAAAAGAATCTATGAGTTCTCCCTTTTTCCAAAGGCAAGATGAGGCATTTAAATAATTTAATAATTTAATATGGTTTCAAAACAAAGAGTAGCATCAATGCACTTACAAAATCATTAAAAATAGCAGCATAAAAACAAAACATGATAAAACTTCTCAGCTTCATCCCTGAACTTCTAATGGCACTTTTAGATTAGATTCTAGACAAATGCTTTAGCTAATGTTTACTAGGAGTGACTTGGGATTGAACTTTGATTCAAAACATGCCATACCTCAACAGGAAAAATGAAAAAAAATCAAGGTATTGCTATTTCTGCAAATTAATTTTATGTAAAGTTATTTTTATTGAAAATTCTAACAGCCATACATTTCCCTCTATTTCCAGTTTCTCATATGTTGTAAGAAGGAAGCAAGCAGTGGTAACTGTTGGATTCCATGTCAGTGAAGCAGTGAATTGGCTTCATATTTTAATCTAAATTATAATTTATACAGGAGATATACAAGTTGTTGAACTTTTTAGGTGGCAGTGATGGTGTGCGATGGATAATTCCTTTGAAGTCTGTACTACAGTCCAGAAAGATTCACTGCCCTACTGACATGGAAACTACTAAATCAAGTATCAGTAGACTCAGGATAACTTCAGGTGTGAAGATGCTCAACAAATCTTTAGAAGAGAGTCTAACAGAACCGGCACCCCATGAAAACCAGCTCCATAAAGACTCATTGACATGAAAGGAAAGAGAAACATGTCAGCCTAATTAGAATGAAGTGACTGGAAAGGGAAGATTTAGAACTACACAGTTATAAGGAGGGTAGAGAGTGATTTCTTTGCTTGAACAGGCCATTTTCTGATTTATTCTGAGAAAATATTAAAATATATCCAGGAATGGAAGTGAAAACTTCATTTGTAGGCTTCAAAGGTGAAATGAAAGATTTCAGTGTGGTTGGGGTTGGGCACAATGTCTCTCTACTCACCCACCCCAAAAACCCAGATAGAGAAAAAAAATCCCAAATAGGGAAGAAACCCCCACCCCAACTAACATTTGGACTAAACATGATCAATGAGCATAGAATGCTGGATGATTATTGGAGAGGGGATAAAGGAGAAACAGAGAAAGATGAAATGGGGTGGTCTAGAAACCTTCCCCCCCAAAAAAAAGGCCAAATACAGAGGAGGGGAGAATCCAAAATGGGAAAGAAAGCTCCAAGCTAACATTAAGACTAACATGATCCATGTACATAGAATGCTGGCTGCTTATTGGAGAGGGAATAAAGGAAAATGAAAGGAGGGTGAAATGGAGTGGCTGGGTTCTTCAATAGAAAGCATTCCATGTGGCAATATTTTGTTGCAAGGACCCACCTGTTAAACTGTACAGAACAGTGATTCCTGTTCCCATGGCCTGCCTGTTTTGCTATTCAGCAATGCAATGCTATGGATGTCCACACAGAAATACACCCAACAAGTAAGCTTTGTAAGATTGCAGCCTCAAAGAACCAATGGGTAGTGGAAAGTGTCTGACTTTCAAGGTCAGACACTATATTTTGTTCACTACTATGGATATATTTCATCAATGTTTATTAGTCTGTTAAACAGCCAGCATGGACATTACTTTTCCAAGTTGTGAAGAATGTTGGTTTTCCCAGTAAGTATCATACTCAAAAAGTTTTGTTCTCATAAAAGTTTTATGCACTTATCCCACAACCAGAAGGTGATCTGTGCCCTTGCGCAGGCACAGAAAGGATCACTCAAAAAGAGTACTACTGTTTCAACAACCTGGATTCTCCCAAACAGAGTAGACTCCAAGTCATAATGAAAAAAACAACCAAGGTTTTGGATTGTGCTATTAGATCCTATAATGGCTCAATCCAATATGTTTCATTACAGCAGCTACACTGGTGTCCACCTTTTTTGAAGAAATACCTGAATTACAGAATGGGAAACTTGACATAAAATTGGAGATTTGGAGCAATTTATATAACCTTGATTTAAATTAATCCATGTTGTTCCCTGTAAGTATTATCTCATAGCTTTACCAAAATAATAATGGAAAGATGCAGAACTAATCAATCTTGTATACTTAAAAGTTCTCCTAGTTATATAAAATGCAGCTGCTGCTATTTGTGTTGATTCATAGCAGAAATCAGATACAGTCCAGTGGTAAACACAGAACTCAACACACACTGACTGTCTGCATGTTCTTGGAAGAAAGATTCCAGATAGTTCTTTCCCTGCCTATGTGGAAAGGATTAACAGAAGTTAGCTGCACTGAGACAACAAGTTCATTTAGAATCAATCATTATAATTAATTGAGGAACAATTTCCATGACCCCCCTTGGTGCAGAGATCTGCCAAGGAAGCCATAATGTGCAGAGACAGAGGAATGCATGCATTAACTTCTCCCCAGTGATCAAATTCTGCTCTACTCTCACCCACCCTGGGTCTGCACAGAACTACCTCTTCATACAGTCAGGTGTATCTCTGAAGGAAGTAATAAATTTACCCTCAGTTCCACTTGCACTTAAAGAAGAAAGGGAACTGAAACTAATACTCCTTAATGCCTCTGTGCATATACTTGGAATCAGGTGTGTCCAAGTATTATTGTTTTCTTTCTCAGCGAGAGTAATACATATTAATTCTTTCTGCAGAACACTTTTTAAAAATGGAACTAACTTGCATTACCATAAACTGTACAGAGAAAGCACTTTCCAGATTGCCACTGTAATCACCAAAGCTGTAGCAGGAAATGACTCTATGCACAGATTAATCTCTTTTCTCTTAAACTGTAACATTCACGGAAACAAAGAAAAGGCATTTCAGAATATCTATGCAGATCAGCACACTCTTTGGATGAAAAACATCTTGTACTGGAAATTAGATTAAAGAGCATGGATCTCAGTATCACTGTTTTAGACTATGTACTACTCTTACACAGCTAATCACTTGAGGGTATGTTTAAAAATATGGCAGTGGATGGAAGAGTTTCTTGAAGTAAAAAAAACAGAGGGACTAACAAAGTACCAGCTACAGATGGTAAAGTGCAGCAATGCATTAATGCTTTTAGCCATCACCTAACACTGGCAAAGAAGAAACAGTCTATTTGAACATTATAGCTATATTTTATGAATTGACAGGAAATTGTGCTTTAAAAAGAAATGTATTTTATGGAAATAAGACATTCAAGACAGATGTTTCTTTGAAACTGGTGGAAGAGGGGGGCATGATTTGTAACTATAGTGATTCTTAGTGAACTGGTTTTCCATTTTATTAGGGAAAAAATAAGCCATGGCTTGAACTTAAAGAGGAAAAATTCTGCAGAGGAGTAAGTCAACTCAAGTTCTTTTTCACAATATCTTTAACACAAATCCAGCCATCATTGATTGGATTCATCTGCCTTCTGTATTTCTGGGCAAGCCAATCTAAATTATACAAAAATATGAGAATATATGTTTTCCACACATTTCTTAAATATTTTTGCCTACTATTACCTATGCAAAGAGAATATACTAAATGTTCTAAGTGATCCAAAAATGACCCCTCAAAAACAACATGATAGTGCTAGGGGCTGCAGGAAGATTGAGGAAAATGGGGAAAGGATCTTTCCTTTGCTACTGTTGGCAGTGTTTCAATCAAGCAGAACTTTGCTCACAGGATGCTTCCGCTAGTGGCATAAAATGCAGGATCCAGCCCACTGCTGTAAGCAAATGTTAATCAATCTGTACCAATTCTCGGGGAATTTACAGGCCCACAGCCTTTAATATGCCTTATTGCAAGTAAGCACAGTATTAAAGCTTCCCTTATAAAGCAGGCTTAGCTTGAAATTTCCTGTTTGTCTAACTAGGCAAATTCGGTACTCTGCATCTTCTTTCACAGGCAGCTTGCAACTGGCTTTTATTCATACAGAACTTGAATGTGATACTGATGCTATAAATATGCTCTCCCTCCCTTCTAGTTGGCAAGCTTTCTTAATTCATCTGGTGCAATGAAGTGAATAGGCTGTTTAAAGCTCCTGGGAAGAATTGTGATTTCTCTCTCTAAACACTGCAGGCAGGATTCCAACAGCATTCAGCAAACTAGAGGCTTTTCTTAGAGAATCTTTAAGCCAGCTTACGCAACACTTTAATTTTTGTTTTTCCTACTTTACGGAAAGCTTGCTTCTTAAGAAAGGAGTTTTGAGGTGATTCCATCCAGCCAAGGAAAGTAGCTATCATTGACTGACAAGTTAACCTAATTAACCTGCTAATGAACTCTGCAATGTAGATACTATTCCTGATGCTATCAGAAAGGAGAAAGGAAGAGAGCCTGTAGAGAAACTCCTAACAGACAGATGGGATCTATCTAACAGAAGAGATTCTTATTTTAACCTCTTTTGGATTCTCTTAAAATAAGGCAAATTTGGCTTTAGGAAGCAAGGAGTCTTTGTGTATGTAGGTGACCAGATGACCTCCTTTTCCAGGACATTTCCTACAAGTCAACCTTCTGTCCATGAGGAATTCCAAAAAGTCCTCTATTTTGAGCACAACTAAGAAGCATGAATTTATACTTATATGAGCATTTTTAGTTTTTCTTTTGTCATGTCCTACATTTTACAGTGCCTTGTCCTCCTTTGCATTTAGGACATCTGGTCACTCTTTGTGTGTACAAATAAGGGCAACACCTGGGGAAAAGAAAATGTTTCCTGTGATTAAGCAAGTTTATTAAAGTCACACGAGCCTTGACAAAAAAACACATCTCAAACAAGATATTGCCTCATCAATATTTATTTGCAATATTTATAGATCATCTTTCAGCCTGCTCTAAGAGCTTTCAAGGCATTTTACAGTTGGAAAAAAACAAAGTAACTCAAATCTAGAAAGAAATACAAAGACATTACAGATGTCCAAATATTCTTGATGAGCTTCAAAACAGAACATCAGAATAAGCAAAACATGAGCAAATGTGACCTAGCATAATAGCTGAAGATAAAGTGAATTAAAGTGAAAGGTAAGTTTCCTCTTCCATCCAAAGAAAGTATTTGGGGGGTAGCTGTGTTGGATATTTAGCAAATTCAGACAAAAATCCATCGGTGATACCTTTATTGGCCAACCAAAATGCACAATATACTTGTTGCAAGCTTTCGAAGCTCCATGGGCTTTTTTTATCAGACAAGATATCCTCCCCACCATATACCATCTTAACTAAAGACTGAAACAACATGGAGGCATCTGACTAACATGTCTAATTGTTTTTCTCCTGTTTGGTTTGTAACATCTTGCCTAATGAAGAAGCCTATGGAGCTTTGAAAGCTTGCAACAAGTATATTGTGCATTTTGGTTGGCCAATAAAGGTATCACTGATGGATTTTTGTTTGAATATCTAAAGAAAGTGTATGCATTCTGAACCTCCAATGGGAGAGAATCTCAACTTATTCTCTACATGAAACTATTCATAACTCACTTTCTCAGAAAGTATAGGTATAGGGCAAATGCCTCCCAGAAACAAATACTATTATTGCACATTATTTTGACAGTGTAATAATTTATATAACAAGTTCAATGGGTATTACAGATTAGAATAAAATAAGGAAACCACATCGGTGAACATGTAAATTACCTAAACATAGTGATAAACTAGAGCAAATTAATCACATAAAGCTGATGTAATAAAATATAAAGCCATCGTGGTATAATGGTTTGAACAATGGACTAGGATGCTGGGAGACCAGAGTTCAAATCTCTGCTTGGCCATGGAACCCCCTGGATGACCTTGGGCAAGTCACATTCTCTCAGCTTCAGAGGATGGTAATGGCAAACCCGGTCTGAAGAAATTTGACAAGAAAACCCTGTGATAGGGTTGTCTAGAGTCACCATAAGTCAGAAATGACTTGAAGGCAAACAACACCACAATAAAATATGCAAAAAAGAAAACCTAAACAATTTTGTTAGTAGTTAGGAATAAAGGTAGTCTCTCTTGAGGGTTTGTAAAAACGCAAAGGCCACAATCCTTTCCCTGAAGTCTTGAGGTTTAAATTGTAGGCACATTTAATTGGGAGTTGAGAGTCAGTGCAGCATAGTGGTTTGACTGTTGAGCTACAACTCTGGAGACCAGAGTTCACTTCCCAGCTGGGCCATGAAATCCACAGGGTGACCTTGGGCAAGTCACACACTCGCAACCTCTGGAGAAGGCAATGGCAAACCTCCTCTGAACAAATCTTGTCAAGAAAACTCATGATAGGTTTGCCTTAGGGCTGCCATAAATCAAGAACTTCAATGCACACAACACAAGTTTGGCAAGATACAGAGGACCTATTTTGGAATACAGAATATTAAGGATTATGCCATCACCTGATCCTTTCCATGTTTGCTCAATGCAAAAAAGGCCCTGAAATCTATTGTACCCTAGGGGACTTTTAAAAAGTAGATTTCAATTTCTTAAGAATTATTTTGACACAGTAATTCAGTATGTGAGTGTTACCGCCAGTGAAATTAAAGAGATAGTGCATGAATACCAACTACTACTACATTATGTGGAAATTGTTTCAGGCAGGTAACACCCACCCTCACAAACCACATTTCTCTCTAGGGCAGTAATGGGAAATATGCGGTCTCTAGATATTGTTGGACTTCCAGTCTTATCTACCCAACACAACATAGCCAATGGTGAGGAATAGTAGTTGCAGTCCAGCATGTTAAAGCACCCTTTCTCTAAGAAGCCTATCTAGAGGACACTTTACATGTTACTTATGCTAAAGACAAGTCACATGTTCTCATCCTCAAGGGATGGTAATGGCAAACCTCCTCTGTACAAGAAATAGTGCAAATTGAGTCCCCTTTAACTGCCCTGGCTCAGTGCTAGGGAATCATGGGAATTGCCACAATAAACTACAGTTCCCATGATTCCCTAGCACTGAGTCAGGGCAGTTAAAGTGGCCTCAATTTGCACTATTTCTGGCAGTCTGCAAAGGCCCATAAGTCAGAAATAACTTGAAGGCACACAACAACAACAAAGTCTCATCATTACTTCAACATGTTTCAGTTCTAAAACAGAAGCACTTAAAAGTTAGGAATTGCTAACTGAGTAAGCAAATCATGCTTGACATATCCACTGATTAGAGTCCAGACCCAATTCTGTTATTCCTAGTTATTTCTCATTAATTTGAAGAATGGGCAAACGGCTGGTGAGTGAGGTTGAGTCTTGTTTCTGGGGAAGAACCTAACCAATAATAGATTTCAGATTAAAAAGAACAGGATTATTTAAAACAGGATAAAGGATAAATGACAAAAACAAATAAAATAAAAATATATATTCATAAACTCACCTATGTAACATCTAAGCTTCCAGAGATGGCTTTTATTTTACAATTAGCCTACCCTGGTCACAGAATTTTACAAGGAACTCAGACAAGACAGGTCATATTTCATTTTCTAATTCTCCTATATTTTCTTGCTACTACTTATGTTTTTTTATTAGGAAAAATAAACCAGGGTTGGGTAGTATAGTGGCAGCGGAGAAAAAATAATGAAATAGCTATCCAGTCCCTTTTGATTGGCAGCACCTGGAGCTGTCTGCTTGGAAGCCCCAAGCTGTCTCAATGACTATTGGCGGGTCACCTTAGAATGATTTGGAGAAGAAATTACAGAGAGTGAAAAGAACATTTAGAAAGTTTACTCTTTATCTCTGGAGGTTTGCAAGAAGAACTGTGCAAGGAAGGGTATATACAGCCTCTCATGAGAGAGTAAACATTTCTTGGTATACCTAAAGGACATCACACAGATGAAGGAATCTACTTATTAATGACTCAGCAAAGCTGGCATAGAGATGTGAATGGGAGCACTCTCCTCTTACTGGGCTAAGTCTAAGGACTAATATCTTCAGTGGGATCATACAATTGTCTGAAGCTCTGTTTGGAGGCTCATGGACAAAGTGATCTCTGGGCAGAACCAAGAGGAGGTGTTCTGTGACAGATTTTCTGTGAAAACCTTGATATTCACCCACCTAGTAATTTAGCGCATTTCTGATCACATAGATTTTATTCTCTTGGTCTGCCTTATTAAGTTGGAGACTACACAGATCTTGTAAGACAAGTCATCAAATCCTAATGTACACAGATCAAGACGTTCACAGCAAATAAGAGCTGTTTCAGAAATCTATATTCAAGACAAAATTTGTAGTATGTATTTGGAAATAAAAAAATTAAGATGTAGCATAACCGTCTAACTTAAAAACAATCCTTTTTATTTAAGTCTCCTTGTAAGTTCTAGTGAAGTAAAAGTAACAATCTTAGATGTAGTGATTACCAAACTTTGGTTCTCCCGGTGTCTTGGGCTTCAGTTCCCAGAAACCCTTGCCAGGTTGGCCAACAGTCTGGAATTCTGGGAGCTCAAATCCAAAAATCTGGAGGACTGAAATTTGGGAATCACTGAGTAATATTGCCACAAGAATGGAAGCATCTCATAATAAATACGTTTCTTTCAACTCAGTTGTTCAGACTCCAGTCCACTTCTTCAGATGCAGTTGAGTGAAATAACATGAAAGCACATGCTGCAATAAATTGGTTACTCTTACAGGCTCCACAAGACTCCTTCCTTCTTTCCAAACTGAAACAGGCAAACACAGCTATCTCTCTGAGAACTGCCACAAAAGATTCACGGATCTTGTACTCTGAAAATGAGGTAATGTGGAAAGCAGCTTTTTATTTCCAGAGCGCTTATTTCAGAGGAGTCCTTGTAAAACCAGTGAGTCTACTCTGGAATGAGGCTCTAATGGGAGAAAAGGGAAGGTCCTCTTACCATCATGGGCTACCAGGAGCACAACTGAGGTTGCCTCCTCCTGGGCTGAATCACCTGCCTCACTCAAGCTGCCTAGTCTGTCAAGTGTTAGCAAGACCAGCAACCCAGATTCCAGAAGGAGCTGATTTTGGCTGCATCCACACTACAGAAGCAATCCAGTTTAACACCATTTTACCTGCCATGGCTCAATGCTATGGAATTCTGGGAAATGTAGTTTGTTGTGGGACCAGAGTGGATGCTCTCTATAACTTTTATCATCCTTGGCTGCATCTACACTGCCGAATCAATGTAGTTCGACACTGCTTTAACTGCTGTGGCACTCTGGGATTTATAATTTTGTGAGACATTTAGCCTTCTCTGTCAGAAAGCTCTGATGCCCCAACAAACTCCATTTCCCAGAATTCCATAGCATTGAGCCATGGCCGTTAAAGTGCGTTCAAACCGCACTGTGGAGGCAGCAAGAAGCCCAGAAATTAGCGAAGCAGCCCAATGCTGGTATGCACTAGAGCAGGGGTAGGCAACCCAAGGCCCGGGGGCCGGATGTGGCCCCCCGAGGCCTTTGGACCGCCCCCAGGCCGGTCCTGCCGCCACCGCCGCCCCCCGCTGCCACAGCCGCCCGCTATGATGATATTGATTATTGTTGTTATTACTTGTTCTTGGGGTTTTTCTTGGCAAAATCTCCACAGGGGTTTTGCCATGGCTTTTCTGGGGCTGAGAGAGTGTGCATGCATATTTTTTTTTTAAAAATTTAAAATATATTTTTATTTATTTATTTATTTATTTTTGGTGCTTCGGCCCCCCAATTGTCTGAGGGACAGTAACCCGCCCCCGGCTCAAAAAGGTTGCCTATCCCTGCACTAGAGCATCATGCAGAAACTGGAGGGGATGAGAAGAAGAAGAGAATGAGGGAAGAGGAAAAGAGTAGGGGAAATACAAGAGAAGGATGGGAATGGGGGGAGAGAGAGAAACATTAAGCATTAAGCCCCCTTGCAGACCTTTCAGTGAATGGCGTTCAGCGTCTCCAGCCTTTCTCTCTTCAGCTTGTTTTTGATCGCCTCTTCGGTGCTTCGTTGCGATGGCGGGAGACGGAGAGATGTGGATGCTCAGTCTCCGCTTCTCTCCGCCTGCCTTCCTCTTTCCTTAAAAATTCAATTTTCTTTTAAGAAGCCAAGGAGGAGGAGTGCAGTGGGCCCTTGGTATCCGCTGGGGTTTGGTCCCAGGACCCCCGTGGATACCCAAATCTGTGGATGCTCAAGTCCATTACATACTATGGCACAGTAAAAGGGTGCCCCTTATATAAAAGGTCAAAACCAAGGTCCGCTTATTGGCGTTTATATCTCTTTTTAAGATTATTTTCAAGCGTGGGTGCTTGACTCCATGCATGGATGAAGAGGGACGACTCTATAACTCCCGCGCTAATATTAAACAGAGAGAGAAACCCTTCATAACCGAGAAATCTTGTAGCACCTTTGAGACTAACAAAAGAAATTGGCAGCATGGGCTTTCGTACACTTCAGTCTACTTCCTGGAATGGAGGCCAGGCGTAGACACACACACACATACACACACACACACATATATATATGGATGTCAATTCAAATTACAAATCCTTTGTGCAGGAAGAGGGAGGGGGTGGATGGATGGATGGAGTCCCGATGGCCGGAGTCCCCCAAGTTCCCCCCTCTCCAGACGTGGTTTTCCTGGAGGGAAAGCGAGGAGGGAGAGCACGACGCCCCTTACCTGCCCTGGCTTTCCTGCCGGTCCAGTTTATGGGGAGCATCAAGGGAAATGGGGGGGGGGGGTCAAGCCCCGAGGGAAAATGGCAGAGCGCACAAGCAGCAGTCAGAAGTGCCCACTTTCTCCACACGCAGGGAGACCTCTTTTTGCTTCTTCCATCGCCTCCCTTCGACCTCCCGGGGGTGTCCTGCCTTGTGGGGCTCCCCACCCCATTCGCAAACATGCCCTCCCACTTCTGTGGGGTGAGGAGGACGAAGGCGCGCTCCCTTTTTCCCGCCTAGTCCACCTTTCCGCCCCTCCTGGCCATTCTCCTCTCTCTCCCTCTCTCTCTCTCTCTCTCTCTCACACACACACACACACACACACACCCTTCCCGCCCGAAGGGGAGCAGCTGAGGAGAAAGAGCAGGAGGCCAGGGAGTTTTCCTTAGGGGTCCTCCTCCAAAGGGTCGGTCCCGCACCTTTCCAGCCACCGTCCTGCACCTGTCCCCAGCCAGCCAGCCAGCCAGCCAGCCAGCCAGCCAGCCTTCCTCCTCCTCCTCCTCCTCCCTCACCTTCTCAGCCGTGTGTGTGTGTGTGTGTGTGTGTGTATACACGCCTGCGTGAGCGCGCCCCCGCCTGTCGTCGTGTTTGGAGAGAAGGAGGAAAGCGCTCTTTGCCGCTGCTGTGACTGACTCGTCCGCCTGCTTTCCTTCCTTCCTTCCTTCCTTCCTTCCTTCCTTCCCGCCCGGCGGTCAGTGGAAAGAGCAGCACCGGAGGAACCGTGGCCGGACTCTCCTCCGCCCAGGGCCCACTCAGAGCCCACTCAGGAGCAGCTCCGCCCCGGAGCACTTTCCAAACTCCGCGCCCAAGAGGAGCCAAAGCACAGCTGCTTTTGGGGAGAGGGAGAAGGGAGCCGGAGCGACCTCCCCATCCCAGGGCTTTTGGGGGTGCGAGGCCCGGAGCCTCCCTTGGCCTGGGAAGAACGGGGGGCGGGTGAGTGGGCAATGGCGGCCCCGCAGAGACACCGCTGACCGCTGCCTTGGCTCTCCCTGGCCAGAGTGGACTTCCAGCCTCCTCCTCCTCCTCCTCCTCTTCGCCGCTGGCCCCTTGGCCGGAGGAGGGGGGCTGGTGGTGGGGCGTCGCGGCCGGACTGGCGCTGCTGGGGCTCCTCTGCCGCCGCCGCCGCCTCCTGGTCCTCCTGGTCCTCTTGGTGGTCAGCCGGGCTCTTGGGTCCAGCCCCGCGAGGGCCCCGAGGCCGGAGGGGGTGGCCCCCTTGGCGTCCCTCCAGGCCGGCCCGGCCATGGAGGCCCCGGCGGCGGAGAACCCGAGCAAGGCGGCGGAGTACCTCAAGGAGCTCAACAAGATCATCGAGACGCAGCAGGAGCTGCTGGAGAAGCAGAAGCTCCGCATCGACGAGCTCGAGCAGCAAGTGGCCACGCTGCACCGCCAGAACGCCCGCCTGCAGGACGAGCACCGCCGGCACCTGGCCGCCTGCAAGATGCTCCTCCTGCAGCAGCCGCCACCGCCACCGCCACAGCCGCAGCCACCCCTGGGGACCCCACCGCCGCTGCCCCTGCCGCCTCTGGGGGACAGCCAGGAACATGCCAAGGATGACAACAGGTAAGGCAGAGAGAGGGCTTGTGTCTTTCCGGGGGCGGGAGGCTGGTGGCCAAAGATGCTCGCCATCATCTGTGAGCTGGCTGGCTCCAAAACATAAGCAAACATCCCGTGAAACATCCCATGGGTCTGGGGAGGTTCAGCTAGAAAGACTCGAGAACTCTTTTGGGGATTTTGGGCGCACTCTCTCGACCCACGCCGCTGGGACAAACCTGAGGCGCACAAGGCGGGGAGGAGGAGGGTTCCCTTGTGCATCTCTCGGGTTAGCCAAGTGAAATCTCAACCTCTGGGGTTAACTCTTAGATCCCTACCTCTACAGTTAACTATCACATATCTACCTCTGGGGTGAGCTAAACCAAATCCCTACCTCGGAGTGTGGTGGAGTCTCCTTCTCTGGAGGTCTTGGAACAGAGGCTGGATGGTCATCTGTCGGGGGTACTTTGACTGTGTCTTCCTGCATGGCAGGGGGATCGACTGGATGGCCCTTGAGGTCTCTTCCAACTCTAGGATTCTATGATTCTCTGGGGTTAGCTAAACGAAATCCCTGGCTAAATCAAACCTCTCGCTCTGGGGTTAGCTAAATCCAAGGCTCCCCCCGTGTGGGATGGGTTCAGCTTTTCCCCTGGCTCTCTTTCGGACTTGGGAGCCGATGGTGGTGGTGCTGGGGCGGGGGGGGACGCAATTGGGGAAAGACTCGCGCTTGCTTCTCTTTGGCACCCGACATCGGCTTATATAGCTGCGGTAGCAGAACTGGCTGGCAGCCGAAGCCTTCGAGTAATCTGCTCTCGGTCTGTCTTTCCTTTTCCCTTTTGGTCCCAAGAGGCTTGCTTCGGAGTCCCTAAGCCTTGGAGGGAGGAGGGCTCGCCTGCTGCAGAGGGAATAATGGGGCCAGGCTGAAAGGGAGCTATCTGCTGAGCCCAGAGGCCAAGGGGGAGAAGGAGGGGTTTGGCAAAGGGGCTCCGGTGCAGAAGTGCCCCCCCCCCCGCCTTTGGGGCCAGCCAGAGAAGGGCTGGTTGTTGGCCTCTCTCCTCCCAAGGCAAGCTGGCATCTGGAGGCTGGGAAGTGGCCTGAGCAAGCTGCCCATGGAAGTGACAGAAAGAGGGCCAGTAAACATTGGCAGGGGGCCACTGGTTCCAATGTAAACTTGTTGAGCTCCAGGAACCTGTTTGCTCTCAATCTCTGGGTCTATTTCTAGCGTGCTTTACTCGTTAATTAATCGTGGACTGCTTATTCCGTATGGGGAGCTGCTTAAGTGCATTACTGCTTAAAGGAAGGCCAATTCGGGAGTCGTTAAAGAGCTACACCTCTCTATCTCTGGTTAGCCGCTTAAAATAGACGTTCTTTAAGCAAGGATGGTGAAACCTGTTTCTTAATTGAAGTTCACGGCATGGAAGGTTTAAAGGGCTTCTACCTGGCTCTTGTGACTCTTCTTGACAGAGTAAAACTTATGGGTCCTTTGGGATGGGGAGAGACTTTATACCCAGCAGTTTATTTATTGCAGCATAGCTAGAAAGAATTGTTTCTCTCATCTAGAGCTGCAGTAAGTTTTTAAGTATGCTGTAAGTCTTTGCAATTAATAGGATGACAGATCTAAAGTAACTAATAATAAAGTATTTAACCCACGAAAGCAGGCAAAGTTTGGGGTAAAACTGAGGTGCACAGATGCATTGATACAAGTACTATAAATCTCAGTAGTAGAGTTCATCCCTTAGTGTTTGCTTTTAAAGGGAAAGCTTTCAAACATTGCTTTCAAAGGGGCAGAATCAACTGATCATATGCAAAGCTGTTTTTCAACCAGGGAGCTTACCTCATTGTGGATTACAGAGAACCATGGTGTTGTTTTTTATACTTGCTATTATTCATTACTCAGTGTGACATCCCAGAATGACAAGTCTGCATTTGACATGCTGTTTCTTCAGTCTGCACAGTGCAGAAACATGTTCAAGTGACTTCATTTTCCATCTTGTGTCCATCCCATCAAAATTCTGCTTTTTCTTTCTTTTTCTTTTTTTTCTAGTGGTGGTGTTTTGTCTGACACTATCTGTTCAAGAAAGTGTGACTTGGAAGAAAGTGTGTTGCCACTAGCTTTAAAAAATGGGCTGGAAACATTCAGTTGACTTGAAAAAACACTGAAGATAAATCCTTTGAAAGAAATGAGCTTGTAAAAGGGTGGTTTATAGGGCATATGTTGCTGTTCAGGAAGCACATCTCCTGCTTTCATAACAAGTGGTCTGGCTTCAATAACTCATTTTTTAATTGTCTGGTTGTACACAGTAATTCTATGAATAAAGTCTGAGAGCTGATCCGATATGTGTGCTGAAACAGCCCTCCTTTATACTCCAGGTATTCTCTTTCCAAGTGACATACCTGACATAACATAAACAGTTTGCCATTTTTTTTGATAAAGTATTTCTCTTGACTGTTTGAGGGAGCAGTCTATCAGCTACAGCCTTGACGACTCAGTCTTTTTAAGTCACTAAGTGGATTTGATGTTGGGATCAGAATTAATCTGGGATATTTATGGAATAGTTATAATCGCTCTGAGGTATAGTCTGAAGGGCTCGTTGGGAAAGTTCAGCTTTACCAGGCTTCTTCAGTCCTGTCCAACACGTAGAAGCTGAGCTCGGTGAGGGTGGGGGCTCTTTGATGATGTGAGTGCATCATTAGAAGACATAAGGATTTAGGCAAGAAATGCCCACTCTCCTTCTAACTGTCAGCCGGCCATCCTTGTTGAGCCATCATAGATTGCTAGGAGCTGCCCTTTCCTGTCTATGCATGAGGCAACCTGCTGGCATTAATGCATCCATCTGCTAGTGTTTTATACATAACATAACTTTTTCTAGTCTAGTGTTTATAATGATGGCAACAAGAACCACTGTAACACCTCTCCCCTCCCACCACCAGTAACTGTAATAAAAGAAACCTTGGCTGCTTTTGCCTGTGCATTTTGCCATAGACTTTACATTTAGACTTCCAAGTTGTCTTCCTAGTTAACTAGTTTTATTTATGTTAAGGATCATATTAACTTAGAATGTGGAAAGTTCCCAACTTGATTTTGTTATTCTTTTGTAGACTGTCTCTGACCACAGGTCTAGTTACTCTGTATTCAGAGTATCCCCCCCCCCCCAAAAAAAAATCCTAATACTAATGTTGAAATTGGTGTACATGCCATAGCTTCCTGTTCATTAAAGCATCCCCTCTCCTTTCTGGCAATACATTCAGACAAGCAAGCATGCCCACTGAAAGACATTGCATATTTTAGCACTCAGAGTTGCAACAGGAGCACATGAACCATACCTTGATGTTACACAGCCTTTCTACCAAAGCATTTAAGCAATAATACCCTACAAATTAAGATACATGATACAAAAGGAATAGGGAGGGGAAAAAAGAAGAAACAAATTTGGGTACCAACTCTTCCCTGTTGTTATTATGTAATGGAATTATGTAACCATGAACTGCCAAAGACAGTTTTTTTGGGGGATAATCCAAATGGGAGTTGGTCATAGCAGGAAGCATCATGCTATGAATGTGGCTAGGTGTCCAAATGATTGTAGATGGATACAGCAACACTCTGTTTTATTATTATTATTTTTAAAAAGATTCCTCATTAGTTCATAAAAGCTTGTCAGTTCTTTAAAATGTATGTATTAACATCTTCTATTTTTTTTAAAAAAATAGACAAATTGTGCAAATTGAGTCCACTTTAAGGGTTAGGGTTAGTGCTAGGGAATCATGGGAATTGTTTTTTTTCTGAGACATTGAGCCTTCTCTGTCAGAGAGCTCTGGTGCCACAATAAAATACAGTTCCCATGATTCCTTAACTCTAATCCTAACCCTTAAAGTGGACTCAATTTGCACTATTTCTAGCAGTCTGCAAAGGCCCATAAGACTCTTCCAAACACAGAGAAAGAACCCAATGTTTTTGTGTTTTTTTAATGCTCCCTACTCAACTTCTTGCAAAGCTCAGGCAAAAGTTTGTAGATTTTACAACCATTGCAAAAATGTTACCACTGTGCAGATCCATGGCCTAAATAGTAGATGGAATCATTCACCCTGTAAAAGCGCAATGAGGAGCATGTGGTTGTCCACATGTTGTTGGAGTGCAACTACCATCATTCCCCACCAACTGGGTTTTATAGGAGTTGCAGCTCAGCAACAGCTAGACGGCCAGACATTCCCCCTCCCCACCCTTAGGTCCTGGGGTACTTCTTGATCCTGCATTGTAATTAAGAGGAACAAATATCCTCAAGACTCAGTGCCCAGTTGTCTATAATTACCCATGTTCTGGCAAACTTCCATGTAGATTTACACAACACATTCTGTGTGGAGCTGCCTTTAAAATGATTCAGAAACTCTGGTTGATCTAAGATTGGGGTGCTAGTTTACTGCTGGGCCTAGACAATTGGAGCATATTAAATCTGTGATTTGTCAACTGCGCTGACTGCCAGTTTGTTTCTGAGGACGTTATCACATGTGGGCCAGAAAGCGATAATAAAGTGGAAATGAGGCATTCCGAAAATAAATGGAAAATAAACCTTGATTCCGCAAATGGCTTTCACAAGTAATTACCTTAATTGCAAAATTAAAGTAAGCGCATTTAACGTTCACACACAAGTGAGAAAAGCCCGTAAATGTACTAGAAATGAGCTTCTTGCACATGCGCAGATAGAGGAATGCTCGCTGGAACCATTGGAACAGCAGGGAAATGCTCCCAAATGCGCATTTGCTTTTCACATTACGGTAAATGCAAAATTACCTTAATTTCGCATTTGCATTTCCTCCAAACAACTGAATTTCAAAAAATCTCGGTTAACACAAGTTTCTGTCCACTTTCTGTCCAGTTTCTGTGCAACGTCGTGTGAAAACGCGAGGTACAAATCCAGTTTCTGTTTGGGATTTGTGTAGATTAACCAGCAGATTTGCCCCCATGTGATAACGTCCTGAGTCTGGTGGCACAGTGGTTAAATGCCCATACTGCAGCCACTCACTCATAAACCACGAGGTTGCGAGTTCAATACTAGCCAGGGCTCAGGCTTGACTCAGGCCTGCATCCTTCCAAGGTCGCTAAAATGAGCACTCAGCTTGTTGGGGGCAATTAGCTTACAGTTGTAAACTGCTTAGAGACTGCATAATATCGTATGAAGTGGTATATAAATGAAGCTGCTATTGCTATTGCTAATTTGAAGTGCTGACTGTACACTTTAAAGCCCTTATCTACTTGGAATCAAGTTACCACATGACCCTGAAAGAGCTACCACCTGGCCTCCATTCTGATCATTACTACAAGAGGCCCCATAAGAAAACAAAGTAAGCAAGTAATTAATAGGGTGAACGCCTTTTTAGTAGTGGCAGTCCAGTTATAGAAGTTTGCTAGGTGCCACCTGATTGTCTTTTCAGCATTACATGAATAATGTTATGTTCATCCAAGTCTTCTAAATAACTTATATAGCTGTGATTCTCAATGTGTGTGTGGTACCACCCCCCGGGAGTGATGGAAGGATCCCGGGAGACAATGAGGGAAAAGGGGGTAATGGGTGCCTTCAAAGTACATAAGAAACAAGGGGAATGAGTGGAAATGGGGGTTGCATGAAATTTCTTTTTTCAGGATCCCTTAAAATCATCATGTGGTCTTGCTGATTGCTTCTTATGCCTCCTGTTCTTCACCTGCCTGTATGAGCCCACTCCCTTAGCTAGATTTTCATTGGTAGTGGTGGCTGCGATTGGAAAACTCTTGTGGGGCTTGAGTGCAGGGCATTGCTTCTATGGCTTGGAGTGGCACCATTTTGGGACAGACTGATTGGAATGAGGAGTTAGAACACATGGTGTTGGGAAGAAGCAGAGGCAAAAAGGAGCTTTCATATTTGGGACCCTGCTTAAGTTTTGTGAGCTTTGCTGAAACTTTCCTGGAAGACTGGAGTATCACTGCTGCTCCACTTTATTTCCTCAGAAGGTTTGTGGGGAAAGCAAGTCTATAGGGAAGGAGAGGGAGGAGTATCTGGGGTTGATTCTTGTAAAAAAAGTCCTTCGCCTTGGAACAGTTCCTGAAGTTAAAATCTTTCCTTTCCTCGTCCTCACCAGTCTCCAATCTAGTGCAAGTGGTCTCTATAAACCTGTTACACACAGTGTCTGTGCCCCTCTCCTCTTGGATGAAGAAGGATTGAGAGTCCTTCCTCACTGAAAAAAGGCTTCTGCCTTTGCACCCAGTCACCTTGGGAGCAGCAACTGAGATGCCTCATACCCTTGCTGGCTTTAGCCATAAGACCAACATGGGCAAGAAGCTTGTTGGTCACTGCTCATCCTAGCTGCTCAGTCACTGTTCCCAAAGTGACTGGGTGTAAAGGGAGCAGCAAGTGAAAGTGGTTGTTTTGAATTTGCAGTAGAAAAATAGACCTAATATCAAGAAGTAGGCATTGAGAGGCAATAGGCATTAGGAGAGTTGTCACCAAGAGGAAAGGGGGCAATAGTCAAAAAGGTTTGGGGACTGCTGTCGTATAGTCTAAGCCTCTCAGTTTTAACATCTGTGGTTTTAATGTTGAGACCCATTTAATAATGTTTTGGTGTCCAATTTGATGTTGCGCTTGGCTTTGTGTTATACAGTTGGTCCTTCCCAACCACGAGCTTGCCATCTGCAGATTGGAGCATCTGTGGATGGCCGCACCCCATTCTCGGCAATGGTGGCATGTGTATGTGGCTGCACCACCACTGGGAAGAACTGGACTGGAGGTCCTGTGGGGGGGTTGGGGGGTTTGGGGGTTTGTTTTTTTGTTGTTTTTTGCCATCCATGTGTGTGTGTGTCCGTCCAGAATGGAACCCCAGCTGATATGAAGGGCAAACTGTATTTTCTGTCTTAATTGTTTTGGGGTATATTTCTTTTTTTATTAATATGTTTATTAAATTACAATTTAATAAATTACAACAAATCAACATATATCTTACAATATATATATGACATACCATTACCGGTACATTTAACCCCCCTCCATTCTAATCTCAATATATTCATCAGCAGTTATTAAACAGCATTACCTTACTTAATTTTATCTATTGTAAAACATATACTCATTTTTGTCCTATTCTAAAACACTAGACATATAACTTCTTTCTTCCTTTGGGGTTTATTTCAAGCTGCCCAGAGAACTTGTGTATTATGGAGCAACATATAAACTTCATAAATAAACTAATATATTTACAAAAACAAAGAACAAACATGCTTGTGGTAATCGTCACAATGTGAAAAAAATGTGTACAGTATTTCATTGTACATGGCTTACGTACAGCTTTTATCCTCATTTCATGCAAAAGTGTTGTTGTTATTGTTGCTGTTGTACTTATTTGTATTCTGCTCCATCCCCAAAACTGGAACTCAGAGTGGCTTTAAAAAACCATACAATTAAAAGCATAGAAAACAGGTGCATTAAAAAGGAATTAAATTATTACAATGTTAAAATGGATAGCTATTAAAAGAATAAAATACATTTTAAAAAAAGAAAACTGTATAAAACATGAAACAACATCCCAAGCTAGTCCTTAGAAACATTCTGTTTAAAAAGCCTGTGTGAACAGGTAGGTCTTAGCCTTCCAGCAGAAGGCCAACAAGGAAGGAGCCATTCTGGTCTCCCTGAGAAGGGAGTTCCAGAGTCTAGGGGCAGCCACAGAGAAGGCCCTCTCCGTGTATGGGATGCATAACCGCAAGAGTGAAAGATGCAAGAGGATTTCTCTCTCCAGCCCCCTCCCCCCCCCAAAAAAAATTGATCTTTCACTGCAGGAGGCCACACTAGAGATGTATGTCTCGCATATCAGCAGTGTGTTCTTAATTCCAAGATAAGGTAGAGATCCTTTTATTCTGTTCTTGGGACCAATAATGAAATGGTAATTTTCTTTTAGTGATACTAGAGCCAGAGCAGGAGTGAGTGAGAGGCCCGTTCAACTTTCTCTTGACATTTAATTTTCATGCCAGTTAGAGTAGTCTCTCCTAATCCCCACTGAGGTATAAAAAACTCTGATTAGAAAGAGATGGCACAATAATATAACCCTGTTGTTGTTGTTGTTGTTGTTGTTGTTCTTTTTGTTTGTGTCTGTTGTTTTGTTAAATCTTAAATGCCATTTTTAAGACAGTTTTAATGGGAAAACAATATATCTCTGCTATAGCCTTGGCAGTTAGCAGTTTTTGGCAAGGAGTCAAGTGGGTTTGCAAGTAAGGAAAGATGTAGTTTGAAGGAAGCAGGCAAAGTATAGGAAACCCAACAGGGGACAACAGACATGCAATTAATTTGGACAACTTGTCTCTTAACCTGTACTTGAAAATGATAAATGGTTGAGCAGGGTGTTCTTGTCCTTGGTCACCAAGGGAGAAGAGAAATCTTCTTCAGTTGAGTGCTTATGTTTGTTTTCATGAGCTATAAGCAAAGTGCACGTTTGTTTGTTTTTTCTTCAAAGTTTCACCATCTACCAGCATTACAACTAGCATTTATATGGGGGGGGGGGGGGGGGGGGGGGAACCAGACCTGCAATTTAGTCTTAATAGTCATTATGTTTAATATGGATGTGCTGTATATGAAACCAGCCTGAATTTCAGCAAATGCATGGATTTTCTCTTTTAACACAATCTCTCAGGTAAAATAAGGCAAGTAACCACACACTTTCTGATTCCATTTGCTCCAAGTAAGAAATTCACATGGCTTTATTGTTAGGAGGAACATATAAGCACAATCCTGCCACTTAAAACTATCTGTTAGAAAGATATTTGCTATATATTGATTCCCTGTTATGAGGCAACAGAATATCTAAGAGAAACCAAGACATAGGTCCAAAACACATTGCAAAAATAATCCAATTTGAGAACGCTTTAACTGTCTTGGCTCAGTGCTAGGGAATCCTGGGAATTGTAGTTTATTGTGGCACCAGAGCTCTCTGACAGAGGAGGTTAAATGTCTCACAAGACTACAGTTCTCAGAATTCTCAAGTCAGGGCAGTTAAAATGATCTCAAACTGGATTATTGCTGCAATGTGTTTTGGACCATACTGAATGACCCCTTATATTTAAAATATATTACTGCATAATACTATTTAGTACTTTACTTTCTAACCAAAACCACTTTAAAAGTGGAAGTCTCCCTTTAACCAGAGATTTGCCACACACACCTGTAGTAACTTGAGGGGGAAATGTAGTTTCCCAGTAATGATGTATTGTTATTAGCCGTTCCTACTATCCAAAAGTTTGAGGCCTTTACAAAAGACTTGATTCTGGTAGCGATTAAAATTGCTAGAAATTGCTTTAATTCCACACAGCCACATGCACTTTTGGACTCTCTGTAGAGGTGTTGCTATACAGATTGTCTTGCTGAGGGTCTGCATGTACTTGGAAGTTCAGCACTGCACCACTAAGCCCTATTTCCTCCAAATGGCAACAAAGCAATTTATGAAATAATATAATTTCAGATAAATTTTTATTACTGCTTAAAAATGTCGATAGTGGCATTTCATAGTTTCCCAGCTAAATATCAGCTGGTTTGCCAAGTATCTTCTGACTTTTCTTTCATTGACAGTATGCTTGGAAGTACTTGTTTAGTTTAAATGACAGAACTGAATTGAACACTTTTTAAAAGCTGATTTCATTACTGGTTATGTTTATTGAAATGAAATGAGTTGTCTCTTTAGCGAACATGAAAACAGTATGGAGGCAACTTAAAACTACCTGGTCATATGAGGTTCTGTAATCAACAGGCTGTTGCATCAGTTGCTGATTTTACAAGCCACAATAAGCAACTTGTTCTCTGGGGAATGTTCCACACATTACCTTTTTCAGTTCTGCAGATATTTTTGATAAACAAGGCTTGATAACATCTGATACTTGTTTTGTGTGAATGAGCTATCACAGATATTGATACAATCATGCTATTCAATGTTACATCTTATGTGACTTATAGAAAGTATTGGTTCACTTGTTTAGCTGTCAGTCATAAAGTATAAAGTAATCAAGTGAAATATGCACATTTATAATTAGCTGAGCTAAATTATTGTCTTTATGTTGTTGCAAACTGATTACTTCTCTGAAACTTGATTTTGGTGGCAAGTTGTCTCTCAGTGTATTCCGTTCCGACTTTATAGTTGAGTTTCTTCAGCCATTATCACAAATCTCACAGTGACCAAAACACCAATTTTCTTTATAATCATCACTTCTTTTTACATTACCCATAAAAAATACAGGTCTGAAAGAGATGCTCAGAAAGAATTTAAGCTTGGTCTGTAAAATATTTTAAATTTCATACCAATCATACCAAAACCTAGTTAGTACATTCTTTTCCTGTGTGGAACACTGTATTTGAAGATATTGAATCTCAACTTCTTTTTACTGAAGAGTGAATAATTCTTGCTACTTCCATTCTTAAATGATGTGGGATTATTACAGTTGCACCAGATAATACCTTAGTTAAATGGGTATTCATATAGATGAAACAAGACAGTTTGGAAGAAAGGTCAATTACTGATGCATAAATGACATTAAAAATGCAAGGCATACTTTATCTTTTTATAAAGAAAGATAAAAGGAAATAAGGAAATTCATAAATATGTGTTTTATTTATTTTTAAATCTTTTGTATGGCTTTTAAATGATTTTATAATGTATAATGAGGATTTTTAATTGTGCTTAACATTTTATTGAATTATTTAAACTGATTCTGTTTGGAAGCTGCCTTGAGTCCCATTCTGGGAGAAAAACAGCATATAAATAAAATAAAAATAATAAAATTTTGAATTCATTTTTTGCAACATGCAGAGCCTGGCTCATCAACCATGCTGCTTATTTTTAAAGTTAGAAGTCTAAATCCAGTGCATATCAATGAAGTTGAGTTACCATTCAGCAGTTGATTCAATAGATGTACTCTGCTTGGGACTAAGAGTTGGTTTGGCCAGAATTAAAAATGAAAAGAGGGGTATCAGGTATTACCCACTGCTAAGGACTATACTTACTGAACCTCCTAGGAAGCACACATAGGCTTGCATAATAGTTTACAACAGCATCACAGGGCTTGCATAACCTTGAACAAAATGCCACCTTTACACAGTGTCTGAGAAAAAACATCTGCTTGTGTAATAATTAATACATGTATAATTAATTACATGTATAAAGTGAATAATTATTAATTAAAAAAATGAATACATGTATAAAGTGACAACATGCTTCTGGCTATAGACTGTTACATATTTCAGAAGCATCACTATCACTGTAGAATTCCCATTGGCTTGGAATGGAGCAGTGGGGAGGAACATGTAATATCTCACATTTAATAGGGACATGTCTCAAAATTGGCTTCAATCTGCCCCAGCTCTTATTCTGTCAGTCCTGTTTCACAGCATGTTATCCCCCCCCCCCTTAAAATAAAGAAGCCACACAGTTTTCTTTCAGTAATTTATGCTCCCGAAACTGCCCTTCACTTATCCATACTTTGGGAGCATCCTGTTTTCACTGTTGCAATTTCTTGTATGTGGAACTATCTCTATTCTCTGTTTTATTAGCATTGATGTTTCTATAGGTTTTTGTGGGTTTTGGGCTGCCTGAAAAACCCACAAAAATCTGTGGATGCCGGCTGTGAAAGCCTTCGACTTCACATTGATGTTTCTCTTGCTCCCAATAAAGTGGTAAAACCAAAAAGGTTCGTTGTAGTTCATGAGCTTGTAGGTTCATTTATAACAATTAATTAATTAATTCTGTTTATAATTCTGTTCATAGTAAACTGAACTTTACTATCACTATATCAAACATCATACTTTTATTTTAAGCAACATTGTATAATTGCATCATATTATGCGATTGAGCCCCTGTACCGGGAGAAAGGCAGTATATTATTATTATTATTATTATTATTATTATTATTATTATGATGCATGTTGTCCTAAAGTAACAAAATTATTTAAAATGTGTCATTTTTTCAACATTCCTAACAATTCCATTTTTTACCAAAAAAAAGTAGAAAAAAATCTCCCCACTCCCCACAGTTTCAAAATGTATGGAAATTTTGCATCTTCCTGGAACTGGATGGCTTGATTGTATTATTCCAAAGCTGTGAACTTTAAGATAAAACAAGGAGCTGTGAACATCCAGTTCACAGTGCTTATTTAACCTTAAAGCCTTTTTTTAGGACTCAACAGCAACAGTGCTAGAGGTAATATGATCTTAACTACCCTCAAGTTGAAGGTGACCCTATGAATAAGAGACTTCCAAGACACTGTCTTCAAAAACCCTGCTCAGGTCTTGCAGACTACAAGCTGTGGCTTCCTTGATTGACTCTGTCCATATGGATTGCATTCTTCCTCTTTTCCTACTGCCTTCTACCTTGCCAAGCATTATTGTCTTTTCTACAGAGACATGTCTTCTCATGATATGTCCAAAATAAAACAGTCTCTGTTTAATCATCTTGGCCTCTAGGGAGAGTAAGACTTGATTTGATCTAGGACCCATATATTTGTCAGTAGTACATGGTATCCTTAGATCTCTTCTCCATACAACATTTCAAATGAGTTGATTTTCTTCCTGTCACCTTTCTTCAGTTTTCACAGTCATACATAAAAAGGAGAAATACAATGGCATGAACAAAATTTCCCTACAATCTTTTATTCTGTTCTCCAGTTGCCTGTGAGTAACAAGAAGTCCTGTTTTTGTGTGCGAGATAAATTTCCTCCTAGACTCCAGCATTTAATTTTTCAGTTTCTTCTCCTTCTTCTTCTGTAGTTGGAGCATGGTTGGATTATGGTTATATTGATGGGTTTTCCCTGATGTGTTATTGATATGATTCAGTCAGACTTCACATTATATTGTTTGACTGCTTTTGCTACATCTCTAATTATAAATGGCACCCCTTTTCTTTTTAGATTTTCATTTCCTGAGTAAAACATTGTATAGGTATCTGACTTAAAATATTCAATTCCTATCCACTTTAGCTTGTCCACTCAAAGGGTTGCAATGCTTGTATGTTCCATTTCTTGTTTTACTATGTCTAGCTTGCCCTGTTTCATGGTTTTCATATTCCATGATCCTGTACTATGTGTTTTGCAGCTTCAGACTTTGCTTTCTCCTCTGAGCATGTCAACAGCTAAACGCCATTTCATCTTGAGTCCAGTTTCATCTTGGAAGTAGCCACAGCGCTACTTGTCCTTGTCTTCTGCTCTTCCCTAGTAGCTCATTGAGTACCTTCTGATCTGGGAGTCTCATCTCCTGGCACTATCTTGTTTCATTTTGGACTGTCTCATCAGAGGGTTTTCATGGTAAAGAACATTCATAGGGATTTATCATGCCTCCAGTATTAATAAGTATTAGCTATGGTGCCACTGCCATTGTCTCTGAGAGATCCTCTGCCATTGTTAACTCACTACTGCTGCTGTCCAGTTTGGCACACTTTGGTTACCACACAACCACACTTAGTTTGGTTCCTCAGGAAAAGACTGTCTGATATGGGAGACCCTGCCAGCAGCATTGCTGCCGGCAGCAATAGCCTCCTGCCTCACAGAAGCACACAATCCCATCACCACAGAAAGGAAGTGCCATTGATGGGACCTGTAAAACTAGCTCCTGTGTGTATCCTCCACCCAGATTTTGAGATTATCCTTAGGGGTTCTTGTTTTGTTGCTTTTGCCAAGTGTGCTACAGAGAATAGCTACTGAGGACAAGAATGTTTTGGTGGTGGCACCATAGCCATGAAGTATTCTCCCCAAAGAGGCACAAATGATGCCTATTCCAATCTGAGGTGAAGATATTTTTATTTCCCCATACCTTAAGATTTCTTCTGAGATTTTAAACTTGTTCTCTCCTATTCATTCTGGTAAATATTTCTTTAGATTGTTTGGAGAGTTAGCTTTTTCTCTGCTGTGGGGGTTTTCTATTTCACGTTTACTGTGTTTACAGTGGTAATGTGATATTTTATTATATATTGCTCTAGTATCTTGCTGTTGGTCAGGTTATAAATATAGCTAGGACTGTAAATAAATACTTGACTCATCCTTGAAACACCCAACACCCTTAAGAAATGAACTGAGTTCTCATTTCATCTAACCAGAAAAAAGAGACCGCCTCAGAATTCCATAAAATGAATCTGATATCACTGAAGCTGTGCAGTTCACATGATACTTTGTAAAATTTGCTTTCTAGGGTTGTCATGACTTTTAGCCAAAGGTGGGAATCATATGGTCGGTAGGCTGAGCACAGCCATTTTGCCTCCATTCTCACCACCAACCAACAGTGCATAGTTCTGTAATAAAACAAATATTCCACATACACTTTATTTTGAACCAGCCCCCCCCCCAACCATTTCTCCCCCTGAAAACCATAATTTACCTTCTGGTCAGTTCCAGTTTTGTCAGAAGGGGTAGGTACAACCCTTATGGTGGCAGTTAAGCTACCTCTGTCTTAAGCCCTCAGTATTGTTCTGGATATTAACTTTCTTTCCTCTAATACAACATATCAGTATACTACTTCCCTTGTAAATAAAACATGAAGGTACGGTAATTCCATAGTGAAAAAAGTCTTTTTACTCTCTGGGCAATTTCAGAATCCCCATGGGCAAACCATATACCAAACTATTTACTTACAGTCCTGCTTCACTTAGTTCAAATGTAGTAAGTAAATGACTATACAATTAACCTGAGAATAAACAAAGGGAGGGTGTTGATTGTGAGCCCTTTATTAGAAGTAATGATCTAATATAGGGCAATAACAGTAGATGTTCCTTGCTAAAAAGAGCTGAAACATTGTTTCCTAGAGTTAGGAAAGCAAGACAATAGCTTCCAGGGGTCAGCCTCTATTTTCGATTACAATGCACAAGCAAAAGCTGGCAAATAGGGGTTAAGAGAAATTGGTATTAAAAGAAACAGTTGAAAAGGCTTGGTCCTGCTCCAAAGATCTTCCAGCAATTGCAAGGGGGAGAGGTTGGAATGATAAAGGTGCTTCTTCTTATTACAACTGTGATATTATTACAGCTGTGATATTTAACTTACAAATCTAAGCACTGATGATGATTTCCTTGATTTTCTGTAAAGCGGAGAAGGCCAAGTATAGCCCTCCAAATGCAGCTCCCAGCATTCCTGACTATTTGTGGTGTTGGATGGGGCTAATGGAAGTTAAAGTCCAGCTTTGCTCACTCCTGCTCTAAAGTTGAAAAGGTACCTGAGCCTTCTTCAAGTGACGTAGAGGGTCTTTAGGAAGAAAAAATTAAAACACATAAATTGATTCTACCTAAAAGGTTTGAATCAAGATGATGTCACTACCTTGAAAAGAAACTGATAATTTTCCTTCACTTTGTACCTCCCCTTTGTCCTGCTGCTTTTTCTGAATAAAAAGAGAAGGCATGGTCTTGACTGCAGCAAGTAACACATTTATAATGCATACAGATGAAAGCATAATTTCAGCAGTGAATATACTAAGAGCCATAGCATATAGCAAATGACACAGTGTTGGTATTGTCTAAATCAATTGAGGCTTACAAATCAGTACCTTAAAATTAATTTAACAGTGTTCTTATCTAAAGAATGCCTCCCAGCTTATGAAATTAGTTTATGGTTCACATGTCACCATTAGTACTAAGTGCTAGCCTTACTCACAGTCTGAGAGACCACATTGCATGAACAGGGTGATGGCAAAGCAGACTCAGGAACTGGATGTTCCTACTGCCTTCTTGATTTAAAAAAAAAAAAAGGTGTCAGTATTACAGCTGTCATTCTGCCTCATGTCTTTCCCCCTAAGAGGTTGGACATATGCCCCTTCAAGTACTGTGTGTGTGCCTGAGGATATGCCTAGGGTTCCCTAGAATCCTTGGTATCTTTGATGATGTCAGTACATCAAACCAGAAACATTAGAAAATGGTAAACATTACAAATGCAGTGTAATTAAACATAATCTTGCCTAGTTTTGTGTAAGCATTATGGGCATAATCCAGTGGGGGGGGGAGGGGAATTAATATGGCTTTGCATGGGCTAGCCCATAAAAGTGCTCGTTTCCCAGGTTGGGGAGTTGTTGTTGTTTTTAGAAAAAACACACAACAACAACCAAAACCTGTTGCTTTTTGTTTAAAACAGATTTTTTTGTATTAATGTTTTAATGAAAAATTTGAATCCTGCTTATTATATGAATACTGTGAAACACTGTTTTATGTATTAGAAAGTTTGATCAGCCACATTTTAATGCTTTCGAATATTAATAATCCAAATACATTTGGCACTGATACAATTTACATCTTTTAATAAAATTAAATGCAAAAATAACAGATCAACATTAATATCATACCTTCATCACCACTGTTGGTTTCTTTGCATTTTTCTAAATGATTCTTCATTCTTAGCCTTCCAACTTATATATACACATTTCTTGCACTTGGCTTTACATATTTTTTTCTGCTCTCATTTTTTATTTCATCAAAACAGAGCCAAACTAAGGGCCTCTACAGATGGCCCTTTGAGCCGTCCTGGAGGCAGGGATGGGGAGAGGCAGCTGCACAGTGGCCGCCTCAACTGCTCCCCGAAGACGTCATCATGGCATGCACCATTACACACTGTCAGGACGTCCTCCTGGCACAGGGTCTTGGCGCGCTGTGCTGGAAAGGGCGCAGAAGAGCCACGCAGTGGCTCTTCGGGCACCCTATTTGCTGGCTCTGAAAGGAGCAGCATTTTGGCACTCCTTTCAGGGCTGGCAAGAGGGAGGATTGGGCTGAGCCATGGGGCAGCCTCGGCCCCAATCCTCCGCTTCCCAGGGCCGCCCTTCTGCACCCCTCCCCAAGTCTTTCTTCTTTCCTCTCATTTCACTGAATTGGTTCAGCTCACACAAATGAAGACCAAACACAGCAAGAAATAAATACCAGGGGTATTCATTTATAGTAGGCAAACTGGGAATTCCCCTACATAGGGAGATTTCCCAGCTGCTGACTTTGGGAATTATAATGACAAGTTGGTAGCTTATATTGGTAGCCTATATATTGGAGTATAGGACTATACCAATATAGAACTAAACCAGAAAATTAAGTAGGAAAATGTAGATCACAACTGACACCTAGGCTATAGTCAAAACCTCTGTCAAATTTGTTACTTGATGGAAGTTTCCCTGCACAAGGGCAACAAGGACTGCTGCTACACTGCAGAATTAATGGAGTTTGAAACATCTTTAACTGCCATGGTTCAATGCTATGCAAGCCTGGGATTCATGGTTTGTTGTGGCAACAGAGCTCTTTGACTACAAATCCCAGAATTCTATAACATTGAGCCATGGCAGTTAAAACAGTGTCAAACTACATTGATTCTGCTGTGTAGATACAGCCAAGGATGATAAAAGGCATAGAAAACAAAACATATGAGGAAAGGTTGAAGGAGCTGAGCATGTTCAGCTTGGTGAAAAGACTGAGGAGTGATATTGTCTTCTTTAAATACCCCAGGGGCTGCCACAAAGAGGAGGGTGCAGGTTTGTCTTCTGCTGTCTAAAGATAGAAATAAGTCTAACGGTTTGATGTTGCAGGATGGTAGATTTTTATTTTGATTGAACATTAGAAGGAACATTAGAAGGAACTTCTTGACAATGAGAGTGGTTCAGCATTGGAACCAATTACCTAGAGAGATGGTGGAGTCTCCTCCTCTGAATGTCTTCAAAAAGGGTCTGGACAGCTACCTGCTGGGGATACTTTAGCTGGAGATCCTGCGTTGAGCTAGAGGTTGGACTCAATGGCTATAGACTCTATGATTTTATTAAGGATATGCTTAAGTCTTTGTATCTCCTTTTGAAATCAGTAGCAGGTGCATGTGCTTCTCTTTGACTGATTATTATCATCCATGCGTTCACCATATATATTTAAATTAAATACACCGGCCTGTACTCTCCTCCCACAAACCTGAAAGAAACATAATTCACCCATGCGCTGATTATTGGCAGAATGGACTGCCTTCTCTCCATACAGCTGATGATCAGTAAAGTAAGTTGTGGGGGGAGAAATAATCCATTTTGAGGCCACTTTAACTGTCCTGGTTCAGTGCTAGGGAATCATGGGAATTGTAGTTTTTTTCTGAGACATTGAGCCTTCTCTGTCAGAGAGCTCTGGTGCCACAATAAACTACAATTCCTATGATTCCTTAGCACTGAGCCAGGACAGTTAAAGTGGTCTGAAACTGGATTATTTCTGGCAGTCAGTATAGGCCCTTTATCACCACTTTTAACAAAGGCATAAGCTATTGTAATATGTGTAATATTGTAAGTATCTGATGAAGAGAAAACCATACTTCTGAAAAGCATGTGCTCATGCCAATTTTTAGAAGAACAACCAGTGCTAAAAGGTACAGAAAATCATAATTTTGTGTGCGCCATACTTTTAATTCTCTTAGTTTGAATACATACCGTATTTGTCCTTCAGAGCTGAGTACTCAACAACTCAAGCTGATTTAATTGTATGGCAAGATACAAAGTGTGTATCTTTTAACTGATCTAAATATATTTCTTTTATATTGTACTATTTTATATTATACTACAGCTATTATACTATATTGAAGTTCAAATACAGAAAAGGCTACAAGCTAATGCAAAATGTAAGATTGATTGGTTGATGTTTTCCCCAGGCCTAATGGAATGAGTATTGGTATCTGCTGGGGTTTTGTTCCAGGACCTGCCATGGATACCAAAATCTGTGGATGCTTAAGTCCTATTATATACAATGGCAAAGTAGTTCCTTATATAAAATGGCAAAACCAATGTTTGCTTTTTTTTAATTAAAAAAATTAAGCTGTGGATGGTTGAATCTATTGATGCAGAATTCGTGAATACAGAGGGATGACTGTACTGTGAGCCTTTCAAGAATTTTTTAAAAAATAAAATAGAGTTGTACTCATGGTTCCATGCTGCTTGTGGTTCCAATGTTTAGATACTTCTAATTTGCTTTCCTAATGCCAATTTGCACATTAGCTGGTTGTTGCCAGTATGCTACTCCTGAATAGTTGACTTGTGTACCAGCAAGGTAAGATTTGTAATATGTGGACAAACTGCATGTCCCATCTTTTGGACTTTCTAATGCTAATAAACACATGCTCGTGATTACATATATAATGCAAACATTCCTAATTGCTGGTATAGTATCAGAAAGACAACAATAGGAGAGCAGACCTGTAATAGCTACCCATAGCTGAGAAATGATAAATGTTTTGGTTTCTATATTTGTAAATGTTGTGAAGCCTATACTGAATAAAATGTCTCTTTTTAAGGGGAAAAGAAGCTGCAAGATATCAAGAGGTTTTGCAAATGTCTTGGTTTTAGTAGCTGAGTGTAATTGGAATTCCTGCCCAGAGATGTAGACCTCTAAAAGCCATTTGGGATGAAGTCTCATAGCAAAAGCAAGCTCAGACTTGTTTCTGAAAACTTTGTAATCAGATCAACAAAACATGTCTGACTCAAAGGAGGCTATTTTTAGGGAGACATTTCTTTTAATGGCAGATGGTGGAAGCAGTGCCGAAAGTGAGATATTTGTGAAACTAGTTTTTAAATTGATATTTCCAAGGGAGGTAAATTATTAAATGTAAAATGTGATGAATTACTAAATTCTTGTCATAAACCCACATCACAAAAATGTGATTTCAACAAATACTATTTGAGGTTAAGAATGCTTTATCTATGTAATGGCCAAATGGTTTTAACTATATTAATTACAAGGATGATGATGGAGATCCCAGAAGGCAAAAAATGTTTCCAGAAAGATTATAACATGTGTAGTGAGTAATGGAACTGCATACTTACCTTGCCAAGTATCTTGTGCAGGCTAAGGTAATGTGCCTAATATTTAGCCTATAATTTGTTCAGGACTGAAATCTGCCCACAAATTATTAATGAACTGTATGTGTGTCAGTGAGGTGTAAACAGCCCCACTCACTAATAGCAGCCAGAATTACAATTAATGCACTTCCTTGAGGTCTCTATGGAAACAATGCTGCTGTCATCTTCATTCAGTAGAACACAGCAATAAACTGAAACTTCAGTCTGCAAAAACATGAACAGAGAAGAATTTCTCCTATCAAACTTTCTCTTTAATTAAAAACAACTACCCATCATTGCATTTGTCCATCATTCCTGAAATGGAACTTTTCAGTTCACTTTCAGAGTAGCACTTCTCTGTGAATTCTCCACATTCTCAGCTCTTCAAAACAGCATTCAAATTTTTCCTGTTTCCATTTGGCTAACACTGTAAATAATAATAATAATAATAATAATAATAATAATTTATACCCCGCTTAAATGAAAACAATCTAAGCGGCTTACATCAGTTAAAACCCCATACAACAAAATTCATACCCCAACCCACCCCCTTAAAACAATATTAAATGGCAAGATAATTAAAACAGGAATATAAACATTCCAACACAAATAAAACAAACATGAAAGTATAAAAATGTAAAAATTGGCCCTATCTAACTATATAACAGGCATGCTCTAGGTCAGCAGTTCCCTACCTGTGCTCTGTGGAGCCCTTAGGGCTCCGCAAGTCAAAAAGGTTAGGAACTCCTGCTCTAGGTTATAGCCTTTCCCCAATAGACCCTCTTTAGAGCACTCCATGAACTGCAGTTTGCTGGCTCTACCCAGGCTTGGCCAGCTTCTTGCTTCACAGTTCCTATTTGTTTGCTTATCCAAAATAAAATAAAATAAAATAAAATAAAAATGGTCATGTTCAGGTTTAACATGACATAATAGTTTCTCTTTCTTTTCTTTTTTTCTAAAAATAGCACTTAAGTAATATAAGTAAAAAGGCTTCCAGTAGTTTCCATAAGTACGTATTGGTTAAGTGATAACCAGAACCTTTATATATTCTGGCTTCAGTGGCAGTAATGGTTTGCTAAAATATACTGTCTTCTTTATGCAAAGGGATGTTATAGCATCTTTGAGACTAACTGAAAGAAAGTAGCTAGTAGCATGAGCTTTACTTTTTACACCCCAGCCCTGCCATTATCACTTATTACATTACTTTTGAAATATAACTTTGTTGTGATGTCATTTTCAAAAAAGGAGAGAGCAACTCATTACTTTTAATTTGTTACTTCAAGACTATGGATTTGCATTGACAAATAATTTCTGGATTTGAATTTTAGTAATATGTAAACATAGTTTGTAACACATGCTATATGATTTATCAGGCAGTGGTTCATACTCCCTCTGCTGGTTCATTAGCAATAATCTACTATTTTGAAGATATCTCTAATTTATTGTAATGTAAACATAGGATTGTTATATTTGATTTCTGTTTGGACAGTATCTAGCCCACTGAGGCATTTAAGTGACAGGTGGGAAATATTTAGGTTGTCGGTGACCTCCCAGAGGGCCCTTTCTGCTACCGCTCCCAGATTATAGAACGGCCTGCCGGACGAGATCTGTCTTATTTCCACCTTAAACATCTTTAAGAAGGCTGTTAAGACGGATCTCTTCTGGCAGGCCTTTCCTCTATAATTATCCCGGCCCAAAGAGTCAGATAACTCTCTCCCTTTGATGCTGCTGCTGACTATGCTGTATTGTTATGACGCTTGGTTTTATATGTTGTTTTATCTAATATTTTAAATTGTTCTAGTTTAATATTTTTTAAGGGGTGGGGGGTTGTAACTGGATGCATTTATCAATGTTTCTATTGTTGTAAGCCGCCCCGATTGCGTTGCAGAAGGGCGAGATAGAAATTATTATTATTATTATTATTATTATTATTATTATTATTATGTTGTTGTTGTTGTTGTTGTTGTTATTGCTTTCCAAAGTGTGTGTATTATGATGCCAATTCAGAGTAGGATAATGGAAGATAAAGCATATTGCCTCTAGCTCAATTTGATGACTGGGGGAAAAAGCCAACTTGGCTTTTCATTTCAATCAATTTAAAGGAATTGTATAACATACACTTGGTTTCTAATATTCATGAATGCTGGTACTTCTGTAGCTAACATATCACCACTCTTTGCACAATTGGGAGGTTTCTTCAGATTTCAGGGATTCCTGCCTTGAGATACATACACAAGTAAGAAACTAATATTTTTTTGAGAAAGCCCTAAAGGTAATAAAATACAACAACCCACAAACAAAAAAGTGGAGCTGGACATGGTGTGGTACTGCTGACCTGGGGTGGTGGTGGTAGAATTTAACAAGGCTAAGAGAGTCCTTCTGGGACTTGTACAAACACAGACACACACAACTACATCTTGCTTCTTGCTACATCTTGTCTTGGGCTAATGGTTATTTATACAGTAGTTCAAGAAGTCCTAGTATTTTTCATATTATTTAGATTATAGCATCACAATGCATTCTATTTATATAAAGCCCTCTTTTGTAGAAAAAATACAGTTTATACAGGCAAATATAAGAGCTAGGGATGTGACCCAAGACTACATGATCATAGCTATATGAAGATGGGTTTCCCACAGACAAGCTGAATATTCAAGTTGTTGTCCCCCACTGACTTTCTTGAACACTTCTCCTGTATATGTCTCAGTAAAACTCTCCTCTGACCTCTCTTTTCCCCTGCTGCTAAAAACAAAACACAAGATTTTTGACATTGTATGAGCCATGATTTCAAAAGAAATGTTTTGTCACTGCTGTCATGAAATGTAGCTTTTAAAATTATGGAGGATACAGGCAGGGCCTGTTTACTACCATTTTAGTAGCTTGCCAAATAACAAACCATACTAATATTTAAGAAACCAGTTATCTGTTGTTGCTATTTCAAGTAAATCTAAAACTATCTCTACTGTAAAAGCATCCCTTTATCTCTTTTTATAATTCCTTAGCATGTCCGATCATTGCTATCTGCTCTGGCGATGTCCTGTGGTCACCTTCCTTCTCGTTTTTACATCTCACAGCCATATTTCCTTCATTGGTCATGTCACCTCTGTACCTCAGTTCTCTAACCTGATCTGTCATCTTTTTTTCTACTTTTTTTTTTTAATCCTCCTCTCTGCAAGTTCCTTTTAAGTCTTATATGCCACTAGCAACTGTTCCCTAGTACCTCTTTCCTTAACTCTCCCTGACTTGGCAAGGTTTATTGAGAGGAAGTTTGCCATTGCCTTCCTCTTAGTCTGAGTCAGTGCGATCTTCCCAAGTGGGTTTCCATGGCTGAGTGGGGATTCAAAACCTGGTCTTCCAGAGTCCTAGTCCAACACTCAAACCGCTATACCACATTGGCTCAGCTTGTAAATATGTTTTAATGAGGGAATGTTTTTAATTTTGTCTGTTTTAAATGTTGTAACCCGCCTCGATTGTTGTGCAGAGGGGCGGGCTATAAATAATAATAATAATAATAATAATAATAATAATAATAATAATAATTAAAATTAATTAATCAATTGCAATTTTATGTCACTTTTCAACAAAAAAGTCACTTAAGGTGGCTGAGAACATCACTAAAAACAAATTATATGATAAAATCACATTACCACTAGAAAAGATTAGTAAAAGTATTAAAACCAGTGATCAATAAAAACCATAACAAATGAAAAGGTTTGTTTGAAGAAAGGTGTCACCACTTTCACCTTAATTCAGTGAAAGTGAGACCTCTTGTCATGAGTCTATAGGCAAAGCATTATACAGTCTGAGTAAAAACATTTTTCCTTTGCTGTTTCAGCTTGTTCTGGGGCTTACCAGTCTCACAGTCTTCATCCAGATTAGCAACTGATATGTGCAAGATCCCCAAACTGCTTTTGCAGGAGTTTCCACTACTGTTCTGTTGTATGTTCACCTTCAAAGTACAGCTGCCAGTGACAATGAATGCCTGCCCACCCTATTAAGGATATACGACAGTAGTGTCTACTTCCACATCCTCTGCCAGCTTTCTGTGGTATATTTGTGTTGGAATCATTTACCAACTCCTCCTTTGTCCTCTCTTTGAGGTCTAGTAGTCTGTTTTCCTGCCACTTTGTGATGTGCCCTTCATTCATTAACCTCATACACTTTCTTGTGATCTACACTTCCATATTTTCATTTGTGTTTGGGACATCTCACATGCTCTTAGTATTTTAACTACCTTGTTTTAAAAGGTATTTGTCCTGGGTAATTTCTTTGAGATATCTTTTGAGTTTGATTCCAGTCTCATTTTGATTTTTGCCATCTCATTACTGTCCCCCCCCCAAAAAAGCACAATCTTCAGCTGTTAAGTAGTTGTGACTTACTCATATACTGTTTGCCTTGTCCTTTGCTGCCTTTCATAAAATCCTCTGTGTTGAATGGAATAACTTCTTTGGGTTTGCAGTATTCCTCAAGCAATCCAAATATTACCACAGTTTTCTTTCTGTCTTCTGCAGGGCCAGTTTTTCAGTGGTTGAACTTGTACAGTTGCTCCAGAGCCATCACTGGCTAGAGTTCAGTGCTGAAGGGGGGGGGGGGAGAGCTTCTTCTTTCTTAATCCCTTGCTGGATCTCCCGGCATTCCATACATGGATATATTAAAGTATTCAGCAGGTGTGCAGGAACCAGAAATTTCTTTTGTGAAGTGGGCAGCCACTGAGCTTGCCTATAGGCAATCCTGACAAAGCTAAAAATATTCATTGCATCAGTGACTGTCCTGTCTACAGGGCATTAGAGAGATGCAGCAGCAGGCAGTATCGTTAGTAGACACTGCCCTAGTAGAGAGAGGGAGAGAGAGACAGCAAGTCTGAGAGTGAAAGGTTTGCTTTTGTCTGCTTTCTGTGGGAATTGTATCCGTTTATGTGTGTTCTGTTTGTGTCTTCTGGGGGGGGCTGTGTGTGTGTGTGTGCACACGCACGTGCGCTGTGTACGTCTATAAATGCGGTAACTTCTTAGAGCCCTGAGAAGATCAGGACCAAGACAACTGGTGGACTGCCCTCTCCTGTACACCACCTGCCCACTTCTTAAGAATATTTTCATTTGGCCCTGGAACAACTAGATAGAGCAGGGGTAGGCCACCTAAGGCCTCGGGGGGGGGGGGCGGACGCGGTCCCCCGAGGCCTTTGGACCGGCCCCAGGCTGGTCCTGCTGCTGCCACTGCCGCCGCCGCTCGCCATGATGATATTGATTATTGTTGTTATTACTTGTTCTTGGGGTTTTCTTGGCAAAATCTCCACAGGGGTTTTGCCATGGCTTTTCTGGAGAGAGTGTGCATGCATATTTTTTTAATTTTTTAATTTTTTCTACAAAAATATTTTATTTATTTATTTATTTTTGGTGCTTCGGCCCCCCAATTGTCTGAGGGACAGCAACCCGGCCCCCAGCTCAAAAAGGTTGCCTACCCCTGAGATAGAGAGTCTTCTCAGTGGTTACACCTAGGCTTGAGAACTCTCATCCAAGTGAAGTCCATTTTACATGCTCAGGAAAATGACATCCTGCAAGGCGGTGAAAACATTCCTCTTTAGGAAAAGCATTTAGTGTGAAATCTTTGTTTGCTATAATTAAATGGATTGGTAGTATACTGCATATTGTATTATACTATGTATTGATACTGTGTTGTGGCTTGTTGCTGTTTTTGCACTTTGTCTTATGCTTTGTTTTTAATTATGAAATTACAGACTTTGTAAGGTTCAACTCCTGGAGGTAAGGCAGGGTATGTGTATTTTTAAAAAGTCGAGGATGACATTTTGACTTAGTCCTAAAAATATTTAAAGCTCCACATACAGTATTACACCCAGACTTTGTAGGGCTATAAAAACTAGAATAAATGGTAAAAGTGAGAACTGAGAGCAAGTCCCAGATATGTAACATGGTAGAAATAAGGTTCTGGATGACTGCCCAGGCTGTCTCACTGCTGTTACAACCTGTCAGATAAAGTTGTTTTCACAGTGATGCAGGAAAGATAAAATATCATAAATTTAATCATTTCTAAAGAAGGAAGAAAGAGAAAGGGACAACCTTAGCAATAAACATGGAATTTACATTACTTAAAGGAATAGATGACTTTACATTTGGTGGTTTTTATCTGTGAGGTTTAATCTGCCTAGATTAAAGGAGAATACTAATTCCTCTAAGTATTTCAAGGAAAAACAAGTTTTATCTTGTAGGAGAATGTTTGTATTTTTGTAAGAAATATAAAGTGTTAGTGTAGTCAATCTATTTTAAGTGCTGCCTGAAGGAAGTTAACTTATTGTTTAAAGCACTTCTAGAAAATATCAGTTTCTAGATCAGAAAAATTAGTAATTGAACATAATTGTGGATCAGAAAATGGGCAAGAGGGGGAAGTCTAAACTTGGTAAAATGGCTGCTCTGGAATTCGTTTTCTTTCCACAATTACACTTTAAAAAGTAGCAAGACGACTGGGTGTATAAGACGAACCCCAACTTTTCCAGTCAAAATATAGTTTGGGATATACTCACCGTATAAGACTACCCCTCTTCCAATGCACACCAAAATAAAAAAAAATTAATTAAAAAAATCAGATTTGATTTCAATATGGTAATTTTAATTCAAATGCATATGACATGCAGGTACTTAGCAGGAAAACTGTTACTTATAAAAACAACAAACTACAGCTCCCATGTTCCCTAGCATTTATTTCTGCTGTGTGTTTTGGACTTTATTATTTCTGCACTGTGTTTTGGACCTTACTTTTTAAAAAATAGTCGAGATTTAAATGCTGCTTTAAAAATTATTTCCCTCTCCCAGCTAAGAGATGGTTGGGGGAAAATGAGAAAGTGTTGGGGGGGAAGGACTGCCAATATATTAGGTGATGCATTATGGGGTATGTATAATTTGCAGCCAAGTAAGTGACCCTGGGCATGTCACACACTCTCAGCCTCAGAGGATGGTAATGGCAACCCCCACTTGAAGAAACATGCCAAGAAAACTCCATGGTAAGTTTGCCTTAGGGTTGCCATAAGTCAGAAAGGACTTGAAGACACACAAGAACAAGAAAAAGTCTGCAATTGTTTCATAGGTATTGTTTCATGGGAATAGGAGCCAGCATGGTGTAGGGCAGGGGTAGGCAACCTTTTTGAGCCGGGGGCCAGGTTGCTGTCCCTCAGACAGTTGGGGGGCCGAAGCACCAAAAATAAATAAATAAATAAATAAATAAATAAATTTAAAAATTTTAAAAAATAAAAAATATGCATGCACATTCTCTCAGCCCCAGAAAAGCCATGGCAATCTGTGGAGATTTTGCAAAGAAAACCCCAAGAACAAGTAATAACAACAATAATCAATATCATCATGGCGGGGGGCAGCGGGTGGCAGCAGCGGCGGCAGGACCGGCCTGGGGCCAGTCCAAAGGCCTCACAGGGCCGCATCCGGCCCCCAGGCCTTAGGTTGCCTACTCCTGGTGTAGTGGTTTAAGTGTTGAACTACCACTCTGGAGACCTGGGTATGATTCCCCACTCTGCCATGAAACCCACTGGGTGAACTTGAACAAGTTACACACTCTCAGCTCAGGGGAAGGCAATGGCAAACCTCCTCTGAGCGAATCTTGCCAAGAAAACCCGATTATCACCATGAGTCAGGAACAATTTGAAGGCACACAACATACACATATAACCTCCAAGTTAAGGAATTTGGTTGTTCTTTAGATAAATCTTCAAAGGTTCTCTCTCTCTCTCTCTCTCTCTCTCACACACACACACACACACACACACACACACATTGTGCAGAATTATTTGTCAAAGAAGCCATGCCCAAGCAACACATCAACTTTGGCTGAGTCTGCATTGCAGAAATTTATTAAAGCAGTTTGGTATCGCTTTAATTGCCCTGGCTCAAGGCTATGGAATTCTGGGATTTGTAGTTTTGTGAGATATTTAGCCTTTTCTGTCAGAGAGCTCTGGTACCACAAACCAAACTGCAAATCCTAGGAGTCTATAGGATGGAGCCATGGCAGTTAAAGCAGTGTCAAACTGCATTATTTCTGCAGTGCAGATTCAGGCTGCATCCATACTGTAGAGCTGGCTTCCTTCTCCTTTTTCCCTCCTCCTCCTCCTCCTCCTCTCTCCTGGCTTCCTCCTCTTCCTCCCCTCGTTCTCATCCTCCTCCTTCTCTCTCCTGGTTTCCTTCTCTTTCTCCCCTCCTCCTCTACCTGGCATATAAGACGACCCCCGACTTTTGAGTCCCTTTTCCAGGGTTAAAAAGTCATCTTATACGCTGGAAAATACAGTAATCTCTTTCCAGATTCTGCTATAATTATTTTCAAAAAGGTCTGCATTTCTTTTTGTTAAATAAATACCTAAATATTTTACCTTCTTCTCTATTTTAAATGTTATTATTTTATTTAAGCTTTCCTCCTCCTTTTTTTGATGTTTTTGTTAGTATTGTTGTTTTTTTATTGATCTTAAATCCAACGAGTTTTCCGAATTCTTGTATCGTCTCTGTTTGCTTCTTTATATTCTTTATTGGATCCTCTAAAAAGCAGACCAGATTGTCATCCCATACTTTTTTATGGGAAGGAAAGAAGGTGAGAATAAAATGGTCAGTACTAACGTAAACTAAAGTAAAAGGGGGCTGTGCGCTCCCCAATATCAAGTTATATTTTTATGCTTGCTGTGCTACCCAGCTGAGAGATTGGGTTAATCTATATAATGAGAAATTACTAACAATTGAGAGCAACAACTTAAGATATGGACTACATGGATATGTGTGGTACAATAAAGTTAAAGAGAATAAAGATTTTGAAAACCACTTTATAATAAAAGTTCTTTAAAGTATGGAATAAGATAAAGAAAATATTTTATAGAAAAATGCTGATGTGGATCTTCTCCCACGAAGCTCTTTTTCAGAGCAGCAAAAGCAACAAAGGAGGATGGATTAGATATGGAGATTTATTATGGAAATGTAGTACAAAAGAAGGAAGCAACAAATAATTTTAGTCATTTTCTTCTGTCTTTAAGAACGTACTGGAAAACTACACAGTTTTCAAAGCCTATTTGCAATCTGGGACTAACTGAGTGTAGAATTCACATGGTTGTTTTGCATAGAAAACAACATTTCCTGTGCAGGAAACAGCATTTCTTGTATGGGAAATAAGATTTGTATACATAAAATATAATTTCCTGTGCTGCTTTCTTCACATAACAGCCACGTGTTTTTTTTTTTTTTGCTGAATTAGGTTAGAACTACAAAGATTCTTGCCAATGCAGGATTCCTCTCATCAAGGTTTCTCAAAAACATGATTTTTGACAATTTTTTGCATATTCTTTCCATTTGTATTGTGGTTTTTTTCTCAAGTCTGTACTACTTATTTTCACAAGGAAGATTTACACATTGGTTCAAAGAGGCTGTGGTGTGCCTGCAATGAACCTTCATCTTTGGTTTTCCTTTACAGTCCAGGGATGATAATAGTTCACTTTTATGCAGTATATAATACTTCAGTTGAGAATTATGTTGTGAAATTGTTTTAAGAAAAAGAATACTCCAACTTTAGGGGATGATGCAGTTTTACTAGAACATACTCTTTTAGAAGGAGGAACAGTGAACGCAACTGATCATGGGGTTTTCTTGGCAAGATTTGTTCAGAAGAGGCTGAGAGGACACGACTTGCCCAAGGTCACCCACTGGGTTTCAGGCAGAGCAGAGAATCTAACCCTGGTCTCTAGAGTCTCAATCCATCACATGCCATGCTGTTTGAATTTGGATACAAGAAATGTGTGACAGTCGGTAATCTTGAGTCCAGTTTATTTTGAGTAGGTTTGGCACTAACTGTCACTTTGGGTCAGGAAAATGTGAAGTGAAGCTGATCTTTTTTTCTGTCAGTGTAGGCAATCCCTAAAACCATCACTTCACACTACAGTGCTGTAGTTGTTCATGTTGAACTGCAGACTTTCATCAGGATGGAATCCATAGCTGTACACCTAGACAGCATCCAATACTGCAATCAGTTGGGTTGAGCTATATCCACAAAAGAGCTGTAGAACTTTTCATCTGCACCACAACCAAGTCTTTTTGTAGAATATATGGGTCCTAATTTCATATTCAAGATAAAGCCACAAAATATTTGGTTGCTGGGAAATTCCCTTCCCTCCCCACAGCAAGGACTACAGTGTGCAGGTGGCGAGTTGTAGATTATATAATTGTCCTCTGTGTCAAGAAATGCTGGCACCTTTACTTTGCAAGTACTGACTCCACTACTTGGAGCTAGGTTCATTCAACTTTTGCCTTTTCTTTCTGGGAAAGGAGAGAACAGAGTGAATTAGTCCTTCTTGGTCCATATAAGCCTTTCGTACTTGGGAAAATCCTCAGCAGTACAAAGTAACACGAAGGTTTAAAATTAAAAAAAAAAATCTGTTTAGTGTTATAAAGCAGAGTGTACCAGTGCATTTCTGAGAAAGAAACAGATGTCGCAAACCTCCAACAAAGATACAAGGTTCTGTATAAGGTTAGCTGGAGAAAATAAGATAACATGTTAAAATATATATTTTTATTACATGGGAAATTTGCAAAGTTTCTAGGGGTAAAGAAACAGTCTGCGGAGATCGATACTGAGATGGGAACTCCTTACATTTATTTTTAATTAGATTAATATTAAGTGACATATCTAAAAAATAACTGACATAACTAAAATACTAGACCAGGGGTCGGCAACCTTTGTTGCCAGGGGGCCGGGAGGGGGGGGAGGAAATGGCGCACGGTGCCATTGGGCCTTCCGAAATGGCTCCCCATGTGCACGTGGGGGGGCAAATGCACGCGTGCACGCAGAAGCGGGCACACGCTTCTGCGTGCACGCGTGCATTTGCCCCCCCGCGTGCACATGGGGAGCCATTTTGGAAGGCCCAACGGCACTGTGCGCATGTGCACGGCGCGGTTGGGCCTTTCAAAATGGTGCCATGTGTCACGCACGCATGCGCGCATGGCATGGGTGCTATTTTGGAAGGCCCCACCGTGGCTGCACCGTGCAAATTTGCATGGCGCAGGCGCAGTGGGGCCTTCCCTGGGCCTTGGGAAGTCCCCACCGCAGCTGCGCCGTGCGAATTTGCATGGTGCAGTCGCTGTGGGGCTTTCCAAAATGGCTCCTGCTGGTGAGTGCATGCGCGCGTGAGCGCGGGCATCATTTTGGATGCCAAAATGGCACCCGCGCTCTGGCGGCCGTGGCGGTGAGTCCGGCCATGGGCCGGTCCCAAGGCCTCTCTACCTTTCCTAGCATTGTATTTTCCAGTAATTCATGCCTTCTCATGATATGGCCAGAGTACAACAGCCTCAATTTAGTCATCCTGGCATCGAGGGAGAGTTTGGGCTTTATATGTTCTTATAACCCATTTTTTTGTCATCTTGGCTGTCCATGGTATCCTCAACAGCCTTCTCCAGCACCACATCTCAAATGAGTTGATTTTCCTTCTGTTGGCTTTCTTCACTATCCAGCTCTCACATCCATACATGGCAATGGGAATATGATGGTTTGGATGATCTTCTCATTGGCGTTCAGATTTATATCCTTTAGGATTTTGTCCAGTTTTTTCATCGCTGCCCTTCCCAATCCTAGTCTTCTAATTTCTTGACTGTAGTCTGCATCAATATTTGATCCAAAGTATGGGAACTCTTTGACTATTTCAATTTTCTTATTACTAGGATGAATTCTTGTATATCTTCCATGGCTATTAATTTAATTTTTTTGACATGGATATAACTAGATTTTCCAAAACCTCTGTCTCTGAAAAAGCTGCCAACTTAGCTTTAAAAGTGGAACTGGGTACATTTATGGAAAATAAGACCATCAGGATGGCTGTATATATTATCCTCAGTGGGTACCCAGAAGTAGTGAGAGGCAGTTTAATGTAGTGGTTTGAGCATTGGATGACAACTGTGGGAATCAGGGTTTACTTTCCCCACTTGGCCATAGAAACTTTGGGCAAGTCACACACACTCAGTCCCAGAAAACCCTGTGATAAGTTCACCTTAGGGTTGCCATAAGTTGGAATTGACTTGAAGGCATACAGCAGCAACAACAACATCAGTCAGAACCAGTAAAATGTTTTAATCATTAGTAAATATACATTTATCTTGCATTTTTGTAATTGAATCAGAGACAACGTGAATTTCCTTGCATAATCTCACAATGTCAGAGCTAAATAACATTTATGTAGATTACTGTGAAAGTCTGGCTAGTGGTGGCTGCCAAGAATCATCTTATTCCTGATTACCCTGTGGTTTTTCAGAGATGAGCTAGAGTTTGTTGACATCTACAAAACTGGACTGGTAGGTTTGAAAATTGCAGAATTGTTCTGACAGTCACAAAATCCATATTGTTTTCAGTATTTTCAAGGGAAATGCCAGGGCTTGTTAGTATCACCAAAAGGGACTGTATTAACATTCCATGGTATTTTACCAGAAAATTAAGAAAACATTTGACCTATATTAGAATTCAAAGTATCTCTCTGTTGCCAGTGGACTTTTGAAGAGCAATACAACAGTGAATGTACAAATGTCCATGACCGTTTTGAGCGTATGTCAACAGTTCCTGTTGTACTCAGGACAGGAGGCTACTGTTAGAACAGAATATAGAGAAAAAGAATAGTTCCTAGTCAGAAAGGAGGTCAGACAAGGTTGCATTCTATTACCCTATTTGTTCAACATGTATGCAGAAAACATCATATGATGAGCAGGTTTGAACTTGGTGGTAGGAGGACTGAAGGAAGGAATATCAGCAATCTAAGATATGCAGATGGTACCATGCTACTAATAGAAAACAACAAGGACTTGGAACAATTACTAAAGAAAGTAAAAGAGGAAATTACTAAGCCAGGTTTAATGTTGAGTAAATCAAAAATAATGACCACCAAGGATTTACATACATTCTAGTCAGATTATGGTGAAATTGAAATAGTTAAAGATTTCTCATATCTTGGATCATTGATCACAACAGATTGCAGTGAAGAAATTCAAAGAAGACATGACTGGGAAAGGTAGTGATGAAAGAACTAGACCAGATCCTAAAGTGCAAAATTTTAAAGTGCAAAAAGTGAACACTAAGGTCCGGATTATCCAAACCATTATAGCAGGGTAGGCAACCTAAGGCCCGGGGGCCGGATGCGGGCCCCCGAGGCCTTTGGACTGGCCCCAGGCTGGTCCTGCTGCCGCCCGCCATGATGATATTGATTATTGTTGTTATTACTTGTTCTTGGGGTTTTCTTGGCAAAATCTCCACATGAGTTTTGCCATGGCTTTTCTGGGGCTGAGAGAGTGTGCATGCATATTTTTAAAATTTTTATTTTTAAAAAAAATATTTATTTATTTATTTATTTTTGGTGCTTTGGCCCCCCAATTGTCTGAGGGACAGCAACCCGGCCCCCAGCTCAAAAATGTTGCCTACCCCTGCATTATAGGGCCTTTGCAGACTGCCAGAAATAGTGCACATTAAATTGAGGCACTGCCCTGGCTCAGTGCTAGGGAATCATGGGAACTGTAATTTATTGTGGCACCAGAGCTCTTTGACAGAGAAGGCTCAATGTCCCAGAAAAAAATAGAATTCCCATGACTCATTAGCACTGAGCCAGGGCAGTGCCTCAATTTAATGTGCACTATTTCTGGCAGTCTGCAAAGGCCCATAGTTTCCATCACTATGTGAGAGCCAGACGGTGAAAAAAGCTGTTAGAAAGAATATTTACTTATTTGAGATATAGTGCTGGAGAAGATAGCTGAGGATACTGTAGATAGCCAAGAGGACAAACAAATTGTTCTTAGAAAAGATCAAGCCAGATCACTCAGGTCTAAAGCAGGATGCTGGGTGGGAAAATGTGTCAGAAATGGATCCCAAAAGCCCCTACAGGGCATAAACCACTTTTGGAATGTAACATAAGTTGTGGGATGTTAGGAAGTGGGGTGGATGTGGCCCACTTACTTCTGGGAGTTGCCTACTGTGAAAGCTTCTATTTATTCCATGGCTGCCATCAGATGTGAGGACCTCCATCTGTCCCAACACAATTGCACCAAGTAAGGGGACCTTAGATGCACTTTTGGTTCTGTCCATAATGTCACAACCACCCCTGCCTTAAATAGTTTGGATGGGAGCTATGCAGGAACTTCTGCATCAGCTTTCATGTATTTTAAGGTCAGCAGTGGCTGCTTTGCTAACTTCACTGTTGTTAAGGGGTAATGAACACAAGTGAGAGTTTTCTTCAGTAGTGACTCCATATCTCTAGGATCATCACATCTATGCAGGCCAATACATCTATATAGGCCTTCTGGAAATGTTTGAGTACTCACGGGGTGGTGGTGGTGGTGGTGGTATTCTGACGTGTTATATTTTGATGGGTTATTAACTTCACTTGTTTAGTATTCTTTGGCTAGACATTTGTTCATTATTTTTGTTATGATGTGTCTTCCTGTAAACTCTGACATATTGCAACCTTGTTGAAAGATTTTTTTGGCATGATCAGAGACAATTAGCCATTGCCTTTCTCTGAGGCTGAGAGAAAGCGACTTGCCCAAGGTGGGTTTCTAGGGCCAGAAGGGCATTAAAACCCTGGTCTCCCATAGTCCTAGTTCAACACTCAAACAACAACACCACACTTTATTTACTGGTGTTTAATTTTAACCGGGTTTGTTTTGTTTTATTAGAATTTTAATGTGCAGTCTGCCTTCAGAAGATGGCCAAGACGGCCTTTCTGTTGTGGCTGGAATTCTGTTGGTGTTATATACATGTGCTTGTACTTTTTTGGCTATTGTGCAATGAGTGTATTCAGTTCATGTTGTGTAAGAAGAAATCTGCTAGTGTTAGTATTTGGAGTTTATCGCACTGCCCTTTCCCATTCTTTCTTCCTGAGCTAGGTGCAGGATGAAAACTTTTAAATGTGGATTGTATTGCGCGCCTCTGTGCCCAGGCAGGAAGCATCCCGTACTTGATCATGGCATCCCATACCCAATATGGACTTCTCCCACTCTTTTTGAAAAAATGGGATTTGGGGAGGAAAGGACGGGAAAGGGCAGTACGATAAACTCCTTTGATTGTAGTTGAACTTCCTTGGATGGTGTATAACTATTTGTCAGTGCTTGCAGTGAACTACTTGATTCACTGGGATTGTGGAAGCAGCCATTGCACAAACTCTGCTGCAGAATGGGTCAGTAAGCAAGCAGACTTGGCAGATGCAGAGTTATTGCATGATGTCAATATTCATCTCAAGGGTGGCATAGCACAACTACCACATCATTACATGAGTGTAGATTTACATTGTGCAAACATGATGTAGCATCTCACCCTCTGTATATTTAATTTTGTAATTTTGTTATCCTTGAATTTCCACAGGATGATGTAAGATTAGCACAACATTTCAGCATATATTATACAATTTCCCCTTGTTAATTTAGTTCTTGATTACTCTTAGCAGAAAGTTTCCTTGCATTACAATAATCACTCAGAAAGAGTCTGATGCAGTTGCAGTATGAAAGTAATAGAGTGTGGTAATAAATCTCAAGCAATGTTCATAGAGTATATTTATTGATAAAAACTTTTTTAATTCAGTTAAAATTTGGTATTTTTGTAAAATAATATGGTTTACTTTGGGGGCTTTCATGGTGACTCTTGTAACTGGTGAAGGAGACAAGTTTTCTCACCCTAGCTAATTCCTTCTCTGTAAAAGTGGCGCATAAAGTCAATTGGAGCCATGAATATTGCATTATATGTGATGTTAGGATAGTTGAGAAAGGAGCACAGGTTGCATATATTGTAAATAAAATGAAACTCATTGAATTTACGAATCATGGGTTGGTCTTTTATTTATATCATAATTTCTTTAAGAGTATTTCCACTGATTTTATCACATAAAAATATTTTATCACGTAGCTTTGTGCTACTTCTTTTTCTTTCCCATTGACTTTTGCATTTGCTCATTTGCATTTTGAATTTTTGAGAAAGTTAACTTTAGACCAGGGGTAGGCAACCTTTCCCCTTTAAGGGCCGAGGGACTTCAGCTCCCAAAATCCCAAGAGCTATTGGCCAACATGGGACTATTGGCCAACATGGCTGAGGCTTCTGGGAGCTGAAGTCCCTCGGCCCTTAAAGGGGAAAGGTTGCCTACCCCTGCTTTAGACATTGCTTCTGCCTTTTGTCCATCTTGATGAACCAGGGCAGAGGTGGAAAATACCCTCCTGGGACAGATTGTCTTTTTCCATCTGAGTTGTATCTATGATGGTGGAGGGTAAAGAAAGCAAGGAACCACTTATACAAGTAATATGTCATTAGAAGAGTTTTCTTTAGTCCATAGGAGCCAGACTCTTAATTCTGATTTGGCAATTACTACAACCTCTGCAGCTTATAATTATTGGCTGCCAAGAAGTACAATAGAGCCTGGCTTATAAATCAGATGACAGTACTGTTATAGCTACATGCCTTAGATCTAATTTATAGTTGGATCTTCCCAAAAGTACAACCATTGTATTGATATTTGTTTGCTACTTTTTTTAATATGTGAGTATTGTAGAAAATGTAAGCACCCATTTGTAAGTTACGAGTAGAACTAACTGCACATACTTTTATATAGCATCTTCCTCATTGTACCAACTGTTCAAGTGGGTGAATGGTTAAACTAAGTGCCCTTAAATCATCCACCCGCGTTCTCTAAGATCAGCCAACAGATCCTCTTCACTGTCATCTGTATGCCAAGTTGTATCATGACAAGTTGCAGAGTGGGTTGGGTGGTTGCTTTGCAATTATGAGGGTCACCAAAGCTCAAGCAACTTTAAGAAGTAGAATCAACCGATTGTTGATGCTGTCATGTATCCAAGATGTAACAGATTTTCTTTCCAGAGCAATATCTTTTGGTGTGGTTATACTTCCTGGAAAAACATTGTTTCCCCCAACGCCTTGAATGTGAAATATACTTAAAACATAAAGAAATGTGTAAAATCTCTACCAGTAATACCTAGAATTTTAACACTGTTTCAGCTAACCCATTTCAGACATTCAGTGTAATGACAGGCCAGCTTTTGCCAAGTGCTTGGCAGTAATGAGTGCTGATTTCAGACTAATAATAGTGAATGACAGGAGCAAACTGGCAAGGCTTCCAGGCTTAACTATTGCAAGCTGCTTATAATTCTCTTTATGACAAACATTTTAAAAGTTATAATCTATATATTGGGATGAAAAGTAATTTGAAAGAACAAAATGTTGCTGTCCAAAAAAGATAGGAAGTTGAATGCTGTTGTTCACAAAGCATCATTTGCTGGTAGGTGGTGGGGAGTAGTTTCATGTGTAATGTCTGATTATCTAGAACAATCAAATTCTTTTTATTTGTGGCATGAACTGCAGGCAGGGAATGTTTGAATTGCTCATTAAAAAATAAAACCTGTTTTTGTTTGGAGTTATACCAGGTTTTAAATTCCAGAGTAACATTTTATTATCTGACATTTGTTATTAAAATGCATAGAGTAAAACCAAGTAAAACTATTTTTAATTATTTTTTTACAAAGAAGGTGACTGATTTAAATTTTTCTTTTTGGACTACAGCTTGATTGTGCTTGGCTTCTGAATATTGTTACTGAGGTTCTTATTGAGGTTCAGAAACCAAACCCACTATCAGTTAGAGAGCACACTGTAATTGATTTATTTACTTACTGTATATACTCATGTATAAGTCTAGAACTTTTAGTCAAAAAATTGACCCAAAAACCTTTAGTCAGCTTATTCATGGGTCAATGTAAGTACAGTACTTTAATTCTTATATAAAACAAGGAAAGAAAGGCAAGAGTGTAATCTGCCCTAAAGGCATAGATGCCTTCTACTCTCTCATTCATCCAACCTATAGTATGAGCACAAACAATTATGGCTGCTGGAATTGAGTAAGTTCTTTTGCATTGTTTTCTCTTTGCTTCATCCTTTACATCCTTTGTTACACACCCCTAAAATTTACTCAACTTATCCACGGGTCATATCAAAATCCATAATTTTGTCCCCAAAACCTGCCCATGAGTTATACATGAGATCGACTTATAGTCAAGTGTATATGGTATTTATTGTTGTTGTTATGGCAACACTAAGGCAAACCTATCACAGGGTTTTCTGGGACTGAGTGTATGTGATTCACCCAAGGTCACCCAGTGGGTTTCTGTGGCCAAGTGCTTAAGTGAACCCTGATCTCCAGAGTCGTAGTCCAACACTCAAACCACTATACCTTAGGCTAGCTTGCTCTATCTTGTCTGTCTATCACATTTATTTTTGATTTATTGAATTTATTCAGTTATTGATTTATTATTTATCACCTCCCCACTAACCAAGCCCTACGTCTGTTGTGAGATTTCATGTCATGTTAGATGGCAATTAATAGTTCTCCCTGATTGGCAAGGATTTGATACAATATGTGTTCCAGTTAATCTGTCCTGGGTGGGGGTGGGTGGGAGATTATTGCTTACTGTGAATTTCTCTTCATGTAATTAGCAAGACTGGTATTCTCTGTGGCAGTTATTTTATCTTTATTTTGCAGTTTTTATTTAAGCTCTACCTGTGTAGTGTTGATTCTACATACATTTCATATATCAGATTCTACATAGATTTCATATATCAAGTTCCCTGTCTGTTATTTATCAGTGCACATAGATTTTATAGACCAACACAACATTGTCAGTCTTAATCCTTACAGGATGTAATCTTCATCAGGTGTGAGGAAATGTATATAGGATTTCACAATAAATTGCTTAATAAATCATTTTTGTGAACAGGTTTGAGCACAAATTGGGATCATATTTAAGGAAATTTATCTAGTTGGTGCTTAACTCATTGAAGATGCTAAACGTTGGAAGGCTGAGGTGCATTTTTCTGGATCATATGAAAAGTCTGTATTGTGTTCCCATAGTGCCCATCCTCTGGTAATTCCACAAGCAAGATATGACTGCATTAGTACTCTCCTGTTCATGCTCCCCAATGGAAATAAGTGACCTTTTTCTAATATGGCTGTATGCCTGAGAGTGCACATTTCAGATAATACGGTACTGACACTCACAAGGATCTTTTTAAACACTGAGCATTCCAAAGTTTAGCACCTCACGGTTTAAGGGAATTTGCAGATTAAAGGCACTGTTGCTTAACCAAGGATTAATTAATTGAGGAGAATTAAAGTAAACATTCGAAAGGTCAAACTCAGGTTTACGATGCATTGGTAGAATTTGAATTACACTTGCAAAAGACATTAATGCTATGAGAAGGTTAGAAGACAGACAGTCAATTGAAAAATCAGTGGTACAGCTAAATACAGAGATATACATAGTTTAAAGCAAATGTTGTAGATTAGCTGTGGACATATGTGTGGCTAACTGTGGAGAAAAAAAGAAGTATGGGGGGAGTCTCTGTGATAACTTGAATGGGAAAGAAACAGGGTTTGCGGGATTATGAAAATATTTTTGAGGAACGGCAAAGAAAAGCAATATTCTAGAACGAAGTAAATGGCAAACTTTCCACAGAGAGTTCCAAATGCATAAATGCTGTGGGGGAGTGAGGGGATTTAAGGTGAAGGGAAATGGGGTTTCAGAGAGAAAAGCAAAGAGTAGGGAGCAAGAAAGAAAACTGTTGGAGTGCTGAGAAAGGAGGAGCCACAAAATAGGAGAAAGAAAGCTCCAGTTGCCTTAGAAGTTGTGATGGGGGCATAAAAAATTACCTCTTCTTAAAGAATCCTAAGCCTTAAAGAGAGAGCCAATGGACTGGGACTTTACTATTTCAGGTTTCTACCTCCAACAACGGCAAAACATTTTAAAAAATAAAATAGGGACTAGATTTGGCATGTTTTACCAAAATAGCACTTAAAATTTTCTTAATGCAAAAGCATGGAAGTTTCTCCTAAAACAGAACCTAAACAGAACAATGCTAGGGAACTGTAGTTTTGTGAGACATTTAGCCTTCTCTGTCAGAGAGCTCTGATGCAACAATAAACTACAATTCCCAGGATTCCCTAGCAGAGCCAGGGCAGTTAAAGCAGTCTCAAACTGGATTATTTCTGCAGTGTGTTTTGGACCCCTCTCATCTAGATTCCCTAGAAGCCTTCAATTCAGAAGGACCCTCATACTGCATCTCATTGGTTCCTATATAAGAAGAGTACAATACATCCAAAATCCACAAAATAGTGATACCTTTTATTTAGGCAACCAAAATGCACAAAATCCATGATGCAAACCTTTGATTCTACATACATGCCAAATCTAGTCCCTATTTTATTTTTTAAAATGTTTTGCCCTTGTTGGAGGTAGAAACCTCAAATAGTAAGCTACATTCCCTAGCATTGAACCAGGGCAGTTAAAGCAGTCTCAACCTGGATTATTTCTGCAGTGCGTTTTGGACCTGGGTTTCTCATTTTTTATCTCTCTTGTCAGGTTTAGTCATTAAAAGAAAACATGGCCCAGTTAATGGAATAAGAATCCCATCACATTTGAAGGCAGATTTTGAAGAATCATCAGAAAGATGAGAACATTTGGAAATGGCTTTTCTTTTCTGGTATAAAGAGGAATGAGAACTTTTATATTGATAGTTCAGGAAATAGCTGGGCAGATTTTACAGGTAGAGGAGGAAATTCATGGTTGCCATAAAGGACTTCACACATGCCACAGAAATAGTGACATTGGCTTGACCTGGGCTTTTTAAAAAAAGTACTGAAGGTGTTTTGAAAAAAAATTAAAAGGTTAAGGAAAGTAAATTCAGTAAATAAAATCAAACTAGGATTTTTTTTAAAAAATTAAATTTTATTTTGATGTATGTTTCTGGGCTGTGGCCCTTAGTCAAGATAATTTCCAAGGGTTAACAAGGAGGGAAGGAAGAGATTATGAGGCAATGGCTCATCACAAAGATGCTTGCAGAAAGTCACGTATGCAGTTTTGTTTTTGAAGAATGCCTGGCCTATACAGTCCTAATGGAGATGGTATCCATGGAATTTGTTTGTCCTTTGTCAAGATTAGAATACATTTCTAAATCTGTATGGTATCGCCTTTGGAATTTTGAGCTGCATCCATCAATTACATTAGGTATTATGCTGAGAGGCATACTGCTTTTGATAATAGAAACTAATCATGTAGAACTGAAGTTCTAGTAAAAATATCGAGGGGTAGCTGTGGATTTTCCATCACTGCTTTTGGATTTTGGGTTTTGAACTTCTAGTAAGCACACGTAGGATTCAAACATTATAATCAGGGTGATTCTGTACCTGTTTCCTCAGAAGCCCATCCCAGGATGCTTAATAAGGTTTTCCTCATTAATAAATTGGCATCTAATTGCAATACAGACTAATCATAGATGTAGTATGTAGAAAGATCTTGTAGCACCTTTGAGACTAACTGAAAGAAAGAAATTGTGTTTACTTAGAAATGCTACATTGTTCAATAGGGCTTGCTTACTGGTAAGGTCACATGAGATTTTGCAGTCCAGTTCTGTTCTAGACACCCGTCATGACACTTATTAAAGCTGTTTTTTAACTGATGTAATGATATGTGGTTTTATGTGCTAGTTGTCAAGCTCATTTCAGTCTGTCCATTTGTCCCATGCAAAAACGGGGTTGTGATACTCCCCCCTCCCCATTATTTCAAAAAGTCTACCGATGGGAAGCTAGGCAAAATCTGGTGCTGCTGGTGGCAGTTGTGATAGTTAGGGAGTTTATTTATTTATTTAGAGTATTTATGTCCTGCTCTTCAGCCAGAAAGGCTCTCAGAGCAGCTTACTGAATTTGACAGTTCCCTGCCCTCAAGCTTGCAATCTAAAAAGACATGACATAAAAGGAGAAGGGAATGTCAGTGAGGAAGGGGATCAAGTCCAGCAGAAACTGATAGTTCTTCTCTCATTCCAAGGCCACGCTGGTGGTAGTTGGAATGGAGGGAGGGCCTTCATCTGTCTCTGGGCTAGACATGGTGGAGCTATATACATTTTATACAATATTTTAAAATAATTTTAAAATAATTTTTAATAATAATAATTTAAAATAATGTTCTGCATGAGACAAAGTTGGTGTACCATCAGAAAGTAAAAGTGTCACTATCTCAACCATGAAAAAAGTTTCGGATTTTGGAGCATTCCAGATGAGGGATACTCACACTGTATATACTTAGATAGGTTACTGATTGCTAAGTAATTTAACTAATTTGGGTAACTTTGGAAGATGATGTACTCTACCACTTTTTCATCTACTGTACTATGAACCAAAGGCAAGGGAATTGTACATAATACGTACATAATACGACCCGAAACAATGGATGCAAGCTGCAAGAAAAGAGATTCCACCTCAACATTAGGAGGAACTTCTTGACAGTAAGGGCGGTTCGACAGTGGAACACACTCCCTCGGAGAGTAGTGGAGTCTCCTTCCTTGGAGGTCTTTAAGCAGAGGCTGGATGGCCATCTGTCAGGGATGCTTTGATTGGGAGTTCCTGCATGGCAGGGGGTTGGACTGGATGGCCCTTGTGGTCTCTTCCAACTCTATGATTCTATGATTGTACGTAATAGAATGCCATGGAGGAAAAGTGTTCTAGCCATCTTCTTGGAATGTCATGGGTACATTTTTTGACAGAAGCAGCTTAGAAGGGCAAAAAGAAAAGAAAAGAGGGTAATCTGCCTTGAACAGAATTTTTCATGAATGTCCCTGTACACAAGTTGAGTTCCTATGTACAAGGAAGCCATGATGTTTTAGGAGAATAGGACAGTTAGTATTGTGAGGAAAAAGTCCAATCTTGTTCTGTTGAGTCTCCCTGCATAATAAATGATTCTCAGTTTATGCAAACATATTGTATGTTTTAGAAGAATGGGGAAATTTTACTATTATGAGGGAAAAGTCCAATCCTGTCCTGTTGAGTCTCCCTGCTTAATAAATGATTCCCAAATTATGTAAAAATATTGTACTTTGTGTATTCATAAACAGATATGGGGAGGATCAGGAAGTAATTCATGCCCCACCCAGTAACTCCCTCTGTCTCTTTAGGGATGACAATCTTCCAAGAAAACTGGGTTTCTTGTCTCATGATCTTGTCAAAAGTGCTGTACTGCATGTGTGTCTTCATTGACTATGTTTACTAGAAAATATTTTTTCTTAACAGATTTTGAACAGAGAATTCTTAACAGGCAACATTAAAAACAAAAGACATATTTAAACCCCAAATCTGCAAAACACTGATGATAAACATTTTAAAACATGGGGAAGTGGCTTTAGCATATATTTGCTGTATTTTTTCTAAGAATAGAGAATATGCTACTTTTGTGATGTGAAGTGTGATAAAAGTAGCAGATTCTCTGCTCTTAGCACATATAGAGCAAGTATGAGCTTGTCTGTCTTTATTTCAGTGTCCTCAATACAAAGTCTTGAAATTACTAAATCAGTTTAGTGAAATCTGGGGTGGGGTGGGGATTTTTAATACAGCTTATTTCCTAAAATTGACATCCTGACATTCTTAGATTATAGCAATAGCAATAGCAATAGGAAGTACATTTCTATACCACTTATCAGTTCACTTAAGCACTGCCTAGGTTTACAATGTGTAAACTAATTGTCCCCAACAAGCTGGGTACTCATTTTAGCAACCTCGGAAGGATGCAAGCCTGAGTTAAACCTGAGCCCTTTGGCTGGGATTGAACTCGCAACCTTATGATTTGCAAGTGAGTGGCTGCAGTACAGGCATTTAGCCACTATGCCACCAGGGCTCTAATTAGATTATAGCTAATCTATATTAGAAAGTGGGTGTAGCATCAATAATGGTGGCAAGTTTGGTTGGTTTTGTATGTCTTAGTGTATGTATTGGTATCTGTTATGAAAGTGTTTTGTTGTATGGGTCATTCTTACAGCCATCACTGAGATGAAAACTTCCATCTTTACTACTCAAATCTTCTTATGGAAATGTACTTTTATTATGCCACATGTGATGGCATAATATTGAGTAAGGATAATTGTTCAAGGAGGATTGCGTGTTATTGTGCTCCAAAACTGCAAATGAAAGCTGAAGAACAACTATAGGAGCTTGATCAGAGAGAAACTCTAGTCTAGCCCTTTAGGGGCATTCACAAAAAGAAAACATGTTAAGGAGCAGAGTGTACTAGCCATCATCTTTATCATTGCTCTCTGTGAGTAGGAAGGTACATTTTAATTGATTGAATAAAAGACTCTTAGCTACATGTAAAAGCTCTGGAACCCTGAGTAATCTAGATACCCAATTCTGTGGATAGGCTGCAGTTGTAGAGGATATTTTTCTCTTCAGACTCTTATTTCAAAGGTCTAATATACTATATTTCATGTATTTGTTGTTAGATGCCCTCGAGTTGGTTCCAACTCATGGCGACCCTGTGGATGAGACATCTCCAAGAATCCCTGTCTTCCACTGCCTTGCTCAAATCGTGCAAGCCCTTGCCCATAACCCCACTGATCAAGTCTATCCATCTGGTCTGTGGTCTTCCTCTCTTTTTTCTATCCTCTACCTTTCCTAACATTGTATTTTCTAGTGATCCATGCCATCTCATTGAATGCACTTCCTGTGTATTCAACCATGTTTCTGAATGCCTGAATAGAGTGTTATTGGAATTCAAAAAGCGATGTGAACTACTAAGTTTAGTCTCATGCATTTGAGGTTCAAACATCTTCTCACACCTACTAATGAAACTAACTGATAACATAAATGTGTTTACCCCAGTGTACCAACTCTGAAACATGGGATGTTCCAGCTCTTTCATCAGAAATAACTCAAGAGTCTTAGAATTTAGTTTCATGATCCCTGACTGTAAGTGGTGTCCAGTGACTACTCTGTCAAGACAAAATGGAGTGATCTGGCTGAACCAGGAGATAAGTGATTTTCATACCTCATCAGGTCCCAGTGCATCCCCAAAATCAAGCCTAAAGGGTTAGGGAACACTTTGGAGATATTCTGAGGTGGCATAGAGAACTGATGAAGGGATGGGAGGAAAGGGAGATTCTGCTGCACCTATCAGCAAATGTTGAATTTGGCCCATTGTGGGTTTTTTTTTATAACTTCCATACTTCTGATGGAAGTCAAGTTAACCCACGTACAAAGGGGATTTTGCTGCAAAATGTGACAGAGTAAAAAATGTGGTGGCTGAAATAGCAGAGATCTGTTCCAGCTTTTTAAGGGCTCAGCAATGACCTTAGGAGACCTGCCAGTGAGGTTTAATTGTAATCTAAGGATTCCTAAGGTCAACTGAAAAGAAGTAATGGATCTCATGGAGCAGGTTATTATGATTCATAGTCTTTATACAAAGTCTTGAGCTTGTAATTTTCAGCTTCTTTGATGATATATAGAACATGCCTGAATTATCTTTTATCTGTATTGAAGGAATTGGTGTTGAATTTTATAAGCAAAATTAGGGATCTTTCGAAAAGTAAGCAGTGCTTCAGAAAGCTGTAAATACCATTTAAAACTGCTAACAGTATTTTCAAAGCATAGCCTTCTCTTTTATTATAAGATATTTTTTTAATACATTTTATTAAACCTTAGTTAAAAACACATCATAACAATTAATTGGACAAAAAAAGCGGGGAAAAAGACCACATACAACATTTACAACATATAACAGATAACATATAACATATAACACATAAAAGCACAACTTATCATATCTATATCAATTCTAGAATTAGCAACAAAAAAACAGCATCCTCCTATCTACAAATATCTACCCATACACACTGCGAGGGATGTTATAAAATATCTTACAAAACTTATTTAATCATTAGCAAAGAGAAACTAAACAACAACAAAAAAACATTAAAAAGAAAAATAAACATACTTCCTGAGTTTTGACTCAGTAGCTATTTTCTCTTAACTTATTTACTTATCCCCGATGCAAACCTATTGCAAGGCTGATGCTTAAAATAACCCTGGACTTTCTCCAATATCAGAATAAGAAAATAGAAACCCACTAGCCAAATAATAACAGCAAAATATCCCCTACACAGCTTAATTACACGAAGTATATATGCTAAGGCAGTAGTTTAAATTTATTCCTCTTATATATTATCTTTATACCAGTCCCATGCTTTTTCAAAATTGCCTCCAAAAAATTAGTAAACAACACAAATTTTAAGTTCATACCGATAAGATCAACTTATCTCTGAATTCACTGGACTCTAGGTATTTCTTTACTGGCTCCCAAACTCTTTTACAAGTGGACCATGATTCTCCTCTTAAACATGTTAGCTTATCTGTCCCAATCAGGTCAATTAACTTAACTAACCATTCTTCTGTTGTCAGGGTCCCTTCAGATTTCCATTTGGCCGCATAAATCAACCTAGCCGATGTTGTTATATAAAATGCTAGTTTGCCAAACTCCCTTTCCAGCTTAACATCTTCCATCATTCCCAGCAGGTAAAATTTGGGATCCATTCTATTTCTTATTGGAATAATCTGTGTGGTTACATTATGTATGCTTTTCCAGTATTTTTTTGCTACTTTACAGTTCCACCATGCGTGAATAAAAGTCCCTTTCTCTTCCTTACACTTCCAGCAGAGGCCGCTGAGACCCTTCTGCATCTTAGCCAATTTTTCCGGTGTTAAGTACCATCTAAACTGCATCTTGTGGAAGTTCTCTCTTAGATCATAGCAGAGTGAATACTTAATTCTTTGGGTCCAAGATTTTTCCCACTGTTCCAATGGTATTACTTGCTTTATATCCCTCGCCCATTTAATCATATTCTCTTTCACAATCTCATCCTCTAATTCAAATTTTAATAGCATCTCATAAAATTGTGATATTTTAACATTCTGACATCCATCTAGAATTGCTTCAAAGTCTTTGTCTCCTTTCCCGATCCCCGTGGTGGTTAAATCCGTTTTAAACCTCATTTTAAATTGATGGTACAAAAACCAACTGCAATTAAGTCCTCTTTCCGCTAATTCTTCTCTCGACAACATCTCTGTCTCAGCAGCACCTTTCTGTGGTTTTATCAGGTCTTGATAAGTGGCCCATTTGTTCTCGTACAGTCTTTCTCTAGGGAACAGTGCTTCGTTTGCAGAGGCCCAAAATGGGATTTTTTTACATAGCCTGTCTCTATATTTGTTCCATACATTTATAAGCGCCCTGCGAACAAAATGGTTTAGAAAATCTCTGTTCACTTTGATCTTATTATAAAAGAGATAGGCATGCAAACCATATCTTAAATCTGCACCTTCTAGGGCCAATACCTCTTTATTCTTTAAAAAAAAAACCAATCAGAAAGCCACCAGAAGCAGCAGGCCTCATAATAGATCTTAAGATTTGGGACTGCTAGGCCACCCCGCTCAATTTTATCATAAAGAATTTTCATTTTTACTCTAGGTTTTTTCCCACCCCACAGGAATTTTGACAAATCCCGATGCCATTCTTTAAAAGGAGCTTGCTTATGGATTATTGGTAAATTCTGAAAAAAGAATAAGATCTTTGGTAATATACATATCTTAATCACCGATATCTTACCTAATAAGGATAAATTTAAGTTGTTCCATCTTTTTAAGTCATTCTTAATGTCCTGCCATTTTTTTGATAATTTTTCCTGTACAAATCTACATTCTTAGATGTTACTATTATGCCTAGATACTTTACTTCACTCTTTATAGAGAATCCTGTTATATTCGCGATAGTCTTCTTCTCATGATCAGAGAGATTTATGGGCAAGATTCCAGTCTTATTCTTATTTACCCTCAACCCTGACACCTTTGTGAAAGCCTCCAACTCCTCGCAAACCTCTTCAATTTTCTCTGGGTTCGTTATAGTTAAAGCCAAGTCATCGGCATAAGCTTTGAGTTTCATCTCCATGCCTTTTATTTTTACACCCTTAATTTCGGCATTCTCCCTGATCTTGTGGTTCAATATTTCTAAAACCATCAGAAACAACAAAGGGGATAAAGGGCAGCCTTGTCTGGTGCCCTTTTGAACCTCCAATGGTCTGGATCTTTCCGAGTTCACAACTATTCTGGCCGTCTGTGTCTTATATATTATCTCCACCCATTTAAGAAATCTTTGTCCAACATTAATTTTATTCAAACATTTTTTTAGAAAAAGCCAATCCACATTATCGAATGCTTTTTCGGAATCTATCAAAATCAAAGCTAACTTTCGGTTAATGTCTCTTTGCTGATATTCAATAATATTTAGAATATGCCTAATATTATCTTTAATACTCCTTCCCAGAAGGAAGCCATTTTGGTCTTTGGAGATCCAATCTGGCAATGTTCTTTTCAATCTTTCCGCTAAAATTGCGGCGAAGATTTTATAGTCAGCGTTAAGTAGGGATATTGGATGATAGTTTCTAATATCTGTATTATCAGTACCTTCTTTATGTATTAAACAGATGTTCGCATCAGCCCACGTAGCAGGGCTCCACTTTGCTCCAACTCTCTGAAAACCTTTAACATAAATGGAGCCACATCATCCTTGAAGGTTTTGAAATACTCCGCAGAAAACCCATCGGGCCCAGCCGCTTTCCCTGCTTTACTTTTTTTTTATAGCGTCATGCACTTCCTGCAATGTAAATTCAGCGTTGAGAACGTCCCTATGCTTATCGTTCATCTCATGGATATTGCAATTATGTAGATAACTCTCCATTTCTTCCTCTATTAAATGGCCCTTTTTGTAAAGCTGACTGTATAATTTCCAGATTGTATTCTTTAACTCTTCTTGCATAACTATCTCCCTCCCATCCTCTTTCAGCTTATTTATCGCCTTTTTAGCCTTATCCTGACGTAATCTGGACGCTAAAAATTTCCCTGGCTTATTCGCATTTTCAAAAACTTTCTGTTTCGCATAACTCATTTTTTTCGCAATATCTTCTGTCAACCAGAGGGCCATTTTCTGTTCTAATCCCTTTATCTCCTTCAATAAGATATTACTTTCAGGTTTCTGTTTAAATTGCAATTCTTTAACTTTTAATAAATTCTGGATTTCGTTTAACTCTTTTTGCCTTTTCTTTTTATATTCAGAGCCTTTTTTTATAAAGGTACCTCTAATCACTGCTTTAGAGGCATCCCAGATCATATTGAAGGGAGTGGCCCGGTTCGCATTTTCTAAAAAAAAGTACTTTAATTGAATTTTTACCTCCTCCAAAACCTCGTCATTCCTCAATAATACATCATTAAGTCTCCAGTTATACTCTGTAGGTGCTTCCTTAAATTCCATGATCAAAGGAGTATGGTCAGATTTAAATCTTGGCAACATCTCTATCTTTGAGGCCCGTGGACACAGATTTTTAGATAGCAGAAACATATCAATGCGTGACCAGGACCTATGCCTATCCGAAAAGTAAGTAAAATCATTAATGGTGCCATTTATGACCCTCCATGCATCCGTCAAATCAATTTGCTCCATCATGCTGAAAAAATCTGTAGGGAGTTTCCCTTGGTTAGGTGCTACACCTTTATAAGTTAGTCTGTCCTGCGTAGGGTCGATGACACCATTAAAATCCCCCATCATTATAACATTTTCTACATTTAGCTCAATCAACTTTTGCAGTAGTTGCTTATAAAATTTGCTTTTATTTTTATTCGGGACGTAAATACCAACAATCGACACATTAAAACCTAACCATGTAATTTCTACTATCACGCACCGACCTCTAGAATCTACCCAGACTTTCCTGGGGTTAAGTACGTCCTTAACATAAATTACTACCCCGCACTTCCTACTTTCTGTGGCTGCTACAAATTCTATACCTAATCTGGTGTTTTTAAGTAAAGAGGAATCCATAGCTTTTATCTTTGTCTCCTGCAAACAGATTAAGTCACAATTCAGCTTATATAAAAAATGAAACATTTGTTTCCGCTTAATGGGTCCATTCAGGCCCTTAACGTTCCATGAGATAAATCTTCTGTGTTTAGTCCTCTGCATCCTCACTAATGAGTCCCTCATCCTCGCCTATATCATCTGTATCACTTTCAGATTCGATATTCATATCAATATTTCCCGAGGCCCCAGCCACAGCAGGACCTCCATCCCTCTTAGAGCCATTTGTATCATTTACCTTCGTCTCATCCTGGTCCTGATCCTGTTCCTCATTAATGCCACTTTCCAACAGCTTCTCAAGTAACCCCTCCTCCAACAAGGTCTTTTTCTCTCTGCTAATAGTTTTCCTTTTTTAAATCACTCTACTCTCCTCTCTTTCTCTATCCAGCTTCCCTTGTATTTGTTTCTCCTTTTTATCTTTACTCTTAGAATCTTTCTTAGGAATGTCATCTCTATCCTCTTTAGGTTTCCTCTTAGTTTCAAATCTTTCGTCCACCTTACATTCCCCCCTATATTTCCTCCAGAATTCTTTTGCTTCATAGAGGGACCTTAACTCAACCTTAGTCATTTTGAACCAAAATGTAAGACCATCTGGAATCAGCCATCTATAAGAAATATGGAATCTCTGGAGTTGACTAGTTAAGAAAGTGTATTCTTTCCTTCTTCTCATTACCTTAGGGGCTACATCTTTAAAGATTTTGAGTTCAATTCCATTGACAATAAATGGGGTCTGTGCTTGCAAACTCAAGATTTGATCCTGTATCTGCCTTCTTACAAAGTTCACTACTATGTCTCTGGGTACATTCCTTTGAGAAGCTATCTTCGAGTTCAAACAAAAGACCTTATCTATCTCGATCTCGCAAAGATGTTCTGGTCTACTCAAATAATTAGCTAAAGGGGGTAACAGGGTCTCCATCAGCTTTTCCCCATCCTGCTCTGGTAGGCCTCTCAATTTTACAGATCTTTCTCTCTGTCTTGCATCAATTTTAATTCTCTCTTCATCCAAACACCTAGGGAGTTCACTTAATCCTTCAATTTTCTCTTCAAATTTCCCTTGTTTCTCTTCCACATTTCCTATTCTAGTTTTCATTTTACTAAATTCAAGGGACATTTTGTCTATTGCACGCCTTACGTCCTTCATTTCCGACCTCAGTTCCTCCTTCATTTCAGTTTTAAAATCATTCATGTCCTGCCGAAGGTCATGAATTTCTCGACTTAGGTCACTTCTCATAGCTTTGATCTCCTCAAACAACTTTATATATATATATCTCCTCCGCTGGCCTGCTCTAGGGAGGGCCTTCTCTGTTGTGAGGGTTGAGGCTTCATAGTCTGACTTCTAAGGCTCATAGACATCCTAGCAAAAAAGTTATAGTGGATAATTCAGAATCGAAGAGAGGGTGGAGAGACCTGAAATTCTAAATATCACTCCTACCTTCCATATACTACCCTCAAATATGCAAGCCCTCAGGCATTAAGTACTTATTCCCCAATATGAACCCCCGACATTACGCAGCAGGCGATTAAACAAATATACTAATAATTAAATGTAAGCCAAAGCGAACAACCACCTGCTGCTAAGTCAATTTCAATTGAGGGCAAATTTCTTCAGCTTTAAGTTTGCAGGAATATACAAATGTGACTCCCAAATGCACTCTTATTATTATCCTGCCTATATATATCAGTACATCACCACACTATATTTCAAAAGAACCAATATCAAAATTTACGCTGGTCAACAAATAATTACCTCCAGCCCAAGTAGTCTATGCAAAGTAATGGAAAAAATGATTAAATAACATCTATTTCAATAATTGGGGTATCAACCCCGAGGTAACAATGTGTCATTAAGGAGGAAACAGTATATCAGTGAGGCAGAAACAATATTTCAATAAATCTATCCAATATACCAAATAAAGATATAAATCTGGGAGGCAACCAAATCCAATTCTAGGCAGGGCCTTCTTAATCAGTTTCCTCCGACTAGATCAGCGCCGACAAAAAGAAAAGCATCAAAACAAATGGCTCTTCTGATTCAGAACCCAGTCAAAATTCATTTAAATCTATCAAAGACGTTATCACAAACAGAGATGGTTGTATTTTGTCCCAAAGAAATGATACCGACTATATTCTCTGCGTCAGTAGATCTCAATCTAATTCTGCAATGTCCATCCGCTTGATTCTGTCGTAGGGCCCTCCTGTGGCACAGGCTTCCATGGAAAACTACCAGTCCCAGCGTCCTTGTTTCTCCTCTTCACCGGAAATCCACTCTAGGCCAATTGGGTGTGGTCTCTTTCTCCGCGTCTCTGCCTCCCTCCTCACGAGCAGCAAGGAGGTCTCGTATCTCTAATCCCCTGCGTTTACCAAGGAATCTCAGGGAGAGAGGAGAGAAACGCGACCCCTTCATAAATTCCTTGCCCCAGGGATCCAAAAACTTCAAAGGAGCATATCACTGGTCACGACAGGAGCACAGTTCTTCATAGGTGGCCCTCAAGGTATTACTTCGCCTTTTAGTTTTCCCCAAGCTGCGCGTCAGTACTGAGGGGCCGGGATAAAATTATTCCAGTTACTTACAGTCTCGACTCCGCTCAAAAACAAAACAAAGTAACCAAACAGGATTTAAAATTGGTGGCGTCCCAGACCTTTACCAGGTAGCCTTGGCAGAATAGGAGCTGCAGCTCTTTGTTCTTCCTCTTCCTCTTCACTCCTTCTACTATCCTCTTTTTATCCACGGACGCTTGGAGGTCTTCCAAACCTGCGCCAAGCTGGATAAATGTCTGCCTCCCGAACCCCCTTTACCAAGGGGGATAAATTTGACCAAGATTTATAACTATTTAGCTATTGAATGGTCACAAATTCTGCCGAGCAGGACGGAACGAACCACGAACACGTCCTATCGGTCCGCCATTACCAACGGAATTATCTTATTATAAGATAATAGGAACTCAAACACAATCCATCAGAGGACTGATGCATTAATTATTATAAGATATTTATGACATACAGTTAATGCATCAGTCCTCTGATGGATTGTGTTTGAGTTCCTAGAACTTCAAGATTATTTGTGTACATGCAATCATAGTAACAGCAACATTTCTTGAATGAAGTACCCACTTTTCCTTAGTTTAACTTTGTTACTTTTTGTTAACACCAATTCTCTTAGAAATAATGATTAACTGTTAACTTTTCAGTCTTTGTTCCCTCTAGTCAAAATGCCATTAATATTGGGGCAAAGCAGATAGCCCCAAAGGAGTGGCCTTTGGCTGCTCCGGCCACAATTGCACCGGGGACCATGGCAACCACACGGCCTGCTTTGAAAGCAGGCCCCCCGCACACTCTCAAACCATGTCAGCCAAGAGTCAATCCAAATCCAACTCCTTTTCAGTCCAGCTTTTTGCCCCCGAGTGTAGTCTCGACATGGTTTCTGGACTTTTGGGGCCATGCATCATGTAAATGCCATGCCCCAAAGTGGCCAGAAGTCATTTTATGGCCCATGCATGTCGGGCTTCAGTTTTTCAAAATGGATTGTCATTTACTTTACGTGCCATCGTGGGTTACTTTTATGGAATACCTAATATCTATCAAGTGTTTCTTTGAAATCCTTTCAAAGATATCAGTATGTGTCTCTCTCTCAAGATCTGTGTGGGGTTATTTTTCTTTATAGAGATGACTAGCAAATTGTAAACTTTGTAAATTATATTCTTAATGATAATACAGCTAGAAAACCCATAAACACAATCCACAACTGAATTATGTATTCAGTGCACAAGCAAAAAGACTACAGGTGTTGCCTAAAGAAGAAACCAGCAAATTCTCTATATTCCCCAAGTAAACAAAATCAGTCTCAAAGCATTCCATTCTCCCAGAAACTTCTCTAATAATAATAATAATAATAATAATAATAATAATAATATTTATTTATACCCCGCTTAAATGAAGACAATCTAAGCGGCTTACATCAGTTAAAACCCCATACAACAAAATTCATATCCCAACCCACCCCCTTAAAACAGTATTAATGCATGGGCCATATTGGCAGGGCTTGTGCCACTTCTAATTTTGAGGTCCCTACTCCCTCAATCATATCATGAAAGGATTTTAGAGTGAAAATTAACTTCATTTTCTTTTCTTTTTTCACACTCATTAAGACCAGAAAATGTCTAAAATAGTGGCATATGAACATGAAAGTTAGAATGGGCCTCGGCAGACAGCTTATTGAGCCGTCTTGGAGGCCCGGAAGAGGAGGAGCCACCGCACGAGTGGCGCTCCTTCCTCTTCCTGAGGTCGCCCTGGGAGCTGCCGGCCCTCCACACGGCCGGCGCTTCCAGGGCAACCTCCCGCCGCAGCAACCGGACGCGCTGCAGCGGAAGAGTCAGGGAAAGTGCGCCCGGCGCTTTTAGGGCGCACTTTCCCTGACATCTAAAAGGAGTGCCAATTTGGAGCTCCTTTTAGGGACGCCGCAGGAGCGCCGCGGTGCAGAGGCTCCGCTCCGCCGGTGCTCCGTCCCGCGGCGTCCCCTACACCATCATCTGCTTCCCCCCAATGTGTTTCTACAAGAACTAATCTATCCTGCAAAACTGCTTTTTGAGCAGGTATTAAACATCATATGCATTTACAAATGCAACAAAAGTTGGTGGTTTTAAGTACAATAAGATAGCTGAAGATATCACAGAATCTATTACTAAAAACAAATATAGTTTAAGGATATAAAAGTAAAATCTCAGCTTTGTTCTAATGGTTTCAGAATGTCCAGTTCATAGGATGGGAAAATGTGAATGGTGGGTGTTAAGATTTGTAATAGAGTCCTACCCAGGTAGGAGTAAATTATAAGGAAGCAAGTAATTATATAATACATTTCCTTGCACCCCTTCTGCTTCATCTGAAGTAACTAGAGTTTGTCACTGTCAACATGTGATATTAGTTAGATGGATGATTTCTGTGTTCAGGTAAACTATTGTGTGGGTTTATAGTTATTTCCTTTTGGATTTATAGTTATTTCTTTTGTTTCTTCTGAGTCATTATTCTGCTAACTGCAGCATTTTTATAAATTTAAAGTTACAATGATGAGGAAAATAAGTTTGATCTGCTCTTATTTTTTCAGATGCCCAGAAAAAATCCTCAAGAATAGAGTTGTGAGATAGATTTTGTTGATCATGTCCTTCTTCACAAATTTTTGCCTTTCATCAGTATTGAAAACTGTGTCTTTGGTACCCTTTTTTCCCTAATGTTTCCTGATATTTATAAGTTCTGTCAGTATGTGTTCTGATCTAGCAGTTTGTTCATTTCAGTGAAAAAGATAGACAATGGAGGAATTAGTGTCCTTCCTTTATAATGGGATAATTGACAGTAGTGTGGGTAATTCTGAAAATTACTTCTTCATGGTTAGAGGTTTCTTGGACTTTAGAATGAGTAAATTAGCTTCCTATGTGGATCACTGTGACCGGGAACAGAAGGGGTCAGGTTGTCCGCTATTATCCCACAATACATATAGGCCATGCCTGGGACAGGCAGCCAGGCAAGAAACACAAGAAGTGAGGGAAAATGCAGGGAGGAACCTGGACCATGCTGGGGAATAGAGGATGGGCCAGTGGAGGGTACAAGAGAGGCATGACCAGTGGGAAGAGAAGGGAAAGAGAGAGGGTAAAAGGGAGCCTGAGGAGTAAGGTGGGGGCAAATAGAGGTCGACACCAAGAGCACGTCAGCTCCTCATTGCAACTTGTAAGGCACTCCCTTCACGACTGACGGGGGCAACAGAATCCCACACTACCTCAGGGAAATGAGAAAGCTGATTGGAAAGCCTGGGGTTTGAGTATTTGAAAGTGGTGGGAGAGACAGGCAGCGGAGTTCATAGTATGCAACTATTAATCCAGACGGAAGAAGATTTATGTTAAGAAGCGAACCTACCAATAAAATCAAAGGGTGAAGCATCTACTTGACTGATTCCCCAAGTGTGCTTTAAATGGAAACTGGCAAGCAAATGGGGGCCTGGGATGCCCTGCTCTGGGGCCGGGGTCACAATCACATGGAAGTACCTGGATAATGACCATTATCTTCCATCTCTGGCTTTTCATAGTCTCCTATTGTAGTACCATTAGCACTAATAAAATAGTGCTGTTGTACCTGCTGCAAATGTGTGTTCTAGTCCCCCCTCCCGTTTCATTCGTTTACCTAGTTTTTTCTCCTGTCATCTTGTAAAAAACTCCACCACTGAAGAGCCTCATATTCTTGAACAATAGTTATACTGAATAATGGTTACACTGATGAAACAAATTGGCCTCACCTTGCATTTTTCTGCTTTACAGTGACCCCTCACAGACCCTGTTAAGTCCACACATACAAAGCATTTTGAAGTGTCACTGGCACAATTGACCACACATTTCTTCCAGAGAACTTATTTTCCCCTTCCCAGCATGAATCAACCTATCAACCGGTAGCCCTTATATAGCAAAAGCTGCTATTATGGTTTGCCTGTCAATCTATTTGGATCCACTCTGATTGGATGCTTCCCCATCCAATCCCCTTTCTTCTTTTTTTAGCATCAGTGAGTGAGGGAGGGAGGGAATTTCAAATGTACACACATATAAACGAGAGGAAAAACAAACAAAATAAAATTGCATTTTATTCATCTTTTATGTATGAAAATCTCTAGCCATAAGATCAGTGTTGTGGGGATAGATTGGGGTACTCCCCCTTCTACCCCACACGTTCATGTTTACTGTATTGACTCTTTCACCCTCCTCTGATCCTCCTCCTGACCATTCACCTGTTCACTTCTCGTTACAGAGCACAATCCACATACACAAGTGAATATCTGGATTTTCTAGTCAAGTCCAGAGTAAATCCTCCCTTTTTGCCTCTGGATTAAAGCCTTGAGTAACTGAAAAGGCCTGGATTCCACTCAAGTTGTCCTGTACGTCATTTGGAAGTCTGTTGTGAAAATAAGATGAGACACTTCATTTGGCCAATGTAGACACGCCCAAAATTTATATTTACAAAGATTCAATCCATTCATACACCTAAGGCCCGAAGCAGATAGGCGGCAAGGAGTAGCCACCTGCTCAGTGGCGTCACTAGGGTTGGTGTCACCCAGTGTGGTAACTCATGTTGTCACCCCCTTCTCCAACCTCCTCCCATACCACGTCATACAGAATCCTTAGTAATGTTTTTTGTGCTAATGTTACTCATAAATCTTAATCCCCATATATCACTGAATATAATAGCAATAATGATCTAAACAACTAACAAAATGAAGAGTACACCTTTAAATTACAATATTAAATGCACAGCCTAATGTATTTACACACATAGTTTCATGTGGTTAAAGTGAAGCTATAAGATGTGATGTTTTTATACAATATTTAAAATGAGTAAAAAAAAATAAACCTTGGATTTAAGGTTTAAGATAGATATCTAAACATGCATTTGTGTTTCCTTGGATATTTTTTTTTTAAGATAAAGATTAAGGTCTAAGACATACTGCAGAAATAATCCAGTTTGAGATGCATAAACTGCCGTGGCTCAATGCTAGGGAATCCTGGTAACTGTAGGACCACTTGTTGTGGCCCCAGATGTCTCTGACAGAGAAGGCTAGTGTTTCACACTACAATTCTCTGAATTCCCTAGTATTGAGACAGGGCAGTTAACACTGTCTCAACTGGATTATTTCTGCAATGTGTTTTGGGCCTCAATCTTTAGTTTAAAAAACACCAAGGGAACACAAATGCATGTTTAGAAATCTAACTTAAACCTTGAATCCGAGGTTTAATTTTGTAAAAAGATGTGCTCCTGGTATGCATATCAACTTTTTTGTACTACACATTTTTACTGGACACATTAATTACATCTACAATAGTTGCTATAAAGACACCTGGAACAAACAAGGTATCTTTATTGATATCTTGCTTAGGAGGGAGACTGGGTCTATCAAAATAGAGTCCAGTTTGTGGATCAGTATACTCACCTACTGGCAAAAACTGCATAAAATTCCTGGAAGGCTGATAAATTTAATCTTTTTGGATTCTTTTAAATCTACATGGGAAACTTCTATTCACAAGAAACTAAATGAGCTAAGATTTGATAAAAATGAATTTCTGAATCTTGACGTTGATAGAGCTAAATCTATTATCAAACAAAAAATTATAGAAGCAGAAAGACTTATGGATTCTGCCTCCCTTTCTAAATATGTTTTGTTTAGCTCACAGAACTTGGTCCCTGTCACAGCCCCATATTTATTTCATGTTACTCTTCCGAAGTTTAGAAGGGCTTTAACCTTGGCACGTTTTAATGTACTGCCCACGGCCATGTTGGACGGTAGATATAAAAAAATACCCTTTGAATTCCGTCTTTGTCCCTGTGGTTTGGGCGCCGTTGAGACCAATGAGCATGTTTTACTTTATTGTCAATTCTACAGGGATACTCGTCACCAACTGATTAGCCCATTAGTAAGTAAATTCCCAGGTAAATCTGATTCCTTTTATTTACGCCTCCTGTTAGATAACAAAGACCATACAATATCTCATGTGGTGGCCAAATTCTGTTATATTGTTTGCAAATTGCGACCTCAATTGACAAATGGATATTTTACTACAGTTTAGATAGATTTGGCTGATAATGTATATTGGACAGATTATTTTCAGTCTGTATATTAATCTGTATATTAATTTGTTAATGTATATATTTCATATATTTTTATAATTTATACTGGTCAAAGACCGAATAAATTGAATTGAAATTGATATCTTGCTTAATATTATAATCTTCATATTAATTGCTTTGTTTTAATAGTGGTTGCATGTTTTTTATTTATATAGATTGTATCATGATGAACCAGCTAGTTGCTCCAGTGTGCATAAGAGGGAAATGACATCCATTAATTTATAAGACTACCTTTCTAGTGTCAATTGGGTTTCAGTTCCTTAGCCCCTTTCAGAATATAAGTACTTTTACAAGAGAACAAACAATAATATTTTAGGATAAAAGTGGTTGCTTCAAGGCTGAGGGAACAGAGGAAGAAGAGAGACCTTGCAGCACTTTAAAGACTAATTGATCTATTTTAACTGCCCTGGATATCAGTCAAATTTAGGGCATCTGAAGATATGGATTTAGATTCACAAAAACACAAAATAAAATAGTTGGCATTGAAAGAGCTGCAAAATTCCCCCCTTTCCCCCCATTTTTGCTTTTTATGCTGTGACATAGCTATTTCTTTGAAAAATAATACATCTAAACCATACAAAACCAAACAGTACCAGAATAAACAAAGAAACAAAAAGCAAAATTACCCAATCTCTACCAAAGGGCCTTTAACATTACATGGAAGGTCCTTCCTCCACAAATACTCTCAGGGCCCACATCCTTCAACTAGGGCTCCCCTCTGAAAGCCATCATCACCTCTCTTTATTTTTTGCAAATGAATGGCTACTACTGTCCTGCTGCCTTCTTTCCTTCTGGGACAGTCAGCAACCACTTTCCCAACTAACCAGTTTCTGCCCTCTTGCAAACTCTGCCTTGTTTGTGTTCATTCTTCCTTGCCTCCCTTGCCCCCCACAAGACCATGGTAACAGATGGACTGAGACAGACTTCACACATGCTCTGAGCAGAGGGAATCTGAGCAGAACTTTTTACAGAGTTTAAAAAAACCTTGCAGGCTCCAAGGCTGAGGGGACAGAGGGAGAAGGAAGACAATGCCAGACAGAACTTTTCACACTCACACACATACACACACACTTCCCTTGCTTGCTTCAAGGCTGAGGGAACAGAGGAAGAAGAGAGACCTTGCAGCCTTTCCTTTCTTTGCTTGCTGAGCAGAACTTTACCCGTCCTCCCACCACCCCTTGCCTGCTTCAAGCTCAGCAGAGAAAGAAGGGAGATTTATTAGCCTCCTTTTTCTCTGCACAATGAGTGGCCCTCACACAGAGCCTGACTTCCACAGTTTGGCTGCAGAAGAGATGTTTGTGGAGGAGTGGTGTCACCCCCTGAGGAGTGTCATCTGGTGCAGTCTGGACCCCCTCCCCGCACCCTCCTAGTGATGCTACTGCTCCATCTGCTGTTGGCCAAGGACTGTGGTGACTGCACGGATCACTCTCAAAGGGGGCTGCTGCCTCAGTCCCTCAGTCCTTTTTCCGGCAGGTTTGGGCCACCTTTGGCGGCCTCAGATTGGCTTCCAGCTGCTTTGGGAGCATGAGTCATCTGAACTCCATGCCCCCAAAGTGGCTGGAAGCTGCTGCTTTGGGCGCATCTGTTTCGGGCCTTAGTGGAAAGGTTGCTTCTTCATTAATTAAAATAAACTTTATTGGTAGTGGTATAGTGTGTAACCTGGATAGAGTACATGCTTACTACTTTTAAAAGAAACTTTATTAAATTACATTTGCTAAATGCACAGGTTTCTTGTGCATCTGCTGTGATTGATACCTTCTCTCATTATTTCTGCCACTTTCTGCCTGTTGAAGAAGCCTGCCAGCTGTAGCTATCCATCTGGATTAGACACCTGCTAGTTTTTCTTCTGTCTCTTCCTTTGCTGGCAGAATCCCTGGCAACCCTGGATGGGAACAGAGGCAAATAAAAGTGGTGAAGAGCCTGGGACAGATGATCTGGAAGTGGAGGATTGACTGAGTGGAAGATGGCTAACCAGCACACTAATGCTTTTCAGAAAGTTACTGTTTTGATACATGGCTACCAAAATAAGTGAATTAGTAGAGTAATAATTATATATTGGTATATCAATAATAAGTCATAGATCCTGTGATGATGTGTTAGTGATAAAAACAGAGCTTCTGAAGAGGCCATATTTTGTATTGGTATGATTGCATATCAGACCAATGCCATGTACTTTGTTGGCTATAAAAGAAGATTTGAATAACTTTTAAAATTGTACTTTAAGTGGAATCCATTATAATATGGTAGTTTAGTAAATAAATTTGTTAGTCTTCCCTACACAAAACTCCTATTTATTTTTTATTAAAAATATCAAGAGTCTTTGAAGTAGTTCTCTTCTAGAAATGATGCACAGTAAAATGTGTAACTTGCATTGAAATGTTCAAAAATTTAAAAGGTCTCTTAAATAATTCTTACACATGTTTAGTAAGTGAAATGAAGGAAATATTGTGATCAGAACACTCTAAATTGTTTCTTCAGAGTATTTATTGCATAGTTTTAAAACTGGAGGAAAGTAAAACTTTAAATGCTGCTAGCCAGGTTGGCATTTCAGGTTTACTTAGGGCCTGAGCAGACTGCCAGAAATAATCCAGTTTGAGACCACTTTAACTACCCTGGCTCAATACTAGGGAATCATGGGAATTATAGTTTTTTCTGAGACATTGAGCCTTCTCTCTAAGAGAGCTCTGGTGCCATGATTCCCTAGCACTGAGCCAGGCAGTTAAAGTGGTCTCAAACTGGATTATTTCTTGCAGTCTGTTCAGGCCCTTAATCTTGCAAAGATTAAAGGGAAAATGTTAAATAAAAATCCCAGTGTAGCAGTGTTTCACCTGTATGGGAAATGAACATTATGTTGCCTAGGGATGTCCATAATATTCTGTCATTTTATTACCCGTTAATTCTCTAAATGGTCATCTCTGAGCCATTTGTTTCTGATTTATAATTACCCTAAGGTGAAACTTATCACAGGATTTTCTTGACAAAATTTGTCAAGTTGCCTTTCTCTGAGGCTGAGAGTGTGTGGCTTGCCAAAGGTTACTACTGGGTTTCATGGCAAAGCAGGGACTCAAATTCTGTTCTTTCTGTGTCCAGTTGTCAAACCACAACAATACTTTAGTTTTAATACTAAGCCAATGTTCCTTCTCTCCTCCTTACCAGAGTGGATAGACTCTGGAACATCCAAAAAAGAAAAGAAAAGAAAAGAAATGGAAGAAATGGAAGCAACATTAGCAATAACAGCAGTAATCTAGGCTAACCTAAGACAAACCATATTTGTTCACTCAGGCTGCATCCAGTAGTGTCACGGGGGGGGGGGGGTGCAGGAGGTGACACCCGGTCTGTCTCCCGCCCCCTGTGGAGCCTTTCCAGGGCCTTGGGCCCGCTTTCCCAGTTGCTGCAGGGCTTTCTGGGCCACCGGAGGCATGTGGTGTTAAGGAAAATGCAACATGGGACTTACAGTAATAGAAATAAAATGTGTATGTGAAAGTCACAGTGATTAAGCAGGAGCAATCATGAAGCTACACAGGTGAAAAGGATAATGTAATTTGGAAGCCTTGAGAGCCAAGGACAAAGTTATAGAGTGTATATTGAAAACACCTGTTATAGATTGCAAACACCTGAGATTCATTAAGTAGTCAAGGTAAAATGATGAAATACTTGGGTTGGTCTTAAGTATGGGATGATCCATGTAAACCAATCAAAATGAATGTACACGCCCACTGGGTGGAAACTGACTAGTGGGTGGTGACTAACAATGGCTATAAGTGCAATGTTTGCCAATGCATATTGTGGAGTAGTTTTGGAGATATTGTGATTTGTAGGGCATATAGTATTTATGTATATAGTAGAATAAAGTAGATCTTTTATATAAGACTACTGAGTTGTCTGGTGTCTTGAGGGAAGATACAAGAGCCAGAAGAATCCTGGAGAAGTTTGGAGACATCTCAGGAAGAAGAGTGAGAAGGCTTGGAGAGTTTGTCAGGGTCTTCAGCCTATTCTCTGAAACTCTGCTGCTTGGGAAAGAAGCATCAACCACTGATCAAAGCTGGTCAGCTCTGCTGCATAACAAGGTGGTCAGTTAGAGTCAGAGGTGAAGAGCTACAACTCCCATCATCCTTGACATGTGGGGACCACCCTCTCAGCTGCTGTGGGGCTTTCTGGGCTGCCAAGGGTGTGTGGGCTCTCTCCCCCAGCTGCCACAGGACTTTTTGGGCTGCCCAGGGCCACACATGAAATTTTCCAGTGCACACACTCTCCCAAGCAGCGCGTGCACTAGAGCTCCCATCCCCAGAAGCCCCTCCCACAACGGGTGACACCAAGTTGGGGGAACCACTGGCTGCATGTGCACTGCAGAAATAATCCATTTTGACACCACTTTAACTGCCCTTGCTCAATACTATGGAGTTCTGGGAATTGTAGTTTTATGAGACATTTTGCCTGCTCTATCAGAGAGGTCTGTTGCCACAACAAACTACAAATCCCAGGTTTCCATAGGATGGTGCCATGATAGTTAAAATGGTGTGAAACTGTATTATTTCTGCAGTGCGGATGCAGCTTCAGTTTAAGTACGAGCACACTGGAATTATTACTTAGGAGTAAGCAAAGCAAAGCAGCTTCATTTATATACCACTTCATATCGTGCTATGGGATGTCTAAGCGGTTTACAACTGTGAGCTGATTGCCCCCAACAAGCTGGGTACTCATTTTAGCGACCTCGGAAGGATGCAGGCCTGAGTCGAGCCTCAGCACTGGCTGGTATTGAACTCGCAACCCTGTGGTCTATGAGTGAGTGGCTGCAGTACAGGCATTTAACCACTGCGCCACCAGGGCTGAGTAGAAGCCTTTGTGACTTGGCCTACTCACCCACTTATATAGTGGGAAGATATTGTGTGCCTATGAGTCTTTGTGGAAGAGAATTTGCCTTCTGACTTCCACAAAAAAATTTTTAAAGAGATTTACTATGAAGGAAACTAACAGTTAATGCTACATCACATACTGCTTTTTATGTAATAAGTGAGCTGGTTGAAGTTAGCCTGAGGGGGTGTGGGGATGTGAGGGCACAGGCAATGTGCCATTAATAGACCATCTTCACTGACCATACAACAAGAGAATCATATCTAAGTAGAGCATCTTCTCTTAAGGCATATTTGATTTTTTCCCTACCATATCTTGAGCTGTTTTCCTTGATTACAACATTCTGTTTGCTTTACATGTGAACCTGTTAGTAGACATTTTACTACACTTTGATTAAAATTTGGTAGGGTGGTAAGAGTCCAGGCAAATTTATTCTGTGAATGGCAACAACTGGCCCTTATAAACGGTATTTGATATAGGGTGCCTAAGGAAATCCTGTGAAATTCATGGGGTCTTCATAAGTTGCCAGGTGACTTGAAGACACATACACACCTAGTCCTGCTTCTTCTGCCTTTACCATTTATTTTACCAATGGGTTTACTTAAATGTATAGCAACAGCTAGGTAGAAAAGACAAACCAGAAACAGCAATTATGATTCACTACAAGCATTAAAAACTGACAACTTAGTAATAAAATTAATAGTATAGTGATAATGGCTTCATTCTTTATATATTGCCTACATTAATATTAACGTTGATAATAACATATGGATGTCTAAATGGCAATTTAGATTCTGGCAAATCAGATTATAATACAGTAGGCCTGCTACATCATTGGGCTAGTGATCGGTGGATTCTACTGAGCATGGATTGCCACATCTTATATTATTAAATGGCAGATCCGCTAATATGGACATGTTCATGTCACCACCTATTGAATAATATGGGGTTTGACCATCAGCATTTTTCTCTCATCTGCGCAAAGGTAGTTGGTGGTGGAACCAAACCACGACAGATGGGGATGCCCATTGCATTGTGTGCAATTTTTTACATGGAGGCATACTAGGTAAGAACATAAATAAAATTAAAATTAAACAGTTTTAGAAATTCATAAATAGTGATTTATTTTTCCATGGCTGTTGATTTTTAAAAATGTGATTGTTTCTCTGTCTGGACTTGAAGTTTGCATGTAATCATTCCATTAAGAATAGATATTTTGATGTTATAATTAGTTATAATTAGTGGGAAAATTCATTGTATTCTGGAAAGTTATGGTCCTACTAGCAACATAATTTTATATCACTAATTAGTGTGGTAGATAAGAGTCTTGTTGCAGTGTTCTTTATACTGAAATTCAGAACAATTTCATCAAGTTTCTGCTGAGATTTTGTCTTTAAAATACTTCACAAAATAGCAAGGGAAATAGGAAAAGGTCCAGGGATTCTTTGTAAAAGAAAAAAAGTGATGTAAAAATTCCTTGCAGTTTCTCTTCAGTGGAATAGAAGATCTCTGGCATAGCTTAAAAATGATGTCTCTTGGATGCCACTGTACAACTGTAGTGATAGTCAGAGGGTTTGCAGCTTTGGGCTTCTGCAGCTGGATATTTAAATTTGTAGTGGGAAGATACTTTGTTTCCACCTTATGGGCAGGGTCATCTCTACCATAAAGCAAAGTGAAGCATATCATTCCTCTGACAGATTTTTAGCATCATAAAAAGGCAGTAAATGGTTAGATTATTTACTTAGGTATTTGTACTGCCAGGATAGTGAGAGGCTTATGTCAGCATCTTCTTCCTGCATGTACCAAAATACCATAACTGGCCTTGGGCACCCAGATGCTTTGAACATCTGAATGAAGGCATGCTTCACAGATTGGTTCAAAAGTTTTAGAGCCTTTGTCAGAAAGTGATAGACTTTGTGACTGCTATACAATTGCTTGCTGTATAGATGACAAGGAGTTGTCTTGTGGAACTTGAAAGACTAACGATTTTTCTTTGGCATAATTTTTCATAGACTGCAGTCCAGTTTATCAGATGCAATCTGATGCACTCCATGAAAGCTTATGTCAAATAAAACCTTTTAATTTTTAAGGTGCCACAAGACTCTGTTGCTTTTGTTACAACTGACTAACATGCTACTTCTTCACCCTAAAATGTTTTGCTACATAGAGAAGCCACAGTTTCAACATTGTGACTGAAAGAGATATGGAACTAGATGGCAAATTTATTCTGTCTTCTCATCCCAAATGAAGCTATGTGAACTACTGTAAATGCATGGCATGGATAAACTAATAGGTATTGTGTGCTTGCTTCATTTTATTATGTTTATTTAATGTATTGTCATCTTTCTGTGTGAAATAGAAGATAAGTTTGCTGGCACGCTGCATTGCAGTTATGGATTCATAACCTAGAGTTATGGCTCCATAACTACTCTATTTATTAACACTATTATCATGATCATAAATGCCCTCTCAGGGTTACTTTACTAGGCAGCAGCTGCACTGATAGATGGAGGTCTGTTCAGCTGGTGACTGGGGCACAGGAGGATTGAGTTTCCACCCCCCTCCTACCAGCGAGCAAGATTGTGACAATCAGAAACAAGACCCCTGTGGCAATTCTTTCCCTCAGGCTGAATCTGCAATGCAGAAATAATGAGTTTGATACCACTTTAACTGCCATAGCTCCATGCTGTGGAATCCTGGGATTTTCTCTCTGACAGAGATGACTCAATAGCTCACAAAACTACAAATCCATAACATTGAGCCATGGCATTTAAAGCAGTGTCAAACTGCATTATATCTGCAGTGCAGATTCAGTCTTAGTCTTGCTTGATGGTGGGAAGTGTTGGAAACATCCTCCTCCTGTGTCCCACTTGCCAACTGAACAGTCTTCATCTCCAAGTGCAACTGCTGCCTGGTAAAGTAGGATTGGAGGGGTTGGGCAAAGAGATCTTACTTAGGCATTTGTAACTAAGTGGGTGAAGTAGAATAATGACTGTTCTGTTGTGGACAATCTTGACCTTGATTATAAGAAATCTTTGTAGCTGATTTGAGCTGAATCAGAGTTTGACTCATAGTAATTGAGGAAACCGTATCTATGAGGAATATAAGTGGGTGTTGAATAGCACCTCCATTTTAAATGAATTACTGAAATGTGTGATGAAAACATCCATTCTAATTTCTATAAAAACAAATATGCACTCTCCCTATATATATTTTGCAAGCAGTTTCCTCTAATTAATACATTTTGTATGCAGTTTTCTTAATGGGTGCATTTTTTGAGTACAGAGCTGTATTGCAGAAGTTAGAGAAGTGCAAATTCAGAAAATAATTGCATTTGTTCATATATTCATTTGATGTGAGTATTCAGTCAGTTTATATTAAAACGTAAACCTTATTAAATCCTCTCCAGCTATACTTTCAGTTATGATACTTGAAATGGGTTGTGCCAGCATATGCTAAAATGTTTGCCAGTACTGATCATGCCATATGAAGGATTATGTAATGTTCTCTTTTGCACACTACCTGACAAAAGTTGAAATATTATATAACAATAATGGTATTAGTTGGCATAGAGCTAAGATAATCATGTAAATTGTCATAACTGAGACCTCATTCCTGTCCATAATAATGTGTGTTATTTTGCTGGTACAATTGCACCATGTCTATTCAATACCATAGATGTGCATTATATTTACTATATCTATTACTCAAGACAAATTTTGGCTACGTACTGATTTTGAATTGTTGATCTTTTAATCCTCTTAAATAAGCCCTACATGGGGGCGGGGGAGATTGAATGCCGATAGCTGTGTTGCATTTTTCTATTAAATCCATATCCCTAACACAGAAACCTCATGCAATTCTCTTTTATAATGATGTATTTTAAACAGTCCATTCATGGGAAAAATAAAAAAGGATGATTGCACAAGACATAATACTGGCTGCAGGTACTAAACAGAGAGGATTTCTCCTAGTCTACAGAATGTATTTGCTTACCTACTAGAAAACGATGAAACCAGGTTACAGAATTGAGTACTAAAGAGTCATTTTGTGACCCTCTGAAATCTGAAAAATTGGAGGAGTCAGAGTGCCAGGATTTTATAACTCCAGATAACAGTGGCCTCTCCAAATCTGAGGAACTGGGTGTTGAGCACCCACCCCACCCCACCCAATCTTGGCAGACAACAAGGATACACCGCTTTCATTTGAAGTTCACCAAATAGATAAGCAGAGACTTTGTAGATCCCAGAATCTGCTGAAAAGGAAACACTGACTCATTAATAACCTGGCACCCTAAGGTGGCTACCTATAAATCTCCGAGCAGCTCTTTGGACTCTTTGTTGCTTACAACCATTCAATCTGTGTACAGTGCTTTCAGTGTTCTTGACTCCCCAGCTCCCACTCCCCAGCTCCATTTGTCTTGGACTGCTGGCTTGGTGTAATGACTCCTTGGTGGTTTAAAGACCTTGTTCCTGTTCCTCCATTCATCTTCCTGTATTAATTGTGAATGACATGAGATGGATCAACTATGCTACAGTTCTTTGTGCTACAGTCACCATCTTCACGTTACTTGCTGACTTTGACACAGGACATACAGTTGGCCCTCAGTATCCGTGGACTTGCCATCCATAGATTCAAGCAAATGCAGATGGCAAGCCCGTGTTGTCCCCAATGGCAGTGCATGCACATAGCCACACCACCATTAGGGACAGCCTCCATTGTCCCATGGCAGTGCATGCATGTGGCTGCACTGCCATTAAGTTCAGTTGTCCCCAGTGGTGGCACGGCTGTGTGCACACACCACTATTGTGGACAACAGAACACCCTGAGGATTTTGGTATCTGCAGGGGGGGGTCCAGATACCGAGGGCCAACAATTCAAATATAACTTTGAACTTTAATAATCTGCAGAGGGGAGGAGCCTAAAGTAGTTTCCATCTGAAGTGGGAGTCCCAACCTTGCCTCCTCCTCCATCACCCATGAGTGAAGCACCAAACAGTTGAGTGCCAGATACTATTTTGGCTGGGCACCTAGCCAGCCATCAGTAAGGAAACCTTCCTAGGGAACCTCTCCATGTCATTTGATATAAAGGGAAAACATGTCCCAGGCTGGCCTCTAGGATAGTCTCTTTTGTCACCCCCCCCCCCAGGCCCTGCAACCCATTGGTGCAAATCTGGAGATGTCCCTTCCAACAAATTGGCAGCTGCAGTGCTCACCATCACCACCCCTTAATTTCCCTGCCACCTACCTGTCAGTAACATCCCATTTACAATCATATTGCCTGCACCCAGTGCCAATTTCCTCACAATTCCATAAAGATACAATATGTATATTATTGCAGCTATACTGAAGTTGTTGGTATAGAATGATGATGCTCATATAAAGACAACTGTACAAATAATGCTTAACTGAGTTGAAACCTCTCCAACTGGTATACTTTGCTTATTCATTCACTACCATCACCACAAAAATAACAGAATGAAAAATGTCAAGAGCTATATAAATCATGAGGAGGTTTAAATGATTAAAGTTTAAAAACAGAGGAGTAAAACAGCCTTCACCTGGTGTTGAGGGTGGAGTGAAGCATATATATTGGGGCCAATAATCTTTGGGGAAGACTTTCTATTACTGGAGTGCTAGCAGCAAAAATATGTCTTCCCTGATAGCCAGACTGCACCTCCCAAACAAGATGTCAAAACATGGAGAGGTATATGGGGAAGAAGGTGATTCTTAAGTGACCTGGTCTAAGCTATTAGTGCTTTCAGGGTTACTTTTAATTGGCAGTGGTTTATATACTGCATTTTCTCCTTCCCACTCTGTAACTGAAGGGGGACTTACAAAAATTAAAACAGATACAGATACATGTAAAGCATATAAAAAGTTGCTGTTAAAAGGTAATGTAAACTGTACATCAAAGGAAAAACAATTTAAAACTGCCATTTAAAAGGTGAGAAATAAAAACAGTACAAAACATTATTAAAAGTCACTTCCTTATGAACATTCCATTCCCAGAAGCTTAGCAAAATAAGAAAAAAAATTCTCTGCCAATGGAAGGACAACAAAGAAGTCTAGCCTCTCCAGAGGTAATTACAGAACCTGGTAGCAACCACCAAGAAGGCTTTCTCCCACGTTCCCAGGAAGTGTATCTCTTGAGGGTGGTATAATAACATCCAAAATTCACAAAATAGTGATACCTTTATTGGAACAACCAAAATGCACAAAATACATTTTGCAAGCTTTTGAAACTGGCTTCTTCATCAGGCAAAGATGTTAAAAATCATACAAAAGGGGGGGGGGAATGCCTAAGTTAGTCACAAGCCTGTATTTTGTCGTGATGCGGCTGTTCTCAGTTCAGGTGGTATGGAAGGATAGGCAGGCAGGCATGCCCCTCCTACTGTGGTTAAATGCCTGTACTGCAGCCACTCACTCATAGACCACAAGGTTGCGAGTTCAATACCAGCCAGGGCTGAGGCTGGACTCAGGCCTGCATCCTTCCAAGGTCGCTAAAATGAGTACCCAGCTTGTTGGGGGGCAATCAGCTCACAGTTGTAAACCGCTTAGACATCCCATAGCGCGATATGAAGCGGTATATAAATGAAGCTGCATTTAAGCTGCTTTTACTGGTCATATGGGTACTCCAGGATATATATATTTTAAGTTCCATTAGCAAGACAAAAAGAGATGCTCTTCTTGAGATCCAAGTTGCCTCTGTTCTTTTTTAGGCCTTTGTTAGGTAGGCAGAGAACACTGAATTACTAAATAAGCCCTCAATATTTTTACATTAACAAACAATTTTAAGGTGCTCTTTTGGTAAAACATGCCAAATATAGTCCAAATGTTTTTAGAAAAACGTTTCCCTTTTGTTGGAGGTAGAAACTTTAAATGGCCAAGTCCCAGTCCATTGGCCCTCTCTTTAGATTTCTCTTGATATGGCTAAAATGCAGTATCTTACATCCAGAAAACATAACCAGTGTGTTGACCATGCAGCAAAGAACAATATCCAAAATCCACAAAACAGTGATACCTTTATTGGGTCAACCAATAAAACCTGAGGGTGGTGGGACAGAAAAAGCCTTCCCTAAGGATCCCAAATCCTAGGAAGGTCCACATGGGCTGGACTGTGTGGGCCCATACCATATTATCCTAAACAGATAAAATGAGCTTCCAGCCATATAAATTACTTGTGCCCTGGTGGCTGGATCCAGATGTCACAAGGCAACCCACTATGGGGAACAGGTGGCTCTCCAGATGTTTGCTGGACTGCAATTTCCAGCAGCCCTGCCTAGAATAGCAAATGTTGAGGAGATGCATTCTTTCCACCTGTGCAGTTTGGATATTTACAGGAGTATAAAAACCAAGATGAAAAAGTCTTCAGTTCAAAGGAGAAAAATCCAGGCTGGTTCTAAAGAAGGTCTTTGGATCCTGGCCAATGTAACCAGTTAGTTACCAATATTTTATGAACATGTTATTGCCTCAGCAATAGTATTCAGTGATGAATATCTGCCACCTTTCTGACTGATTTATGGATCAATTTAATTAGCCATGCTAAATCAATCTTTGCTTCAGTACAGTAGCAATAGTACATTTCTATACCACTTATCAGTGAACTAGCACTCCCTAAGTGGTTTACAGCATGTAAGCCAATTGGCCCCAACAAGCTGGGTACACATTTTACTGACCTACAGAAGGATGGAGGGCTGAGTGGACCCTGGAGCTCTGCAGGATTGCACTCACTACCTTGTGGCTGTGACTGGCTGCAGTACCAGCATTTAACCACCGCACCACCATAGCTCGTATAGTACAGAATATACATTGTAAAATCTGTGAACTTCTTGTTTTTGAAAATTACAAAAAATAAAAATATAGTCAGTCTTCTATGAATGTCTCCCAGAATTGTTATGCAGAGAAAATTTTGCTTTGAGAGAGTAGTTTAATAAATTTAGTAACAATTTTAAGGCTGGCAAGTTTTCAATCTGTTTCATGGATACATAGCTTGATAGCCATATATTACTGTACATGTTAGTTATAGTAAAGTAATAGTATGTATTTTACAACTGAGTAAGGCATGGCAGGCTCAAAACCAACTGTGAAAGAAACAGGTGATTTTGGTCAGAGTAAAGAGCTGAGTCATCATGAACCAGCTTTAAAAAGGGGTGTGCCAAACCCACAGACAGAGACTGTGGTAGGCAGAAAGTAGCATGAGGAGTTGCTGGAAACAACAGAGGAGTATATGCGGCAGCGGCAATGCAAAAACAGCTCAAGAATAAAGGCAGCAAAACTCATTGCTGAAGGAAATATTGCTGGAAGATTATTTTGTTTAAAGCTCAATTCTAGAAGGTATGCTGTGATATTTTGTTTATATGCTGCAAAAGAAGATTGCTGACAGGACTAAGCAATCAAGGACTATATTTTTTTCCCCATTTGTAACCATGCTTGAAGGACAATTGTGCTCATGGACTATATATGCAGTTTATATGAAAGTAAATATTAGTTGCTCATTATTTCTGTAAATAAAAGCCTACTAAGTCATTTTGTCATTTGCAAACCTTGTGTAGGAACTGTGTTTGTCCATATAGAGCAGGGGTAGGCAACCTTTCTCCTTTAAGGGCCAAGGGACTTCAGCTCCCAGAATCCCAGGAGCTATTGGCCAACATGGGACTATTGGCCAACATGGCTGAGGCATCTGGGAGCTGAAGTCCCTTGGCCCTTAAAGGGGAAAGGTTGCCTACCCCTGATATAGAGGTTTGGAGGTGAATTCTTCTGTGTCAACTGCAGTGTCAACAGTGGTTATGGGTCCAGTTCATCATAAAAAGCCAGTAGGTGGCAATGTTGAGCAACAAAATAATTCCTGTGCTTGACTGAGTAGTTGTGAAAGAAACAAAATTTGACGATGGCTATAACTTTAAGTTCCAGTATGCCATTAGAGCAATTAACAGAGACCAATTATTCCAGTTGGAGTATGAAAATGGAAATGCTGCTCAGGAGATAGAATTCATGGGACCCTGTGATTTGAGACCCACCAGCTGACCCTTCTGCTGTATGGCTTCACAGAGTGGAGAAAGTGAAAGCCACAATAATTTTTGGACTTGATAACAGCCAATTACTGACAGTTAAAGGTCTTGCAACTGCAAAAGAAGTTTGGAGTGCTTTAAAGAATTTATATGTGATGAAAAGAGATGGCAAGTTTTTCTTGCCAGGAGGCTATATCAGACAAGACTGAGGAAAGGAGACTCAATGTCTGCACATTTACAGCAACTGAAAGGAATTTTTGCAGATCTTCAAGAAAGAGAGATGACTTATACTCCTCTACGAGCCTTTGCAGACTGCCAGAAATAGTGCAAATTGAGTCCACTTTAACTGGCCTGACTCAGTGCTAGGGAATCATGGGAACTGTAGTTTTTTGTGGCACCAGAGCTCTCTGACAGAGAAGGCTCAATGTCTCAGAAAAAAATACAATTCCCATGATTCCCTAGCACTGAGCCAGGGCAGTTAAAGTGGACTCAATTTTACACTATTTCTACCAGTCTGCAAAGTCCTTACATCAAATCTATATAATTCTATCCTCCTTAGATGAAACATGGCATGGAATAATTTATGCAATAGAAGCAATGCCAGAAACAGACTTAACTGTGGCATTTGTGACAGGAAAATTGCTTCAGGAATGGGAAAGGAGACAAGAACAAGAAAAGACGTCAGCAAACAGTTTCAACCAACACAAGCAAAGAAGTGGAGGACATACAGAAGAAGGAAAAAGTAACAACACATTGAAAGTGTGTGGAATTATGAGATGTTACACCTGTAGTTCAGACAAACATCTCAAAAGAAATTGTCCTAAGAAACAAACTACAACCCTATGGAAGGAACGAGAACATTTCAAAAGAATAAGGAACCTTTCTTTGTACATGTTGTAAAGGGAGATGAAAATTTTGTAGAAGATACAGTTGGGTAATAGATTCTGATGCTTCTCATTTTATTTCTGATAATATAAAAATGTTTAGGACTAGCCTTAGCTGCAGAGTTAGTAACTCTTGCTGATGTTTCACATAGAAAAGTGGAAAGTACAGGTAATATGTACATAAAGTGTCTAGGCTACGTGAAAATAATTTAATGTCAGTGTCAAAATTTACCACAAAGGGATATGAAGTTAGATTTGTTAAAGGAATATGTGAAGTACTAAAGAAAGGAAATGTTTGCATAACATGAGAGCTAAAGAATTCATTCTACGTTGTGAATAACAAATGGTTAGAATCTCACAACAGAAGTAAGTCTCAAGTAGGAATGACAATAGCAAATAAACCCCCACATGATGATTGCATACACTTAATGCAGACATTTAGGACATACAAATTATAAGACCATAAGTAAAATGCCAGAATTGTGTTTAGACATGAAACTAAAACCATGTAACTCATTTATGGAATGGAATGCATGTAAAGAATGCAAATCAATGACAGCTCCCTTTAATACTAGATGTGACAGAAATTCTAAACAAATTCTAGAATTGATACATGTGGATCTAGCAGGACCATTTCAGAAAATGTTAGGAGGAGCCAAATTATTTTATAATTGTTGATGATTATTCAAGATACAGTTTCATTTATTTGTTAAATATTTGTATTGTTTGTTTTGGGCATGCTTTATTTAAATTTAATTTTATATGTAAGCTGCCTTGATTGCCGGGCGGGATATAAAAACAAATTATTATTATTATTATTATTATTGTTGTTAAAGAATAAGAGAGATGCTAAACAAAGACTCAAAAATTTTGTAAATTGGATAGAAGTAAGATTTGGAAAAAGAATTACCAGATTACAATCAGACAGAGGAGGATAATTTAATTTACATAATTTTGTTAATTTTCTATCCAGAAAGGGGATTTATCACCAATTGACACCTCCTTATTGACACCTCCACAACTAAACGGTGTTGCTGAAAGAGAGAGGAAATTGATATTTACAGGATATGGTGAGAACAATGATTAATGATTCACCACTTCCCATAAGATTTTGGAGTGAATGCATAATTTATGCTACTTACATCCAGAATAGGATTTATACAAATACCATAGATACCACTGTGAAGAGTGTTGGAATATGTAGTCAAAAGTGGAAATGTACAGATGTGGGAAATTTTCTAATGGAAAGATTTTGGGCCTGCAGGTGCAAAGCGTAAATATTTCACACAAGGTCAGTGTCTGGGAACAGACAGATAATGCATAAACAATGAGCTCATCTTTGTTGTCTGGAAACCAAGATCACATGACACATTACAGCAAGAGTCTGGGTTAGAGGTTGGGTTAGAAGCTATTGAACAAATTGTCTATGGAGGTATCAACTCATGGGAGGAGTTTGGGGTTTGGCTTAAGAGTTTCCTTTGTTCTTACAATTTATTACACTGTCTTCTGTGTGTGTGTTTAAGACCTTCAAACCTGCATGATAGACTTGTAATTAGTTTTTCTCTTTACTATGCAATTTTAAATAAAAACCTTATTATTAAGATCTATCTGTTCTGGGGCTGGATTAATGGCAAACTGCTTGAAGCTACAAGGAGCTGCATACCAGAATGGTGAGGTCAGCTTGGCTCGGTTTCCAGAGTTGGAGGTGGCTGATGGATGGATGCCTGACATTTTCAGCATGAAATCTCTGCTACTACAACACCACTGTAAATAAATCAACAACCACACCATTTGAGAAGTTCCATGGGACTAAACCTAGAATTAATCATGTGAAAGTATTTGGATCTGAATGTTGATTTCATATACCTAAAGCACAAAGAAAGGGGGAAATGAGTGCAAGAGCCCAGAAAGGCACACTATTAGGATCTGAAAATGCAAATTACAGAGTATGGTTACCTAATCAAAGAAAAATGGTTTTAAGCAGAAGTATAAAAGTTTTTGAACAAGACTGGAAAACAATAGGAAAATTTACACCATTTAATTTGGAAACTAAAGCAGGAGATTCAAATGTAATTAATGAAACTAAACCATGTCCTGAACCAATTGCTAGATAACAAATTGAGATTAAGTATGAAGAGACAGAAAAAAGCTTAACTCAGGGAATATAGAAAGAGGAGGGGAAACAAGGAGAAATAAGTTCACAATCAACATCGACACCTAAAAATCTTAGGTCAGAAAGATCAAATATCGGTAAACCACCTGAAAGATTGCAAGCAAGTAATGTAAAGATATTTTGTGCAAAAGTAGAACCTGAAACATACACAAATATAGAAAAATTACCACCAGAAATTGCTCAAAAGTGACAGAAAGCCATAAAGGAATAGATTGATGTCATGAAACAAAATTCTACTTGGACATTAACTCAATTACCCCCAGATAGAAAAGCAATAGGATGCAAATGGATTGACAAAATCAAAAGAAATGCACCTAGTAAAATTGAGAGATATAAAGCAAGATTAGTAGCCAAAGGATACAACCACAATTATGGTAAAGATGATGATGCTGTTTTTTGCCCTAGTAGTTAGATGTGTGACAATTAGATTATTGCTGAAGATAGGAGCAATGAAAGAATTGCAGGTTTTTCATTTTGATTTTAAAACAGCTTTTCTTTATGGAGATCTGGAAGAAACTTTATTTATGGAACAACCACCTGGTTTCATAGAAAACCCAAATCTACTTTGCAAATTAAACAAGCCCATTTATGGTTTAAAACAAAGTGCTAGATGTCTAGGACATATAACCTATTACTTGGGAATGGAAATAGGGAAAAAGGTACCATCATATTAAATATTGTATAAAGCAAGGATTGGTAACATTACGTTACTGTGAAATCAATGCAATGATTGCTGATTTGTTCACAAAGCCTCTAAGTGTAGAGAAACATGGACAGTTTCTAGAGAAATTGGGAATGATTGAAAAGATAAAACAAAATGATTTAATTGATTTAAAATAAGTTCATTTATTTCTTTTATTCAGTTGTAAAATCAGGAACGGTTTGTTAGTTATAGTAGTAAAGTAATAGTATATATTTTACAAAGGCATGGCAGGCACAAAACAAACTGAAAGATACAGGTGATTTTGGTTAATCAGAGTAAAGGGCTTGAGTCATCATGAAACAGCTTTAAAAAGGGGTGTACCAAACCCAAAGATATATTGCTGAAGGAAAGTATTGCTGGAAGATTATTTTGTTTAAAGCTCAGTTTTAGAAGTTATGCTGTAATATTTTGTTTATATGCTGCAAAAAAAAATTTTTTTTCATTTGTAACAAAGCTTGAAGGACAATTGTGCTCATGGACTATATATGCAGCTTTTGTTGTTGTTAGCTGCCCTGAGTCAATCTCGATTCATGGTGATCCTATGAATGAGACATCTCCAAGACCCTCTGTCCTCCACTGCTTTGCTTAATTCCTGCAAACCCATACCTGTGTCTTCCTTAATAGAGTCCACCCATCTAGCATGTGGTCTTCCTCTCTTCCTACTTTCCTCCACCTTTCCTGGCATTATTGTCTTTTTCAGTGAGTTCTCCCTTCTCATGGCGTGACTGAAGTACGACAGCCTCAGTTTGATCATCTTGGCTTCCAAGGTGGTTTTCGGCTTGATCTGCTCTAGGACCCATTTGTTTGTCCTTTTTGCTGTCCACAGGATCCTCAGCACTCTTCTCCAGCACCACATCTTAAAGGAATTGATTTTCTTCCTATTATCTTTCTTAACTGTCCAGCTCTCACATCCATACATGGTAATAGGGAATACAATGGCTTGTATGATTCTGACTTTTGTGCTGAGTTGTATATCTTTGCATTTTAGAATCTTTTCTAGTTCCTTCATTGCTGCCCTCCCCATACTTAATCTTCTGATTTCCTAGCTGCAGTCCACATTCCTATCAATGTTTGATCCCAGGTATGAGAATTCTTTTACTATTTCTATTTCTTAATTGTCTAGGTTGAACTTATGAAGGTCCTCTATGGTCATTATTTTTTTCCTAATTAAATTTTTATTGAATTTTTACAATGTAGTTTTGTTTTCTTTATATTCAACATTAAGCTTGCCTTTGTACTTTCTTCTTTGCTCTTACTTAGTAGGTGTTCCAAGGCTGTGAGGTTTTCTGCTAGTGCTATGGTGTCATTTGCATATCTCAGATTTTTGATATTTCTTCCTCTATTTTCACTCCTCCCTGTCCTGTTTCCTAGCCTGCTTTTCTTATTTATAATATGTTCTGCATACAAGTTGAACAGATAGGGTGATAGGATACAGTCTTGTCTGAACCCTTTGCCAATTGGGAACCATTCTGTTTCTCAGTGTTCTATTATGACAGTAGACTCTTATCCTGAGTACAGATTCTTCATCTGAACTATCAGATGTGTTGGCACTCCCATGTTTTTAAAGGCATAATTGGAGTCTATGTTGCAGAATTTTGAGCATAATTTTGCTTGCAAGGGAGATCATGTTGGGGCAATGGATTTGAAAAGAGACAAAATGAGACTAGGGTCTTTTGCAGACTGCCAGATATAGTGCAAATTGAGTCCACTTTAACTGCCCTGGCTCAGTACTAGGGAATCATGGGAACTGTAGTTTATTGTGGCACCAGAAGTCTCTGAAAGAGAAGGCTCAATGTCTCAGAAAAAAATACAATTCCCATGATTCCCTAGCACTGAGCCAGGACAGTTAAAATGGACTCAATTTGTACTATTCCTAGCAGTCTGCAAAGGCCCTAAGGTACTATAAATAAGGCTTTATCTAGAAATGTTTAAAAGGGTAATAAACAATATATGTAACAGAATCATACAAAACCCATATATACAATAGACACAATGTAAACCATAGTAGTAATGGCAAACATAATCACAAAGAGCAAACAAACTATATAATGCAAGCAAATATCACAAGTATAATGTAACAGAAAAGAAGGCTGAGAATAGAGTGAGCAAAAGAGGGGGAGACAGAGCTCACTACAAAGCTAGCCTTATTAAGACTCTATGGTTGATTAGAGCGATGCATATACAGCTGGAGATCATCTGTTCTCAGTAACTCTCCATTAACCCTGTAATGGTCATTAACTCTATAACGGCTCAAGTGTGGAGTTTGTTACTATTCAAACAGATCAGTGCTATGCTCCTATAGTTACTGCAGTCTTTGGTATCTCCTTTTTTTGTGAATGGGGTGTATATTGACTGGTTCCAATCTTTTGGGCATTGTTTTGTTTTCCATATCTGTTGATATATGTTGGTCGGCACTAGAGTTGACTTTGTGAGTGTGGATTCAGCAGTTCAATTGGAATATCATCTGTTCCTGGTGATTTGTTTTTCACTATTTCTCTAATTGCAATTTCCACCTCACTTTTTAGAATTTAGGGTTCATCTTCATATGGCTCTTCATTCCATGCATCCTTCATTTTGTCATCTCTTTTGAATAATTCTTCTGTGTATTGCATCCAACATCTTTTTATTCCTTCTTGGTCTTGAATTATGTTATTTTTATTGTCATAGAGCATCTTGGTCTTTGGTTTGAATTTTTCCTTGTTTTCACAGCTCTTGTGAAATAGATCTCTTGTTCTTTCCTTTTTGTTGTTGTCTTCTGTTTCTCTACATTGGTCATTGTAGTAATTTTCTTTATCTTTCCACATTTCTTTATCTTTCTGTTTCTCTACATTGGTCATTGTAGTAATTTTCTTTATCTTTCCAATGTATTGCCGCATTCATGATTCTTAGTCTGTTCTTATCTCCCTTTCGTTTTTCTTCTCTTCTCTTCTTTATTGCTTGTAATGTTGTTTCTGTCATCCATGTTTTTTTCTCTTTCTTTTTGCTTGTTGAAAGCCTCTGTCTGCATTCTTCTTTTATTATGTCCCTGGCTTCAGACCATAGTTCTTCTGGTTCTCTGTCAACTATGTTTAGTAGTGCAAATCTGTTTCTTATGTTGTCAGTAAATTCTGTTGCGATAATATTTAGATCATATTTTGGTATAATCACTGATTTTGTTTTCTTCTTGAGTCTTACCCTTATTTTTGATATGACTAGTTCGTGATCTGTGCCACAGTCAGTGCCTGGTCTAGTCTTATGCAGCTTATATGAAAGTAAATATTAGTTGGTCATTATTTCTGTAAATAAAAATCTACTGAGTAAATTTTTCATCTGCAAACTTTGTGTGGAACTGTGTTTGTCCATATAGAAGTTTGGAGGCGAATTCTGCTGTGTCAGCTGCAATATACTCTGCTATAAAATCTTAACAGTACATTAAGGCATGCTCTTTCCATAGTCTAAATAAGTTACAACTGAAGGAAGTGAAGTGGAAACCTCTTTCTGTAACTCAGAGAGTATTTTCACATTTTGCTGCAAAATTTCATTTAAAGAAAAAATTTGATGGCAGACTTCCACTTCTGTCCAGGAATGAATTATGGTAAGATTCTACCTATTTCAAAAATGTGGAGGCCTCAGAAATGTCATAACTTATCTTTTGCATCAGCAGGGCCACATGTATAATGCACTAATACAGGGGTAGGCAACCTTTCCCCTTTAAGGGCCGAGGGACTTGAGCTCCCAGAATCCCAGGAGCTATTGACTAACATGGGACTATTGGCCAACATGGCTGAGGCTTCTGGGAGCTGAAGTCCCTCGGGCCTTAAAGGGGAAAGGTTGCCTACCCCTGCACTAATAAAAGCACATTGCCATGTGAACTCAGGAGAGCTCTGTATGGGTACAGGTTGAGCAGAAGCAGTTCAACAGACTTTGTTTCTTGACTCTTCCTATGTTGAAGCTTGTGCAGTATGCCATATCCTAAGATTTTGTAAATTAATCAAGAAGCAAATACTAAAGACTGAACTTTATGACCATAATGCGTTTAGCAACATTTTACACATGGCATTTACACATGACAGACCCTGAATATATGAAATCTGAAAGCATTAGCAGTTTCTGGAAACATTAAGTTCTTGATTCTTAACAACCTACTACAGGTTCAGTATTCTTTATTTCAAATGCTATGGACCAGAAGTGTTTTCAATTTTGGATTTTTCCAGAGTATTTCCATATACCTAATGACATATTTTGGAGATGGGACCCAAGTCTAAACTTGAAATTTATTTATGTTTCATGTACATCTTATACAAAAAAGCCTAAAGGTAATTTTATACACAATATTTTAAGTAAGTGTGTGCATGAAATAAAGTTTGGGTACATTGAACAATCAGAAAGCAAAGGTGTCACTATCTCAGCCACTCGTGGACAATTTTGGATTTTAAAGTTCTGGATAAGGAATACTTAACCTGTATAAACAACTAAGTATAAATATTAATAAGATTGTTGTTTACTTATACAGATGGGTAGACATTATAGCTCCATGGAGGTTGTTGTGACCTATGGATTATGCAAATTAACAGGATTGTGATTAAAACTATACAAATTAGTTATGTGTGTAACTGAGTATTTTTTCCCTATATAAAAAGTGATACTAGTATTGGTTGCATAAATAACAAAATCAAAGTGATAATTCTCTTTTTATAGAAACATTGTATTCCAGGAGGTGTATACATCTGCAGAAATGAAGATTTATGGAAACAGATAGGTATTCACCTTTCAAGTGATTCAGATGCATGTGGCTGACTATCATAGAAGAATACAAATCAGGAAGCTAGAACTATACATGCTTAGAGGTGGAAGTTTCATGGTTACGACAGCAGCATAGGCATCATAAACAAATGGTGTGTGGCAAGACATAGCATTTGTTTCCCCTGTGCGAAAACAATATGAATAGATAGTTCCATGCTGTTTGCCTATTTGGTTGCTAGGATAGGATCTGTAACAGAAACAGAACGTTTGTATCCAGAGCAACTTGTTTACCTTTTGACTTCAGTGCATCAAAAGATAATTACTTTCTTCCTGTTGTGTTCATGGTTTATTATAGCAACGAGTGCCAGATTAAGTATTCCTTGATTGGCAGTGATTGGCTGGACTTGGCATCTGTGGCTGCAGTACAAGCTCTCTGTACCTGAATCTGGACATTAATACATAGTGAAGGGCAGATAATAGGTGCACAGTTTAAATGACTACATGGGTTGCTAATGAGTTTTCATCACAAACTCCAAAAATACAATTTGAAACTGTGCAGGAAAGCAATGTGCATGCATGACACTGCAGATATAAAAGGTGCTTTCTGAGGGAGAGTGTTACTGGCAAATGCTGAATCCAGGCAGAGAAAATCATTAGTATAGGATTGATTTAGCAGGCCATCATGTTACATTTTGCCCTCAGGGAGATGGTAAAACCATTTCAACCGCCCATTGTTACTTAGGGGGGTTGCAGATTGCCAGAAATAGTGCAAATTGACTCCACTTTTAGGGTTAGTGCTAGGGAGTCATGAGAATTGTGTTTTTTTTTCTGAGACATTGAGCCTTCTCTGTCAGAGAGCTCTAGTGCTACAATAAAATACAGTTCCCATGATTCCCTAAGCCTAAGCTTAACCCTTAAAGTGGACTCAATTTGCACTATTTCTGGCAGTCTGCAACCCCCCTTAGTTGCAAATTTGAGCTTTCAGGTTTGTTCTGTAGTTGAAGTGGTGGCTCTGGAGAGTAGAAATGCGGCAAGATACACCTTTTCTCTTCTTAAAATATGTCTGTATAGTATGGGGCCAGAGCTCTTATTGCTCAGCATGCACCCTCCCAACCTTAATCTGCACTTCACATACATACTGTAAAGTCTGTTTTTAATTCACAGGCCTGTATTCTTCTTTACAGCATGAGAGTTCAAGAACTAAACAGAGACCAGTCCCCTATTGTAGGGTGACACAACTTCCAATCTAGTAGCACTTAAACTGCTGAGTTCATTTTTGGAACAAACAAACAAACTATACTTGCTACAAAATGTTCTCCTCTTATCTTCTGTTCATTACCCCAATGCTCCTGCACAGGATTCCATTTAGGCATTCTTAACTTCAGGACTATAGAGCCAGCATGGTGTAGTGGTTTAAGTGTACAACTAGGACACTGGGAGACCAAGAGTCAAATACCTAGTTGGCCATAGAAACCTATTGGGTCACCTTGGGCAAGTCACACTCTCAGCCTCAGAGGAAGGCAAAGGTAAACCCCCTCTGAACAAATCTTGCCAAGAAAACCCCATGATGGGTTTGCCTTAGGGTCTCCATAAGTTTGAAATTACTTGAAGACACACACAACTACTCCAGGACTAATGTTAATTCATGGTAAACAGGTTGAAGCAGGCAAGTTTGTCTCTGTTTTCCCCAACACTGTTTTTATCCATTGTTCACTTCTGTTGGGGAGTGGTGACAATAATTGCTAATGTCTGTTTAAATTAACTCCAAGGCACTTGCATTTTGTAAAGGGCTTGGTAGCTTCTTTAGACCCTCTGTGTGTCTGAACAATATGAGTTTGATTCTTCCCCACACAAGGGAAACAGAGCAAAGCATACACAGGCACTATCCTGCTTGTTGACAGATCCATTCAGCAATGCAGGTGTCTCAATTGTTGCTGCTTGTTGAATAATATAAAATTTAAAGATCTTTTCATACTCTTAAAGACAGCATAGCAGACAGGTTTGTTTTCCTAAGCTAAATGTGAATTTTAATTCTTGTCCTTACTTCAAGTGGGTTGTGCTTATAATTTTTGCCTCTTAGACAATATGATACATCTTTCATTTAACAATTCTTGGTATATTTGCTGAAGGGGTGGTATCTTTTGTATGCCTAAACAATAGGCAAGAATAATGTTCTCAGACCCGTATTCCATCTAGAATAACTAGCATTGGGGGTTGGGATGTCACTATTTCAGATCCGTGTGTCTTTTCTGATGTAAACCACAGAATCCATGTCATTTTTGCACTACCTCTAAATCTTTTAAAATCATCTCTCAATTTGTATTTTAATGGATGGGAATTGTGTTGCAATACTGTGAAAATTGCAAAATCAAGTGAAGAGCTAGATTTTGGCCTGAAAAGTATAGAGAATAGGAGAAATAGTTAATAAAGAAATAAATGGTGAGAGATAATCAGTGAAGTTCCCCCAAGTATTTTTTTTTTCACTTGTTCATGAAATCTAGATGAATAATGAGCTGGCCAAGTTTGATGATGCCACCAGATGCCACTGTGGACATCTCCAAAAGGGTTACTCAGGATTTGGGGAAATGAGAACCAACAGGGCAAATGCTGCTGAACATAAGTAATCATCATATCTGAAAGGGATATTGCAGAGATGGAAAAGATGCAGTCAAAGGTCAACCAATATGATCACAGCGGTGAACAGGTCCTGCATAAAGATAGGTTACATCTTTGGGTCTTTTTAGCTCAAGAAAAAAGCAAGGTGACACAATAGATTTGAACATAATTGTGCACCTGTGTGTTCGAAGAAAACATTTTATATTTCTCTCCCAATATTAGAACACAGGGTCATCTGGGAAAGTTGAATGGTAGAATATAAAGGACTGACAAAAGTAATTAATTCTTCACAGAAGGCATAGTTAAATTATGGAATTGCCACACTATGTAGTGATAGCTACCAATTTGGATGGCTCTAAAATGAAACTAGACAAATTCTTGGAGAATATGGTTGCCAGTGGCTACTATTTCAGTGACTGTTTATTAGCTATAGTGTTAAAGATAGTATGCCTCTGAGAAGTTTGTTGTGGTACACAAGTAGAAGGGTATTGTTGTACTTGTATCCTGCTCTGAGGCTTCACCTATTCAACCACTCTGGAAATAGAATGTGGGTCTAGGTAGACTACATGTGGTCTGATTTAATGTGGTTACTCTTAGGACTTTATGTATGGATCAAGTAATTTAATTTTGGAATTTACAGAAACTGGATTTGTTGAGGATTTCTCATTTGGCATGCACAATAATTGTCTTCAGAGCAATAACCTTGTATTGCTAAATAATAGAGCACTTTACCCTGAAACCTTTTACACATTAGGCTAGATTGCTCTGGAACAGAACTTCTTAGTTCAGCAGTTTTGAAAGTCAGAAGTTTTATCAAAAGGATGCAGTTGTCATTTATCTCAGTTGTTTCAGTCCCTTCTGTGTAAGAAATATTCTTGGCAGTTTGTCTGAAAAGGAAGTTTGGGGAGGAAAGTTGTCAGGAAGTTCTCTCTGTACTCTAGGACAATTAAGAGTGAGAACAAAGAGAAGTTATCTATGGAGTATTTAACTTTTATTTGACAGCATGGGGATTTTGGTTCCAATATACTTAAATAAATGAAACAATGGGAAATACTGCAGAAAATAATAGTTGAGTCTGTAGAGATTCTCTTTGGGCAGGGGTGAGAATTGGTTGATTAAGGTTGATGGTTCTACAGGAGGATGGTGTGTTTGTTTTACTTTTCACATTGTTTTTAAATGAATATATAATTGGGTGTTCAAAAGCATTAAAAATGGAGTGGAAAGATAAAGGAAAAGAGAAGAAAAGTAAGTAATCGTTAGATACATTCTGGTATGCAGGAACAGCTCTTCACAATTTAATCAGCCACCTTTTACATCAGCTAACATGAAGAAACTTTTTACTATTTCAATTTTAACTGTACAAATGTCCCTTTGGAACTACCTATTTTGTACATGAAAAAATTCATAATTTCCAGTAGATTTGGTAGCCCAAGATGATCTTCCATAATTCACTCTTTGTTACTGAGAGGTGCCGGAGAGAGGTGCCGGAGGACACTTGGAGGACACAGGGCCTTGGCTAGTAACATCTCTCCCCCCTCCCAGCGGGACTTGAGCAGCTGCACCTGGGGCCATTCCTGCAGAGGACTCGGGCTGGGGATAAAACCCCCACCCAGGCACCATCTCCTCAGCAGAGAGGTGCCGGAGGACACTTGGAGGACACAGGGCCTTGGCTAGTAACATCTCTCCCCCCTCCCAGCGGGACTTGAGCAGCTGCACCTGGGGCCATTCCTGCAGAGGACTCGGGCTGGGGATAAAAACCCCACCCAGGCACCATCTCCTCAGCAGAGAGGTGCCGGAGGACACTTGGAGGACACAGGGCCTTGGCTAGTAACATCTCTCCCCCCTCCCAGCGGGACTTGAGCAGCTGCACCTGGAGCCATTCCTGCAGAGGACTCGGGCTGGGGATAAAAACCCCACCCAGGCACCATCTCCTCAGCAGAGAGGCGTCGGAGGACACTTGGAGGACACAGGGCCTTGGCTAGTAACATCTCTCCCCCCTCCTAGTGGGACTTGAGCAGCTGCACCTGGGGCCATTCCTGCAGAGGACTCGGGCTGGGGATAAAACCCCCACCCAGGCACCATCTCCTCAGCAGAGAGGTGCCGGAGGACACTTGGAGGACACAGGGCCTTGGCTAGTAACATCTCTCCCCCCTCCCAGCGGGACTTGAGCAGCTGCACCTGGAGCCATTCCTGCAGAGGACTCGGGCTGGGGATAAAACCCCCACCCAGGCACCATCTCCTCAGCAGAGAGGCGCCGGAGGACACTTGGAGGACACAGGGCCTTGGCTAGTAACATTTCTCCCCCCTCCCAGCGGGACTTGAGCAGCTGCACCTGGGGCCATTCCTGCAGAGGACTCGGGCTGGGGATAAAACCCCCACCCAGGCACCATCTCCTCAACAGAGAGGCGCCGGAGGACACTTGGAGGACACAGGGCCTTGGCTAGTAACATCTCTCCCCCCTCCCAGCGGGACTTGAGCAGCTGCACCTGGGGCCATTCCTGCAGAGGACTCGGGCTGGGGATAAAACCCCCACCCAGGCACCATCTCCTCAGCAGGGAGGCGCCGGAGGACTCTTGGAGGACGCAGGGCCTTGGCTGCTGTGGTGGCGATGCGAGCGGGAGGCCGAGGCGGAGGCGCTGGGGCCGCCGGGGACTAACACCTTCCCCACCAACACACTTGTGACTGGAACGCGGCTGGAGAGACCGGGAAGAGTTTAAAACCCTTCCCCAGCAACATCTTCCCCAGCAACAACGCTATTATGTATTTAAATTGTATATGCCATTTTATATTGTACATTGTATATTTTTAACAATTGTTTTTAAATTGCTTTGTCTGATTTGTTTTTGAGGGCTGGGTCTGGGTGGGAGTGGGAAGGAGGGATGGGATCTGAGTTGATGCTATTTGTTTTGTTGTTGTAAATGTTGTACGCCGCCCCGATTGCTTGGCAGAGGGGCGGGATATAAATAAAAATTATTATTATTATTATTATTATTATTATTATTACTGGAAATTTGTCTTTGCATGTATACCTTATACCCTCAGTCCCCTTCCTGATCCCCTTTGCTCCATGTAATGGCTCTCTGTACCTTAATAAATTGCAATTGAAGCCCCACCCTCAGTTTTCCTACAAAAAGTCAACAAACCAAGGAATTAAACAATAAAACTAGATTAGACTACACTATAGGATTATCACAGAGCATTCTAAGTTCCTCAACAAAATTAATATAATGACATTGGGCTAATTTGCAGGGCTTGCACAACCCAATGTGTCTCATAAATGGTAAAGGTATTCTCCATTGACAAGGTTGTCATGTCCGATCATAGGGGGCAGTGCTCATCTCCTTTACCAAGCTGAAGAGCCAGCGTTGTCAGAGACCAGTCTGTGATCATGTGGCCAACATGATTGTACAGAACACTGTTTACCTTCCCACTGAGAAGTGGTACCTATTTATCTACTTGCATTTGCATGCTTTTGAATTGCTAGGTTGGCAGAAGCTGGGACTAGTGACAGGAGCACCCAGGCCTCTGTGGTGCACACTACTGCCACCTTCCTACTTTTACACTTTAATTCTAGCTAGCTGTATTTTGGGAACTTGTTATCCCCACTTCTACAAAAAGCTAGGCTTGCAGCTACCTCCCAGAGGGCTTTTTTGGTTGTTGCCCCCAGACTGTGGAATGGCCTGCCGGATGAGATCTGTCAATTGACATCTTTAGACAGCTTTAAAAAGGCTGTCAAGATGGATCTCTTCTGGCAGGCCTTTCCTGAATAGACCATCCCAGCCTCAGGAACCTCTTAGGAGAAACCTCCAGAGTCCTCCTAGCTTAAAGATAATACCGCTGTACTCCTATATTACTGTCACAGATACTCGTGGCCGTAGCTGCATATATTCTATGTTGTTGTTTTAATTTGTTTGTTTTAACTCTTATCTGATTTAATATTGTTTTAAGGGGAGTGAGGGAATGGAGTTTGGATACATTGTATTTTAACACTGTAAGCTGCCCCGATTGGTCTCAGAGGGCGGGATATAAATAAAATTTATTATTATTATTATTACCACCACCTAATAAAGTGGCAGGGACTCACACTGCCTTTTCAGTGTAGTCCCACCTACAGAATAACAAAATATTGGTAGCGTGTTTTGTGACTAAAACAGAGGCCAAGCGATGTTGGAATAAAAAAAAAGTTTATTTTACATCAACATGCAATAAAAGTAACTTGTTTCTGGACTTGTTATTATAATCTGTCTTAGTTACAGATTTATATGTTACAAATTCAATCACAGTACCTCAGTCCCACTGGCTGGTAATATCTAACTGGAGAGAACACCACAGTAACTCTCTCTTTTCCAGAGCTCTCTGTGTGTTCAGAGCTTATCCTTTCTAAACTCTATCTCCCTAAAATTTAGTTCCCTGAGGAATACCTTAAACACAGCCCTCTCACTGGCTTAACTTCCCCAACACACCCACTGACCCAAATCTTCTCCTTCTCTCTAACTGTCAGCCTAGGCTTTTATACTACTCCCAGCTGAACTCCCATTGGCTGGCTCTCAGCTGCCTCCTGATTGGCCAGCTGGACCTCTGTTCACCACAGGCTCGAACTGCCAACCTGCCGATCTTGCAATCAACAGAGTCAGTGTCTTAACCACTTGCACCACCGCATCCAAAGAGCAATAATGGTGGGATTTTGTACCAAAACTAAAATCTAATTTATACAAGCTTATATCAAACTTACTTTGCATTATCACTGTATTTCTGGTATGTCTAAATCTTGTGGAAAAAGTTATGGAAGCATTATCATTACATGCAAGCAGTATTTGATCTGAGCTGCCTGTTGGTCCTGGAAAGTTCCCCTCCAGAACAACACAGATGGTCCAAGTTTGACAGCCAGACTCTCAATGGGAGTGGTTATTCTAAACTTCTTCTTGATTAGCTGGGTATCTGTCTGTGTACCCTACAATGAATAAATAATTCCAGGATTTCTGTGGGCCAGACATCCCCTCCATCTGACATCCATGGTGGTGTTACTACTGGGAAAGAAGATACATGACCACAGTGTTCCTTTTGTTACAGAACTGAGATGCATGCTTCACAGAGAAATAAGAATCAGGAAATGTTGCAGAGACTTGGCAACCAGTCAGACAAAGATTTGAAGTGTTATCTATCAACATTAGGGGCTGAGAAGAAAAGTGACAATGTTGATAATTATTTTATTTTTTATTTTTTATTGTATGTTGAGGGAGAAAGTGGGATTTAGCTGTTTAAAACTAAGGTCAAAATTGGGAGTAGCAGTGTTTATGACATCTGGAGGGAAGTGCATGCCAGAAATCTGACACCTTTGAAAGACACAAATTTTTATTTTTTAAAAAACTCAAAGAAACTATGCACCCCACACATAGTTTAAAAAAAAAAAAGAGAGAGAGAGAGAGATCGGTAATGCTTTTTTTAAGGTTTACTCAAGTGTTATAAAAGTTGTTCACAAGTGGCACAGACTTCCAAGTTTTTTCCAGAAGTTTTTTGAGATAGCAAGAAGCTGATGGAACTAGACAAAATTTTAAAACCCAACAAAACCAGACTTAAGGTTGGGGAAGCTGGCAAAGTCCTTGACAGAAGACAGATTTATTTGTGGGAACAGAGAACATAGTACAATAATAGAAGAAGCATTCTGTATCCATATTGATCAGTATCACAGACGTGAAGATGCCGACTTAAAAACTGAATGCATCTGCATTTATGGTTCATATAATTAACAATAGGAGCATAAATACCCTAAAGACATCAGATCCTCTCTGATCTTGCAAGCTAAGCAGGGTCATCCCTGGTTAATGTTGGATGAGAGACTGCCAGGTGCTGTAGACTATATCTTAGCAGAAGGAACAGAGCAAAACCACTTATGGTGTACTATTATGGAGTATTCCTTGCCTAAGAAAACTCTGTGGAATTCATGGGGTCAACATAAGTCAACAAGTGACTTGAAGGCACACACAATAAATAGGAAGGAATATATTTTAAAGAAAGTAATATCAGCTTATGAGAGGCTCTGATGTAAATTCAATTGCAAGCTACTATAGGTATGCCTTTAGTAGATGTGGAATGCATCATGGCTCAAAGCAGTGTTTTTCATTTGAAAATACTTTCAGTAATTAGATAAAAATAACCATTTTGCACAGTGGTCCTCTGAACAAACACTTTGCAAATGGATTAAAACATTAAACAGAGGAATTGGTATATGTGTACAGATGTACAGGATCAAACTGGACTGCAGCATACCAATGGAGTTTGATGGAACAGTAAGAAAGGATAGCACCTTTTAATACCTTGCCAACATTGGTCTCTAAAAACAAATCTAGAAATATAAAAAACAACGTAAGAACTTTAGTAGACATCATTGAATACTATGAACATCATAAAAATAAAAAACTGGGCATTGTCTTTCTTGACTATGCGAAAGCATTTGATAATGTTAACTGGTTTTATATGAAAGAAACATTAAGACAATCCAAAATAGGTAACAGAATGATAAAATGGTTAGAAGAAATCTATAATTATCAAGAGGCGCAGATAGACATTAATGGGGAAAAATCAGAAAATGTAGAATAAACAAAGGGACAAGACAGGGTTGTCCGCTCTCCCCTTTGCTGTTCATAATGATACTTGAAAATGTCCTTAGGAAAATCAGGAACGACAAACAAATATCGGGCTTAATTGTAGGAAATCAACATTATAAAGTTAAAGCCTTAGCGGATGACGTGGCTATTATTTTAGATGATCCAAAAAAGAGTATTAAGAAACTATGGGAAATTTTAGAGGTAACAGTGCGATGACAGGCATTAAGATTAATAAACAGAAAAGGAGTATATTGATTAAAAACTTTACTATAATAGATGAAAAAGAGTTAAAAGCCAAAACTGATCTTAAAATAATTAATAAAGTAAAATATTTGGGTATTAACTTGACAAATCAAAACTCTACTCTTTTAATGAACAATTATCATCAAACATGGAAACAAATTAAAGAAAAGTTAAATAGTTGGAAGAATTTACAGCTCTCAATACTAGGACGAATAGCAGTTATACAATCCTACGTGCTACCTAAAGTTCTATTCCTTTTTCAAACCATTCCAATATATATCTCCTCATCCTGTTTTAAAGCCTGAAATAGAGATTTGAGGGATTTTATTTGGCAGGGGAAAAAACCCAGAATATAAATGAGAACTTTACAAGATGAAAAGATAAGAGGGGGCTTAGGACTCCCAAATTTGCAAATTTATTATGATGATGCAGCGTTAACATGGATAAAAGATTGGGTAACCTTAACAGACAAAAAAACACTAATATTAGAAGGTGCTGATTTAGACAAAGGTTGGCATTGGTATCTATGCTACTGCGAGAAAAAGGCGGAAAAGGAGTTTAATAAACATATAATTAGAAACGCCTTATTCAAAATATGGAATAAATATAAGCAAAACTTCTACTCCAAAATTCCATGCTGGACCTCACCTATGGAAGCTTTCAAAATAGATACTTTCTATACGAGTGAATATATTACATACAAAGACTTAATGGAAAGCTCTGGATCAAATGTAAATCTAAGATCTCACAAGGAACTACAAAAGGTAGGGTTTGAACTCCACTGGTATACCTATATGCAGATAAGAACTAGATACAGTAAAGATATACAAACCCTTGGTATTAAAACAAGGAAAAAAGAACTAGAAAAAATCTTTGAAAAAGGAAACAAACATATGATAACACGATTATACAAATGCCTACTAGAGATAGAGTTAAAAGAGGACTGCATTAAAGAATGTATTATTAAATGGATGCAAGACATAAAAGAAAGCATCGACTTAGAAATCTGGGAAAAGACGTGGATGAATAATGTAAGGTTTACAAAAAGTGCCTACCTGATTGAGAATTATTATAAAGTATTGTATAGATGGCACCTTTATCCGCAGAAATTGGCAAGGTTGGCCAAACAAAATAAAGAAGAAATTGGCAGGTGCTGGAAATGTCAACAAAAAGATGCTAAGCTCTTTCATATGTGGTGGACGTGCAGAGTGGTGAATGATTTTTGGAATATTATTCACAACAAAATAATGGAAATATTCAATGTCAGGATAAAAATGGACCCCAAATTATATTTATTGAACATAACGGATAATCTGAATGGGCTATTAAAAAAAGATGAAATAAGAGTAATACTGTACTTGATTACTGGGGCACGATTGAGCCTATCTAAGTATTGGAAAAGAAATAATACACAAATGTTTGAGGAATGGAAACGGAAAATAAGAGATTTAATGCAAATGGACAAACTGACAATGTTAATCAAGGACAAACAAGAGAAAGATTTCAACTTTAAATGGGGAAAAATAGAAAGTTTCCTTGTTTCTTAGTGGGATATTAAAAGATATGGTTCATAAAAGGATATGAAGGAAAATTTTATTTACAAAGGTGATTTATTGATATATATAAACACCGATGCCTATTTATCTAAGCAACTTTTATTTTTCAGATTGCTAATGATATCGGGTTTTTTTCCTCCTCCGTTTGTAATGAAGGCTATGTAAAGGGAAACAACATCTTAATTTTATTCGACAATATGTTCATAGTCGAATAATAATATGTATAATAATTCAAATTCTCCAATAAAGCATTTGGAAAAAATAAAAAATAAACACAAATCTAGACTCAAACCATTATTTAGCAACTTAGTAATAGTTTTTAATGTATTGAAGTGTCACTATCCTAATACATTAAAGGCATTCAGCACCTTTTAGTAATGATGATCTGCTATAGCAAACCTATCCAGAAAAGGCACATCTGTTCACAATGTTTATTTATCTGAAAATTAAAAAGGAATACTAGGAATTATTTGTTTATACTATAATGGATTCTTACCTAATGACTCAATGGAACACGATTCTTGACTTTGAAAGGATTCAGCAGGCTACTTTTCAATAAATAAATTTTGCTCCTTCTGAAGAAAAGGAAGCATTAGCATGATTGGGTCTACACATACACTTTATATTTAACATTCTTGTTCCTTCCTGTTCCTGTTCCATAGAAATAATTTCAGTAGGATTACTAATGTTCTGATAATTTGTTCCTTCTTTTTTGCACAAAGTGCTAGTTTCAGATTTCAAGTTCAAAAATTGCTTATCCATCAGCTAATGATGGTAACATATTCAGATATACATGCCTTAAGTGAATTGTAATGTCTATGATACATCTCAAGGCTAAGTGTTATAAAGCTGTATATAGTGCCATACCAATTCAATGGAGGACTTTTTCTGAATAGATATTGGACATTGTTGCATATTTTTTGAAATGTATCAAATTGTTACATATCTTCTTGAAGTGGTATAGTTAAACTATATTGATGGGTAGAAATTGTGTAACTCTCCAGATGTTGTCGGACTCCAGCATTCCGCATCATTATCTGTGTTGGCTGGAGCTGATGGAAGTTGCAGTTCAACAACATGCTATGGATGTAGCATATCTTGATTTCAATAAGGCCTTCAACAAGTGGCCTACAGGTGGCCTACAGGATTAAGTGTTCCTCTTAATCCTGGAGAGAAGTGACTAGTGGGGTGCCACAGGATTCTGTCCTGGGCTCAGTACTATTCAACTATTTATTGATTACTTGGATGAAGAAATAGAGGGCATGTTCATCAAATTTGCAGATGACACCAAATTAGGAGTAGTAGTTAATACCCTAGAAGAAAGGATCAAAATTCAAAATGACCTGTATAGATTAGAAAGCTGGGACAAAACTAACAAAATGAATTTCAGCATGGAGAAATGTAAGGTACTACAATTAGGCAGAAAAACAGATATAGGATGGGGCACATCTGGCTTGACAACAGTACATGTGATAGGTTTCTAGGAGTCCTAGTAGACCACAAATTGAACACGAGTCAGCAGTGTGATGAGGCAGCTAAAAAAACCAATGTAATACTAGGCTGAATTTAGGCTGAATCAGTGGAGGTATAGTGTCTAGATGGAAGGAAGTAATAGTGCCACTCTATTCTGCTTTGGTCAGGCCTCACCTGGAATACTGTGTCCAGTTCTGGGGACCACAATTCAAAAAGGATGTGGAGAAACTGGAGCGTGTCCGAAGGAGGGCAACTAAAATGGTGAAGGGTCTGGAAACCAAGCCCTATGAGGAACGACTTAGGGAGCTGGGAATGTTTAGCCTGGAGAAGAGAAGGTTAAGAGGTGATATGATAGCCCTGTCTAAATATCTGAAGGGATGTCATATTGAGGAGGGAGCTAGCTTGTTTTCTGCTGCTCCAGAGAGTAGGACACAGAGCAAAGGATGCAAACTACAGGAACAGGATTTCATCTCAATATTAGGAAGAACAGTAAGAGCTGTTCGACAGTGGATGGAGTCTCTTTCTTTGGAGGTTTTTAAACAGAGGCTGGATGATCATGTGTCAGGAGTGCTTTGAATGTTAGTTCCTGTATGGCAGGGGGTTGGACTTGATGGCCCTTGAAGTCACTTCCCAACTCTATGATTCTGATTTTTTTGAATATCTGGAAGATTGTATGTGACCACTTCATTTTACTTCTATTTTTGATCTCTGTCTTGGTTTACTGATTCTCATCTTCCCCACCCTGCTTGCAATACAGTCTGCTTTTGGTATCCGCGGGGGATCAGTTCTGCACACGCACACCCTGTGGATACCAAAATCTATGGATGCTCAAGTTCTGTTGTACCCAATGACAATGCCTGCATGCAGCCATGCCGCTGTTAGGGAAAATGGAACCTCATGGAGGTGCATGCACATGGCTGCACTGCCATTAGGGACTGCCCCCATTGTCCCCAGTGGTGCCGTAGCCATGTTAGGGACAATGGGACATAATGGGCACAGCCACATGAATGTGCCACCATTGGGGACAATGCAGGCTTGCTGTCTGTGGATGCTTGAATCCGTGGATGGCAAGTCTGCAGATACCAACTGTATTTCTGGAGACATTTTGCTTGCATGCTGGATAACTCCTATTCATGATCCAGACTATGTGCAAGAATATGTGAACATTATAAATGTTATTAATAGCCAACAAGTATTGGCATCATATCAGAGGCTGCCATATCTACCACGCACAAAGACTGGACATTAATCTTTCAGATATAAGGCAAAAATGGATAAACTAACCTGATTAAAGATAGGAAAGTACAACAACTTTCTTATGAACTTTTACCATGTTTTTTTATACTGACATATCTATCAATGCTTTTATTTATACCCCACCTTTTCCCCAGAATGAGACCTGGGCCTAAGTCTGCTCTCTCCCCATCCCGCCTCTTGCTCAAGCACCCCACTGTTGGTCAGAACTATTATACCAATAAGATGTCAGGAATTATTTGCTTAACATAATTGTTTATGTAACATGAATTTATATTATAGAATTATTATTAAACTCACGGTGTTTAGTGAAGATAACTGTAAATTGTCAACAGAAATGTAATGAATGCTTTTGATTTTTAAGTGGCTAATGTCCGTGTGAAATTGCCTTTATGTTAACTATCTTCTCTGAAGGTGCAAATTGCTCTCTGCTCTAAGGAGGAGACACAAGGCCCTGACTGAGTTCACTACAGTTTCAATTGGTCTTTCATATGTGGTCTTTCAATTGGTCTTTCAAAGGGTCTTTCAGATATAAATAGTGCAAAATTTCATTGTGTCCTGAGAAGTGCCCCTTGCTCCCTACAGCAGTTTTTTCTACCACCATTCATATTGGAACATAGAAAAAAATAGCAGCTCCATTTCCTTATCCTCCCAGCATAATCTTTAAATAGGCATCCCAGAATCACCAAATCACCTGAAGGACTATGAAGATAGAATAATTGTGTTATAATTGTGCTTGTTTTAAAGCTCATATTCTTTTTTCAAGCAGTGCACCCAAAAGTTTTGAAATCCTGGCAGTGATGTCTAAAACTTGGGAAGGGAAATACAAGCTTTTATCCATCTGAGAGGGTGGGGAAAAACACAGTCAGAAGTATTTTAATCAGACATATCTCTCACAATCAGTATTAGCAGCTCTCTCTAAATCATTCCCTATTGATCATACCACGGGTGCTAGTTGAGATTTGAGATGCATTCCCATGCTAATGTTGTTTGCACTTTCTGACTCTATTTAATAGACTCTGCACAGGTTTGCACATCTTCAAAAGGCTATCCAGTTTTGTTGAAGTTGGCAGAGGATATGTACATCAAAGTATGGGCTCTGGAGAGAGAGAATGAAGGTGGCCTGGCCAGCCTGAAGTGGTATGAGGGAGCTTTTCCAATGCATACTTGAATTTCTGTTGTGGTGGTTGGTGTCAGGGGACAGGAGTTTGCCTACATACCCTCTCAGAAATACTGAAGAGCAAAATGGCTTTATCAAGAAATATTGGATAACCTCATTAAGCTATTTCAGAAAAAGATAGATCAGCTCAAATCTCCAAGAGGTAAGATAATTATTAGATACATTTTTTGTTTGAATAAATCAACAGACCATATGAAAAACAGACCACATAAAAATTACCAAATACACAATACTATATATCAAGTGTGAAAGAAATGTGAAAGAAAAGAAAAAACCAAGGAAATTCTGAGTGATATTTTTCTCTTTATGACCATGAAAAATGAAGAAATGTTGAGTCAACAAGGGAGGATACGCTTTTTCTTATGTACAACATAAGTCCATTCCAATTTAATTGAGGTTAGGATTTAAGTTTTTCCACTCCAAAATGATAAGTCCAGGCCTCCTAATAGGTTCTGGGTACTGAGGAGTTGATAAGTCAGTAAACACTGTGTCCCAGAATATAATAAATGTGTCATTTATTTAGCAGTATTTCATACTTCTCATCTGGTCCAGGGACTTAAGGTAGGCTTCCCTAGCATTATTTCCTCCGTGTGTGTGTGTGTATGTGTGCATGCTTTCAAATCTCCTGTTGAATTATTTATTTATTTATTGAAATATTTATATCCTGCCTTTTATCTGAAGATCTCAGGCTGACTTACAATAAAATAAACGTAAAACTATAAATAATTACAAAAGTTTAAAAGATTAAGAATATATTAATTTTTCAGTTTAAAAACAGAATGTAAAACCAGTTAAATGGTAATCAGTTTGGCCTGTAGGCTTTAATGAAGACTTTTGGTGACCTCTTGGATTTTATCGGGTTTTCATAGATAAGGAGAATACTCGGAGATGGTTTTGCCAGTTCCTTCCTCTGAAATATAGCTGATATTTGTTGGCAGTCTTCCATCCAAATGCTAACCAGGGCTGAGACCCTGCTTAGTCTGCAAGATCAAACTGGATTTGGTGCCTTTAGGGTATTTGGACATATTTTCTCCCTAGGTAGCATAACTGTACATCATGTTATTAGTAGCTATATGACACTGTAAAACCGAGACTGAAAGAGAGCGGTTTGTTTAAGACCCCAGGGTTCTCTCAGGAATAAAGTGAAGGTTTCTTCATAACTCAGTCTGTCACATACACTAGCTTTCCATCAAAATAAATCATTATATAACAGTAGAAATACTTCTCTGTCCTTCTGAATTGCAAGGTATCTTCTGGTGTTCCATTATGTATATTTATCAACAACAGTGTCCTCAGTGCAATTGTTGTTAATTCCAACTAGAGCAAATCAATGGGAACTAAGTAATTCAACAGTTACATAAATTCCATTGATTCAATGCATCTACTCTACTAGGGACTAATAGATTTAGGCCAATAGGAATGCGCTGAGGTGTGTGTGTGTGTGTGTGTGTGTGTGTGTGCACGCGCACGCAAAAGAAGGGTTATCATATGAGAGAGAAGCTCAGTAAACACTGTCTATGTCTTAAGCAAGAATATCTTTGTCTAAATCTCCAACCAGCTGGGCTGACTTGGTGTAATCCTCTCTGTCAGTGCGCCTGAACTGGATGTAATTGAATCTTGTGCCTACTTAGGTTATTGGGTTTTAAGTTTTTCTCTTGACAGATTTCTTCATACATCTTCAATAAATTTATGAAGCAGCTCAAATAAAATATATGTCATTAATTGCCCTTTCACATTATGCCAAGTAGTTTTGTAGTCTGGTTTTGTGTATTGAAAATTCCTCTTATCTTAGTATTTTCCCTAATAATTTCATTTGGCAAAATAATTTGCTGATTGTTTTAAGCCTAAAAGCTCTTTGACACTTAAGAGATTTGCAGCATGGATTATAAAGTGTCATTTAATCTTCACCTATGAATCCATTGTCTATGGATTATTGATGCAGTTAAGTCATTATGGCTAAGTCTCAACCTTTTAAATGTGAAGACTGAGAATGAGAATGCAAACTGAACCTACAAATTGAAATATAGAAAACTCCTATTATAGACTTCTCTAACATTCAGATTTTAAAGACCCCCCCCAGATATCTTTATTTGTATGCCCAGATAGTTCTTAAGTTAAACTATGCAGCTCATGTAGCAATTTAGTTGCTGCAAAATAATAATTACTTGAAAGTATTGAAGAGGTCCTTCAGTTTTTCAGATAATCTGGATAATACAGTAACCTTCTGTAGACAACCAACTTTACATTTTAAATCTGTTTTATTGGGAATCAATACCCATATGGTCAAAGGATCACACCATGAAATATTATTAGAAATAGTTTTGTTTTTTAAAGAGGAAACAGGTTTTATAAAGAAATAGATAAGATATACATTATTATAATACATAAACAGATTACAGTGACAATAGAAAGGAACATAATTGGAACTAGTAATTTCTTACTGATTTCTCATTGTGATTGGCCTAAATCTTAAGTATCATTGTCTTAGTGGAAGGTCCATTGCGTTAGCTGAAATAAATTTCTGAAGGGAAATCCCTCAAAGAAGGGATCCAGCATAGTTTTCCTTCCATTGTACAACCACATATGCAGTACAGACCAAATCTGTGCACAACCATTTGTGTAACGTTTAAATTCAGTTCAATTGTGCTAGCAGTTCTGTGCTAGCAGTTCTCACTCCAATTTCAACAGAAAAAAATAAATGCAGTTAAATGATGGGAGAAAACCTCAAATAGCTGTACTAGACATGGGCAGTGGTGGATTATCTTTCTCACAGAGTTTAAAAGTGTATGGCTCATATATCCATCATGTATCTGTTTGCAACTAAGAGTCACTTGTGTTTATTTGGGTCAGGGGTTGTGAAGAACTTGTTCCCAGTGGTTGGAACATTAGATTTGAAAATTAGATTTGAAAATTAATTTGACCATGTTAAATATTATAAAATAACTCACTACAGCAAACACTAATGATTACATTCGTTTACTTCATCGAATTTTCACTAATTAATGCTTTGAACAAAAAATTGTGATGTTTCGGGCAATGGAATTTACAGGGAATGGCATGGAGGCAGTCACTCGACTTTAGGGGAGTACATTTTATTATTAGTTCTTTCAAAAGGGCTCTTTTTGTCCTATTAAAGCTGCCACCCTCCAACCTGGAATTTCTTTTCCACATGGACTATTAAGCCCATAGTATCATTGTTGCCTGAAGGTGTGGAACTCCAGTATACCTGGAACTGTCAAGTTGGGCAGGTTTTTCCATGGCATGAGATCTCCTTCTACCTGTCTTCATCTTTATTTTATTTCTGTTCCACCAACATGTACACTTCAGTCACATCAAATGTCTTCTTGGTTAAAGTTCAATAAGAAGTTGTTTTATTTGTTAGAAGACCCTGATCTACTGCAAGTACAGAAATAACTGAGTACCTGCAAATATCAGTTGCTAAATGAAGGGTGGAGAATTCTTCATCAGGTTTGATAACCTGTAAACATAAGTCATAGCTGAATCTGTTCAGAGAAGTCAAGTGAGTAAGAAATAGAGAGGAAGACTTTTTATTTAATTATTAAAGAGCCCAGCACTGTATACCATACCTAAGAAATGCACAGATGTTGCAGGTCACCCCAAATAATATTATATATCGCATATACTCAACTATAAATCACCCTCATGTATAAGTCGAGGACAGATTTTGGGGCCAAAATGATGGATTTTGATATGACCCATAGACAAATCGAGGGTAAAACTTAGGGGCATGTAACAAAGGATGTAACAAATGAAGCAAAGGAAAACATTGCCAAAAAAACCCCACAAAATTCCAACAGGCATAATTATTTGTGCTCATAAAGACTGAATGGAGGAGAGAGCAGGGCACAGTCAATGCTTCCAAGACAGATTACACTCTTGTCTTTCACAAGGAGATGGCTCCTTTTTAAAAAGTAAGAGTTAAATTACAGTGCTTACACTGACCTTTGGATAAGTTGACTCAGGTTTTTTGGGTCAATTTTTTAACCTAAATTTCTAGACTTATACATGAGTATATATAGTAATCTGTATATTTTGCAGTAATACACAGTAGAGACCAGTAAAGAATATGATCAATAAAGGAGAAGATTCACAATTCACCACTATCCCAATTTCCAGAAATACTCCAAACACTTTTCTCCCATCACGAGGGAGAGAGAATCAGTCTTTCAGGCTTACATGGTCTTACATTCTGAATGGACCTTGGCTGATTAAAGTTGACCACTATTTATTATTTATTTATTTGCTTTTTTACCTTCCTTTCTTCCAATGTGGGATCCAAGGGAGCTCAGAATGTAAGTTAAAACCAAATACAGCTAAAACAATGGATAATTTCCTGGTCAAGATGGAACTGAGAGCCAATGTCCGCCCCGCTGGGTCCGCCCTCGAAGGCTAATGGAGCCAATTGGATTCCAGAAAGCCTTAGAGGGGTTAATGGTTGGGAATGCCGGCGATCCTGTCGAGGCTCTGGTTAATACTTGGAACAGCGATCTCACCAGGGCTATCGACACGATCGCTCCCAAGCGTCGTTGCCACTCCGCTTCAAACCGCAGGCCATGGTATACACCTGAGCTGAGGAGGATGAAGCGGTTTGGACAACGACTAGAGCGCAGGTGGCAAAAGATTCGACTCTTATCTGACAGAACTCGCCATAGGAATTTTCTTTGTACCTACTGGGAGGCAATACGTGCAGCGAAGAGAGCTTTCTCCTCGGCACATATTGCGTCTGCAGAGTCTCGCCCAGCAGAGCTGTTTAAGGTGGTGAGGGAGATGACGCAGGTGCCCCCTGCGCCAAATCCCTTGCTTAACCCAACAACGGTCTGCTGTGACGCATTTAGCAACTTCTTTGCAGATAAAATCTCTCAGATAAGAGCCGACTTAGACTCCACTATTGGAACAGAGTCTTTAGGTGTCCAGCAACTCCACCGATGTAGTTATACTGGATCAGCTGCAATCTGTGAGTACCGAGGACATGGACAAGCTGCTTGGCAAGGTGAAGAAGACAACCTGCCCACTCGACCCTTGCCCGTCATGGTTGGCCGTCCGGGGGGGGTGCATTGAGGAGATTCCTTATGGATATCATCAATGCATCCTTTAGGGAAGGACATGTTCCATCCTGTCTTAAGGAAGCCGCTGTTAGGCCGCTCCTGAAAAAACCTTCCCTAGACCCCCTGGAAATGAGAAATTATAGGCCTGTGTCACTGCTGCCATTTTTGAGCAAGGTGATCGAGAGGGCGGTTGCTCTTCAGCTCCAAGCAGTCTTGGATGAAGCCGATTATCTAGACCCATTTCAAACCGGCTTCAGGACAGGCTTTGGGGTTGAGACTGCCATGGTTGCCTTGACCGACGATCTGCGTCTGAGCATCGACAGGGGTAGTGTGACCTTGTTGGTGCTCCTAGACCTCTCAGCGGCTTTCGACACAATAGACCACAGCATCCTCTTGGACCGCCTGAGGGAGTTAGGTATCGGGGGCACTGCTTTGCAGTGGTTCCGGTCCTTCCTCTCGGGTCGGTCCCAGAGGGTGCTGCTCGGGGACAGTAGCTCCAGTAAGAGGGACCTCACTTGTGGTGTCCCTCAGGGAGCTATTTTGTCCCCTATATTATTTAACATATATATGAAGCCGCTAGATGAGATAATACGGAGTTATGGTGCTGGGTGTTATCAGTACGCTGATGACACCCAAATCTATTTCTCCGTGTCTCGTTCATCGGCCTCGAATTCCAGTGGCATCTCCTCTCTCAATGAATGTCTTCGAGCGGTAATGGGCTGGATGAGGAAAAACAGATTGAAGCTGAATCCAGACAAGACTGAGGTGCTCACGGTAGCGGCCCCGAAACCAAGAATTGGGTTGCAACCTCCAGTCCTGGATGGGGTCACACTTTCCTCCAGTGACTGTGTTCGCAGTCTGGGGGTGCTCCTTGACTTGTCGCTCCTGATGACAAATCAGGTTAATGCGACAGTCAGGAGTGCCTGTTATCAGCTTCGGCTGATATGCCAGCTGCGCCCTTTTCTGAAAGTAAGGGATCTCAAGACTGTTGTGCACGCGCTGGTAACCTCATGCCTCGACTTTTGTAATGCGCTCTACATGGGGCTACCCTTGTGCTTGGTTCGGAAATTACAGCTGGTACAAAATATGGCAGCCAGGCTTGTTTCAGGAACATCTCGGAGGGACCACATTACTCCGATTTTGAGGTCCCTCCATTGGCTGCCTATCAGCTTCCGGGCCCGGTACAAGGTGTTGGTCATTACCTTTAAAGCCCTAAATGGCTTGGGTCCAAGCTATCTCAGGGACCGCCTCCTCCCATACAATCCTCCCCGTGCTCTCCGGTCCTCCGGGAGGAACTTGCTGCAGCCCCCAAAATCGAGGCTTCCGGCTACCTCTCGGAGGGCTTTCTCTGCTGTCGCCCCCAAACTCTGGAATGGCCTGCCGGACGAGATCCGTCAGCTAACATCGTTAGACAGCTTCAAAAGGGCTGTCAAGACGGATCTCTTCCGGCAGGCCTTTCCAGATTAAAAATTTTCTCCGGCCTCAGATATGCCCACCCCAGTGATCCTTACGTGGCCCCATCTACGGATGGTTAGGATCATGGCCACTGGGTTTATATATTGGTCTGTGTTGTTTTACTGTATTGAATTGCTTGTTTTAATCTCTATTGATTTAATACTGTTTTAAGGGGGCGAGGGGTTTTTGGGGTTGGGTACTGTATATGTTTTTATGGTTGTAAGCTGCCCTGATTGGGTTACCATAGGGCGGGATATAAATAAATTTTATTATTATTATTATTATTATTATTATTATTATTATTAATACAAAAGGTGAAGAGCAATTAAGCAACCGAATTAAAAACATCAACATAAACCACTTAAAAAGAGAGTTAAAACATGATGATGATGTAAAAAGACAGACCACACCAATTAAAAGACATTTTGTAGTGGCTAGTTAACAGCCAAAGTCCTAAGTAAATAAGGTCTTTCCCTTCAAGCAAAAAAGAGCAGAGAGAGGGGAACAAAGAAATCACTACTCCACCCAACAACCATTCTAATCAATTATTCACTTTTGTGTTTTTTCCAGTCCCCCCCCCTTCTTAACCCAGCTGTTCTTCAACTCTACAAATTCTGTCTCTAGTCCTCCTCTATACAGGTTACCTAACAACAGAGTCATGTGATACATTTCCTCTATTTCTAATATTCATAATATTTCTTCTCCAGAGGTAGTAAGCTTTTATATTTTCTTGAATGTGACTGAGGGAGAGGCATCCACTCTAATGAACTCTAATCTACTTCACTAAAGCATATTTTAAACTTCAGAGTTAATTTATGTAAAATCACTAGTAACATTAATTCAATTCATAATTTTATGAATTAATTCTGAGCTCTGTCTGTTCCATAGGCAGAGCTTGGATGTGAACAGGATGAGTAACTATAGTACCCTGTCAATAAGGTCAATCTATTTGTGGCCATAGTGTTAGAATAGAATGAGGGCTGTGGGACTGACAAATTTACAGTATCTATCAAAATAGCTGGAGGCCCATTCCTGGTAATTTGAGGCAGAACTGGTTATGGTTTCTTGGCTGGTGTCTTCTGGATTTGAATATGATATAAATATGGTATAAAAGGAGTCTTCAAGGCTGAATGTTGTGGACATTTAGGTAGAAAGAGGAAGACAGTGTCATTTATTTTGGAAGGTAAGTAATGCAAACAGGCTTTGGACCAACCTAGAAAAATGTAACAAAGGGTGAGAATGCAAAGACATGTCAGGAGGCTGGTTACAGTAGAGGTTGGTCTTTATGCATTCATACTTTAGTATTGATTATTTTCTGTTGTGTTAACATGAAAAGGCTACACTGAGGTTATTTGATGGCTTCTCAGGCTAGTACCAGGATATGGACAGGATATGGTGTTAAGGAAAATGCAACATGGGACTTACAGTAATAGAAATAAAATGTGTATGTGAAAGTCACAGTGATTAAGCAGGAGCAATCATGAAGCTACACAGATGAAAAGGATAATGTAATTTGGAAGCCTTGAGAGACAAGGACAAAGTTATAGAGTGTATATTGAAAACACCTGTTATAGATTGCAAACACCTGAGATTCATTAAGTAGTCAAGGTAAAATGATGAAATACTTGGGTTGGTCTTAAGTATGGGATGATCCATGTAAACCAATCAAAATGAATGTACACACCCACTGGGTGGGAACCGACTAGTGGGTGGTGACTAACAATGGCTATAAGTGCAATGTTTGCCAATGCATATTGTGGAGTAGTTTTGGAGATATTGTGAAGTGTAGAGATTGTGATTTGTAGGGCATATAGTATTTATGTATATAGTAGAATAAAGTAGATCTTTTATATAAGACTACTGAGTTGTCTGGTGTCTTGAGGGAAGATACAAGAGCCAGAGGAATCCTGGAGAAGTTTGAAGACATCTCAGGAAGAAGAGTGAGAAGGCTTGGAGAGTTTGTCAGGGTCTTCAGCCTATTCTCTGAAACTCTGCTGCTTGGGAAAGAGGCATCAACCACTGATCAAAGCTGGTCAGCTCTGCTGCATAACAAGGTGGTGAGTTAGAGCCAGAGGTGAAGAGCTACAACTCCCATCATCCCTGACATATGGAGTGGAGACTGCCATGATTGCTCTGACCGATGACCTCCGCCTGGGCATCGACAGGGGTAGTGTGACCCTGCTGGTGCTCTTGGATCTCTCAGCGGCCTTTGATACAATAGATCACTCCATCCGCTTGGATCACCTGAGAGAGTTAGGAATCGGAGGCACCGCTTTGCAGTGGTTCCGTTCCTTCCTCTCGGGCAGATCCCAGAGGGTGAGGCTCAGGGACAGTTGCTCTTCCAAAAGCGAGCTCATTCCTCAGGGCGCCATCCTGTCCCCGATGCTATTTAATATTTATATGAAGCCACTGGGTGAGATTATTCGGAGGCATGGAGCGCGGTGCCATCAGTACACTGATTACACCCAGATATACTTCTCCATGACCAGATCATTGACTCAGACTTCAGATGGCGTCTCTCCTCTTAATGACTGTCTAAGAGCGGTAATGGATTGGATGAGGAAAAACAGATTGAAACTAAATCTGGACAAAACGGAGGTACTGACAGTCACCGGCCTGAAACCAGTTTTGGGAATACAGTCTCCAGTCCTGGATGGAGTCACACTCTCCTCTAAGGACTGTGTTCACAGCTTGGGGGTACTCCTAGATTCATCACTTCACATGACTAGTCAGGTGAATGCAGTGGTCAGGAGTGCCTGTTATCAGCTTTGGCTGATATGCCAAATGCGCCCTTACCTGGATATGAGGGATCTGGAAACTATGCTACATGCTCTGGTAACCTCACATCTGGATTACTGCAGTGCACTCTACATGGGGCTACCCTCGTGCTTAACCCGGAAACTGCAACTAGTACAAAACATGGCAGCCATATTAATTACTGGAACATCTAGGAGGGAGCACATAACACTGGTGCTTAAATCCCTCCACTGGCTGCCAATTAGTTTCCGGGCACAGTACAAGGTGTTGGTGTTAATCTTTAAAACCCTACATGGCTTGGGTCTATCTTATCTTAGGGACCACCTCTCCCCGTATGATCCCCCCCCCCCCCCCCGCACACTCCGGTCCTCTGGGAGGAATCTGCTGCAACCGATAAAGACCAGGCTTTCGCAGACCTCCCAGAGGGCATTCTCTGCGACCGGTCCCAGACTATGGAATGGCCTGCCGGACGAGATCCGTCTTACCACCACCTTTGCTACCTTCAAAAAGGCAGTAAAGACAATTCTCTTCCGGCAGGCCTTCCCAGAATAACCGCCTGGCTCAATTGGAGGCAATCCACTATTTATCCCTCCCGCCGTTCTGATAGATAGGCCAAATCTGGCTGTATTGTATTGTATTGGATTTGTGAATTTGATTTTAATTCTACGATAGTTTAATCCTGTTTTAAGGGGTGGTAGGATTAGGAGTGGGAGGAATGAATGCTTTTACCTGTTGTATTTTTAATTTGTTGTACACTGCCCCAATTGCCGTGCAGAGGGGCGTGTTATAAATAAAAGTACTACTTATTATTATTATTATTATTATTATTACCAGACCTAATGAAAACATTAAATTAATATATCCAGAGGTACACTGTATCCAGTGCTGCTTTTCTAGTCACAGACTCTTTATCAGAACATTTCATAGAGAGAATCGTGAACTAATTTCCACAAAGCCCCACATTTCGAGCAGCCCCCGTACCTCCCTCTGGAATAGATTTGGGGTAGGTTCTTGCAGTGGGAATGGGAAAGGAGTGAAAACTACCTCCCCACCCTTTCTATTCCCAAACTGCTATCAGATCCAAAGAGCCTTTCATATATCGAGAGTATTTATAAAGCCTTAGACTTCACAGTATTTATTTATTTGTTTAGAGCATTTAGACCCTACACTTCAGCCAAAAAGGCTCCCAGAGTGGCTTGCAAATTGTTGATCTGACAATCCTCTGCCTCAGATTTACAGTCTAATAAGACACAAGGAAAAGGGGATGGCAGTAGGGGAGGGGATTGGGTCCAGCAAATACTGCTTGTTCTTCATTCCCTCCAAAGCCAAAGCAGTGCCAGTTAGAACAGAGAGAGAGATTCAAGACATGATGGAACTATGCCTGGCTGCTGTTCTGTCTTGCAGAGGCCAGAGCAGTGGCAGTTGGAATGGAGGGAATGCTTCTCAAGTTAATTAATCTCAAAGAATATGAATAAGAATAAATGACTTGCATGATGGAATAGAGTGCATGCTTATAAAATTTGCAGGTGACACCAAATTATGATGGGTGGCTAATACCTCTGAGGAAGGGCTCAGAATTCAAAATTACCATAACAGATTAGAAAGCTGGGCCAGAACTAACAACATGAATTTCAACAGGAAGAAATGTAAGGTACTACACTTAGACAGTAAAGATAAAATGCAAAGATATAGGATGGGTGACATCTGGCTTGGCAACAGTACATGTAAAAGGGATCTAGGAGTGTTAGTACACCACAAGCTGAACATGAGCTAACAGTGTGATGTGGCAGCTAAAAAGGCCAGTGCGATTCTAGATTGCATCAATAGGAGTATCATGTCTACATCAAGGGAAATAATAGTACAGTACCACTCTATTCTGATTTGGTCAGACCTCACCTGGAATACTGTGTCCAGTTCTGGGCACAACAATTCAACAAGGATGTGGACAAACTGGAGGGTGTCCAGAGAGTGACCAAAATGGTGAAAGGTTTGGGAACCATGCCCTATGCAGAGTGGCTTACGAGTGACTTAGTGAGACGTGATAGTCATATTTAAATATTTGAAAGGATGTCATATTGAAGAGTAAGCTTGTTTTCTGATGCTCCAGAGACTAGAACACAGAGCAGTGGATTCAAACTACAGGAAAACCACTGAAACATTAGGAAGAACCTCCTGGTGGTAAGATGTTTGACAATGGAATAAGCTGCCTCGGAGAGTGATGGAGTCTCCTCCTTTGGAGGTTATTAAAGAGAAGCTGGGTGGTCATCTGTTGTTTTTTGTATTCCTGCATGGCCCTTGTGATCTCTTCCCACTCTAAAATTCTATGATTTCTATTAAATAACAACAACTCAGATTTCTGAGGTTTAAATGTGCATTTAAATAATCTGAAGAAAAAACTGTTTATGAATATGTAGGCTTTCTTTTGCCTTCTGCTTTTAGTTATATGTATTCAGTATGCATAGTAATCTCTCTTTTTCTTTTTCTTTTTTGCAATGTCCTGAATATTCTGCCAAACCAAGTGTTACACTAAAGTGCCAAAAGGAACCCAAATCCACCACCACCACTCCCCATTTCAAAGGAACTACTACACATCAACAATGAAATTAGGATTGTATAATGCCACCACATTTACTCCTTCTTTATAGATATGTTTAAGTATGACCCTCTTGAGGGCAAAGCTTGGTTAAGCAATCCATATATTGAGCTTTAAACAAATGTTACTATAGTTATTAGCTTTGGAGGCTGGTAGTTATTGAGCACTATTTAAATGCTGCATTCAGTTTCCAACAGTAATTAAATAAAATATTTAATATTCATGTTGGATTGCAGCAAAATCATAGTTGCGTCATTTACTAACAAGCACTGTAAATGAGAATGAGGGATGACATTTTCCAAACTTTTGCTAAAATATTATGTCTCTGTCAGGGATGATGGGAGTTGTAGCTCTTCACCTCTGGCTCTAACTCACCACCTTGTTATGCAGCAGAGCTGACCAGCTTTGATCAGTGGTTGATGCTTCTTTCCCAAGCAGCAGAGTTTCAGAGAATAGGCTGAAGACCCTCTCCAAGCCTTCTCACTCTTCTTCCTGAGATGTCTCTAAACTTCTCCAGGATTCTTCTGGCTCTTGTATCTTCCCTCAAGACACCAGACAACTCAGTAGTCTTATATAAAAGATCTACTTTATTCTACTATATACATAAATACTATATGCCCTACAAATCACAATATCTCCACACTACTCCACAATATGCATTGGCAAACATTGCACTTATAGCCATTGTTAGTCACCACCCACTAGTCAGTTTCCACCCAGTGGGTGTGTACATTCATTTTGATTGGTTTACATAGATCATCCCATACTTAAGACCAACCCAAGTATTTCATCATTTTACCTTGACTACTTAATGAATCTCAGGTGTTTGCAATCTATAACAGGTGTTTTCAATATACACTCTATAACTTTGTCCTTGGCTCTCAAGGCTTCCAAATTATATTATCCTTTTCACCTGTGTAGCTTCATGATTGCTCCTGCTTAATCACTGTGACTTTCACATACACATTTTATTTCTATTACTGTATATCCCATGTTGCTTTTTCCTTAACATAAGACAATAAGATATGTTTAAGTATGACCCTCTCGAGGGCAAAGCTTGGTTAAGCAATCCATATATTGAGCTTTAAACAAATGTTACTATAGTTATTAGCTTTGGAGGCTGGTAGTTATTGAGCACTATTTAAATGCTGCATTCAGTTTCCAACAGTAATTAAATAAAATATTTAATATTCATGTTGGATTGCAGCAAAATCATAGTTGCGTCATTTACTAACAAGCACTGTAAATGAGAATGAGGGATGACATTTTCCAAACTTTTGCTAAAATATTATGTCTCTTCTGTTTTCTCACTACTGTACTCCTTTAACTGCTTTGTTTATTTTTAACTACATTTATTGTAAAGAGGACCACCAGAGAGCCAAGGGGACTGGGGAAAACACCATCTGAACCCAGACTCTGCACCCTCAGCTGAATCGGATAACAGTAGAGGACCAGGCAGGCAAGTGGAGGAAGGAAGAAGGTGACCAGCCATCTCTGCTCTCTCTCTCAACTACGGAGAAAGAAGTGAAGAAACTAAAGGAGGAAGGGGGTGGAAAGGGGGATGGCATAAAGCAGGGGTAGGCAACCTTTCCCCTTTAAGGGCCGAGGGACTTCAGCTCCCAGAATTCCAGGAGCTATTGGCCAACATGGGACTATTGGCCAACATGGCTGAGGCTTCTGGGAGCAGAAGTCCCTCGGCCCTTAAAGGGGAAAGGTTGCCTACCCCTGGCATAAAGGGAAGGGAAGGAGGGAAACCCAGGGAGGCATAAAGGGATGGGTAGGAAAGCAAGCAAACAACAACGGGAAGAATAATACAGGGAGACAAACAGCTAGTGTGCAGCAGCAGCAGTAGTGGTGGGTGTCACTGACAGGAGTGAATTATAGTGACACGATAGCTAACATTGGTTGGCACTGTGCACGGAGGTGTAGGTGGCCCTCCTTTTGTTACCCCATCACCCAGTAAACTCTATAATGAGATACCCCAAATGAGACACAGACAGGATCAGAGCATTAACAGAAAGGGAAGGAGGGAGAAATAAAGGGATATCACATTTGCAAGATTAGCCATAGGCATAAGAAAGATGACAAGACAAATAGCAGACACCCTTAGAAAGGCAAATAGCATCCAAAGCAGCATTACACATAAGATAGGGACATGGAATGTGAGGAGCATGATCCAAGGGAAACAAGACATAGTAAAAATGGAAATGCAACATATGAACATAGCAGTACTGGAGGTGTGTGAGTTAAAATGGACAGGAATGGGCTACTTTGAATCGGACAAATACACAGTCAGAGGAATGAAAAGACAAAAAGAAATGGGGTAGCTTTCATACTGAGAAAAGACGTGGCAAAAGGAGTCAATGGATAGAACGCAGAATCAGACTGAATAATTTTAGTAAGGCCCCATGGTAAACCTATGAATATCACCATAATTCAAGTATATGCACCAACCACAGAGGCAGAACAGGAAGAAATGTACAGATTCTATGAAGGAGTACAGGATGAAATTGACAGCACACCAACACAGGATGTCAAGCTGATAACTGGAGATTGGAACACAAAAGTTAAAAGCAAAGAAGAATCAAAAACAGTAGGCAGATTTGTATTAGGCAAAAGAAATGAAGCAGGTGAGCATCTGATAGATTTTTGTAAAGCCAATAACCTATTCATTGCAAACACATTCTTCATACAACCAGAAAGAAGACTGTACACATGGACATCACCAGATGATCAACACAAAAATCAAATAGACTATATAATTGGAACCAAAAGATGGCAAAACTCTTTACTGGTGGCCAAGACTAGACCAGGCTCCAACTGTGGCACAGATCATGAACTACTCATATCAAAAATAAGAGTAATACTCAAGAAGGAAACAAAACCACTGATTATACCAAAATATGATCTAAATAATATCTCAACAGAATTTACTGACAACATAAGAAACAGATTTGCATTACTAAGCATAATAGACCATGAACTAGAGGAACTATGGTCTAAAGCCAGGGACATAATAAGAAGAATGCAGACAGACAATTTCAATAAACAAAAAGAAAGAGAAAAAACCATGGATGACAGAAAAAACACTACAAGCAATAAAGAAAAGGAGAAGAAAAACAAAAGGGCGATAGGAACAGACTAAGAATTATGAATACACCAGTACAATGGCTTGGTGGAAAGATAAGGAAAATTACCACAACGACCAATGCAGAGAAATAGAAGACAACAAAAAGGGAAGAGCAAGAGATCTATTTCACAAGATCCAGGAAATCAAAGCAAAATTCAAACCAAAGACTGGGACGATGTATGACAATAAAAATAACATAATTCAAGACCAAGAAGGAATAAAAAGATGTTGGATGCCATATACAGAAGAATTATACAAAAGAGATGACAAAATGAAGGACACATGGAATGAAGAGCCATATGAAGATGAACCCTAAATTCTAAAAAGTGAGGTGGAAATTGCAATAAGAAAAATAGTGAAAAACAAATCACCAGGAACAGATGATATTCCAATTGAACTGCTGTATTCCACACTCACAAAGTCAACTCTAGTGCTGACCAAAATATGTCAACAGATATGGAAAACAAAATGATGCCCAAAAGACTGAAACCGGTCAATATACACCCCATCCACAAAAAAGGAGACACAAGAGACTGCAGCAATTATAGAACCATAGCATTCATCTTCCACACAAGCAAAATCATGCTCAAAATTCTGCAACATAAGGGGGTTGCAGACTGCCAGAAATAGTGCAAATTGAGTCCACTTTTAGGGTTAGGGTTAGTGCTAGGGAATCATGGGAATTGTTTTTTTTCTGAGACATTGAGCCTTCTCTGTCAGAGAGCTCTGGTGCCACAATAAACTACAGTTCCCATGATTCCCTAGCATTAACCCTAACCCTAAAAGTGGACTCAATTTGCACTATTTCTGGCAGTCTGCAACCCCCCATAGACTCCAACCATACATGGAGAGAGAAATCCCAGAGGTCCAAGTAGGGTTCAGGAAAGGAAGAGGCACCAGGGACCACATTGCAAACATATGGGCCCAGTGCTATTCAACATCTTTATCAATGACTTGGATGATGGTATTGGGGGCATAGTTATCAAATTTGCAGACAACACCAAATTAGGAGGAGTAGCTAATACCCCAGAGGACAGGATCAAAATTCAAAATGACTTGAACAGACTAGAAAACTGGGCCAAAGCTAACAAAATGAAATTCAACACGGAGAAATGTAAAGTACTGCACTGAGGGCGGAAAAACGAAAACACAGATATACAATGGGGGACACCTGGCTGAACGAGACTATGTGTGAAAGGGATCTAGGAGTCCAGGTAGACCACAAGTTGAACATGAGTCAACAGTGTGATGCAGCAGCTAAAAAGGCCAATGCAATGCAATTTTAGGCTGCATCAATAGAAGTATAGTGTCTAGATCAAGAGAAGTAATAGTGCCACTCTATTCTGCTTTGGTCAGGCCTCACCTGGAATACTGTGTCCAGTTCTGGGCACCACAATTCAAAAAGGATGTGGAGAAACTGGAGCGTCTCCAAAGGAGGGCAACTAAAATAGTGAAGGGTCTGGAAACCAAGCCCTATGAGGAACAACTTAGGGAGCTGGGGATGTTTAGCCTGGAGAAGAGAAGGTTAAGAGGTGATATGATAGCCTTGTTTAAATATTTAAAGGGATGTCATATTGAGGAGGGAACAAGCTTGTTTTCTGTTGTCCCAGAAACTAGCACCCGGAACAATGGGTGCAAGCTCCAGGAAAAGAGATTTCACCTCAACATTAGGAGGAACTTCCTGACAGTAAGGGCTGTTCGACAGTGGAACACACTCCCTCGGAGTGTGGGGGAGTCTCCTTCCTTGGAGGTCTTTAAGCAGAGGCTGGATGGCCATCTGTCGGGGATGCTTTGATTGGGAGTTCCTGCATGGCAGGGGGTTGGACTGGATGGCCCTTGTGGTCTCTTCCAACTCTATGATTCTATGATATGATGGCTAATGGACTGCACCAGGGAATTCCAAAAGAAAATCAGCATGTGCTTTATAGACTATAGCAAATTCTTTGACTGCATAGATCATGAAATGCTATGGAACACGCTTAAAGACATGGGAGTGCCAACACATCTGATGGTCCTAATGAGGAACCTATACTCAGGACAAGAAGCTACTGTCAGAACAGAACACGGAGAAACAGAATGGTTCCCAATTGGCAAAGGAGTCAGACAAGGCTGTATCCTTTCACCCTATCTGTTCAACTTGTATGCAGAACATATTATAAGAAAAGCAGGCTTGGCTACAGAAGAGGGAGGAGTGAAAATAAAGGAAGAAATATCAAAAATCTAATATATGCAGATGACACCATAGCACTAACAGAAAACCTCAGAGACCTGGAACACCTACTAAGCAAGATCAAAGAAGAAAGTGTTAAGGCAGGCTCAATGCTGAACATAAAGAAAACAAAAATAATGCAACCGTAAAGTGCAGCAGCCATAGCCAGCATAGCCAATAGTGACATATGGTCCAGCAATGTCTAGCGGGACACCCAGTTCTCACCTTTCCTTTATGGTAACTTTTGAAGGCTACTTGGATGTATGTGAACTAATGATTTTCCTGTTTTTATTTGTTTCAACTGCTGTCAAGTCGACTTTGACTTAGGGCAACCCCACGAATGAGAGACTTCCAAGTTATCCTGTCATCATCAAGCCTGGTTTGGTTTTGCAAACTCAGGACTATGGCTTTCTTGATTGATTCTATCCATCTGTAATATGGATTTTTCCTACTGTCTTTTCCCTTTAGCATTATTGTTTTTTCTAATGAGCCATGTCTTCTTATGATCTGTCCAAAGTACAACAGCCTCAGTTTAGTCATCTTAGGGCCTTTGCAGACTGCCAGAAATAGTGCAAATTGAGTCCACTTTAACTGCCCTGACTCAGTGCTAGGGAATCGTGGGAAGTGTAGTTTATTGTGGCACCAGAGCTCTCTGACAGAGAAGGCTCAATGTCTCAGAAAAAAATACAATTCCCATGATTCAGGGGTTTAAATTGGTTGGTATTATTTTCTGTCTTTAATTTGTTATTGTGATTTTAGTTGATATACAGTTTAATAACTTTTAATAATAATAATAATAATAATAATTTTTATTTAATACCCCGCCCCTCTGAACACAATCGGGGCGGCTTACATCATAAAATTTCAACAACAGTTAAGAGCAATTTTATCCCCCTCCCCCCCTTAAAAAGTTATTAAACCCAATACAAGTTAAAAATAAACAATATAAGGAGAAAAGTCCTCCATTAAAACAAACAATACATATATTAAAAAACAAGAAATGGCGGTGGATGTCATATGTTGGCTCAGAAGGGACCCAATTTATTAAAAAAGGGAGCATCTCAGAGGGAAGAAAATTCCAGAACATACTAGTGGATTAATCCGGAAAGGCCCGCCGAAAGAGATCCGTCTTGACGGCTTTCTTGAAGCCGTCAAGAGATGTCAATTGACGGATCTCCTCCGGCAGGCCATTCCACAGTTTGGGGGCAACTGCCGAAAATGCCCTCTGGGAGGTCGTCGCCAGTCTCGTTTTTTGAGGCTGCAACAGATTCCTCCCAGAGGACCGGAGGGTGCGGGGAGGATTATACGGGAGGAGGCGGTCCTTCAGATAGTCTGGACCCAAGCCATTTAGGGCTTTAAAGGTAATTACCAACACCTTGTACTGGGTTCGGAAACTAATAGGCAGCCAGTGGAGGGACCTTAATACTGGCGTAATATGGTCCCCCCTAGATGTTCCCGATATTAATCTGGCTGCCATATTTTGAACCAGTTGCAGTTTCCGAATCAAGCACAAGGGTGGCCCCATGTAGAGCGCGTTACAGAAGTCGAGGCGTGAGGTTACCAACGCGTGCACAACGGTCTCAAGGTCTCTTACTTCCAGAAAAGGGCGCAGCTGGCGTATCAGCCGAAGCTGATAACAGGCGCTCCTGACCGTCGCATTAATCTGATTTGTCATCAGAAGCGACGGATCAAGGAGCACCCCCAGACTGCGAACACAGTCACTGGAGGAGAGCGTGACCCCATCCAGGACTGGAGGTTGCAACCCGATTCTTGGTTTCGGAGCCTGTACCGTGAGCACCTCCGTCTTGTCTGGATTCAATTTCAATCTGTTTTTCCTCATCCAGCCCATTACCGCTTGAAGACATTCATTGAGAGAGGAGGTGCCATTGGAATTCGAGGCCGACGAACGAGACACGGAGAAATAGATTTGGGTGTCATCAGCGTACTGATAACACCCAGCACCATAACTCCGTATTATCTCACCCAGCGGCTTCATATAGATGTTGAATAACATCGGGGACAAAATAGCTCCCTGAGGGACCCCACAAGTGAACTTTTTAAGGGGGGAGGGAAATATGTTGTCTTATGTTGTATGCTTTTAATGCTGTAAACTACCTGGATTGGTTCGTCAAAGGGCGGTATAAAAATAAAATTTATTATTATTATTATTATTATTATTATTATTCCCTAGCACTGAGCCAGGGCAGTTAATGTGGACTCAATTTGCATTATTTCTAGCAGTCTGCAAAGGCCCTTGGTTTCTAGGGAGAATTCAGGCTTGATTTGCTCTTGCAGAAAGGCATGGGGAGGAAGGAGTTTACAAGAAAGAGACCAACACACACCCCCTGCTCTACGTTTCTGATGGAAACCGACAGCCAAAAGATGAGTTCTGCCAGATCAAACAAGACCAAACTCCCTTTAATCTTTTATGTGTTCCTAAACACTCCCTGCTTGTCCTCACATTTTTGGGGTATCTAGATCTTGGCTAGGCATGTAAAGTCCATAAAACATCATAAATCACAATCAAACCTCCTCATTTTCCAGAATATCTAAACAACTTCTACACTTTGGAAACCTTCTCAGGTTCCATTAGAGGTAATCAGTTTTTTGTGTTCCCAGAGAACTTTTATGAATTAGAGTTGGTTTTAAGGGTATAAATATCACCCCAAAAGTGAAAGATTGCTGCTGCAGTCAACCCCCAGCATGCACTGTGATGTTGCCCTTGGGCCCCTGTCTGAGTTCCTTGTCTGTGCTGTTCACTTCCCGAAGCTGCTTCTCCAAGCCTCAAGGTTCGTGCCGGTTCTACTTCTACTATGCTTTTTGTGGATTCTTCCTTCAGGATAGGTAGCTGCACTCCTTACCTGATTCTTTAAATCTACTATCCCATTTAGTTCATCCATTTGCTTAGTTCTATATGTTGCTTGTTTGGATGAATTATTTGCATGTGATTCTCTTTGTATTTCTTCCAGTAAAAATTCATATATTTTCACATGCCTGGGGTCTCTGTCAGTTATTACCAGTATAGCTGGTGCTGGATCCTGCAAATTATGTTATCCTCTCTCACATAGCCAAGTTGATTGTTTCCCAGACTAATTATAGATAGTTAAAGGCTCTCACAGCCAGCATCCATAGTTTTCTGTTTGTTTTTTTGGGCTGTGTAGCCATATTCTGGAGGAATTTATTCCTGGCGTTTCACCTGCATCTGTGGCTGGCATCTTCAGAGGTTGGTGGCATGGAAGTGTGTGGAGTATATTTACCTGTGGGACTCTTCCTTGGGAGGAAGTGGTTTTATGTTAATGGTGGCATTAGATTGTGTATTTTACTGTGTTGAATGGCTCAGCCTGGAGATGTGCTGTGTGGAAGATATGCGAGAGGGATTTGTGTGCATTTAATTGGTAATCCATTGTCTTGTAGGGAAACCCTTGAGCCTAGGGTGGTGTTCATTTGCTTGTCTTGAGTCTTGATTTTGTTTTTTTTCAGGACAGGTAGCCAAACCTTTTTTTCTTTTTTACTTTCAGTGTTTCTTCTTTTCTGTTCAAGTTGTCCAGGTGTTTGTGGATTTCAATGGCCTCCCAGTGCATTCTGACCTGGTAGTTGGTGGTATGGTCCAGAATTTTCGTGTTTTCAAATAGCATTCTGTGTCCCAGTTGGTTTATAAAAGAAGAAGAAAAGAATTATAAAATTGCCTAGCCGTGAATCTAAGAATTAATACGTCTCCATTTGTATATAGAACTGTTAATGTGTGTTATACAACAGAATGTAAAATGGAATATGCTGGTTTAATATCTTACACTCTATAATGTGCTTGAAAAGTTTGTTCTTTTAATGCATTTTTATGCATTAAGGAAGAATTATAGACTGATACAGACTTTATTTTTTGGTATTTTTAATTTAAATGTAAGCAACTAATCAGATGACCTAAGATACTCAGCTTCTACATTTTAAAGCACAATTATGAAAACATACATAAGCATTAAATTTCTGATTTTAATTGTGATTTGATGAACAATAATATTTTATATGCTTTCTGCTATCATTGATAAGTTTTGTACTGTGTGCCAATGAAATAAAATATGATGATCTAAATATATATACATTGTTATTGCACTGTCACTGTGCATGAGAGTTTGTAGCATATAAGGGCCTTATGGTGCTTGCTGTACAACTGGAAGAGAAGGGAGGAAAGCAAAGCTAGCTAAGAAAACAGAGAAAAATAATATTGTGCTACTATTCCAGTTGCATATTCTTTGCATTAAGTGCAAGTTTGTTTACAGTATGGCAGGGTGTTCCAAACATTGGACTACAACACTCATCAGCCCTTGCAAGTATGAGCATGATTGAGATATCATTGGAGTTGCAGTCCAACAACATTTGGAAGGTCACAAGTTGCCCACCACTGGAGTTGGACATGAAAAGGTAGAGGTTGTACCAAAGGCATTAAGGATAAGGTGGGTTTTGAGGAAGCATTTGAAGGAAGTAGGCTCAATAGCATCACAAATGTTTAGTCTATTTCAAGCTTGTGTGACAGAGAACAATAGAAGGCAGAGTCCTTTGAGAGAGCAGAAAAACTTTGGACATCTGACAGTGTCTGAACAAAGCATATGGATTGGACTATATTGGAATATAAAAAGAGAGAGATCCAAAAGGCAAGCCAGTGGAAGGCTTTGAAGCTAAGGATGGTAAGCTGGTGCTAGATCAGGTAGTAGATAGGAAACCATTATAATGATTTAAGGAAGGACACCATATGATCCAATCAATGAGAGAGTTGGATGATTTTGGGAACAGGGTGCTAGATAGAGTGGATGGGACTGAGAGGAGACAGTGGAGCACTAGAAGTATGTGCCAGAGTTTTCATCCCAATTGGCATTGAGGACTGGCAGTGGTATGAAGAAAGTAACATAACATGACAGATTGCTGAATACAGAGTGGGAGAAAGGCCAAAAAAGAACACAACACCAAGGCTTCATGACTGTTACAAGAACATGAATTGTTTACAAATAAGAACATTATAATGGAACATTAATAATGCAAATAAATGCACCTGAGGAAGTAGACTGAAGTCTAGGAAAGTTCATGCTGCCAACTTCTTTCTTTCAGCCAGTCTCAAAGGTGCTATAAGATCTCTCTTCATACTGATTCCACAGACTAACATGGCTGTATATTTGAATTATAATGGCTATGAGTAAAGATGTAAAATTTTGGGTGTATTGGTTCTGAAATGCCAGTGAAATTGCCAAGTGGAAACCTTAAAGAGAGACAGTGCCTCTTACTCTCTTTCTGTGACCAGTTGAACAGTGCAGTGAGGGCTGATAAAACCAGGACAGGAAGAAGTTTAGCAGCCTTAATATATATATAATATGTGTGTGTGGGGGGTGGGATTTAAAATTTCAAAGAAACTTTTAAGGCTCATGTGCCAGCAGAAGGCTTTGTGCAACTAAGTGTCATTTTGCCCTATATTTGTTAGGCAAAACAGAATCTTTGGGGTGCCAAGATGCTGGAGAACACACAAAATAGTTTTGGAATTGTGCTTTCCTGGCAAGATGCATTTAAAACTAGTCATTTTTTGTTTCTGAGGAAAACATTTATAGTAAATTTCAATATTCTAGAAGGTACATTAGAAGCTTATCTACAAAGAAAATATTTGTTTCTTTTTGTTCCTGACAGGTCAAGGCTCAGATTACTGTACGTGAAGTCTTTGTGCTTTAGAGACTAAGCATTTAACTTAAGTTTCAAGGTTGTTGGCATTATTGTCTTTATCCTGTTTTTATTTTTATTTTTTGGTCCTTGAGACATCTACACTTGAAATGGCTTTACATTCTGCTAGGAGAATACTGATAGCTTTGGTGTGACTATCACTGTAATATTATATTTTGTTGCTAACTTGGCTCCTATCCAACTGAGTAGACATGTCAAACAATGTGTTCTCTTCTAAAGGATGCCTGTCAGTAACAACTATTTAATGTACACTTAAAATGCACTTTACTGAATTTAATATTTTCATTTTGGTTCTCTCTGGGCTGGGGTGGTGGACAGCATGGCTGTGAATAGCTTGATATAATATATAGAAAACAGAGAAAAATATAAGTGACGGTTAAGAGGTAGTAGTAGGCATAAATAGTTAGGTGACAGTGCTGTGAACATGCACTGCTGAGTGAGTAGAATAGGAAGATTTCAACTCTGAGGAATCTGTATCAGCAGGACCATGGACAGCTCTAACCTAGCAGATAACTTGCTTCATCTGGTTGCGGGACACAGCTAAAAGATAAAATACCCCATCATGGTTATGAATCTCTCATTGCTTCTAAATAAAGAACAGACTGGGATGGAATGCAAATGACATATATATGCAGCTTTTAGATATTTTATTGTCCAGGCAGTGCTGATTTCCATTCTTGGATAGCTAGTTGCATCATTCAAACCACATGCCAGATTTGGCATACTGGTAAAGCAGAGAAAGTAAGGGCTGCTATTATTATTATTATTATTATTATTATTATTACTGTAGCATAATGTGATAGGATTACCTGCAGAAAATATGCATTTAAAAAAAGAAGAATAAGAGATTGATAGCAGCAAAAGCAAGGAAGGGAATTCCTGGAATTTAGCACCTGGTTAGTAGTAGTATCTAAAGAGATGAAGAAGGAAATCTGGAACACCCTTCCTCACAGAGTAAGCTGACAAAAGTACAGTGTTGTTGTTTTTTGGAAAAATATATCCAGACGTCTATAAGATACAACCAGTTGTTAACTCTCTTTTTATGTGATATTCTTCCTGCCAAATTAATGCTACTCCTGTTCAAAGTATAAAAGGAAGTAATCAGGAATAAATTAATATATGTTGATCACACTGTCTTCAGAAGTTGAAGACACAGATACTTGCCTACTGTGTCACTAATAATGTATACAATTTTAATATTTTATGAGTGAGAGGAACATCCAGTGGAGGAAATGTAAGATCATTTGCCTGATTCTGTCAAATGGCTGCATCAGCATTCTATTTTTATTTAGGAACATTGAAGTTTTGTTGGTTTGAATGATGTTTATCTCCATATTAAAAATTACAAACATAAGACAAAAAGAGGGCTCTCTGGATCAGAATGACCTGTAGTTACCTTTGAAGTATGCTGTCATAGTTGAAGACATCCCCTGTCGTTTTTCCTGGCTTGAACATAAGCTTTGGATGCAGCAAGAGAAGCAAAGGGACAGGAATCAAAAGCTCTCTACATGTTTACAAAACCCTGTGGATTTTGGTGATAGAAGTCTACATTGCTACCTCTTTGTTTTGAGGGGAGAAACATATTTTCTTTCCCTTTAGTTTGATCGTAGTGATTTCTAGTCATTCAGTTTGAGAAGTATAACTGTTTAAAATCCCAATTTTGTTGAAGTAGTTTCATTATTTCATTGTATTATATAGTGATTTGTATTTTCATGACTATTGTATATGGTCCTGATACCAAAGACCACAAGGGCCATCCAGTCCAACCCCCTGCCATGCAGGAACACAGAATCAAAACATTCCTGACGAATGGCCACTCAGCCTCTGTTTAAAAATCTCCAGACAAGGAGATTCCACCACACTTCTTCAAAGGATGAAAGAAGAATCCAAAAATAAGAAAATAAATAGAAGTTGGTGTGTCTTTGTAGACACTTGATAACCTTCCAGAAGCAAAACAGAGGAATAATGAAACTGTACATTTTTATCGGTGACCATTTAATGAATAATGAAACTGTACATTTTTATCGGTGACCATTGGGAAAGAGACTGACATTTGCAGTTTATAGAAGAACCTGGGGATGTTACATTCATGGACTTCAGCTCCCAGATTAGTATGATTTATAGTAACCATGTGTCCACTCTGTGAAATTAATGTTTTTATTCAATAAATCTGAATTTATCAACATTATATAAGATAGTCTGTGTAGATTATTAAACTGACATCTGTATATATATATATATATATATATACATTACAGGATCAGGAACTAAAAGACAAACATTCAAAAGCATATCTTGCGATAGATGCTTCCATCCTACTGCACTGCATTCAGCTGCTTGCTTTATTGAAATGCATATCTCTCTCCAACTAGTCATGTATAACTAGAGTACATACATTTCAAAGGGTTCATTATGAACATTTCTTTTTGGTTTTCACTTTCTTTTTAGTTTCCAGTATCTTTCAGTATCTTTCCATATCAATAGTGGCAATCCTCTGAGAGCAAATATATCAAAATATAGCAACAAATAAATACTGAGATACAAGCCATCACCTGGTGGGGGATTTCAAATTAGTATTCTAAAATATTTCTTTATTTATTTAACAGGTCTGAAAGTGAAAGTTCAAGAAGCATCAGGTATGTACCTCAGTTCTTCACCCTCCTTATATGGTCTCTGTGTTATAAATAAAAAGGAAAATTTTATTTTGCAGCATTTTAAAAGGACAGGTTTTTTGACACTGCATTGTTGTCAATGCAAGATTACACTTTCTAGTTTCTTAAGCATGCCAAAGTAATTGTGCTCGAGTTAAGAATAACAATCAAGCTATTTTAAGATTTTTTAAAAAAATGATATCCAGAGATGTGCATATATCCCTTCCCCTGTCATATAATATTGTTTTCTCTGTTGGTTAGATTTGAATTGCCTGCTGTCGGAAAGAAAGAAAGGGGGAAATGCTGTGCTGTTTAAAAGTAATTTAATTTCCAGAATACTGATGCTTGAGAGATTTTAATGTGTTTACTTCCAGTCAGAGATGTGTGTTGGTGTTTTTGTCCCAACTGATAGCATTTAACATAATTGGTTACTTTCAAGTGAGACTGCATGTTAAGGGCACTGTGATAACCCTGTTTGCTTCTATAAAGTATCCTGACTTTATTTTTTGTTGTCTGAAGTTATATCTTGTGTATCCTCTTCAAATGAGATATAACTTTGGCTGCATCCTCACTGCAGAAATAATCCAGTTTGACACCACTTTAACTGCTGTGGCTCAATGCTTTGGAATTCTGGGAATTGTAGTTTATTGTGGCACCAGAGCTTGCTGACAGAGGCCCAAAACACATGGGCCTTCCAGGCTGTTTGATTCACTCCCAAGAAAGCTAAATGTCTCCCAAAACTACAAGTCCCAGAATTCCATAGCATAGAGCCAAGGGAGTTAAAGTAGTGTCAACATAGATTATTTCTGCAGGGCGGATGCAGCCTAAGGTGAATCTATCATAAGGTTATTGTTTGTATGTATGTTTGTTTGTTTGTTTATTGGATTTATATCCTGTCTTTCTCCCAAAATAGGATTCAGCATTTTCTTGGCAATATTTGTTCAGAGGGGATTTGTTTTTGCTTTCCTCTTAGTCTGAGAGAGAGTGAATAGCCCAAGGTTAACCACTGGGTTTCCATGATTGAGTGGCGATTTGAACCCTAGCTTCCAGAATTATAGACCAGTGCTCAAACCACTACACCATGGTACCACTCATCAAAATCTGCAAGCATTCTACTGTGCAGCTTAAGCATTTTTGTATAGCAAATGTTAATATGTCAGAAATACTGACTTATAGAGGGTAGTGAATTATTTTGCAGTTTACAAGGCACAATAGAGAAAACACTGGTTAATTTATAAAATGTTTGCAACTGCGAAAAAAGAAAAAAATGTTGACAGCTTTGTTAGGACTAATCCAAAAGTTGCAAAAAATAGTCCACAAGCTCTGTAGCAGCTCCCTTCGGTGGGATGTTATGTTGAACCAAAATGGTAAAAAGGAATGTGCTAGAAGGGACTTTTTTAAAAATATACCCAGAATCGTCATGGTGTGATTTCAGAAATGTAGAAACTGTGATTCCACAATTAAAATAGAAAGTTTTATTTCATGATCTTTGAAATGTCTCATATGTATTTATGAGTTCATGTCACAAATTTGTAGTCTCTTCTCCCCCTCTCAAGTTTGGTACTTGAAAATATTATATAGATTACCTGCCCTTCTAATTGAGTTGTTAGATAAGTACCACAACTCTAACTTGAATATGTCCAGTTTCATCTGATTTTGAAAGCAAAGCAGGGTCAGGTCTCATTAGTATTTGGGTGGGAATTGATAGCACTAAGTTAAATGGGCATGATCTACTCACCGTAGGTCAGCTACCAATGTTCCGACCAATGCAAATTTACATTAGCTTGCTTTCAGCGAAGTAGTTTTAAAATGATCTGTCCTTGACATTAACAGACTAATAGTTGGAAGTTGTGATAATCTGTCAATAAAATGAACTTTTAACTTTTAACTGGCAGCATCATCCAATATAGATTGGAATTTAAAAAAAAAAGTGACAAAAGAATTAAGTATTTGATAAAGTGTTGTATGAATACCCAGAACAGTCATTCCGCCAGCCATACAGTTCTGTTCTCTGAGCCAAAATTTATAAGTTTCTATATATGTTGGAATGCCTCTGATTTTTGTGTGTGTGTGTGTGCTTTACTTATAATCAGTGCTTCAATCAATGTTAAGCATTGTTTTAAATGAAATAAATATGTGCTTCAATTTCCACCACTTAGGTCTTAATTGCTTTATGGTGGATGGAAAGGAAATGGTATAGGAATGTACATAGAAATATTCTATCAAACAAATTCTTGAAATGACTGTTTAAGCTGTCTTTAAAAATGACTTAGCATTGTCATCTTATATATTATGCATCCATAAAATTCACTGAGCCTTTCCTAATGATTTGTGGTACTTTTTAAAATGATTTTTAATAAGCAAAGTCACATAATTACTCCACATAATTCACATAATTACTCCAAACACCGTTGTTGTTGTTTTTATATATTTGATGTTGACTTTGACATAAGGTAACATTGTGAATGAGAGCTCTCCAAGATCCCCCCGTTATCAACTGCCCTGCTTAGGTCTTCCAAACTCAGGACTGTGGCTTCCTTGATTGAATCAACCCACCTGTAGTGAAGTTTCTTTTCTTTCCTTGTCTTCCACTTTATAATCTATTAACATCTTTTCCAGTGAGTCATGCTTTTTCATGATACATCCAAAATACGACTGCCTCAGTTTATCATCTTCACTTCTAGTCAGGGTTGATTTGCTGTAAGACCTTTTCATTTGTCTTTTTGTCACATTATTCCCCTTGAGGAGAGAGAGAAGCAGCAGTTCAAAAGTTAAGGAGCTAAGAAATCAATCTGTAGTCCTCCCTAAAAAAAGCCAAGCAAGAGAAACATGGAAGAGAGTAGTGAAGATTCACTTTCACGTTCCCAGAAATCAGAGCAGAGTCCCTAAGCTGGCTGAGATGCCTTTCACACAAAAGTGAGTGACTAAACCTTACTCCCAGCCTCTGAAAAGTGTTTGCTACTTGCCTTACCTAGAGCAGCTAAGTGTTCATTTGGAATGTCTTGGCAGCTCCAAGTGAGCTGCAGATATGCCGAGCCACTCCTCAAACACACTTGCACTGCTGTAATCCCAAAGGAAGATACACCACAGTATCTGTAGAACTCTCCTCCAGCACCACATTTTGAATGAGTTGATTTTCTTCCTATCAGCATTATTCATTGTCCAGCTTCCACAGCCATAATAGAGTTTGGGGGAACAGCAGTGGGGAGAAGAGGAAGGGAAACGCCTGTTCCTTGAATGGAAGCCCCCACAAAAAAACATTTGATTTAGCCATGTGAAATCAAATCTAATTTAGGTCACATTTCTGTAAATGAAAATGAAACCCATGATATACCTTGAAAGCTCAGAGGACAATAAGCTGACACTGGATTTGCTCTATGGGTGAGGGGTACTGTTACTATCTTTAAATAAATGATTTAATCAAAAATGTCCATCATAGCCTATCTGGCTTTGGAGGAGGCTATGTGGAGTGGTATAGGAAGCTGCACTCTTGGGTAGTCTGGATTTTAAAATCTATTTTAACTGTTTAATATACTTTTAGTCTTTTTCGATTATTTTTATTTTTAAATTGTTTTAAGTGGTGGAAAAAATGGGGAGGAATCCTCCTCTCCACTTTGAGTTAATACTTTAGGCATCTTCATTGTACTCTTGAAATGGTGTGCAAAAAGAAATGAAAGAGCTGGTCAAGTGGAGACCGAGGAGAAGGAGTGGAGGGTGGAGTGGGGAAAAATCAAACCAGTTCATGGTGCTCCTCAGCCAGTCAGCTCCCAGGTCTCTGACTCCTCAGTCTAAACAGTGAGGAGGGGCATTCCGAGAGTGGTGCCGATGTCACAAAGGGGATGATAATTATTATTATTATTATTATTATTATTATTATTATTTATAGCCCGCCCCTCTGCACAACAATCGGGGTGGGTTACAGCATTTAAAACAGACAAAATTAAAAACATTCCCTCATCCCCCAATCCAGCCCTCCCAACCCCTTAAAACAGGATTAAACTAGAAAAGGATTAAAATGCTATAGTGCAATAAAAACAATAAACAATAAAAAAGAGATCAGACACAGTGGGGACAGGATAAAAATGAAAACTGAAAGCTCATCTCCCTAGGGCAGATGTTATTCCGGGAAGGAGCCATATCCATTTCTTTGGAGTGGAGAAGCACAGAGGGGAGCACAGCCCAAGTCAGGAATGGTGTCACTACCACTAGAATGTGGTGGGTACAGATATTATTCACAGACCAGCAAGAGCAGCTTGTCCACGGATTCCTGTTACACCCTCTTGGTGACACCTGATATGGTCTACACCCACTGCATCCCCATAGTGATGCCACTGGATCTGAATGCATACATTTTGCAATTGTCCATAAAAAACCTTAGAGTATCTATACAATTACAATATATTCTTTGATTTTGTTTGTTATGTTGCTTTAAAATTCAATAATTGTTTCCTATTGTCTGTTGGATTTTGGATAGGAATGAGCAATGGGGTCATGGGGGTCCATTTTATGTTCCTGAGACCCTCCAGGTAAGGCATGAAGTGTCCAAAATACCAAACAAATAAAAAAAAAATCTGCAAATAGCTGGAAATTGATGTCTGGTTCTGATCTATGCAGTTTATCTATAAATGTTGTAATCTGCAATATCCCTAATTACTTTGTCCTAGGGCTTTAAGTCTGTTCCTCAAGTAGATTAGACTGGGAGATGCAACTGACTCATGATCACCTAGTGAGCATCACTGCTGACTGAGAATTTGAACCTGGGTTTCCCCAGTCCTAGTCCAAAATACTAATCATTAAACCTGTTGGCTCTCAGATAATAAGGTATAAAGATTATATCAGATAATTTAAATGGTAAGAAATTAAATGTAATTGCACACTTTCTTGAACATAAGCAGGCCAGCTGGATGAGTTCAAGTGTCAGCTTTGTCCTCACTATCCCATTATATACTCTGACACTAAAATGTGTCAGTAAATCATGCTACTTAATTTCAGCAGAAAGATGTGGATCAAACATTTAAACAAGCAGAAAATGATTGTTTATTTCAGTTTTCCTGGTTTTCTGCAAAATTTAATGGCACATTGCAAAACCCCATTTAAACTAATATTTTCTACTTCATTCTCTCCTTGCTTTAATTGCTTTTCCCACTGAACAATCCAATTTTGGAGGGGGAATTTTGTCACTGAATGTTGGTAATATGATTTTGAGTTGCCATGGGTGGCACATGAAGCTCATGGGCCAGATGTTATCTATTCTTGTTCTAAAGTAGGGAATATTCTGAAAAAAGTAAAAATGGAAATTCAAGCACAGCCCCATTTCATAAGGCTTCAGAGGTAGAGATGGGAAGTCAGACTGTTTCATCAGCTGTATTGAGATACCAGCTCCATTTGAATTATTTCCCTTCTAACTTGTCCTTCCAAAACTAGTATGTAACTGTAAGAGTTGTTGTTACTCGCCATTAAGTTGGCTTCAGCTTAAAGTGACCCTATGAATGAGAGACCTCCAAGAGATGTGTTATTAACAGCCCTGTTAACGTTTTGCAAACTCAGGACCATGGCATTCTTGACTGAGCCTGTCCACCTGTATTGTGAACTTCCTCCTTTTGATTTGCTGAGTATGTCCAAAGTACTTAGTAGTTATTTTGTCTTCTAGGGAGGGTTTAGGATTGTTTTTCCTCTAGGACCCATTTATTTGTCTTTCTGGCAGTTCATGGTATCTGTAGAATTCTTTTCCAGTATGACATTTCAAATCAACTAGTTTTCTTCTTACCAACTTTCTTCACTGTCCAGCTTTTACAGCCATACATAGAAATTGGAAATACTGTGGCCTGGGTGATTCTGACTTTGATATTCAGTGATATACATTTACACTTGGGGATATTGTCTAGTGCCATCATAGATGCTGTTTCATGTCCTAGTCTTCTACTTTCTTGACTACAGTCTCATTTTTATTGACTGAGCCAATCTATATTTGAATGTCTTTATGATCTGTTTTAAAGTTATGTAAATTGTCTGTAGTCAATATTTTTGTTTTCTTAATGTTCAACAGTAACCCTGCTTTTGGTAGTATAGCTTCTCCTTTTTTGTTTACCCTCTTCACTACTTTTCTGTTTGTGTTGTGGACTTCTTTAGATTGTAAGCTTGCAGACAAACACTGCATTTATTTTTTATAAAAGCATTTCTGGGAGGTGTTTAAGGTAAAAAGTGTGGTGGATATATTTCAAACAAATTAATATTATTTTCCAGGACAAAAGCATTTCATTGCACTTAAATGTTACCTATGATGTTTCCTTTTAATCATCAAAATTTTTATAAATTTTGGTTTTAGCATTGGAGTAGTAGGCTGTGAAACAATGTTTCCTTTAAAAGCCTTGCTTCCCATCTCTTGCCAAACAATGTATACAATGCCTGTAATAGTTTTAAAAATGAGTTTTTTCACAAAGATTACACATTGTACTACTTTCTGTTAAAGAGAGATCAGTGTAGCTAGAATAGCCTCTTAAATAAAGCTATTGGAAATGTAGGAGTTGCCTTCAGATACTACATGTGTCACAGCCATGTATGCAGATGCTACTTTTTTATAATAATTAAAAAAGGTATTGTCAAATTTCCAATCTGTGTTCATATTCACAACCCACACAGTTTTCCTAAGCAAAATTATTTTTGTATATCTGTCCAAATGTGGAAATAATTGTGCAAGTGGCTGGTCAAAAGGCAGAGAATAATTTCACATTCTTAAAGACGTTCAAGAGCATGCTAAAGTGACAATGTTTCAAGAATATGAGAAAAGGAGGTTGGATATCACTGATAGAAATTACAAAATATAAATCCCGCCCCCCCCCAAAAGTGAGTCACCAACCCATTAAAGCTAGAAATAGTGAAGACTGCTTGCTAACTGCCAACATGTTCCTTTAACAGTGTGGCTACTTTTATACTATTTTAAATTAGTGGTATTTTAATTGTTTGTACTGTAAAACTTTTTATCATTATTTTTGTAGTAGCACCTTGTTTTAATCTGTGCTGTCAGCTGCCTTGGAACCCATGTTGGAAGAAAGATGGGATAGTAAGTAAAGTAAAAGTAAAGTAATAAATAAAGCAGGTGCTAATTTGCTTTGTCTTGACATATTTGCCAGTAATATTCAGCAGAAAGAGATAAACGAACCTTATTTTCAACATTTCCCTGCTCTCATTCCAATTTATTGTTTGCCACTTTTTGGCAGGAAAGTGCTGTCCTTCCTCTGTATCTGTAACAACAGTTGTGTACTTAGAAGCTGGCCTCTAAATATAAATTCAATATACAAGTAGACTTTTGGTCCTCAGCCATGATGGGCTTTTAATTTAAGGCTGCACTTGAACTGGACCCAGAAACAGATTAGGGGCTATGTAGAAAAATGAAGTCTCAATGCTTGGTTCCAGTTAACTTGACATGTGGAAACTTGTTGGATTCCACTTTGGATCTTTATGTTAGATAGTCATTAGCTTTGTTGTTACTGACTTTTGATGACCCTATAAATGGGATACCCTATGAATGAAAGACTTCAGGTGCCTGGTCATCAAAAGCTCTGCTCAGTTCTTACAAAGTTCTTGACTCAATCCATGTCAACGTCCCCTTTAGTCCAAATTAGGAAAGACTTGGTTTAGTCCTTTTGGCTTCCAGTGAGAACTCAGGCTTAATATTCTTTCAGACTCATTTGTTATCTTTTGCACAGTCTGTGGTATCCATAAAATTGTTTTCCAGCATTTCAAATGAGTTGATGTTCAAACGAGCTAAATTTCTTCCTGTTTAGCTTTCTTCACTGTCCACCTTTCACAATCATACATAAAAATCAGAAATACTATGACATTATTAATTCTGTCACCATTCATTTTATTAAAGAGAAAGCCTTCCTGTCTATCACGGGCTATGTTTTGTTTTTAATGAATGGGAAGGCAATCAGTACTATAGCGGTTAAAATTTACAGGTCACCCTTCAGATCCACAGCAGTTCTGGGACCTCCCACAAATGTGAAAAAATGTGGATAATCATGACCCATTAAATGGTGGTGACATGAATGTGCACACATATCATTATTTTCACTATGTGCTGATTTAAAAGTGTCTGTTTCAGAAAAGGTGAGTTGTTTTTCTACCTCCCAGTTCTAGCCCAATTTAATGTGCTTTCTGTTCAGGGACTACATGACTCGCTACCTGTCATATTGTAAATAGACTTAATGGGATGATTTTAAAGTAGATTTAGATGAAGAAAGAGTTTTCATGTATTTCAGTTCTTGATAAATTGCTTAATGATTACTGGTTTCATAGCAATACAACAGTTTGTTCACCCATTAACTATTTATTCTATTTAGAAATAGGCTTCCTCTAACTAAAAAAAAGGTTTAAGGTATATTGGTTAAGATCCAAAGTGCATGCAGCTAAGCAAATGCAAGGGCTTATATGTATCCAGACAAGGTTATAAATTCTTGATACTACAGACTGCTGTTATGATACTGTTGATTTGATACTCATAATATCTTTCCTATGTGACACCTCATTTTAATACAATAAAATTTATCTAAAAAGTCTTTTAAACATTTCCCCTGGGTGTTCAATATAAAATTTTAAATGCCCATTTCTATGTACTATATAAGTACTTATTAGTCTGAGGTGTTCACGCTTTTGCCTTCATTCACTATTTCCCTCCCTATCTGTACAACTATCCCCACCCGTCACTGTTCCAATTAAGAGTCTTGAGACTTCACTAAGGATATTAAATGTATGCAGTTGAGTAGAGTTATAATTATGTAGCTTATTAAGGGCAAAGAGCAGATTGCTGTTTCTGAGCAATGACAGGACAATACAGAAGGTTTGATTTCAGGGTGCTGTTTCTAAAATTGATTTAGCCTTTGGCTAAATTAATATCAGCTCATCTAAAGGAAGTAGAAAACTAGTGGCTCTAAACCAATGTAGAACAATGATACAAGGTAATGTCAGAATAGCTTTGATAACAAATCAAGAAATGGCAACTCTCAGTTTTAAAGAGAAAGATGAGGAGAAAGGATACATCACAGATCTACACTATGGCACTCCTACACTCCTCTATACTTTTAGCATGGCGTAAGATATACAACTGAGCACTAAAATCAGAATTGCCCAGGCCATTGTATTCCCCATTCCCATGTACAGACGTGAGAACTAGACAGTAAAGGAAGCAGACAGAAAGAAAATCAATGCATTCGAGATGTGGTGTTGGAGAAGAGTGCTTAGAATACCATGGACAGCCAAAAAGACAAATGGGTCCTTGAACAGATCAAACCAGAAATCCCTTTGGAAGTCAAGATGATCAAATTGAGGCTGTCTTACTTTGGCCACATAATGAGAAAGCATGGATCACTAGAAAAACAATAATGCTTGGAAAGGTAGAAGAAGGAGGGGAAGATGGCATGCCAGATGGATGGAGTCAATCAGTGGCGTCACAGGTATGGGTTTCATAGAATCATAGAATTATAGAATTGGAAGAGACCACAAGGGCCATCCAGTCCAACCTTCTTGTCAGGAATGCATTAGTTTAATGCTTTCCTACCAGAATTTGTTTTGATTGGTTTTGATTAGAGTTGAGATCGATAATATATAGTTGACGATAATGGTTAAAACTGTGAAGTTGTGCTGTAAGGGTTAATGAGTTTTGAAAGAGCTAAAAAAAAAAATGGGAACTAAAAGACTCCTTTGGTATGTGTGTGGGATGTTCCCACCTTGGCTGAATAGAGGCTTGAGTTTTAAAATATGCCTAAAGAGATAATGAGAATGGTTTTGAAAGTGCTTTATGTATAAATATATTGTTTGATGGTTTTAATAAGTGATGGTTTTAGATTTTTATATATTTGGTTGATAATTATGTTAGACACATATACATGATGATATTGATAAATACGTGCTCCCAATCCCAGGTGATGTGTCATATAGACAGAGTGCAGATGTTACGTCAAGGTTGGTTTTGTCTGTTGTCAGTGGGAAGCTACACATTCACACGCATCCTGCCAATTGCTGGACTTTCCAGACAGTAGAGCATTACAGCAAGTTAATGGCCAAAACGTGGGAATTTGTGACCAATCACTGAGTTACACCAGCCTATGGGGAAGGACATTGCTATGTTCTATAAAAGTGTTACAATATGTTTTAACTTCAGACTTGTCAAAGAAGTCACAGACCTGTCTGTTATGTTTTCTTTACTGCAATAAAGCTGCTCTTCTGACTTTAAGTTTTGGATCTGTTTTTATGGTCTGAGAGAAGACGTGTGGGCATGCTGTACCTGACACCCCTGCCATGCAGGAACTCACAATCAAAGCATCCCTGACAGATTGCCATCCAGCCTCTATTTGAAACCTCCAAAGAAGAAGATTCATCACTCTCTGAGGGAGTGTATTCCACTGTCAAACAGTCTTACTGTCAGGAGGTTCGACTTCTCACCTTTTAACCTTTACTTCTCCAGGCTAAATATACCCAGCTCCCTAAGTTGCATCTCATAGGGCATGGTTTCCAGACCTTTCACCATTTTGGTCACCCTCCTCTAATACAGTCTAGCTTCTCAATATCTTTTTTGAACTATGTTGTCCAGAAGGTGATTCTGTATTCCAGGTCATGACTGACCAAAGCAGAATAGAGTAGTACTGTACTATTACTACCCTCAGTCTAGACCAGGGGTCGGCAACTTACAGCCCCCAGACCGGTTCCTGCCCAGGTCGCTGGACTTACCGGCCCAGGCGGACCCCTGCCGCCGCCGCTGCACGTTTTGGTCACCGCGCGGCTGCACGTGCCGCGATCGCCATTTTGTTCTCAAAAATGGTGGCTGCGACACGTTTGCGCATGTGCAAGAGTACTGCGCATGTGCAAACGCGTCACGACCGCCATTTTGGAGAACAAAATGGTGGCCACGGCACGCACGGCGGTGGGGAGGAGGCCCGTCGCTGCAGAGGGAAGCCTCCCGGGGGGACCCTCGGTGGTGCTGGGCCTCTAGGAGGCCCACTGCCACTGAGGCAAGCCTCCCGAGGGGGACCCTCGGTGGCACTGGGCCTCTAGGAGGGAGCCCTCCTGCAGGGGCCTGCTGCCGTGCGCATGCGCACGCGGGGATCGCCCACCATTTTTTTCAAAATGGTGGCACACGCGCCCGTGGGCGGGCGCATGAGCGTGCGCGCTGGCCCCCAACGCCATCTCCCCCCTCCCCCGGCCCGTCGGCAAAAAAGGTTGCTGACCCCTGGTCTAGACACTATACTCCTATTGATGCTGGAGATATCATCAAGCATTATGCACTATGCAGCAACCACAGTCTGTCACTCAAACAAACAGATCATATTTTCCTAGTTGGAAACTAAGTGTCTTTGCAAATTGCAATGCTTGACTTAAATCAGTTAACTATTGTAAAGTACGGTGAATTGCATAGTAAGCTAGAAGTCTCCTTTCCTGACGAGGTTTTCATGCAGTCTTGTGTCATGACTGACGCTGGATTCCATGGAAACTGAAAAATGTGAACCCCCACGTGTCCCTTGGAGGTGAACCATGAAAACTGGGGACTCAGAGTGGTTCTCTAAGATCTTGAAAGCACATCCCCTTCACACTGTTCCTTCCAGAATACTGCAAGACCTTCTGAGCAGGTTTTAGAATGGGCAGAGGGCAAGTGACACTAGTAGACTTGAATATAGGTCTCTAAATGTGCCAAATATTTACATAGTAAATCTTCCTTCCCTCCTAGCAAAACTGTGACTGTTTCAACCTTCACTATTCAGCGGTGTTTTGCTCACTAAATTCAGTAGATCAAATATTTGCATGCACTACCAAAGAAGAGATGAGTAAGCATTTTCACTTCTTTAGGATGCAGTTCAAGGATGTGAAGGCACCTTCATGCTGCTTGAAAATCTGGTCATTCATGTGTGAAATAAACAGCAGTATCACATAGTCAAGATACAGGTTGAATATTTTGGAATACTCTTATTAGTGAGTTCTCTTGAGAGCAGGATAGATGCAAGGTCACGGACATCACATAAAACATTCATTAATGCTAATAATCCTGAAGTGGAAGGCATAGGTACTTCCTCTTGTTAACACCACATGAGGCTATCTGAGCAGAAATTTCTCCAAATATATTTTTCCAGTCTGAGCAAGCTACCGATGGAAAGAACGCTTTAGTTGTTTAGAGATGACCCACTTCCTAGCCCATGCAAAATTCTTCTGGAAGCAACTGAATGTGTAGAACAGAGAGAACTTAAAGTAAGAAGTTCTTTCTCAGATGAATGGATGTTTTATAAAGCATAAATCTAAACACTATAGAATCATAGAGTTGGAAAGACCTGTGAGCCATTGATTCTGACCCCCTGCTTCATGTAGGATCTCCAGCTAATGCATACTCAGCAGGTAGCTGTCCAGCCTCTTTTTTTGAGGCGCACAGAGAAGGAGTCCCCACCACCTCTCTAGGCAGTTGGTTTCATTGCCAAACTGCTCTTACTGTCACAAAGTTCCTTCTAATGTTCAGTTTAAATCTTTCCTCCTGTAACTTCAAACTATTGAACTTGGTCCTACCCTCAGGGGCAGTAGAGAACAGGCCTTTCCCTGCTTCTTTGTGGTAGCTCTTGAGGTATTTAAAGAGTACAGTAGTGTCAACCCCAGTTTGTTCACCAAGCTGAACATGTCCAGCTCCTTCAACCTTTCCTCGTGTGCTTTGTTCACAATATCTCTTACAATACTTGTTGCCCTTCTCTAAAACTGTTCCAACTTGTCTATATCTTCTTTAAAATGAAATACCTGGAACTGAACACAGTACTGCAGATAAGGCCTGACTAGTGCAGAACTATTATTTCCCTTGGCTTGGAAAATATGCTTCTACTAAAGCAGGACAAAATAGCATTTGCTTTCTTTGCTATAGCATCACATTTCTGGCTCATTTTCAACTGATGATCGACAATAATCCCAGGGTACTTTTCACATGTACTACTGCTGAGCCATGTATCACACTACTTCTATACCTGTGCATTTTGGGGGGGGGGGGGTTGGGAGGGGAGTAAATGTAGAATTTTGTATTTGTCTCCACTGGATTTCATTTTATTAATTTCTGCCCAATTTTCTAGTCTATCTAGGTCCTTTTGAATTCTGTTTCTAACTTTCAATGTGTTAGCCACCCATCCCAATTTTGTGTCATCTGAAAACTTGATAAAGATTCCCTCCACTCTATCATCCAAGCCATTAATAAAAATGTTGAGGAGTAATGGCCCTTTGATAGAACCCTGAGACACTCTAAATGGGACTTCCTTCCAGTTTGAAGCACAGCCATTGATAATGACTCTTTGAGCATCGGTTTTCAACCAATTTTGTATCCTTCTGACAGTGTTCCTAACTATTTCAAATTTCATCAAAATATTATGAGTGATCTTATCAAATGCTTTGCTGAAAGCCAGATAAATGATATGCACAGCATTCCTGCCATCTACTAAACTACTGTCCTAATTGGGGAAAATTTAAAATTATTTTGGCAGGATTTGTTCATGACAAACCCGTGCTGGCTCCTTCTGATCACTGCACTGACATCAGGACACTTGTAGTCCTCCTGTATAATTTCCCCTGGTATTGAGGTCAGGATGACCGGTCTGTAGTTTCTTGAATCTTCTTTTTTGCATTTTTTTTTTTAAGAATTGGACAACCTTTACCCTTTTTCAGTCCTCTGGCACCTTGCCCATTATCCAAGATTTCTCTGAAATAATAGAAGTTGTTCTGTGAGTAGATCAGCAAGTTCCTTCTGTACTTTGGGATGCAGTTAATCTGGTCCTGCAGATTGGAACTTATTTAGGTTAGCTCATTGATTCCTGACTAACGCCCTGTCAATCTTGATTTGCAGTCTAAATCCCTTGCCAAGGTCTGCGCTGCTACATGGAAGCTCAAAGTTCTCTTTTGGGGAGAAAACTGAAGCAAAATAATTATTGATTAGTTCTGCCTTTTTGTTGTGATCTGTTAATGTTTTACCATCATTACAGAACAGCAGCCCTACTGTCACTTAGGTCATTCTCTTACCTCAGCCAGTGGAGGGACCTCAAAACCAGAGTGATGTGGTCCCTCCTAGATGTTCCAGAAATAAGCCTGGCTGCCATGTTTTGAAACAACTGAAGCTTCCGAACCAAGCACAAGGGTAGCCCCATGTAGAGCGCATTACAGAAGTCGAGGTGTGAGGTTACCAGTGCGTGCACAACAGTCTCGAGATCCCTTACTTCCAGAAAAGGGTGCAGGTGGCGTATCAGCCGAAGCTGATAACAGGCGCTCCTGACCGTCGCATTTACCTGATTTGTCATCAGGAGCGACGAGTCAAGGAGCACCCCCAGACTGCGAACACAGTCACTGGAGGAGAGTGTGACCCCATCCAGGACTGGAGGTTGCAACCCAATTCTTGGTTTCGGGGCCACTACCGTGAGCACCTCCGTCTTGTCTGGATTGAGTTTCAATCTGTTTTTCCTCATCCAGCCCATTACCGTCTGAAGACATTCATTGAGAGGAGAGATGCCATTAGAACTCGTGGCCGACAAACGAGACACGGAGAAATAGATTTGAGTGTTGTCAGCGTACTGATAACACCCAGCACCATAACATGAGGCTCTGATTTCACAGAAGCCACTAGATAAGCCAGATAGATAGGTTACTAACAGCTTAGGCTGCCCATAAGGATCAGCTCACCACTAGTACTCTATGTTTTAGATATCTTGTGCCTTGGTTTTATGAAGCATGCTCATTAAAGAATTACTATGGGAAAACTAAATCTACTGCAGTAGCAATACAGTGTTATTCTATAATAGAGGCAGAGATTAGGATTTTAAAAAGTGAATTATTAATGAAATAATTATTTGGATGTGTATGTATGTTATATATTTTAATGAATTCACTAAAATAATAATAATAAAAATAAATAATTATTTGGATAGCAGTACAATATCATTAGATAGGCTGGACAGGTTAGATGATGGCTAGAGTCTAGGTGGAGTATGTCATGGAGTGAATATACCCAAAAATTGGCAAAGATTCTTAGCTATGCCTGTTATGTGGCAGTGAGAAAAAAATTAATAGATAGATATATAGATAGATAAACAGATAGGTCATGCTATGCTTCAACTATTGCATCCTTGACATGTGGTGAGGAGGTTAGTGGGATCAGGAAGAGGCAAGGAGTAGATTCCTCAATTGCCTACTGTGACAAATTCATTAGACACTTGGAAGAGAAAGTGGTTTGTTAATCTCTCAGAACATGACACCACACTTACTGCAGAGTTCAGGGAAGTGTCCAGTATTCCATTTGGTCAGTTTTATTGGGATCAGTTCCAGTTGCTGAGTACTTATGATGTAGGTGAGATGCTTGAATTAATTGTCCCAATACGTGTAAACTTGACCCTTATCTATTTGGCTGATAAAATCTACCAGAACCAGACTGATTGATTGATTGGGTCAGGGAGTGGTCAATGCCTACTGCCTTGAAGAAAGCTATAGTGCATCCATGTGTGAAAAGGACCTTCCTGAATCCAAAGGTATGTGAGAACTTTTTGGATAAGATTTCAGTGTGTGGTGGCTGAGCAACTTCAGGCATTCATGGAGAAAAAAAGATTATCTGGACCCATATTAGTCTAGTTTCATGCCAGGGCACAGCACTGAAGTGGCCTTAATTGCTTTAATTGACAGCCTGCTCTGAAGGAAAGACAGAATGAATGCTAACATGCTGATCTTCATGAATCTCCCAGATGCTTTTTATACCACTGATCATAGTATCTTACTGGACCAGCTCTATCAGATAGAAGTAGGAGGCACTGTGTTAGTGTTTCCATTCCTATTTCCATCCTCATATAGAAGCATTGTGGGATTTTTGTTTCTCTCCATAGTCATTAGTCTGTGGTGTGCCACAAGGTTTCATCTTCTCTCCCACGCTGTTTGCTGTCTATATGAAGCTGCTGCATAATAGTCATAGCTAAGAATCTTTGCCAGTTTTTGGTTATATTATGATGTAGATGGGATGTTTGAATCAGTTTGTCCTAACACATGTAAACTTGACCCGTATCTATTTGACTGATAAAATCTAGCAGAACTGGATTGATTGGGCCAAGAGGTGGTCAGTGCCACAAAATGGCCAGGGGGCATAGTATGACAAAGTAATAAGAATATTTGGGGTGAAATGCCAGTAGATGCTTTCTCCTTGTTAACCAAGTCTACAGATGGTGTAAGGGGCTGGACGAGGGCCAATAAACAGAAGCTGACTCTGATTTTTTTTTAAAGGCTTTGTGAATTTGTGGTTCTTGAACCCAGGAACTTGGTCAGCACATGTATAGCTTGTGAATACCCACTGGAGCAGCTAGCTACTGGGGCAGTAGCTAGCTGCCCCAGGTACTTCACCCCCCTTCTGAGCTGTCACCCTGTGTGGTCCACACATCCCAAATATCCTTAGTGGATACAAAAATATTTTAATGAAATCAAATCAATGAATAAATACTGTAGTTTTTTTAGTGCTAAGATGAAAATTCTTGTTTGCCAGCCTTCTCAAAATGTAGTGTTGGTGTGAAAGGAAATGGGAGAGCCCCTTAAAAAAATCAGGGCTGGGAAGATAAAATTTGGGGTAGCAAATCTTACTACTTTCCTCTGGACTGTTGGCTAAGAGAAGGAGCTTTGGAATTAAGGAATATGCACACTCTCCACACATGGACTTAAATGCCCCTTTGCTGTCCATGAATCAGGCAGCAAAATGACAGGCTGTTTCATCTTGCCCATAAATAGTCGTCTAGGTTATTCATTTAAATTGTCAAAATAAAAATATTCTTAACACTGACACAAGTAGTTCAACGACTTCTGTCCAGGCTGAGTGATTTTTTGTTGTTGATCAGTTGTTTGATCCAAGATAATACACAGATACAAATATTTTGCAAAACTCTCCTAAACCTCATATTTCTTGTAGTTCAACCCACAACTGGAAGTCTGTAGCTGGTCTGATAGTCCAGTGCTGGTTGAAAAGCTCATTCCCTTAACAGAGCTGTTTACTCACCGATATAAATCCACCAGAGAGCTTCAGAATAAGTTTATTTCCTGGCATTTGTTCAATCTTAAATCAATTACATTCCTTTTCTACTTCAGTTTGTGAACTTCTAATTAAACATGTGCACAGAGAAATATTAATATGTGCCTTTTGTTTTTACACACTTTTGGATATATTTCCCTTATTGTTGTTGCTGTTATTGTTATTGTTGTTGCTATTGCTGTTGTGTGTCTTCATGTTGTTCCTGACTCATGGCAATCCTAAAATGGATTATCATTGGGTTGTTTTGCCAAGATTCCAAGGTCACTCAGTGGATTTCCACTATTCCACTCTGGCTGTCAGTGCTCTCTCCCACCAGAATATATTTTGGTTTGTTTTTGAGCTGAAAACTATTGTAACATTTCAAGAAGTATGTAATGCACATACAGCGGCCTTGATTGACTGAATGACTGTAATTTTATGCTGCTTTTCTCTCAATGAAGAATCCAAGGCACCTCACAAACAATGAAACACATTTGGCTAAAACATAGCAACAAAATTAACACATTTAAAATATCACTATTTTAAGAAACATACATTGTACAATATAAAATAGAAACATACAAAAATTAAAAGTTGAGTACCCCCCCACACACACACACACACTTGTTCCACTGCTTTCAAGGAAATCAAGCAATTTCAAGGAAATAAATCTACTTTTTCTAAGCTAGCATTTTATGAAACTCTGTGTTTGAAACACAAGCATTACACAGTGTCTCTATGATCAGCAGATTTCAGTTTGTCAAAAAGGGTGAGTGGTGATGGTGGCTTGATATAAAAGGCAGAAAATAAAGAGCCTAGCTTCATTCAATATTTCCAGATCTAAAAAGTACATTTTCTACAACTCCTTTGTCACCAGATTCCAACCCTGATTAATACAGTTGACCATCCTTATCCATAGATTCAAGCATCCACGGCTTGAAAATAGTCATATATATGTGTGTTTGTTGTTGTTGTTGTTGTATGCCTTCAAGTCATTTCTGGCTTATGGCGACCCCAAAATGAATCTATCATGAAGTTTTCTTGGCAAGATTTGTTCAGAGGTTTGCCATTGCTTTCCTCTGAGGCTGAGAGCATGTGACTTGCCCAAGGTCACCTAGAGGATTCCATGGCCATGTGGTGAATCAAACCCTGGCTTCCAGAGTTGTAGTCCAACACTTAAACCAGTACGCCATGCTGTCTGTCTGCCTGTCTGTCTGCCTGTCTGTCTCTCTCTCTCTCTCACTATATATATATATATATATATATATCCATTCCAAAAAAGAAACCTTGATTTTGCCATTTTATATAAACACCATTTTATTATGCCACTGTATTTAATGGGACCTGAGAATCCATGGAATTTTGTATCCATGGGAGATCCTGAAACCAAACCTCAGCAGATACCAAGGGCCAAATGTATTTGAATGGGAGACAACAAACAAACACAGTTTTCCCTCCCCGTTCCCCAGTCTCGCTCTTTACAGGGAGGGACAACTGCCATACCTAAAAATGGCCATGTGTGTCCACGTATGGCCCCACACACGTGCCACTAGTTTCAATGGGGCTCGAATATTAGTGAGCCACCATTTTCATGGGGGGGTGTGTGTCCGGAATGGATCCCCTATGAATTGGGAGGGGCAACTGTACCAGGTGCTGTAGGCTATTTTTTTGAGGAAGAAACTGGCAAGTAATCTCTGAATATGTCTGCCTATTTAAATGCAAAATGTCAATGATTCACACTGATCAGGCAACTAAAATTTTGTGCATGCTAAGAGCTAATTGTCACTACTCTCAGCTTCCTTGAACACTTCCCTATCATTAGCCTTGTTAGGCAGAGAGACACTGGTTGAAACAGTGGAAAGGAGGCTCTCTCTTTGCCTATTTTATCCCTTTTCCTTTCCATTCATTGTCTCATCTAAATGGTAGGACATGATATATTTTGGAAGAAGTTGTTCTTCCTTTAATAATAATATTTTAGAAACTTTGTGTTATGGGAGGCTTTAAGAGAATTTTAATATTTTTACAATGAATAAATAATGCTTCCATGGTGTTAACAGTGGCTGACTGATATTATGATGTGAATTGAAAATTGGCTGTCAATATTTAATAGCTCCCTTCTTGTGGGAACTACCTAGCAGAAATAAGAGCCCTCAAACTTCTTATTTGAGCAAGCCTAAGAGAAGAATAAAAATGCAGAGTCATATTCTTGGCACCACATGTGCAATGTTTCCAAAAAACGAATTAAACTTTTTTCTTATCTTAACCAGTAAGTCTTAGAAAATAAAATGAAGTTGTAATAATTAGCCCACTTCACAGCTCTAGCCTAGTGTTTTGCCTCTGAATGTTCACAATGACTCTGACAATAGCAAGTCATGATGATCAGATCTGTTACCAGCCAATTTCTCCAAGAATCTGACACAGAGAGGAACACTGAAAGTGAACATCAATACTTCATTTTAGATCTACTGGTTGCCGTTATCCAGGATTGCTGTCTTGAATGAATTAGTTGAATTATCTGAGTCTACTAAATTGTTATATATTACTTACATCATATTCCAATACTTCATAAATATGTAGCGTATTTTGTGAAGCAGCATGATTTTATTTGTCCTGGGGATATTTCTGACCAATCTTACTTGATCAACTGAATTCTAGTGCCTTGAGGAAATAACTTACCTATATTTATTCTGTTCACATAATTCATAAAAGAGGAGTCCCTGTTGAGATGCAAATGGATTTTAAATTTCCTGGACTTTGCAAATCTCCCTATAGCCACAGGGCCAGAAGGAGGAGGAGCCTGCCTGCAAAAGATGTCCTCCCCACCATAGACCATCCTAACTAAAGACTGCGACAACATGTAGGCATCTGACTAACATCTCCTATTGTTTTTCTCCTGTTTGGTTTATAACATCTTGCCTAATGAAGAAGCCTAAGGAGCTTTGAAAGCTTGTAACAAGTATATTGTGCATTTTGGTTGGTGAATAAAGGTATAACTGATGGTTTTTTGTTTGAATTTTATAACCATTTTTAAGTCCCCACTCTTCAATATATCTTTTAAGTTAAGCATCTTGTTTATGAAGAAAAGCTTAAGGACTTTAATTTTCTATTTTGCACTTTCTCTATGCTTAGAATAATACATTCCTGATTAGTTGACCAGCATTGAAGATAGCATAGATTGCTTTACTTATACTATATTATGTATTTCTTTATCCTAAATCATTTCCTCGTAATTCCCACAGTTCTGAACATGCCTTTTACAAGACCCACAATGCACAATGTTAAAAAGCTATAATGTACATTTAATGTATACCTTTGTGTGTGTGTTTAAAGAACTTCTTGTAGTAATGGCTGTTGTTTTAACTGCTGCTGCTTTTAATTGATTGCCATCTGTAGTTTGTTGTTTTTATTATGCTGCTTTTGACTTGAAATCAAATCAAAAGGAGCATGTTCAAATGAAGCTTGGACTTTATTGGTGTTTTTATGAAACTTTCATGGGATTAATGCATCTTAGAAAGAAACAAATAAATATGGAGCACAGGAAATTTTGTACAGGTGGAGTTTCCAAAATGCTTGGGACCAGAAATGTTTCATATTTTGGATTTTTTCAGATTTTTGGAATATTTACATTTCCATAATGAGATATCTTGGAGATGGGACCCAAATTTATTTTAAAAAAATTTGTGTGTGAAACAACATTTATATACATTTAACGATCAGAAAGCAAAGGTGTCCCTATCTCACTATCCATGCAAAAAGGTTTTGAATTTTGAAGCATTTCGGATGTTCTGATAAGGGGTACTCAATCTTTACTTGCTTTTAAACTCTTGTGGACCAACTAGTATTACAGACTCAGCATATTACAAGGCATGGATTTCATTTTTGTTTCTTTCAATGTCTACTTCACTCTGTCACTTTCCTCACGCACTTGAACATCCAATATATGGAGGATAGAGAGCCAGTGTGGTGTAGTGGTTTGAGTGTTGGGCTATGACTCTAGAGACCAGGGTGTGATTCCCAGCTCGGCCATGAAACCCACTAGGTGACCTTGGACAAGTCACACTCTCTCAGCCTCAGAGGAAGGCAGTGGCAAACCTCCTCTGAACAATTCTTGACAAGAAAACCCCATAATAGGTTTGCCTTAGGGTCACCATAAATTGGAAACAACTTGAAATAACACTACACATGCTCATTTGGATTATAACTATACTGGTGTCATATAACCTTCAGAGGAAAGCCTCTTCCTTAGATGTCAGCATATACAGTATTTTATTTATTAAAATTATGTATACGCTGCCCTTCTACTTCATTAGTAACATGCAAGGTAGCTTACTATAAATATAAATATAACCAGGTTATAGTTCCCACTGACCCATGTAGCTTAAATGGCCAGTCACACTCCAGGCCAGTCACACTTCCTCAGACTCATGTAACTCACAAGGCTGTCTGATGAAAACATAGAGAGAAGAGCTGTGTGCACTTCTTCCCTTTAAACCTGAGGTTTTTTCTTGCTACCGCAGAAATGGCCAAAACGGTCCTTTACTTTTTATAAGAAAATATTTTAGTATGTAGAGCTCAGGAAAAACAGTGATTTCATCCAATGTAATCTCAGTTAAAACCCTATGTTTTCTTCCCCAAAGAGTACCCAAAGTATGAGTTGAATATACAATATGGATGAGATTTTCTTTTTAAAAACACATTTCTTCATGATACATTTTCATGGATAGGTTCCTAGAAAAATTATTTTGGGAATCTATTGTTTTTCACATTCTTCTATTTGTTCCAACTTTGTTCCAGTTTTTTTCAGATGCAATTTTGGAATGCACAGTCCCATTGACTAAGGGCCTTTGCAGACTGCCAGAAATAGTGCAAATTGAGTCCACTTTAACTGCCCTGACTCAGTGCTAGGGAATCATGGGAACTGTAGTTTATTGTGGCACCAGAGCTCTCTGACAGAGAAGGCTCAATGTCTCAGAAAAGACTACAGTTCCCATGATTCCCTATTACTGAGCCAGGGCAGTTAAAGTGGACTCAATTTGCACTATTTCTAGCAGTCTGCAAAGACCCATAATCATCTTTATACATATTTTAGAAATGGTTGTGTTTCTCTTTGTACATTTTAATATATGTGCACACTGGAAAGCACAACTTTATCTTCCATATTGTATGCCCAGAAATGCAGATTTCTGCCCTTCAATCACATCTGAAAGCATTGTCTAATTTAAAAAGACAATTTCCTAAAGACTCTGCAATTTCATCATAGATCCCTTTATTTCTGGAAAGTTGCTATTTTTTCATTTATTATTAATGGATCATCAGAATGTGAGGTTAAAGCAAAAAGTAGTGGCAGAGTGCTAGGAATGTCTGGACTTCCTTGGCATCCTCTCCCAAGTTTCTGAGGGTTGTCAACAAAAATATTCCTTAAAACTTTTTAGTAACATTTTTCTTCCCTAAACACTATTGTTGCTTGCTGGTTATGTGTAACTTGAGACCAAAGAAAGCATTAACAAAGCAAATGCTTTTGAATGAGGACTATCGATCTACTGTTTGGGGACAGAGAGTTGCTTCAATAATCTCTGTTGAGTTTTGTATCTTTGTTCAGCGGGGTGCTTTACTAAGAATGGCTTTTTCATTCTCTGTACTGAGATGTAGGACCAAAGCGCCAATTACATCTGTTCTGAATCTGGTGTTAGAACTGCACCAGCTGTGATATCCCCAGCTGGCTGGCATTTAATAGGTTTATTGAAGTTCAAGACTGAGTTTACAGTAGGATATTTTCCCCCTATTTATTGCATAAGCTGGGGTGAGACTATCCAGGTGTGTGTGTAGTGTGGATACATTTTCTAGAGCCCTACAATTTCCATGAACAATAGGACTAAAAACTTCGTTTAGGAATTATTTGCTTATTTTACTGCTCTGCCAAAGGCAACATTTGCATGCACATTTGCTATTTAGTGTGTTTGAAAGATCCAGTTTTGTTTCTTTCCCTCATGTATATAAAAATGTTCAGCAAGTGTATCACTAAAAAAAGCTTGTGCTTTTTAAAAGAAAGCTGTTGATTTAGGTGTAGACTGTTATCAATAGGTAAAGTCATTCTTTTAAAATAAAACATCCAATGGCTTGCAAATGTTATCTCCCACCCCTATCGCCCTGGTCTGTGTCTTTTCCACATTTGTTTGTTGCACCCTGGAATTGAAATGGATCTAATGGACACTGTAGCCACTTGATGTACACAAGCTACTCAACACTGTGAAGGTACAAAAATTTGTACTATGATCCAAATTTAAGTAAACATAATCTTGCATTTGTCATTTGCATTTGTCAAAGTATTCAACCTTTGCTTTGACATGCCTAAATAAATTCTGGTCCAACCCACTGCCTCCAGAAGTCACATAAATAGTTGAACTAAGACAACCTGTGTGCAGTTCTAGTGCCATGTGATCTCAGATTAAAGATATATATTTCTGGGAGGCTTCACAGTTTGTTGGAGAGCATAGCTCAGCAAACAGCATTATAAAGACCTAGCAAATTTCAAAACAAGGCCAGAACAGTATTGAGCAGATATACCAATCATGATTGGGTTACTTTTTAAAAAACCCCACAATCAATAATATTTCCTGAATCATTGTTAAATCGCTTACTATGAAATGGAAAGAATATTGCTCAACAACAATGCTGCTTAACAAAACTCTTTACCAAAACTCAGTGATCAGGTAAGGAGGGCATTACTCTATAATTGGGTCATGAATGGAGAAGTAAAGTACAATAAGAGAAAGAAATTCAAGTGCTGTGATCAAATTAATGTAGGAATAGTTCCTGGGACAGGTTTGGCAGGTGAGGGCATAAGGCACTAGTTGATTAGAAAAGTTCCACAACAAATTCTGTAAGTTGTACAGGCTAAAAAGAAAGAAATAATTTTTAAAATGCTGGTACTTCTGTTGCTGTTACCTGTTCAATCCATTGTTTAGATTGAATCCTATATTTATCCTTTTAAAATTTTGGAACTGAAGTATGTTGACTACAAATATGAAGTAGAAGAAGCAGGGCAACCCAGAGTTCCTTTCAAGAATGATAAAAGAGGAATAAAGCAGAGTCTGTATGTTGTGCATAAAATGGATTTACGCTCTGCAAAATGGGACCCTGAGGGCTTGCCTTGTAAATTAATAGTGGTATGATTCATTCTCTGTTTCTAAATATAAATGTGAAGAGAACATAGGGATATTAGCTGCCTGTCCATGCATATAAAGTTAATGATTCTTAGAATGCTCTGAGTGCAAACAGTTTCTGTCCAGTTTGCGGGGTGGGGTGGGGTGGGGTGGGGTAGACAGAAGTAACTAACACTGATTTTTATGACTTAGTAATTGTGACTTTTTCTGTCCCAAGGAACAAACATGCATTTTCACTGAGCATTTCTTAATATGCTCTGGATGCTACTTGTGCCCATGCACAAAACCTCATGTTAATAAAAGCCTTGTAAGCCTGGATGTATACAGTAGAAGAGTGCAAGAATGGATGTCAGATTGAAGGTGTTGAATATAAACATTTTGGGGGGAAATGGACTTTGGCAACAATTTTATTGATTGGATAAAAGCAATATATGAGTCTCAAAGGGCACAAATATTGATAAATTGAGAGATAACTAACAACTGTGAGATCCAGAGAAGGGCAAGACAAGGCATTGACCCCTCTCATACACACACACACACACACACACACACACTTTGGAAATGAATAAAGCTATCAGAGATGATGAAGCTATTCAGAGAATAAATATTAAACATGTTGTTATAAACAGAGGCTTTTGCTGGTGACCTGATGATATTCCTTAAGAATCCTTTTGATAGTACTGAGAAGTTAATGAAAACATTAAAGGATTGTGGTGTACTATCTGTTTTAAAATAAATAAATATGGCAAGGCAAGAAGTCATATTTAAAATATTTACAAGATGAAAAAGAGGATTAGGATTGCCACACTTGAAAGTGTATTTTTCTGCCTGTTGTTTAGCTTGATTAAAGGACTGGACAGCACTATAAAATAATAAATTATTATAGTTGGAAAGTTTTGAGATTTGGTTGGCATGGATTTCTTTGGTATGATGAAAGCAACACAAATGCTGATTTGTTAAGACTGTGGAATAAATATAAGGCAAGAATTTGTTCAAAGATACCTTTGTGGACTTTGCTACCTGAGTCCTTTTATTCAAGAGAAAAGAAACTGAATGATAAATGGATTCCATATAGAGATCCTTTAGTACTAGAGAAAAATGAATATAGAATGAAATCTATAGATGAACTTGATGGGCAAGGAATAATGATCCAATGGTTTTTGTACAGACAGCTGTTTGAGTGATTCAAAATGAATAAGAAACTCTATGGTTTTGAGTTTGCCAGCTCAGGTTTTGAAACACAGGCCCGAAACAGACTAACCAAAAGGAGCAGCTTCCAGCCGCTTTGAGGACGTGACATGCAAATGACACCCCCACCCCCCTGAAGCAGCCAGAAGTTGCTCCAAGGCCACCTAAAGCAGCCTGAAGTTGCCAGCAAAAGGAGCAGGGGAAAATCTGCATGGGGAAATATGCACGAAATATTGGCCATAACATACAAATGAACCAATGGGAAAATATGTGGGGAAAAGATTTGAAATTTACATTGAATTATGATTTCAAAGAAATACTTATATGATGATATATAGTTGGTACTTAACTCCAGAAAAAGATTCTATGCATATTTTTAATTTATGTTGGCAATGCCAGAAGAAAGGATTTTCTATCACATGTGGTGGACTTGTGAAACAGAAAAAATGACTTCAAATACATAATATTTGCAATAATAATATACATGATATACAAATACATAATATCATAATAACATTCACTCGAGACCTGATTTTTTTTTACTTGGAGTTTTGGAAGAAAAAATAAAAATAATAATGGCAATGTTATAAAATATATGATAACTGCAGCTGGATTGTATACACAACATTGGAAGGACACAGTTATTCCCTCTCAAGAATGGCTTATAACATTCAATGTATAGAGATGGATAAATTAACTAATCTTGTAAAAGAGAGAACTACACCGTCCCCTCCCCATTCGTGGACTTGGAGACTGCGGTCTCAGTCCTTTGCAGACAGCAAGCGGGGAGGGACAAAATGGTGTGTGTGGGCGCACACCACCATTGATATAGGGCTTGAATATTTGCAATTTTGCTGATTCACGGTGTGGGTGGGTTCAGAATGGATCCCCTGCAAATCAGGAAGGACAACTGTATAGAGACATTTAAAGATGAATGTGGAATGATAAACACTTTTGGATTTGAAGAAAAGTTTAGAAAGTGTTTTTAAGTAGTGTGTCATTTCTCAACAACATAATTAGAAATGTATATATTTTCTTTATGTAGTAGATATTGGGAATGAAAAAATTAACAGTAAGTTTGATACCAAAAGCTGGCAAGTTGGAAGTCACTTGTTAATCCCTGACTATGTGAATTTGTGTAGAGTTGTAGTGTGTACATATTTTTGTTTGTAATGCTTTTGGTATTTATTGTGTTATAACCCTGTGTGGGGGAGAATATCTCTTATCTGCATGCTGAAGTGGCTGAATGCATTCTGGCACCCCGGTATTGTGTCATATTCTTCATGAGCAGACACAAGCCCTCACCAGTACACAGTCATATTACTGGGCTTTCAGAGGACAGATGTCCAAATGTGATAGAGCAATCACAATATACTCCTGAATATTATGAGAGTAGGTGAGGTTACTGTTACTGGGTTTGCTGGAATAATATTAGATCCCACTAATAATAGGAGAAAGGCAGGGTGTACATAAAATGAATTAATAAAATATTTTATAACCTATGCTTTTCTAGCTTTTTGTATGTTTTAAATTACTTCTATAAATAAAAAATGCACCAAAATGATTAGTACAGATGTTAAGTTAATAGAATAAATAAGAACAGGATGTGATAAAGAGTCCCATCAAACACACATTCTCTTTCATCTTCCCATAATTAGTTAACAAGAATATTCCTTTTAGAATACTTCTTAATGATTTATTTTAACCCTAACAGATGGCCCAGCCTTGAAGTCATTCAACCCTTGCCCTTTTGTATTTCACAAAACCGAGTTTGAATTTCTGCCTCTTAACTAAACTGGACAAGTTACCTTGGAAAAGGGACCTAGTTATAAAAGAGGTGCTGTTATCTGTAACAGTTTTTTTTTTAAAGTGCCAAATAAACTGTGATTCTTTCATTTTATAACACAAACAGTATTAAGACAGTAAAAAGGAGAGAAAGATGCCTGGAAGTAAAAGGATGGAATGTTGAAGTAGTCTTCAGTATTCCTCACTTATGTTTTTATTTGTGAATGAGGCTTAGACCAAGCATTTCAAAATTAAGTGTGCAGTCCTCAACCCTATGTTCTTAACTTACATTTGAAATTGTTGCATTAGATTACTGGTAATTCTATTTTACAGTTGTTTTTATTTGTTAACTTTTTAAATTGGCAAATCAGTTATTCTGGGTAGTTATACAGAAACAGTAAAATGAGATGAAGTGTGTTTGTGGAATTGACTTTCTGAGTCTAGAGGTGATGCATGATAAGTAGGAGTGCAAGGAGGAAGAACTCAAGGGAGGGGAGAACCAGGATTTTCAAGAAAGAGTTAGGATAAAAAGTCATAATATGCAGGTAAAATCAAAACAAAAAGAAGTGAGAAGTCCTGATACTTCCAGGGACCTTTTTTCTTTCTGGATTGATTTTATGTTGTAAATACATTGTATCCTAGGTTCACTTTTCCAGATTTGTACACTTCTGTTTAGCTTTATTCTTAATTTTTATTGTGAGCTTATGCAGAGAGGTTATTAGTCAGCATGTTAATATTATTAAATAAACAGTGTTTGAGATGCATCTGTAATACATATTTGCAGTAATCCGGTTGTTTGTGTATTCAGGTATCTGCATTTTTGTTTCAGGTATCTGTCATCTGTAATTTTGTACATTCACTCATAGTAGTGCATGATAATCAAACTAGATGACATATTGAATAAATGTGATCAGATCTCTGGCACAAGATGAAATTGCTTCTGTGAGCCCTTTCTGGTTAGAAAAAATATATATGAATAGATTTGTATTTTTCCAAATGGGACAGATATTTTTCAGAGGTGGTTTTAATTCGAAAGAAGGAACAAGGCAATGGTGTAAACTTTTTTCTCTGTACTAAAGATCAAACTGCACATTAAGCAATATATATGTAGTGTGCAACCCCTGTTTGGATTTATATATTCTAATCCAAAGTTACCACTATGGTGTAATCCAGTTTGGGACCACATTATGTGTGGAGAGATTTAATATTTCTTTCCACAGCTATAGACCTCCCTGCTGGGATGTCTAAACTTGGGACAAAAGGCTGAAAGGATTCTTGCTGAAATGACTCCTGCCCCTGCACTCAACCTGGAGCCACCCTGCATACTCAAACACCCTGCTCAAAGCAAATGAGGTGCCAAGCATTTGATCTGGGTGCCTCATCTGACCTTAAAAGCAAGTGGCTGAAAGCTGGCAGTGGCAGTGCTGCTGAGGAAGAAGACAAAAACCTCACTTTTGGGGACTGGGAACTGACCTGGACATTTAAATGATGGCACTTGTTAGGGCAAATCCTGGAGAAAAGCCAGAGTGGAGAATCTGAGGCAAATGGGGCAATGTGTTGGCCTTTAAAAAACCTGCCCCAGATTCGGTGAGAGGGTGGTTTCTTAAGAATTTTTTTTAAATGTATAGACAAACCTGTTGTCTTCCCTGCACAGGCAGTTTCTCATAATGAAAACACCATATAGATTACTCCAGTTCAGTGGCTCATCTGGACATTAGTTTCTCATTACTATTGGATAAATGTGGCCATTACACAGAATGCCCATTCTTAGCAGTGTGGCTTAGATTTTTTGTGGAGAACAACAGTTCATGTTTGAGATATATATATATATATATATATTGTCCAGTTATTCTTTTTTTTAAAAAAAGGTGTAATATAGTTTCTCTATGCAATATGCCAATTACCCATTTGTTGTTCATTAGTGAAGATGAGGGAAGCACATCAAAGCCTGAGTGAGAAAATAGCTTTTCAACCATCTGTGATACTGTCATATTGCAGCACTACTTTGTACTGAACAATTTATTATTTGTTTTTTTAAGCAATTCTTAGATCCTTTACTGAATGTATATGTCAATATTTTTCAAGGACAGGCTGCCAAGGTAAACTACCTTTGAAGAATCTGAAATAATACATATTAATGGTAGCATAGATTCAAGTAGATATCAAAGCTATCAGGTCAAATGGATCAAAGATGATGGGCTGTGGATTATAAATGAAATTGTTCCTGAGGACAGTAAGAAAGATTCTGCTTACATTATCAGAGGATCTTAAATTCCCTTCTTGTGTAAGGCTCTGTTTAGTAGCCTTCTTTTTAGTGGATACCTAATAGTTGAAATGTTAAAATATGTAAGTGTAGGACTTTGAGATAGCAGAAAGAAACTCCACACTTCGACAGAACATTTTGAACATGCTTTCATGATCGGTATTCCTGATTAGACTTCTTGTGTCATATTCTTGTACTTGCACTGCTTTTCACCAGTGGTCTGAATTCATTTTCTGGCATGAAAAGGTTGTTTGTGGGGTGTTTCCCTCCTCCTTCCCCTTGTGGCAACTTTGATTGTAAAGATTCAGACTGCAAAGAGGAACATTAAAGTTGTATTGTCTGGCAGCATCAAACTATACTCTCCTAGGATATAACTTACAGGACTCAATATTTGAGCATTCCTGACAGAAATTCATGTTGGGCCATGTAGGGATTTCCAAAACATTAAAAAAAATAGTTTTATGGTGTAATAGTTTTACATTACACTGGAAAATGTAATGTACTGCACACAGCAGCATCATTCTTACATTGTTTTTGCTAATTGCTGTCAAGTCAACTTTGAATTATGGTGACCTTATCAAGGCCAAGGGGCCACCATCCGAAGGAAAACAGAGTGGTTCCCTATAGGCAAAGTGGTTAAACAAGGATGCATCTTATCACCCTACTTGTTTAACTTATATGCTGAAAACATCATAAGAAAAGCAGAATTAGAATCAGAAAAGGGAGAAATTAAGATAGGAGGAAGCAACATTAACAACCTAAGATAAGCGGATGACACCACATTAGCAGAAGATGTTCAGGAAGATGTTCAGGAAGATTTTCAAGAACTGGAACAGTTAATAAGAAAGGTCAAAGATGAAAGTGCAAAGGCACTTCTGATGCTGAACATAAAGAAAACAAAGATAATGATTACAGAGGAAATACACAAGTTCAATCTAGACAACAAGAATTCCCATATCTAGGATCAAAATTGACCAGAATGCAAACTGCAGTCAAGAAATAAGAAGACTAGGAATGGGAAGGGCAGCTATGAAAGAAATGGAAAAGATACTGAAGAGCAAAGACATTCAACTGAGCACTAAAGACAGAATTGTTCAGGCCATTGTAGTCCCAATTACCATGTATGGATACAAGAGCTGGACAGTGAAGGAAGCAGATAGAAAGAAAATCAACTCATTTGAAATGTGGTACTGGAGAAGAGTATCTTCATCTCGATGGATGAAGATCATTGCCGCTGGTCAAGCCGTGCCTTGTTATATCTCTTTTTAAATGTGTTTTTAAATTTTATATTGTTGGAATTACTGTTTTAATCCCTTTTGATTTAATGCTGTTTTAAGGGGGGAGGGATTGTTTTGTATATTATGTATCTTTTTAACTGTTGTAAGCCGCCCTGATTGGGTTCCCAAAGGGCGGGATAAAAATAAATTTTATTATTATTATTATTATTATTATTATTATTATTTAGGATACCATGGACAGCCAAGAAGACAAACAAATGGGTTCTTGAGCAGATCAGACTGGAGCTATCCTTGGAAGCAAATATGATCAAGTTGAGACTATCGTACTATGGCCACATAATGAAAAGGCATGGATCACTAGAAAAAACACTAATGCTAGGAAAGGTAGAGTGTAGAAGAAAGAAAGGAAAACCACAAACCAGATGGATAGACTCAATCAGGGGGGTTATGGGCAGGGGTTTGCAGGATCTGGGTAAGGCAGTGGAGGATAGGTATTTGTGGAGATGTCTCATCCACAGGGTCGCCATGAGTTGGAACCGACTCGAGGGCAGCTAACAACAGCAATGAATGAGAGACCTCTAAGTCCCCCTATTGTCAACAGCACTGTTCTACTCATGCAAATTCAGGGCTGTGGCTTCCTTCATTGAATCTACTCATCTGTAAGGTGGCTTTCCTCTTTTCCTGCTGCCTTCTACTTTGCCAAGCATTATTGTCTTTTCTAGTGAGTAATACCTTTTCATGATATATCCGAAGTACGTCAACCTCAGTTTAGTCATCTTTGTTTCTAGGCTTGATTTGCTCTGTTGTTTTTGTGTGCCTTCAACTCGTATTTGATGAGCCTATTGGGGTTTTCTGAGCTGAGAGTGTCAGATTTGCTCAAGGTCACCCAGTGGGTTTCCATGACTGAATAGGAATTCAAACCTTGGTCTTCAGAGACATAGTCCAGTGCTCAAACCACTACATCATGCTGGCTCTAGGATTTATATATCTTTGAATGGTATCTGTAGAACTCTTTTCCAGCATCACATTTCAAATTAGTTGACTTCCTTTTGACAGCTTTCTTCATTGTCCATCTTTCATAACTATGCATGGACAATCCTGACATTGGTATTCAATGATATATCTTTACATTTCAGGATCTTGCCTAATTCCTTCATAACTAAGTTCTAGTCCTCTTCTGACTTTTCAGATTCCATTACTTCATTCTGATAAATGACTAAGCCAAGCTATGGAAGATCTTTAACTATTTCAGCCTCTACCCTCTTGTATATGGTACCTTAAGTCTTAAGTTGGTGGTAGAAGCACATATGCCAGATGCATCTTGGGACAGGGGCAAAATTGTTCTTGATTAACATTTGGGCTGAAATCCTACTGTTAGTCCTGACTAGAGCAGAACTATTGAATCAACTGGATTTTCCTGTGTGTTGACTCACCATTCAACAGTTAAGTCAGTATGTCTGCCCCAGTTTGAACTGAACAGCAGGACTGCAGTCATAATCTATTTACAGCAGTTAAAGTAATGGTGAAGTCAGCACTTCTTACACAGCAGAGTATCTGATAATTTGCCTTCAAACCTCTTCAGACAGTTACCTTGATACAGTGAATTACATAGGTTGGGAAGTAATATATCTGACGTGTGACCTGTGTTCATTATAATTTATAGTAGTTCCTTATAAAATATTGGTGGAAAGACAATATTGTGTATAAATGTTTTCTCCACATGATTGGAACCCTTGAAAGTATGACCACCATGTGATCAGCTTTTAGCTGAATGTGGTAAGATTCTCTATAAGCATTACAATAAATTTTCATGTTTAAGGCTGATTTCTACTACTATACTGCCAGTTTGTCCTCCACTCTCTCATGTCCCTGTTCATTGTATTGGGGCAGATATCTGAAATTTGAAGTTTGTCAGTTACACTTACATCCTTGAACCTTCACCTTGGCTTGTTAGTTGCAACCCAACAAGTCTGCAGCAACCATCAATTATGGAGGTGGGTGATTCCACTCAGGAGGTGGGTGATTCCACTCAGGCCAATATTAGCCATAAACTATTCCTATTTCCTCTGCTTCCAGCAACTTCACACTATGCACATTTCATACAGAGGATTAGGCAATCCTTGCCTTAGTAAATACAAAATATATGACAATATATGAGGAAAAAAAGAAGGCACATTCTTATCACTTGGCTTTATATGTAGAAATGCAAATGATTATTTTCCAACCTAGGATTAGCATTTGGATATTTTATTGTGCCCCCACCCCCAGAAGTTCATACATAAGCCAACAGGAGTGGTGGTTTATTCTTATTTCATCACATAAGATAGTGTCCTCCACTTTACCCAAGGGCAGAAAACTAGCTTAGGCTGCTGCCACACTGCAGAATTAACGTAACTTTAACAGTCATGGCTCAAACCTATAGATGCAGCACCAGAGCTCTCTGACAGAGAAGGCTAAATATTTCACAAGACTACAAATTCCAGAAATCCATAGGATTGAGCCATGGCAGTTAAAGCACTAATTCTACAGTGCAGATGCAGACTTAGAGGGTTCAGGACAGGCACTGAAGCATAGACTCTGCTGTCCTTGGACAGTTGGAAGCCTCAGGAAGAACTGTGCTGCTGCTGCTGCTGTCCTCACACTCCAGCACTTGCCATCTCACTGTGCCTATCCACATATACTGTATACTGTATATGGGACATATACTGTGTTTTTATTGCAATTTTAAACATTGTAAGCCACCCCGATTGGAGGATATAGGATAGATGAGTCACTTGTTGACTATAAATATGTTGACTATAAATATGGCTGTCCAAAACACCTACCTGTAGTGACAAACTCTTATTGAACACAGGAAGGCAGATGAATTTTATCTCACCTTTAGGAGACAAAGAAAACCATTTGCATACCATTGTATAGAAGTATATGTTTGTGGGGTCCTGTGAGTGTTTCCTGATTTAAAAAAAAAAAGACAAAACCTTTGTAACTTTGACAGAACTATAAAAATAAAATAAAATGGGGGCAGTGCGATCCATATAGTGATCATAAGGAAAGTGTCCAGGAGATTTACTTCAGCTCATATACCTGATGACTCAAATTGACTAAAAAGTGTTGTACTGGGTTGTGAACTTAACTCTGTAAATATGGATTTTTATGGGATTAATATAAGAAGCCTCCTTCATACCTGGGGAACCTAGTGATGGCAGGGAGACTTGGCAGCTTGTTATTCACACTAGCATTATCCTGTCCATCAGTATACGAAGGGTTTGGCTCCACATTTGTCTTAGCTAATGAATGTACAGTCAGCCCTGGATATCCACAGATTTTTTATCCAAGGATTCATTTAAATATTGAAAATATTGAAAATATATATAAATTCCAAAAAGTAAACCTTGATTTTGCCATTTTGTATAAGGGACATCATTTTACTATGCCATTTTGTATAAGGGACATCATTTTACTATGCCATTAATCCATTTAATAGGCCTTGAGCATCCACAGGGGGGCCTGGCACCAAACCCCTGCAGATACCAAGGGCCCACTGTATACTGTGTTCTTTCAATAAAATTTATAGCCTATTTAAACCCATTGATTGGTTGCTGCTTCAGTCTTTCTGTCCTATAATGTTGCATATGCCTGGCAAGTACATAGGGAGCAACTACAGGCATACCTCAGTTAAAGCCTCTGACAGAAAGCTTCTTTTTACAATGTATTTTTATGTCTATTCATCCCACCCTGCCTTTTTGTCCTTGTCTTTTGTCTAGCTGGAGGTTTGTTTGTTTGTTTGTTTGTTTGTTTGTTTGTTTTAGCAGCATTGGCTTTAGGAGGATGGTGCAGAGGGGTCACAGCAACACAGTGTTGGGATGCTGCAGTGTGTCTGCAGTAAACAATGCAATAAAACCTGAACTGGGAAAGAATAGGAGTCTACTGTCACTTACCATAGTGTAGCCACAAGTGCTTCCCTACAACAGGCAAGATAAATAGCAACTACTTCCAGAATCCTAAGCATGCATGAACAGCAAAACAAAGAGAAAAGGGGAAAGCAGATAACCCTGCCTTACCAGCTACCCCCAGGATGTTTAAAAAAAAAGATGTATGCATTTGGTCCCAAAATGGAAATCAAGTCGATGCTGGTGACAGGGCTGGGGAGTAGTGGTGATTTTGGGGTTACTTCTTGTCCTACTCCAGAATAAGATATTTTTTCTTAATGTTACTCCTACTCCTATGCCTATTATATTCCTCAATAAAAATATTTCTCAAAATTAACTTTAACAGGCTTACAAATTCATATTACCTAAAACAAAATTTAAAAATTTAAAATTTAAATGTACACTATAATAACAGGAATAAGGAGTAACAAATATATTTATTCCTACTCCTACTCTTGTAAAAACCTCTTACTCCTTACTCCTACTCCTACTCCTCCCCAGCCCTGGCTGGTGAAACTAAAAGTCATCCCCAATTACATAGTCTCTAGAAGGCTCAGATATTTTCGTTTACTTATGCAACACGTACCTGACCTGGTTGTTACATTTTACATATGTATAGTATTAATTTGGGATAAAAGGTTTGCTGAAACATCTTGAACTGCTCTCCTTATTTGTGGGGCTGGTATTTATTCTTTTCTTGTTATTTTTGCCTCTTGATGCCACATCCTCTGTTAAAGAAGTAATGCCTAGGACTACATCTCCTTTCTTAACTGAGGTATACCTGTAGGTCTTCTATGTGGATTTTTTCCCATGTGATGCTTCTATTCTCCCACTTCATTTCCTTTCTTCACAGTCATGTAAGCCAGAGAGTTTTTTTTTTTTTTTGCAAATCAATGAAAAGTTATGATAAGTCATTTTAATATCATTGTAAAGCATCTTGTGAAATAGCTATCATATTCTCAAGATTCAGTGTTTAAAAATGTACCACAATAATATCAGAGTGTATTCTTATTTCATTTCTACCCTATCAGTAGAAGGGACAAGATTTAAGAAGATTATTGAGCTATAAATATGCTTCCACAAGATATTTAATAGACTGTCAGTGCACCAAAGTATAAAGTTCATGCCAGTAAAATTGAAAAGAACCTAGAGAGGAAGCAACTGTTCTTAATGGCTTTGTCTTAAATCATAATACCCTGCCTAATTACTTTGTGTCAATCATTCTTTACCAATCAAGCACCAGTGTACCCTGAGCAGTTTTTACTATGATGCCTGTGTATGTGAAGACATGTGACTTTCTAAAATGTCCCTTTTAAAACATAAGCTACTGCTTGTTGTTTGTAGCCATGACAGTTGGTGGCTTCATGTCAGTTGAAAGGTGAATCACCTCCAGGCTTTATTCTGATCTTTAAATGAATATCCCAGGTGGGGACAGAATTCAGCACCTTGGCTAGCTCTTTTGATGTTCAGACAAAAAGCCAGCACTGATTTACCACCCCAGCATAGTTGTATGCCTGTTCATTTCCAAAATGAGCCAGATCCAGAAATTCCCTTACATGTGGAAAACAGACTCAGCCAGCTCCTCTGTTACATCTAATGTTTTTGAAGGCTTGGAGAGATTTCCCGGGGCATAAGGTGCTGCAGCAAGAAGGACAAGGTGGGAACAATCCCATTGCTTATAGAGACCTCTGTCTGCATCTCTCTAGATTCAAGCCCATGTTACCCACTTTTTTCTTGGAATTTTGGTAGCCCCCAGACTGTGTCTGGCAGAGCTATAAACAAATTTCCTAATTCTTATGGAATAAAATAAATTCATAAAGCTGTTTTCATTTGTAACCAACTAGCTGTACAGGGGTTTGGTTCCAGGATCCACCCACCCCATGGATATCAAAATCCATGGATGCTGAAGTCCCATTATATACAATGGCATAGTAAAATGGTATCCCTTATATAAAATGGCAAAATCAATGTTTACTTTTTGCTATTATTGTTGTTTTTTGTTGTTATTATTGTCATTATTGTTATTGTTGTTATTGTTATTGGAATGTTTTCAAGCTGTGGATAGTTGAATCTGTGGAAGCAAAGTCTGTGGATACAGAGGTCCAATGTAATAGCCATATACAGCTAAACTAACTTGTGTCATGTAGCATGCCATGCTATGTAGCTCTGTAGGCATCCGTGCTCAAAAATCATCACAAGAACAGAGAGGACAATGCAAATTAAAATGACCCAAAGGTAACACAAGGCAATAATGATAGCATAAATGCAGAACAGTTTTGTTGGTATTTGTTTACTTACTAAATCATTAATATGTAGGCTGTGGTGCTCGAAAGCTGTAAGTCATTGTCCTGCCTAGACATAACATTAAAATGTTGTTTTGTGTTAATGAGAACAGACTTGCTTAATCCTCAGGTATAATTAATCCTTCCTTCTGTTGTTTGTCATTATGTATGATCCAGGCCAAGCTGTGTTTAGTGTAAACTGGACTTTATTGAAATAATTCCAGACCAAACTGTGGTTTCTGATCTTGGAATGTTTCCCTCAGTCATGGTTTAAACTAACTTATTTGAGTTTTCACTGTTCTCTGATTTAATTGTCTTGGAACTGTCCCTTGATTATTAGAGTTAATAATTGATTTGTTATTGTTTTCTTTGAGATGAAATGGCATGTTGTAGGCCACAGTCTAAATATTTGGCAAGTATTTTTTGGTTGAGTATTTGTTTTATCCCAGGAAGATATGCCAGTTTCAAAGATGCCTATAACACAAGAGCAAATGAAGAATAAGAAAAAATAGGTTTGACAGTATGTATAGAAAATAGTTTAGCCAATTTTTTTAAAAAGAAAGAAACAAATGACACAGGAATTATTGTGACTTTAGTAGAACTATCAGAGATGAAAAACCACTAGCAAGTGAATTGAAACAAAGGGTTCTAACACTTAGTTTTACCTCATTTAGAGGAATTTGATGCATTTATCCTAGGTAACAATTAAAGACCATTCCACCAGATGTAAATTCCTTTATCTTTAATAAAACATACTAGTCTTTAAAGTCTTAAAAGACCTTTTACAGTTTTTGTTTCAACACAGTGACACAGCTATTCCTGTAAAAATATCTCCCATGTCTCAGCATGTTTTAACATGTTGTGCCATAGTATAATGGGATCACTTCTGTGGTTCTTCACTAAATAAGAGCTATACTCCAGTCATCACTGAAAAGGGATTATTCTCACTTTGATTTTAATATCAATATTAAAATTGTATATTTTTATGGATATTGATTTTGCAAATTAATATTGTAATTGTTGAAAGCCAAACAGAACTGATATTTTTTTCTAAAAAATAGTTTCAGAATATCATGCCAAAACTATATACAGTATAGAATTCAAAGATATAGCCTTGTTACACTGTAGAATCAGTATGTAGAGAGATCTTGTCACACCTTTGGGACTAACTGAAAGAAAGAAGTTGGCAGCATGAGCTTTCGTAGACTTCATTCTACTTTCTCAGATGCATATAGTGGAGTGGAAACAAGGGGCAGACATATATTTGCCATTGGTATGTGAGAATATCAATTCAAAATAAAAATCCTTTGTGTATGGAAATGAAGTAGCAAGTCCAGTTTTAACGATGGTCATTAGTGAACAAAGATATTGAGAACTAACTATTGTGTATGGAAGTGAAGTGGCAAGAAATTAGACATTAGGAATGGGAATACACAAAAAACAATGGCAGAACATTTCAATCTCCCTGGCCATTCTATCTCATACCTCAGAGCAGTGGTCCTTGAACAAAAGAACTACAAAGGTAGTGTCAGATTTGGCTAAATTCAGTAACTCTGTGTAACCATTAAACCAGCCAATTGAGTCAATTAAGAGTTTATTGAAAACACACAGCCAGAAATTCATCAGTCAACGTTTAAGCCAGAACCACCCTACAACAAAATGCCATATTAAATGCCTCATAACTGCTGGGCTCCACCTCACACCTTTTTGCGCCAAAGTAGCACCCACCTCCAATTCCCACAGCTCTTCTTCCCCCACCAAGTAAACCCCCCTTTCTCCATGTTCTCACCAAAGCTATCCTTCTTCAGCCGAAACCTCCACCCATCACTCCCCTTCAGCTGGAGATTCTTCTCAGCACCAGCCAACCTCCTACACAGCCTTTGTCCTTGCATTCCACAGACTTGGCTTTCTCAAAATTGACTTACTATCCCACACTACTCCCACTCCCCCACCCCAAGCACTCTTAGAAGCTAACTACATTTCTCATATACTAACCCACCTATTATTCCCCCCAACCAACTACAGCTATTACACCCCAAACCAAATATTCAACAGAACTCATGCACACAGGCATGGTTCTGACAGGTAGACTGGAAAGAGAAACAGCAGAGAGAGTTCATCCATAAACTACAGCCCCTCAGCTGTGGATTGAACAAGAGTAATGCCTTCCTGGCTCACTAAACACATTTCAACACTATCTAACCCGATCCTCAGGGGGGCATCCTACACTCATCTATGCTCCCCACCTACAGGCTAGTTTCCAAAGCCAAACTGGTCTTGCCACTTCATTTCCATACACAATAGCTAGTTTCCAATGTCTTTGTTCACTAATGACCATTGTTAAAATTGGACTTGCTACATCATTTCCAAACACAAAGGATTTTGAATTTCAATTGACTTTCTCACATACCAATGGCATGTCCCTGTCCCTGGTTTCCACTCCACTAAATGCATCTGAGGAAGTAGACTGTAGTCTAGGGAAGCTCATGCTGCCAACTTCTTTCTTTCACTTAGAGCCTTTACAGACTGCCAGAAATAATGCAGCTTGAGGCCACTTTAACTGTCCTGGCTCAGTGCTAAGGAATCATGGGAACTATTGTTTATTGTGGCACGACAGCTCTCTGACAGAAAAGGCTCAATGTCCCTGAAAAAAATACAATTCCCATGATCCCCTAGCACTGAGCCAGGACAGTTAAAGTGGCCTCAAGTTGCATTATTTCTGGCAGTCTGTAAAGGCGCTTAGTCTCAAAGGTGCTACAAGATCTCTCTACATATATACAATATAGTAAGCAATAGATTTTATATAGTTGAGGAATGGATTTTTCCATTTGTTAATTCTACTGAAAGTGTTGATCATTGGACTGGTGCCAGTCTGTGAGCCATTGACTAATGGTTCCTGGTAAGTTTTGCCCCTCGGGAGTTTGCAGGGCTCCACCCCATGCGACACCCCATGGAAAAAAGCATGTTGACTTTCCTGTCCCAGGTGCCCACAAGGTATGTAAGCAATTTTGACACATGTTTGTTCATCTCTGGCCATTTTAGGCCCAGGTGAGGCCTCCCCCCCCCCCCAGCCAAAAGGAAATGAGCTGGAAGTTGACTTTCAAACCACTTCCTGTTGAGAAAAAAACCTCATCTTATCTCAAAATTGGAGGAGGCAAGGAAACATTTCAAGATTTCTCTCTCATACTCCACAGGGGGTTTAGCAGTCTTTTGGGGACAAGTTTTTTTTAAGGGGGTTCCTTGAGGGGTCACAAAAATAGCCCTGGGACCCTTACTTTCCCCACTCTTGCTACAGATGAAGAATATTTAGTCCTACTGCCATTGTATATTTAATTCCTTTAAAAGCAACTCTTGCTACTTTTCTTTGCACAGTCTTACCAGAATAAAGCCAAATTGGTTCTACCAATTTGATGCAATGTGATCCAGTTGTGACACAGCTGTGTTGTGTCATGGACACTTTCTATGTTCTGTAAAGCAACCTGTGCCATTGTTCGAAATAATAGAGATTGTTCAGATTCTAACCCTTGTATTAAATTATAATCCCCAGCCTCCTTTATTGTTCAAAAAGCATTAGTATCCACATTAATCATATAGCCTCTAAATAAGAAGTTGACAGATCTACTGAGGCTTTAATTCATGGCAACAAAGCTAAAGTTTAAGACTTCAATCGGAGTATTTCTTAATTCAGATTGAGAACATACTCATTTTCTGAGATTGTAGTTTATTGTCCTTTCAAATAAGCATCAAAAATGTGCAGTCTTTTATCCTTTTATTGTTTTTCTCCTTGCTTTAATCATTGTCTTGGTTCTGACATGATGGTAATTTGGGTTTGTTTGTATGTCTAACTTCATCAAATTTACTAACCATAATTTTTGGAGAGGCAATAAATTGGGATCATTAACCATGCCTGGAAGTTTGTCTGTGAATTTCATTGTCCTCATTCACACCTGTTATTTTGTTTGATTGCAAGTAAAGTTTTAGTACAAAGAAAAATCATTATCTTTATTGCCACAATATGGGGTAGAAATCTGGTGTTGGTTTTCAGGTGTTTATTTATTTATTTATTTATTTATTTTGTTTATATCCTGTTTTTCTCTAAAGGATAAGATACAACTTGGGTCACAACATAATTAAAAAGTTCCCTATAAAAGAACCATAAATTATACCCCTTAAATAACTCATTAAACCAATTATATTATTAAAACACCAATTGAAACAGTTTTAGCAACATCCATCCAATATTAAATAAGCAGTAAAATATTAAAAAGCTCAGCACATGCCTTGTACGGTGTCAGAGTCTATCACATTTGGCATGTTTGGCTATAGAAGGGAAACAGAGAGAATCTAACATTCTCTAGAAGGGAATTCCATAATCTAGCAGGAGACAACAAGAACTCACTCTGTTTTGTTTGTATCAAACAAACTTCTGAAGTTTATAGGACTGAAAGAAAGGACTGCACTGCTGGGTACATATGGTCTCCCAGATGGCCTGGATCCAAACCATATAGGGCTTTTTAGGTCATAACCAGAACTTTCAATTATGTCTACAAATGAACCTGAAGCCAGTGGAGTTGTTGCAACAGTGGTTCCATGTAACCACCCCTGCTAAACAGTCTGGTTGTAGCATTTTGGACCAGCTTCTGTTTCCAAGCATCCTTCAAAGACAGTCACATGTAAAATGAATTCCAGTAATCCAAATAGGATGTAAATGAGGTATGTGTCACTGTGGCAAGGGGAAGAAGCCACTTGACACACTGGCATATATTGTGTAAATGCACTTGTAATTACTGCCAAGATCTAGGAATCCTAGTTCAAGGTAAAAGTCTTGAGAACTCCCAAACTGTGACTTTCCTCTTCTAGGCAAGTGTTACTCTGTCCAGGACAGGTTAAATTTCTGTACCATCATCTGGCTTTCAACTGACCAAGAAGATCCTTTCTGGACTGCATGTCAATTTTTTTACCAGCTCCAATCCATTACTGATGCCAGACTATGGTTTAGAACTAAGGAGTTTATCACACGGGGAAAATTTGGGGTTTAAACAGTGATTAAGATTTTCACACACATTGGGATTAAAGAATCATTATCCCAGGAATAAACAGGGAATAACCAGCAACAAATCATTCCTGTGAATGGTTTGTTGCTGGTTATTCTTTGATTATTCCTGGGATAATGACTCTTTAATCACAACATTGTGTGAAAATCTTAATCACGATTGCACAATTTTCATGGGATAATCACTATTTAATCCCCCAATTTTCCCCATGTGATAAAGTCTTCTAACTACTTCCTTGGAGTTTCATGGAAAGGAAAAATATACACTTGTCCCTTCCCGTTCGCAGATTTGGAGTCCTCGGTCTTGGTCCTTCGCAGACGGCAAACAGGGAGGGATAAAATGGCATGCGCGCCAAAGGTGTGAGGCCATTGTAACCAACAGCAACTTGAAAATTTGCATTTTTCCAGATTTGGGGGGTGGTGGTGGTCCAGAACAGATTCCCCTGCAAATCAGGACGGACACCTGTAGAATATCCACACCCCTTCTCTTGGTAGCTTCTTGTAAATATTAAATAGCATGATGGATAAGAGAGAGGCCCGAGGGATGTCACAGGAAAGCATTCAAGGATCCCCCAGCATCATCTTCTGGACCTATCCCTCTAGCATGGACCAAAGCCACTGCAGAGCAGTACCTCCAAATCCCACTTCACAAAGGCAGTCCAGAAAAATTATCAGTGGTATCAAAAGCTTTTGAGAGCTCCAGAAGAACCAATGATATATGTTGCCTAGGGTTCTATCAAGCTATGTTGACAGAGGTTACTGATTGCAGAGAAGAACATATAATTTGGGGGTTTTTTTTGGTGTGGCTTATATCTGGGGAGGATGGTGCATATTTGCAGCTACAGTGTATCTTGGGACAGTTAATGGTAGAGACATTTGAGGTTCCAAGTGATGTGATGGGAACTTCTCTTTTAATTCCTCTTATGCACTCTGTACATTGGGTCATGGGACATGAGGGAGACATTTCCTAGGATCCAAATGTTCAGGATAAGTGATAAATACAAGGGTGGATAATCTTTTGACTTCTGGATTTTGGTGTATAACCACCACAATTTTCCACTCAGCATGGCTAGTGGAAAATAATGGTTGTAGTTGTAATCCAAATCCTCTGAAGTTTCCCATCTAGTACTCCTTCTCTGTGACCTATTTGCATTTGAGCCAAACAAAAGTTGCTTTTTATGTTTAGCTGATGGTATCAATCATTCCAGTATGAGAGAGAAGGGGTGTCTAGTATGGGAAAGAGGCTTTTAGGGAAAGTTACTTGGAAAACGTGGGAAGAAAAAGTCAGGAGGCTTTGGGGGAATATCCACAAAGGGCGAAAGAAAGAGATTTTGGGGACAATATTTTTATTTTATTTTATTTTATTTTTTAGAATGTAGTAAGAGTGGCTGGAAATTTCCAGTATCTCTCCCCACTCTCTCCTGGTCAACAGTAAGAGAACTGACAATATTTCACAGTCTGTTTATATTATAAATGGCACCAGGGCAGTAGATAAAATGGAAAACAGAGCTGCATTGAGTGAAACAGATCATTTTGAATATCTGTGACCTAGATCTGGACTTGTTCAACAAACCATGATTGGAATAAGTCTTGGCATAGTGTTATATACAGACATAGCAATTCTGTTTTGCCACAGAAGAGTTGGTTTAAGAAAATCCTGTAAATGCACAAAACATTCTTTGTTTTAGGTTAACCAGAACGTACTATTGTGAACTTTATTTCACAAATTGCCATTTGCCTTCTCTCTTGCACTTGAAATTTAGACTGGAAAATTTCAGGAATAGCCTTCAGTTTCTCATTTCTTTCACATTTATTTAATTGTGGCTTATATTAACTAGGATCAGTCTGATTATGAAGTAGCCATAGTTTGTACAAACACATGTTCATGTATTTGGATGACGGGGAAATTGCAATTTGTTACCCATTACTACTGGAAGGTTTTATTTTATTTTATTTCTGTATGCAAACAGAAAAGAAAGTCATAAGTAAAGGCTTACACAGCACATTCTCATAATGCTTATGGTCAGCTTTTTATTTGTTTCAGCCCAAATAGAAATTGCTTGTGGTATTATCTTGGTTTATGAAACACACCTCATGTACAGTTGTTGCTATCCTTGAAACATGTGGATCTGTGCACAACAGTTGGGGGGTTCCAGGTTATTTTTCCTAGGTATTAATAGTTGGATAATCATAGTAGGATGTAAACAGATTAGTGTGAAACTTGTAGAAAGTTCTTAATGTTTATTCCATGTCCAGTTTACTTTTAATGATACTTACAAGTATCTATATTTGTAATTTCAGCCTAAGGCAAACATCTGCAGTTAAAAGCAGCAAACCCATATGTGAATAGACTGCCTAGCATCCCAGTGTATCAAAGAGTAGATAAGCTCCCTAAATATGTGCAGGATTACACAAGAGAACATCTAGGAGGTGTCCTGAAAACTATTTTCCTTGGGTACCCTTTTCATTGTAACTGGGAGAGATTATCACACAAGATACCAGTGCTAGGCATAGTTTTTTTAAAAATAGAAATAAATAATTTCAGGACAGGACTCTAAATATTTACAATATTTTAATAGTTTTAATATAAATATTAATTTATAATATAATATTATAATAGTTTTTCATGTAAGTTACATAATGTCCCAGGTAATTTGTGTGTGTGTGTTTCAGTTTCTGTAATAATTGTCTTTTATAAAAGAGGCTCTTCATTAATTAGATATAAGTGATATCTCTACAGTAATAATCATTATATAGTACATTGATATAAATGTCAGTAACGTATGCTGTTTTTTGCATGCTACTCCTCATTTGAAATGATAAATCAGTATACAGTTGCAAACATAACACTCTGCCTTCTTAATAGTGCAGATGGGCTCAATGGCCTTTTAGTAAATCCCACAAATCCCCCCCCCCCCCCCAGCTTTCATAATACGCCAGATTTATCAGAGTGGAACAACCATTAGGCTTAACCATTCCTTCACTCCTCTCTTTCTCATGTTCCTGCTTTTAAAGAAAACTTCCATAGTTGATCAAGCATCAGTTTCTCTGTGAAGGGCAAACTAAACACTTTCTACAAGTCAGGATTGCAAAATACAGTTCAATCATGTTTTGCAATTTATTGCAATACTTACATGATGGATTCCTGGTTTCGATGTGACATGAAAACGGTAGTTTAACAAACTAGAAGGTTTCCTCTAAAACATACTAGACTCTTCATCTTTCAAAATGAAGTATTGTGTTTAATATATGCTTGGAAAGGAATTTGTTTGTGAGGTGACTGCTGTTCTGTAGAGAATGTCATACAGTAAGGAAAAAAACAAGTGTGAATGATCACTGCCATCTGTTGGTAGACAGAATTTTTTTAAAAACCTTCTCAGATGGATTTATCAACAAGAAGGTTGTGTTCTTGATGCCATTACACTGATAAACAAAGTGCAAAGATTTAAATGCACATGGTTTAGTCCAGAGGTAGGCAACCTTTCCCCTTTAAGGGCCGAGGGACTTCAGCTCCCAGAAGCCTCAGCCATGTTGGCCAATAGTCCCATGTTGGCCAATAGCTCCTGGAATTCTGGGAGCTGAAGTCCCTCGGCCCTTAAAGGGGAAAGGTTGCCTACCCCTGGTTTAGTCTTATAGTTTTCATCTTATAGATTCAGCTGCATTTTGTTTTATAATCGGGGCGGCTTACAACATTAAAGTTATACTAGTTCTATAATATATAAGTTCTATAATATATAAGTTCTATAATATATAAGTTATACTAGTTCTATAATACAGTGAAATTTACAGATAAAGACTGAGAATATAAAAAAAAAATCCTGGAGGTACTTAAAAGCCCCAAACTAGATACCCCCCAACATGCATGTGTCTGTGCATGCACACACCACACACACCCCCTCTCAAATTAAAAAACCCAACTTCAGTGAACTCACATTTGCAACTTATGGGCTGGATCAGTTTTTTATTCTGTTGGCATTCAATCACTATGGACTCTATCACACTGCCTTTCCTTCTGTGCTATATGTTGGATGTAAACTTAAATAGGCAGATTTCATTGCACACACCCATGCCCAGGCAGTAGGCATCCTGTACCTGATCCGGGCTTCTCCCACCCTTTTTAATGAACATTAAAATCCTGTTCATTAAAGATGCAGGAGAAGCCTGGATCAGGTACAGGATGCCTACTTGCCTGAGCATGGGTATGTGCGATAACATCTGCCTATTTAAGTTTACATCCAGTGTGTAGTGTGGGAGGAAAGGCAGTGCAATAAAGTGCTATATTTCCATATTTTATTGTTGTGTATCTTCAACTAATTTCTGACTTATGGCAACACTAAGGTGAATCTATCATGGGGTTTTCGTGGCAAGAGTTGTTCAGAGGAGGTTTGCCATTGCTTTCCTCTGAGGCTGAGAGCATATGACTTGCCCAAGGTAACCCAGTGGGTTTCGTGACCGAGTGGGAAATTGGACCTGGTCTCCAGAGTCGTAGCCTAGCAGTCAAACCACTATACCATGCTAGCTCTCACTGTTTCTATACTTTGTTGTTGTTAACTGCCCTCGAGTCAATCCCAACCTATGGTGATCCAGTGAATAAAACATCTCCAAGTCTCCCTGTCCTCCACTGGTTCTGCTTAGTTCTTTCAAACTCATACCTGTGACCTCCTTATTAGAATCCATCCATCTAGCATGTGGCCTTGCTCTCTTTCTGCTTCCCTCCACCTTTCCTAGCATTATTGTTTTTTTCCATTGAGTCTTCCCTTCTCATGATGTATCTGAAGTACAATAGCCTCGGTTTTGTCATCTTGACTTCCAGGGATATTTCTGTCTTGATCTGTTCTAGTTCATATATATATGACACTTGTTCATATTTTTTGCTGTCCACAGAATCCTTAGCACTCTTCTCCAGCACCACATCTCAAATAAATTGATTTTCTTCCTATCTTCTTTTGTAATTGTCCAGGTCTCACATTCATATATGGTGACTGGGAATACAATGGCTTGTATGATTCTAACTTTTGTGTTGAGTTGTATATCTTTGCATTTTAGAATCTTTTCTAAGTCTTTCATAGCCCCTTGCCAATTCTTAATCTTCTAATATCTTGGCTGCAATCCCCATTGCTATCAATGTTTGATCGCAGGTATGAGAACACTCTTTTATTATTTCTATTTCTTCATTGTCTAGGTTGAATTTGTGTAGCTTCTCCATGATTATTATTTTTGTTTTCTTTATGTTCAACAGTAAGCCCACCTTTGCACTTTCTTCCTTGATCTTCCTTAGTAGTAGTTCCAGCTCTGGGAGTTTTCTGCTAGTATTATGGTGTCATCTGCATATCTTAGATTGGTGATATTCCTTCCTCCTATTTTCCCTCCCCCTTTTCTATGACCAAGTCTGCTTTTATTACAATATGTTCTGCATATAAGGTGAACAGGTAGTTGATAAGATGCAGCTTTGCCTGACCCCTTTGCCCAAACCATCCTGTTTTTCTGTGTTCTTTTCTGATGGTGGCCTATTGACCTGAGTACAGATTCCTCCTCAGGACTATCAGATGTGATGGCATTCCCAGGTCTGTAAGGGCGTTCCATAGCCTTTCATGATCTATGCAGTCAAAAGCTTTGCTATAGTCTGTAAAGCACTATACTACTATAGTCTGTAAAGCACCATACTACTATTCCATAAACAACTATGTTGACAACATAGCTAACAGAAACATAATAAATTTATACTAAAATTATACTAAAAATCATGTCAGTTTCCATGACAAATAGATAACAGAATATTATTAAGAAAACGATTTAAAAACAATTTCATTTTGCCAGCAGGAAAGCCCTACTAGTTGGGAGTAGCAATACAAGGGGAATATCACATAGTAATGAAAATATTTTAGAGAGAGTCAGGGCCTATCAAAGTATTGCAGAGAGAGGCAGAACCAGTGCTTAAAAGGGGAGTAGAATGTCATATGGCAGAGCTTTCCCTGATGCTGAAGGAGAAAAAAACAGTAGCAGAATGAATTCTTTTAGAGCAGGGGTAGGCAACCTTTCCCCTTTAAGGGCCGAGGGACTTCAGTTCCCAGAAGCCTCAGCCATGTTGGCCAATAGTCCCATGTTGGCCAATAGCTCCTGGGATTCTGGGAGCTGAAGTCCCTCGGCCCTTAAAGGGGAAAGGTTGCCTACCCCTGTTTTAGAGCATTACAGAAAGAGACAGGTTCACTTCCAGACGCTGGAAGAAAGAAGGTAAAGCATCCTTTGAAAGGACCATCTTCCTTAGGACTCCTGAGCTGAGTTCCACTTAGAATGCTTCTGCTACCAGGAAAAGGAGAGGAGATATTTTGACTGATTCTGCCCTCCTCCAAGCTCTCACCACTACTTTCTTTTTTTATATATATATTTTATTAACATATACTATTCAAACATATCTATAAAGTTAACACACCAATTTCTTTTTCAATAATTATATACAAATATTTACAATTGACTTCCAAAGTATCTCCAGTTTGTACTCAACCTTAGTTCAATGTTCACTCATTGTCTTCATATATATGCAATTTTAAATATTGAATCCACTGTGTGTTATAACAATAGCTTTAATTATCTTGATCTTTAATAGTCACTTTTCACCTACTATTTAGTCAGTTTACTAATTTAGGGTAACCCATCAGTCTATATCTCTATTCAATTAAATTTTCTCTTTTACAGTATTGCAGTATCGGAGTCCAGTCTTGTTCAATACTCTCTACATTTTGTTTGTTCAGTCTGGCTGTGAGTATGTCCATACTCATCATTTCAATAAGTCTTGTAGTCCACTCACTGGTTGAGGGCACTTCTGCTAGCTTCCATTTTTTTGCTAATGTAATCCGAGCTGAAGTTATCATATACAATAATATCCTTCCATATTTCCTTTCCATTTTTACTGGGATCTTATTTGTCATGTTCAACAGATATATTTCTGGTAACATGTCATATCTTATTTTAAATATTTCACAAATTACCTTATGAACAGTTGTCCAATGCTTCCTGACTTTGTCACAATTCCACCATACATGTAGCCAACACCCTGTAGTTTGCTTACACTTCCAACATCTGTTATTACCATTCCTGCAAATTTTTGCTAATTTCGCTGGGGTGAGGTACCAACGTTGCTCCATTTTTAAATAGTTTTCTTTCAAGTCTTGACATTTAGTAAATTTTTGTGTCTTCATTCTTGCCCACTCCCAACTTTCCAAATCAATGTCCCTACCAATATCCTTGGCCCATCTAATCATCGTATCTTTTACTAAGTCTTGTTCCAAATCTGTTGCTTGTAAAGTCTCATAATATTTGGAAGTTAGTTTTTTTTCCATTTTGCTTAATCACTTTATCCAATTCGGTGTCTGCCTCTTCAAATCCCAGTTTTTTATCATCTGCTTTAAATCTGTCCATTAGCTGTTTATATGGAAACCAATGTAAATTTTTATCCAATTCTTTCAAATTCTCTAAAGGCTTTAATTCATAGCTTCCACTCCTTGTTTTGCTCAAGATGTCTCGATATCTCAACCATTTGGATACTTCTCGCCATCTTCCAAAAAAGGCTTCTTGTGGTGACACCCATAAAGGTAGTTTTCTGTAGAATTTTTCCTTACAATACAGCCAAATCCTTATCAATGATCTTCTGACATAATGATGCTCAAATTCTTTGTGCACTTTTGTCTTATTATACCACATATATGCGTGCCAACCAAATCTCAAATTAAATCCTTCTAAGGCGAGAGTTCTATCATTTTCTAATTTTGCCCAGTCCGTGATCCAAGTTAATGCATTTGCATAATAATAAGTCTTTAAGTCTGGTAAGTTACAACCCCCATTTTTCTTCTTATCAATCAGTGTCTTCCACTTTATCCTAGATTTTTTACCTGACCAGATGAATTTTACAAGATCTTTCTTCCATTGTATAAGTGGTTTATCATTTAAAAGCACTGGAATGTTTTGAAACAAAAAGTTCATCTTTGGTAGTATCATCATTTTAATTGTCTCTATTTCCCCCAACAATGATAAATTTAATTTTGTCCATTTATTAAGATCTTCTTTAATTTCTTTCCATAGTCTTTCATAGTTATTTTCAAATAAATCAGGATTCCTCTTTGTAATCCAAATTCCTAAATACTTAATTTTCCTCTCAACTTTGAATCCTGATAAAGACTGTAGTTTAATCTCTTCTTCCTTTGTCATATTCTTTGTAAGCATTACTGTCTTTTCTTTATTTATCTTTATTCCAGAAACTTTTTCAAAGTCCAACAAAATTCCTTGAAATTTCTCTATCGAGCTTAGAGGTTCTTCCATAAATATTACCACATCATCTGCAAAAGCTTTTAACTTGTAATGTTGTCCTTTAATCTTTAGTCCTTTTATATCCATGTCATCTCTAATTTTGTCATTCAACAATTCCGATATCATGATGTATAGCAAAGGAGATAATGGACATCCTTGCCTAGTACCTTTTTGAATATCAAATTTTAAACTCTTCTCTCCATTAATTATCAATTTTGCACTCTGCTTTTTGTAAATATTACTTATCCATTCAAAAAAGTTTTCTCCCATGTCCATTTTTTTATCACCTCCAGCATAAAGTCCCATTTTACCTTATCAAAGGCCTTTTCTGCATCAAGAAAAATCATTGCAACTTTTTTCTCATTGTTTTTTTCATAATATTCAATTGCATTTAATACTGTCCGTATATTTTCTCTCATATGTCTTGATGGCAAGAATCCTGCTTGATCCTCATGTATTAGTTTTTTTAAAATGTTCTTTAATCTTGAAGCTAATATTGTCATAAAAATTTTGTAATCCACATTTAATAATGAAATCGGTCTATAATTCTCTACTTTCAGTTTATCTTTACCTTCCTTTGGTATGAGAGTGATGTTACCCTCTTCCCAAGATTCTGGTATTCCTTGTTCTTTAATTTTGTTAAATAAATCTTTAAGTGGTACTACTAATTCCTTCTCAAATATTTTATAATATTCTGCTGTAAAACCATCTGGTCCAGGTGTTTTGTTTATTTTTTGACTTCTAATTGCTTGTTCTACTTCAACAGTAGTAAATGGAGCATTCAACATTTCTTTGTCTGCCATCGAAATTGTTTTTACATTCCAGCTCATCAATGCTTTAACTAACAGCGTCTTCCGATCCGTTTCAGAGTTTGGGTCCTTATATAATTTAGCATAATATTTTGTAAATATTTTTTTAATCCCTTCTTGATTAGTTATAGTTGATTCTTTATCAACTATTTTTTGGATTAATTTCTTTTCTTTTTCTTTTTTCAGTCTATTTGCCAGCCATCTCCCAGTCTTATTTGCAAATTCAAATTTTTTTTTGTTTAAGATATGTTAACTTTTTTTCGACTTCTTTTGTCAATAATGCATCCAGTTTAATTTGTAATATTTTGAGTTGGTTTCTCAGTTCTTTTCTATTAGACTGTTCTTGGATTTCTTTCTCTTTCTTTTGTATTTCTTCAGTCAATTTTTCCAATTCATCTCGTGCTCTTTTCTTCGTTTCCGCCCCTCCCTGAATAAAGATTCCTCTCATCACTGCTTTGCTGGCATCCCATACTGTTTTCATTTTCATTTCATCAGTGATATTTTCAGAAAAATAATACTTTAATTCTTCCTTCACTTTATTTATATCTTATATATATCCTTCACTTTATTTATGTCTTATATCTATCCCTTCTTCAGTTGATTCTGTTTCCCATGATGAGTTGGAGAGCAAACTCACCATTCCACTGACCCTCAACCTGCTTCTCTGCAATGCCAGGTCGGTCAAGATTAAGACCCATATAATCCATGATCTGTTAGTGGATGAGATGGCCGACCTGGCATGCTTCACTGAGACCTGGCTGGGAGATGCCAGCTCCGCAACATGGGCGCAGGCTCTCCCAGCTGGGTACTCAGTTTGTGAGCAGGTGAGAGAAAGTGGGCCGGGGGGGCGGCATAGCCTTGGTCCATAAGAACACCTTGACCTTGATCAGAAAGCCTATCCGGAAAACGGCGCACATCGAGTGTATGTACCTCAGCCTGAAGACCAGGGATAGTTTGGGGATTCTGTTGGTATACCGGCCACCCCGTTGCTTAACAGACTCCCTGACCGAGCTGACGGCCCTGGTTTCTGAGTTGCTGTTGGAGTCGCCCAGACTTCTTGTTCTGGGCGACTTCAACATTCCACTCAAAACCAGCTTACAGGATTTAACCGGCGCAGCTCGGGAGTTCATGGATACCATGACAAACATGGGCCTATCCCAGTTGGTCAACGGGCCCACGCATTGTGCTGGTCATACCCTCGATGCGGTCTTTAGTACAGAGCAGGAACATCCGTGGGCGGAGGTCATAAAAACCTCCGCTTTGTCATGGACGGACCACTTTCTGGCTTTACGTGCAGCGCGGAAATCCTTCTGTTCTGCACGTATTGCGTCTGCAGAGTCTCGCCCGGCAGAACTGTTTAGGGTGGTGGGGGATCTGACGCAGACACCTTCTGCGCCGAATCCTCTACTTAACCCGACGACAGCCTGCTGTGAGGCATTTAATACCTACTTTGCAGATAAAATCTCTCGGATAAGAGCCGACTTGGACACCAATATTTTGGCAGGATCTGTGGACGAGGCGTCCAGTAACTCCGTTGATGGCATTTTACTGGATCAATTTCAATTTGTGAGTACCGAGGACGTGGACAAGTTGCTTGGAAGGATGAGGAAGACAACTTGCCCTCTCGATCCTTGTCCATCATGGCTGGTCGTCCAGGGTGGGGACGCGTTGAGGGTGTTTCTCCGAGACACAATCAATGCGTCCCTCAGGGAAGGCAGTATACCATCCTGTTTAAAAGAGGCGGCAGTTAGGCCACTCTTAAAAAAGCCATCCCTGGATCCCCTGGACAGAAACAACTATAGACCAGTCTCCTTGCTGCCATTTTTAAGCAAGGTGATCGAGAGGGCAGTTGCCTCCCAGCTCCAAGCTATCTTGGATGAAACCGATTATCTCGATCCATTTCAAACTGGCTTCAGGACAGGATTTGGGGTTGAGACTGCCTTGGTTGCTCTGACCGATGACCTCCGCTTGAACATCGACAGGGGAAGTGTGACCCTGCTGGTGCTCTTGGACCTCTCAGCGGCCTTTGACACTATAGATCACGCCATTCTCTTGGATCGGCTGAGAGAGCTAGGAATTGGAGGCACTGCTTTGCAGTGGTTCCATTCCTTCCTCTCGGGCAGATCCCAGAGAGTGAGGCTCGGGGACAGTTGCTCTTCTAAAATAGAGCTTAATTGTGGCGTCCCTCAGGGCGCCATCCTGTCTCCGATGTTATTTAACATTTATATGAAGCCGCTGGGAGAGATCATTCGGAGGCATGGAGCGCGGTGTCTTCAGTACGCTGACGACACCCAGATTTATTTCTCCATGACCAAATCATCGTCTCAGACCTCTGATGGCATCTCTCCTCTCAATGACTGCCTTGGAGCGGTAATGGATTGGATGAGGAAAAACAAATTGAAGTTGAATCCAGACAAAACGGAGGTGCTCACGGTTACAGGTCCGAATCTGGGTCCGGGATTACAGCCCCCAGTCCTGGATGGGGTCACACTCTCCTCCAAGGACTGTGTGCGCAGTCTGGGGGTACTCCTTGACTCATCGCTTCACATGACTAGCCAGGTGAGTGCGACAGTCAGGAGTGCCTGCTATCAGCTTCGGCTGATACGCCAGCTGCACCCATACCTAGATAAGAAAGACCTGGAAACCGTTGTGCACACACTGGTAACCTCACGTCTAGATTACTGCAATGCACTCTACATGGGGCTACCCTTGTGCCTAACTCGGAAACTTCAGTTGGTGCAAAATATGGCAGCCAGATTAATCACCGGAACATCCAGGAGGGAGCATATTACACCAGTGCTTAAATCCCTCCACTGGCTGCCAATCAGTTTCCGGGCGCAGTACAAGGTGTTGGTTTTGACCTTTAAAGCCCTACATGGCTTGGGTCCAACTTATCTTAGGGACCGCCTCTCCCCATATGAGCCCCCCCGTGCTCTTCAGTCAGCTGGGAAGAACCTACCACTACAGCCGAGGTCAAAGTCTACACAGACCTCGCAGAGGGCATTTTCCGCCATTGCCCCTAAATTATGGAACGGCCTGCCGGACGAGATCCGTCTTACTACAACACTTACTGCCTTTAAGAAAGCAGTTAAGACGGACCTCTTCCGGCAGGCCTTCCCGGAATAACTCTCCTCAGAGAATGATCACTGGATTTCTCCTCCCCAAGCCTTCTGTTTGTTTGTAATTTTATATTGTTATGCATTTATTTGTTCTTATAAAATTTTCAAGTTTAATTTTGTTTTAAGGGGTGTGGGAGGGATGTGGGTGGAGGGATTGGGATATTGGATTGTCTTTTAACTATTGTATCTTTTAATTGTTGTAAGCCGCCCCGATTGCGATGCAGAGGGGTGGGTTAAAAATAAAATTTATTATTATTATTATTATTATTATTATTTACAAATTCCTCATTTTGAAGCAAATAAGGATTCAAACGCCACGAATACTGACGTTTTGGTCCCAAAATACTAAGTTGAATTGGATTGTGATCGGAAATAATCTTTGGCCAAATGTCCATTTTCTTTATTCGTTGAAACAAATGTTTAGAGATCAAAAACATATCAATTCTTGATTCAGTTCTGTGTCTGTCCGAGAAAAAGGTAAACCCTTTAGCCTTGTTGTAAAGTCCCGTCCACACATCTTCTAAAGACAATTTCTCTTGTAATTCAAAAAAGGACTTTGGTAATTTTCCTTGATTCTTTTTTGTCTTAATTTGAGTGGTTCTATCTGTTTTTGGATCTATAACTCCATTCCAATCTCCCATTAACAAATAATTTTCATGATCCAATTCTTCTATTTTTTTATCAATTTTTTAAAAAAAAGTTCTTTATTTTCCTGAGGAGCATAGATACCAACAGCTCTCACCACTACTTTCCATGCTACTCCAACAGACTTGATAAGTACATCTCACTTGATAAGTACATCTCCTTCCTTAGAATTTTCTTACCCATTGGCAAAACCATTAATTCAGAGAGTTGCATTATCCTGTTCTCAGCAAGAGGAAGGTATAAGAAGTAATGCAAGAATGTATTTTGTTTTCTGAGGGAAACAGTTACTCAGGCTGTATTCAGATGTTGTGGCACACCAGTTCCTCTAAGTACAAGTCATAGTGCTAAGAAGCAGCCTACATTCTCTCTGTGGCTGCATATGCACTGCATAAATAATCCAGTTTGGCATCACTTTAACTGCCATGAATCAATGCTATGGAACTCTGAAAGTTGTAGTTTTGTGAGACATTTAGTCTTCTTTGTGAGAGAGCCCTGGTGCTACAACAAACTACAGTTCCCAGATTTCCATGGCAGTTAAAATTAGTACAGGCATGCATTCACCCTGGCAAGGCAGCTTAATTCAACCCTGATGCCCCATCCCTTAGCATTCACGTTGGTCCTTCAAGTCTCAGAGATGGCTTTTGGGGACAGAACACAGTGGACTGCAGAAGAGAGAGGGAAGGGAAAGTCCTGTTGCATGAGAAGAGTTCTGCCACTGCTTCTCTGGATTCAAATCATTGTTGGGAGGGGAGTTAAAACCCTTAGTAATGAATTGTATCTCTAAAAATGCCATGCTTCTTGCACTTATTTAAAATGTTGGTAATCTGATCCTACTGTGGGCAGGTCTGTTCTGTGCACTGCTGTAAGGGGGCTTATGGCCATAATATGAATTTTATTTAAATGGCTGCTGGTTAGAGGCAAAAAAGAAAATTGTTACAGGCTGCTGGTTAGAGGCAAAAAAGAAAATTTTTACAGGCTATTAAGAAGATCAAAAAGATGTTCTGTCTCTGAATCTTTTTGAATTTTTGCAAATTTGTGCTACAGTTTTATATTAATTAATCAGTAATTATATATATATATTAGTCTTTGGCCTGTCTTAGAACATATTCCTATGTAAGTCTCAAACAACTTTTACAATGTCCTGCAGAATTAAACTGTTAATAAATATGATAGGATTTATTTTTGGGCACCATACATAGGTTTTGTGGGTTTTTCAGGCTGTGAGGCCGTGTTCTAGAAGAATGTATTCCTGACATTTTTGCCTGCATGTGTGGCTGGCATCTTCATATTCTGTGGGGGAAAGAAAACAGAACATATTCTGTGTGGGGAATTTCCACAAGAAAACTTCATTTTCTGTGAAGATGCCAGCCACAGATGCAGGCAAAACATCAGGAATACATTCCTCTAGAACATGGCCTCACAGTCCGAAAAAACCACAAAAACCTATGGATGCCGGATGTGAAAGCCTTCAACTTCCCATTCAACTTACATAGATTTTTTTTAATAAAGTGGCTCAAAGAAGGTGTGGTTTGAACATACGTCTCTGCTTATCAACCAGATATGTGCAATAGCATCACTAAGGGAGTGCAGGAGGTGCGGACTGCACCAGGTGACATCCTAAAAGTGGGGGTGACACCACTTCTCAAATATCTACCTTTTGGCAGAAATGGGCTGTGACACTCATCTGTATCTCTTCAAAATGCTTTTAGAGATGGTGGGAGTGGGGTGAACCTCAGTGGGAGGAGAAAAGAGAGGCCCCAGAATTTTTTAAAATTAAAATTTAAAATTTCAGAACTTTAAATTTTTTAAAAATTAATTTTTTAAATTATTTTAAAATTTTCTTTAGAAACATCACATTTTAACTAAATCTTCACTATGTATATGTAAATACATTACTAAGGATCCTGTATGGTGTGAAATGGGAGGAGGTCAATGGAGGGCGGTGTGACACCATGAGTTCCCACACTGGGTGATCCCAACTGTAGGGACACCACTGGATACATGCACAACCTTGTACCCATGGCACAACCTTTAGCCATATCCATTGTTCCTTCACTCCTGCCTTCTTGTTGTGTAGTGATTGAAGCCTTCTTGGGTTAATTAACCATAGTTTACTACTGTGGCAAAACTGTGAATCTACAGTTACTAAATTAAAAACAAACTTGGTTTTGAAAACACAAGTTTTTGTTGATTTCAGATCATGGTTTATTTTAAAACCGATAATCAGAGTTCCTTACATAAGACATAATGGGTCTTGATAAGCAGACTATGATTAATTCCAGAAGCTTTCATTTATAAAATAATAGAGATGGAATGGGTGGCGTGCTTTCCCACATGGTCTGTGTGGTGTATCTTGATAGACTATATATAACCTCAGAACTAAGTTTAAGTGTCACAAGAAGCAAAGGCCTTGGGCATTTTTTCATATTAGGATATGGCATGTTGCATATATAGGGATGTGGTGGCTCAGTGGTTAAGACACTGACTCTGATGATCGTAAGGTTGGCAGTCCAAGCCCCAGGCACCATGTGACGGAGTGAGCTCCCATCACTAGTCCCAGCTTCTGCTAACCTAGCAGTTCGGGAAAAAAGCATGTAAAAGTGCAAGCAGATAAATAGGTACCACTTTGGGGGGAAGGTACCAGCACTCCATGTAGTCACACTAGCCACATGATCATAGAATTGTCTTTGACAATGCTGGCTCTTCCGCTTAGTAATGGAGTTGAGCACTGCCCCCTACAGTCGGTCATGACTAGACAATCTTATCGAGAGAAAACCTTTTCCTATGTTGTATACATTGTATATGGGGAATTTCCACAAGAAAACTAGGCATTCCATAAACTATACTTCAAGACAACCTCCAGTCTTACATCCCTTTTTAAAAAGCTGCTTTATATTCCAATTTGGGCTAAAAGGTACCCTTCCAATTTAATAAGCAAATAAATAAGAAGATATATATTGAGGCGTTTGAAATTGTTAGTTCAGCAGAACAGAGTCTTAGAGCCTTTACAGACTGCCAGAAATAATGCAGTTTGAGGCCACTAACTGTCCTGGATCAGTGCTAAGGAATCATGGGAACTGTAGTTTATTGTGGCACCAGAGCTCTCTCACAGAGAAGGCTCAATGTCCCAGAAAAAATACAATTCCCTTGATTCCCTAACTCTATTTGAGAGTGTAAGAACCTATCCCTATTCTTTCTATGTAATTTCTACCTCTTGCATGAAATTCTCTATTAAAGAAGTAATGACCAGGAATACATCTCAGCTATACCAGTTAATAAATAAACTACAAATTCTTATGGGCTACCAAAATATTTGCAAAAATCCTACTCACTGTAATCTCACTCATATCAGCAGAACTTTGGAAGCAGGAATGGATGGTTTACCATGCTGGCATCTGTTACTGACGAAACCCATACATAAAGGTAGCCAGGGCAAACCTTCATCACCCAATAGTATTTCTAACACACTCTCTCTCTCTTCCCCCCCCCCCCCACTCTTACATTAAAGGAGGAAACAGGCTTCCCCTCTTCTGGGAGGACCTCAATGAATGGCTGCATTAATGATTTCCATTAAGAATATTCCCTTCTATGCATAAAAAATACAATACAGTGAGCTCTTGTTATCCAGTGGAGTTTGTCTCCAGGAACCCTTGTGGATATAATAATTTGTGAATGCCCATCCAGTTATATACAATGGGGTATAAAATGGTATCCCTTCTAAAAATGGCAAAATCAAGGTTTGCTTTTTGGATATTTATTTATTTATTTATTTGAAATATTCCCAAGCCATGCAGAATCCATGGATATGGAAGGCCAACTGAAAATATACATCAAATGCAGGTTGCTAATCCATGTATCTTCACAGACTAGAATGCCCTCTTTTAAAATTCCTTTTATATCCTGTTTAATATGCTTTAGGCCTCTTGTTACTTCTAGGTTTGCTTGTTCAACTATATTTTATTTCTGGCTAAAAAGCCAAATGCTTCTCTTGTTTTGTGAAGGTTTCTAATGGATATTGCACTCTGGTAGCATGGTAGCTGATTGCATATTCTCCTATGTAAAGAGCTGTTTGTGCTTCTTCATCTGTAATTTTTATGCAAATTGCTGATATAAATGTACTGTATGTCTAGATGTTTGCTTATAAAAGTTAGACGGTTGATTCCTTAAAGGTGCATGATTGCAATAGGTACTGTGGTCTTACAGCTACAAACATATTTTTGAGTTTGCAAATAAATAAATAAAAGATCATATTAGATTGCAATTGTTTACATTATGTCAGAGATGGTTATTACCACTGTGGCAGAAAAGTTTATTTTGTTTCTGATTAAGTTGTGTTTAAGACGAAAAAAATAAGTTAATTACTGACACTTCATTTTTGAAAATGCTTATGTTGCTCTATAAGTGTGTTAGAGACTGTGCATGAGCAGAAGAAGCCCTCTACTACTGGAAGAGTATCTTTGGATCTGATCATTTTTTGAGCAGAGTGTATTGCCTGTATAGCATATTTATCTCTTGAATTTTCTACTTAAGTATTAACAGATAAACTTCCATATGCTTCAATGAACAGATTATCAGATTTCCCTTGGGCTCAAAATATTTTCATTCAGTAGAGTAGCTACAAGAGATCATTGCAGAAAGTTATTGTTCTCCTTTTTCTCTTTGTTTTGAATAGAGTGAGGAAGTTTCAAATAAGCTACCAGAGGGTCTGGTAGATGTAAGCCAAATGCTTTTATTTGTTCTTGTATTATTCCCTCTTAAATAATAAGGTTTGTAGTTTGGAACTAACAATAGACTCAGCATTATACCTGCATGGCATGGTGACTGGCCAGCTCTGTCCATTCCTGAAGAGGTCAGATCTGGATATGGTTATCACATGCCTTTGTTACATTTAGGTTTCATGTGCTATTCCAGACTGTCTTTGGAGAAATCTAGAGACTTCATTTAGAAGCTCCATTTGATTTAAAATATAACTGTAAGGTTCCTGAATGGCACTTTTCCATGAGATTGTATCATAGCAACCTTGCAACAGCTGCTCTATGTGCTGATCAACTTCCAGACACAATTGAGAGTTTTGGCCATCCTCAGCGTACTTCTCCAGCACCACACCTCAAATTAGTTTATATTCTTCTCATTGGCTTTCTTCACTGTCCAGCTTCCACATCCATGCATTTGTGGATTGTAGTAGCTCAACTGGAATATCATCAGTTCCTGATTATTTATTTTTCCTAATTACTCTTATTGCAGCCTCCACGTCCCTTTTTAGGGAAAAAAAACAAACCTATGTATAGACCCTTAAAAAACTTCAAAACCAGTACCACACAGCACTAAGAGCCCAACTTGAACAGGTTGCAAAGGCCTAATGCCTCAAAAATGTTTTAATTTGCCAATAATAATAATAATAATAATAAAATTATTTATATCCCGTCCTTTGGGGACCCAATCAGGGCGGCTTACAACAATAAAACCATACAATATATCCCAAAACACAATCCCTCCCCCCCTTAAAACAGTATTAAATCAAATGAAGATTAAAACCACAAATTCAAACAATTAAAAAAAATTAAAACATTACAAAGCACAAGATTGGTCCAAGACTGTCGTACTTTGGACACATCATGACAAGGTGTGAATCCCTGGAAAAGACAATAATGTTAGGAAAGGTAGAGGGAAGTAGAAAGAGAGGAAGGCCATATGCTAGATGGATGGACTTTATTACAGAGACCACGAACATGAGTTTGCATGAGCTGGGCAGAGCAGTAGAGGACATGGGGGGGGGGCTGGAAATGTCTCATCCATAGGGTCATCATGTGTCGAGACTGATGCAAAGGCAGTTAACAACAACAACAACAAAGTGGTATCACTAGGGTTGGCATCACCCGGTGTAATAACTCACGGTGTCACCTTCTCATTGACCCTATCCCCTACCATACCATACAGAATCCATTGTCTTGTTTTTTGTATTAATTTTACTCATAAGTCATAATTCCCATATATCAGTGAATGCAATGGCCATGGTTGTGCCATAAACAACTAGCAAAATTAAAATTATACCTCTAAATTACAGTATCATACACACAGCCTAAATGTATTTACATATACATAGTTTCATGTGGTTGGAGTGAAAATGTGGTAAAAAGTGATGTCTTTAAAGAAAATGTAAAAAGAATTTTAATTTTTTTTTAAAAAAATAAAATTTCAATTTAAAAAATTAAAATTTCAATTTTTTTAAAAAAAAATCTGGAGCCTCTCTTTTCTCCTCCAACTGAGCCTCACCCTACTCACCCCATCTCTTCAGCATTTTACACAGCCCATTTCTGCCCAGAGGCAGATGTCTGAGGAGAAATGGTGGAACCTGGTGCAGTCTAAGCCCCCTGCATCCCCCTGGCTGTGTGTAATCTGTAGAATATTTCAAGTATTTTTATGCTTTTGTTTGTTTGTTTGTTTGTTTGTTTGTTTATTAAATGTGACTGCTTGCATCTTATGAAACAGGGAGAATAGCAATTGAGATTTTAAAAAATTGTTGCTGTGGTTAAGATCTCATGTTACAAAGGGTTTTTTTGTTTTGTTTTGTTTCATCTGCCCATTGTGGTGTGCTTGAAGAAACAGGTACTAGGTAACTTCAAGCAGTAATAGAAAAGGAAGGGACTCTGAAAGGAAGAAACAAAATGTTTAGGTTTCCAGAAATACTTTTTGACAATATTTACTTGGCAGAAGTATGCACAGTCCAGTAAGCAACATTGTAAGGCCCAAACTGGAAGCTGTGGATATAGCAACATTTTCTGATGGACCATGACAAAATAAATTAGAAATGGATTTTATCTGTTTCTAATGTGTACTGATCAAAGTTCACTTGAGTCAGTTAACTCATGGTGACATTCATTTCAGTAGAATACATATGAGGGATATAATGAATGTTTATCTACACTTTGGTTCCAACAAACTCAACCTTAATTTTGTATGTTTATTCATTTTTTTAATGGAAAAGAAGAAAGCAACAGAGATGTGCTTGCTGTTTTCCTCTGCTGCCTTCATGGGGTGGGATTAGCTCTTCAGAAAGCAGTTTTCCTAGTCTCAGCTCTCCAAAGCAACCCTTCTGCAAATCACTGGTTTGAAGACCAGTTAGTGAATTAACATTTGATTGGAATTCACCCAAACTATTTCCTGAACTGAAGCAGAAATTGTGTGTGTGCATGTGTGCACGTGCACACGTGTGCCCTCAAGTCATTTCTGACTTGAAATGGGTTTTCTTGACAAGATTTGCCATTACCTTCCCCTGAAGATGAGAGCATATAACAATGACCTTACAATTGTAAACCGCTTAGACATCCCAAAGCGCGATATGAAGCGGTATATAAATGAAGCTGCTTTACTTTACTTTTAACTTGCCCAAGGTCACCCAGTGGGTTTCATGGCTGAGATGGGAATTGAATGCTGGTATCCTACTGGAATGCTACACTGGCTCTCGGAGGGAACTTACCCATCACTTTCTTATGATACACTATAATAGTGAGGTGCATTAATAAGTAGTACATCCATGAAGATGAATAAAGGTGAATCAGTTCTGAATCCTGAGTGCTGCTAGGCATATGTTCAACATTTTTCAGAACTACCTGATAATGGCATCTTCGCTACCCATTGAGAATCAGGAGGTTTGCTCTGCAAAGTTGAGTATTAGAGCCCATATGTGCATTATGAGGCCAGGAGTCCCCAAATTCAATTCATGCTGTCTTCACTTTCTAATAATTCAGGACTCTCCAATCCTCATCCCCCTCTTAAGACTCTGTCCCCTACAATGAATGGGGAGTGTAAACTGTTATTCATTAAACCATGGAAATAATACATGTTGTTAATCAGCAAATGTACTTGTTAAGCCTCTTTGGGGAAGGAGGGAACTAAATCAGCACATATGTAGTTAAATTTAACTAGTTATTGCTAAACTCCAAAACTGAGTGGAATTATCTAACAAATTAGCTAGTTATGCTTCATTGAGTTGAAGGAGATAGCTAATTTCTGCATAACTAGTTACATTTAGCTTGTTTCAAGCTCTGTTACACATTATAAGAAAAACATCAAATACAGCAGAAGGAACTAAATTAGTGACATAATCCTGCTATTCTACTATGCGTTTCCTATACCTATTTTCTTCAGCATTTTGCATGGTATTTTAGTTTTAATTTGACACATCTTAATTGTTAGATGTTATTGTAATTTCACTTGACTACTATGTCATGAATGCTTTCCCTTCAAATATCTGAAGCAGAACTAAAAAAAGAACCTATTATTTTTCAGTGACACACAAGAATGAGGCACATTTTAAGGTGAAGCAGAACGTTTAAATTGGTTTCAGTTTGTATGGAGCAATCACATAAGTTGCAAGTATAGTATTCTCAGCATATACACATGATACTAATGCTATGTAAAGACCCCTAAATTATATTTTGTAGCAAATATTCACATTAATGCAGGTTATTTCTGATAATTAAATTATTTGATGTATTTCAGAAGAAAATAGTGGAAACTATTCTGTATGTTCATGGCAGTACTAACTGCTTGCTCTTTCTGCTTGTTTACATTCTGCTTATGAGAAAGTGTGGGTAAACACGTCTTTCCATAGGAAATGGCTGCCCTCATGTGGATGCTTGATGCATTTCATAAAAGGATATGCCTGCTCTTTCTAACAGGTGCCTAGCAAATACATTGAAAAGTCAAAACTTTTAAACATGCAACATTGTAAGAAATGAAAAATTGTTAACCATCATTCAAATAAAGTTTCTTGTTCGCTTACAAGCTTGTTAGACCCTAGAATCATTATCCGCGCTACTAAAAAAAACAACAGTGATTAACTAATTGGTGTGGTTTCATCCAGCCCCAGTTTAATATTATATATAACTTTTCCTAACTCATAGAATCATAGAGTTGGAGGAGACCACAAGAGCCATCCAGTCCAACCCCCTGGCATGCAGGAACTCACAATCAAAGCATCCCTGACAGATGACCATCCAGCCTCTGTTTAAAGACCTCCAAAGAAGGAGACTCTGACACTTTCCGAAGGAGTGTGTTCCACTGTCAAACAGCTTTTACTGTCAGGACGTTCTTCCTAATGTTGAGGTGGAATCTCTTTTCCTCTAGTTTGAATCCATTGCTTCAGGTCCTATTCTCTAGAGCAGCAGAAAACAAGTTTGCTCCAGCCTCAATATGACATCCCTTCAAATAGTTAAACAGGGCTATATATCACCTCTTAACCTTCTGTTCTCCAGGTTAAACTTACCCAGCTCCCTAAGTCTCTCCTCATAAGGCATGATTTCCAGACCATTCACTATTTTGGCTACCCTCATCTGGACATGTTCCAGCATGTCAACATCCTTTTTGAATTGTGGTGCCCAGAACTGGACACAGTATTCCAGGTGAGGCCTGACCAAAGCAGTATAGAGTGACACTATTACTTTCCTTGATCTAGACACTATACTTCTATTGTTGCAGCCTAGAATCGCATTGGCCTTTTTAGCTGCTGCATCACACTGTTGACTCATGTTCAACTTGTGGTCTACTAGGACTCCTAGATCCCTTTCATATGTCATCTTGTTAAGCCAGGTGTCCCCCATCCTATATCTATGCATTTCATTTTTATTGCCTAAGTGCAGTACCTTATATTTCTCCATGTTGAAATTCATTTTGTTAGTTTTGACCCAGCTTTCTAATCTATTCAGGTCATTTTTAATTTTGATCCTATTCTCCGGGGTATTATCTACTCCTCCTAATTTGGTGTCATCTGCAAATTTGATAAGCATGCCTTCTATTCTTTCATCCAAGTCATTGATAAAGATGTTGAATAGCACTGGGCCCAGGACAGAACCCTGTGGCACCCCACTGGTCACTTCTCTCCAGGATGAAGAGGAGCCATTGCTGAGCGCCCTTTGGGTTTGGCCAGTCAACCAATTACAAATCCACCTAACAGTTGCATTGTCTAGCCCACATTTTACAAACATGTTTGCAAGTATATCATGAAGGAACTGCTCAGGTCCTGTCACAGATATTAGGACACCTCAAAACAAACCTGTAGATAGGCTGAAATTCATATCCCTAATCTTAGCTCATACTTTCCAGTGGAAAGGACTGCATTAACACGCTGAATGCTTCTTCTAGTCAGGTGTTCATGTGGCACAGGGATGTTGCGTCTGCACAAAGGACACCGACTCAATTATTATGGGTGAAACATTGGCCACAACTTTATTTGTACAGGGTCTGACATATTTAAATTCAATAGTACAACTATTTATCTATCCACAATTTAAGTATTTCTTAACAATAATTTATTTGACGCATGCCCAAATGTTCTGGGCGCAAGTGCTCTAGAATATAAATCTTTACAGGGCATGCGTCAAAACTTTAACTTAGGTAATCACCTAACCAATTATAACACCCCCCCCAACCGGATATAACGTCAAAGTATTTTATGATGCAACCACGTTATGACATCATTGGTTTAATATGACGTCATAATGAATTTGTTTAATCTCAATGACATATACCCAATTTCTTTTTCATTCATTTCCAATTAATAAATCCAATTAACCTAGAAATTTCCTAAAGGGGGGAGGGTCCCTTCCCGCCAACACTCAAAGCTTCCGAGTCATAACATTGCCAGACCCAACATCCTAGTTGCGACAAACTATAACTTCTTGCATCTCAAATTCCAATACATGTAATATACCATAGATAGTACCCTATCCCTATAACATTCTCCCACACGGTCAACAGCCAACAACATGAATTATAATAGTTGGTAATGTCGTTTCCCCCAGGGAGGGCAAAAAACCCAGTCATTTACTGGAAAAATTCCCTCCCGGCCCCCTGAAGGTGACCAGCTGCAGCTTGGGTGTCCACAACATGTTAACCAACAATTAAAGGGTGGGAAGGGTGGGTTGCTTGTCCAAAACTAAAATGGCTGCCGCCACGAGGCAGCGCGAGGCTTTATAGCCCCGCAAATCTCGCGGTGAAATCCTGCAAGACTTCCAATCTCGTGAGACTTCAGCCGCGAGATTGTCTTCATTGGCCAGGCCGACCAGAAGAGGCGGGCCTTCCGGTCCTCCTGGCCAATCACGCATCTTTGCCCTTTTAAGGCAGACGCAACAGAAGGCCCCCTCCCAACTCGTGGGGGGGGGGGTCTTTCCTAAATCTAACCTGTGAGAGGGTCTAAGGGTTTGCTCACACTAAATGTCATGACTACTTTGGAATTTCTCAAATGCACAAATCAGTTAAATATCTTGAAATGTCAAAAGGAATAAGTGTGAACTATAAAACCTCCTACCCCACCCTACCATATAAGCAGGCCAATTGACTACTCAGTTTGCTCAAAGAACATAAGATATTGGTTATGGAAGGATGAGGCAGAAAATCAAGGAAGAGATGTGAAATAGAATGGAGTGACTGATATTTGATCGTGTTCCTCCAAAATAACCCAAAAGCATGTTTTCTGAGTGTTGGGAAGCCATGATAAGAAGACTTCTGGACTGATGAGAATCTTCACATTGTTTTTTGCACAGGAAACATTCTGGGCTTGGAAAATAATATTAATAGTAATTCCTGTGCAGAAAATGCTATTACATGCAAACATGTTTGAATTTCATACAAATACAGCACTCTCTGCTCAGAAAATAGCATTTCTGTGCAGAAATAAATATTTATGCCTCAAAATTTTGATATTACTTTAATGCAGAAAATAGTGTTTCCTGCACAGAAAAATTGCTATCTTCTGCACAAAACAGCCATGTGCAAATTTTGTGCTGAATAAGTCCAAAAATGTGAAGATTCCTATCAGTCCAGGATTCTTCATGTGGGTTTTCAGCACCTGATATTTATATATTATAATATTTTTGAATATTATTTTCATCCCTAAAACATCATTGAGTCTGTAGGTTGGCATTATGCCACATGTCAGTTGATCTTGGCAGGGTGGGGCAAGGCCGTTTGGGAGGCCTGCAACAAGCCAAGTTTGCACCTCCACTTCCATTATAACAGCATAATTCCACCCTTTGCTGACCCAGCTAGCCTGATCCATCCATGTGATTTCAGTTTTTACATTTTTTAAAATATTTTTGCAAATAAAGATGATTGTAGGAGATCTACCTAGTTTTACAAAAGAGCAAAAACAGTCTCTTAGTATGGGAAGTCGTAGGCTTTCATGGCCGGCATCCATAGTTTTTTGTGGGTTTTTCCAGCTGTGTGGCCATGTTCTAGAAGAGTTTCTTTCTGATGTTTCGCCAGCGTCTGTGGCTGGCATCTTCAGAGAATGCTGAAATGAAAGAGATTGGGTCTATATATACTGTGAGACCCTGGGTAGGGAGGAGTGATTCCCATGTAAACTGTGCATTGTTCTGTTGTTGAATGGGTATTGTTCTGTTGTTGATGGCATGGCTTCAGGGTGGGAGGATATGCAAACAAGGATATTGTCTGCTATTGACTGCTGGGAAAGCCCCTGACCCTGGTTGGTTTCCCATTTGCATTTGCTAAGTGCCGATTTTCCTGTTTTGTAGACTGGTAGCCAAACCTTGTTTACTTTAAGGGTTTCTTCTTTCCTGTTGAATCTCTTAGTAGTTTGAATACTTTATTGCCAATAAATAGGATCCCAGAGCAAAACAATGCAATCCTATGACTTTATTGTATCATACTTCTTCAGTCTCCCATGGCTGTAGTTGTACACCTCCATCATCAGCTGACAAGCACTGTTAAAATTGACCAAAATTTTTAGTCCTTCCTGGAAATACAATTTAGCTGATAATGTTCAGCTCTTTTGTAGCAAGGCTATCTTTCTTCTCAGACAAAAGGATGATAAAAATTGTTTCTACATATGCACTAGGATTTGATGTGTTGCATAAGGAAATGCTGTGTTTTGAGTTATAAATGCTGAACAGATGAATGAGTCATTATAATTATGCATGCAAATACAGCTAGTAAGGCTTTCCAAGGTGCCCTTGGCATAGTAATAATATAAACTCAGAGAGAGCAGAATCATTTGTGTGCCATTTATTTAGCTAGAAACCTCACCCCCACTTTTGGGGATGCTGCATTATTAGTCAGTGACTCAGCTGTCTATAAATAAATGCTAAATATAGGCAGTGTAGTACCATCTTATATCCATGTTTCAATAAAGGCTCAAACTCTGAAGCCTAGTAGCAATGCCAGTCAAAAAAAAGAAAGTAGCAAATGAGCTTTGTCATCTCAAAGCATATAGAGACATACTTGGGAAGGAGTTATTAGGTTCTTTGAATCATCTTGTGAAATAAAACGCATATAATAATCAGAATATCAAGTAGGATAATAATAAACAATATGAAACACTGAAATACTAAAATGGTTTCCTCTTACTGAAGAACAGTTTTCATTTCATAACCATCTGTCAGGTAAAATCTCACATCAATCCTTATAGATTGAAGAAAAATGTGTTAGCATATATGACTTAAAAAATAAAAATCTTACAGAAGATAATTAGCATGGCTTCTACAGAGAAAGTCCTTCCTCATTGTTCTTTTAGAGTTTGAGAAGTTTAATAATCACATGGACAGGGGTGATTCAGTAGACATATCATATCTGGACATTGTATCTTACCAATTGATCCTGACTAAATTTAGCTAACATGGGATAAAAAGATAACTTTCTTATAAATCAATAGCTGGTTAAACAACAGGAAGCAATTAAACTGACAGTTCTCAAAATGGAGGAGGAAAGTGGATGTTTTCCAAGTATTTGCATTGGGACTCGTGCTGTTCCAATTACCATACATTTTCTGAAGTTATGGATGCCAAGTGTAATGTCTAGGTTTCATGAGCAGCACCAGGTTACTGTGAAAGCCAAAGCAGTGAGAAGACCAACAAAAGGATGCCTTTAAAGTGAATGAACAGAGGACGAAAGAAAAGAGATACAGTATTGGATTCATTGTAGGTGGATGAATGAAGATATCAGTCAAGTTGTGTCAGCTGTAAAAAAGGCAGATTCTGTGTTGGACATTATTAAACAGCGGGCAAAACAGAAAGAGAGTGTATTTTAATGTCTTTTATACATTAAAATATGCATAGTTCTCTTACTACACCCAACAACAACCACTATGGGCCTGAACAGACTGCCAGAAATAATCAATCTTGAGATCACTTTAACTGCCCTGGCTCAGTGCTAGGGTGTCATGGGAACTGTAGTTTATTGTGACACCAGAGCTCTCTGACCGAGAAGGTTCAATGTCTCAGGAAAAACAACAACCTACAATTTCCTTGATTCCCTAGCATTGAGCCAGGATAGTTAAATTGGTCTCAAGCTGGATTATTTCTGGAAGTCTGTTCAGGCCCTATGTCATCTAGAGAAAGTACTCATTATTTGTTGTTGAAGCGGCTGCCAAAGTCAAACAAATATTGCTTATGTTCCATTCAGGTCAGGTTTGTTTGCAAGGATTTTGTGATTATTTTACTTTCTAATCGATTTGTCTGTGATTAGAGTCAGGCTTGAGATTTATAAAGGTGATACAATAGAAATGTTTTCCATTTGTTTAGGTCTTTCATGGGGAAATACATTAATATTTTATATTTTAGGACTAGAGCTTTTAGTAATGTTACTGTACAAACCAGATGGTGGATCAGGAAAGTGTTCAACAGCACATGCATGCACATACACACAGAACATTAATTTCCCACTGAAAGCTTTATATATAGGTTTGAGAGTGGTTGAATTCTTTACTTGTTATGCAGGGTGCAGAACCTGCAGCACAAGATGTTTTGTTCTCCACCATTACATTACCTCCTTTCTTTAGCACTTTTTCTCCATATAGAGCTCCTGTGCCTTTAAGAACTGTTGGACATGCATATATTCAGCAGGTATACATTTCCCAGTAATGAGCACTCTGCAAAGATTGGAATCTTGCTCAAGGCATCTAAATAATCTAATTACACATCTGCTTAGCCTCATGCCTGGAAATCAGAACATTTATACTTACTTGAAGATCCTGACTGCAAATTGGAACATCCATGCTATCCTGATTCAGGATGAATGTATGTTTTACTGAACTAATGTAGGAAAGGTGTTTTTATGCACCAAAGAGGGAGGAAGGAAGGAAGACAGGAGTGGAAAGAATTTTGGACTATAATTGCAAAAATTTCTAAGCCAGCATGTTCACTGTAATGCAGAGATTCTGTGTAAGAAAGTCTTAATTCCTTCCACTGAACTACAGTTTCAAAGACATTCTGAATGCCTACTTTCAGTACAGAATTAAGCTGATTTCATCCTCTTTTGACAGGGCACCTTGTATTTTTAAATACTGCACAAAATAACACATCCCAATGTTCTTTAAGATACACCCATGGCAATCACTGCTATGAAACTGATATAGTTGTATAGCACAGGTACACTTTTCTAAAAAGAATGTAAGATCTGGGGTCTAAGATGGTTAAAAAAACCAAGAGATTCCAGCTCAACATTAGGAGGAACTTCCTGACAGTAAGAGCTGTTCAACAATGGAACACACTTCCTAGGAGGGTGGTGGAGTCTCCTTCTTTGGAGGTCTTTAAACAGATGTGGATTATTGTGGATTATAGTGGGTTTCCCATTGCCTTCCTCTGAGGCTGAGAATATGACTTGCCCTGGGTCACCCAGTGGATTTCCAAGGCAAGTGTGCATTTGATCCCTGGTCTCCTGAAATTCTTGACCACCACACAAACCACTGCACCATATTGGCTCAATTTTAAATTGCACTAAATAAATAAATGCCCTTTCTAACTACAGTTTGGACACAAAGGGGGGATGCAGATGGGCGGCCATGGGCCGCCCCGAGAAGCGGAGGATTGGGACCACTGCTAACACACGCAGCAACTCCAACCCACCCTTCTACCAGCCCTTCCAGAGCGGGCAAAAGGGGCACCCGAAGATATGCCACGCGTCTCTTCCACATCTCTTCTGGCGCAACATGTCTGGACGCTGCACCAGGAGGACGTCATCAGAGGGCTCACCGTCTTCAACGGTGCGCACTCTGATGACAACCTCGGGAAGGGGTTGGGATGTCTGGCGTCCAGATGCCCCTCCCCTTCCCTGGCTCCAAGATGGCGCTTTGCGCCATCTGCAAAGCCCCTTAGTTGGGCTGTCTTGCCCTCTTGATATTAGGCCTTTGTCAAAACCACTGGAACAGATATTTGTTTGAAATGCTGCCTAAGTCAGCGTAGTTACCTGAAAACTGTATACCTGCTCCAAGATCTGTCTTGTAAATTACTCAATGTCATACTTCACAAAATTGCAGTTTTGCCAGAAGAGATTAAGCAATTGTGGGTGAGGGATTAATTCCTCTATCTGAACCATCCAGGAATGCATGTATATAGTGGCTGTTCTTTCCTACTAAATAACCATAACTAACACAATCAATCAATCAATCAATCAATGTTTATTGTGCTAGCCAAAGGCCATGACAAACAGTTTGTCAAAATACATAAAACATTTAAAAACAAATAGCACAGGGTACAAAGAATGAAAGACATCCCATCAATTTAACGTGCCATTAAAAATTATTTATAATATAAGGAATAAAAGAAAAACTCACTGAAAACAATGCCCAAATATCTAAATAGTTGGGTTTGTTCTATGGTGTTTTGATCTAAGGTCCATTTATACTTTGGACAGTTTCTGCCAATATCATTACCTTGGTCTTGGAATAGTTTATTGACAGGTGTTCCTGATGACAATAGGCACTGAAAGCATTTAATAGGTTTTTAAGACCCAAACGAGATAGGGAAATAAGCACTACGTCATCTGCGTACATCAGAATGAAGATCTTTCTATTCTTGGTTACTGGAGATGGAAAATCAACTAGAGATAGAAAAGGTACCAAATCATTAATATAAGGCCTAAGCAGACTGCCAGAAATAGTGCACATTAAATTGAGGCAGTGCCCTGGCTCAGTGCTAGGGAATCATGGGAACTGTATTTTTTTCTGGGACATTGAGCCTTCTTTGTGAGAGAGCTCTGGTGCCACAATAAATTACAGTTCCCATGATTCCCTAGCACTGAGCCAGGGCAGTGCCTCAATTTAATGTGCACTATTTCTGGCAGTCTGCTTAGGCCCATAGATGTTGAAAAAGTAGGTGCCAGTAGGCATCCCTGTTTCACTCCCCGAGTTGTTGTAAAGGCTTCAGTCAGGGAACCATTTAAGCCAACTCTAACCTTCATCTCCATGTGGCTGTATAGCTCCCGTATCAGTCTTAAGAGTCTAATATCAATCCCATAACTATGTAGCTTTTCCCATAATCTATTTCTATTAATAGAATCGAATGCGGCTGAGAGATCAATGAAAGCGGTATAAACATGTCTCTTGTTTTCCTTAGTGTACTTCCTGATAATATGAAACACTGATCTATAGTACTGTATCCACTTCTGAATCCTGCCTGTTCTTCATGTATTATTTGCTTTTCTTATAGCCAGTCTGTTAATTTATGAAGCAAATATTGAGCATATAACTTTAAAGTGATGTCCAGCAGGCTAATTGGTCAGTAATTTTGTGGATCATTCCTGTCTCCTTTCTTGAAAATTGGGAAGACAATACTCATTTTCCACCCTTGAGGCATTTGTCCGGTGCTGTTTATTGTAGTAAATAAACTGGCAAGGATGGGACTCCACCATTCAACATATTGTTTAAAGAGTTCAGGAGGAAGCATATCTTCACCCGGTGCTTTCTTCGGTTTCATTGAAGCAATTAATAATAATAATAATAATAATAATAATAAATAATAATAATAAAATTTATTTATACCCCACCCTCTGGAATACCAATCTGGGCAGCTTACAGATTAAAACATAGACATATCCAATTAAACATTTTATCTCATTTGCTATGACTGGTTGCCACTCAGGAGGATTAGAAAAATCTTTATCCATCCATACCACTTCCAAAGTACTTGAGTTACTGTAAAAAATGTTGGAAAAATATTTAATCCAAGTGGAGGCAGTAATTGAGACTTCCTTTGTATTTCTTACATTTTTTTAAGCCACGAGTAAAAAGTTCCCAAAATTTGTCTTCCTTCCATTCTGTTGTTGCAAGTTCCAGTTCCTGCCACTGAGATTTTATGTGATTTATTTTCTTAGCTTTTAAAAGACTTTTGTATTTCAGCCTAAAATTAATTAAGTTTTCCATGTTCTTTCCAGATGGGTTTTTATGGGATTCCCTTATTTTATTGGCTAGATCTCTTTTGGATACTCTACATTCTGCATCAAGCCATCCATTTTCTGTGGGCTGAAATTTTTTATCTGTTGTTAAGCAGGATCTAAGTTCCATCACAATTTGTTGGTAGATATCTAAGTGGTTTGTTGATTTGTCATGGAAAAGCTGGCGCATACTAGACAAATAGTTGCTGTTTAATTTCTCCTGAATAGTGTTGCTTAGTCTAATACACCATTTCAGCCTCCTCTCCCCTAACGATTATCCAGTTAAATTTGCTGTTTTAGTTAATACTGTCCATTCAAAAATTGGTTGTAGGGACACTTTAAGAGGGAGGTGATCACTTTCTGTATATTCCAGGATTTCAAAATAATTTAGTAGAGGGAACAACAAAGGTGAGACTAATATGTGGTCGATAACGCTACCACCTCGTTTGCTCAGATAAGTATAATACCCCCTTGTTACATCTACAGGACTCCCGTGCAAAGTGAATAGATTATGCTGATATAGAAATTCTAGAAGTTTTATTCCTTGCCAGTTATATTTATTATCCAAAGAGATGTGTGGTGTTTGGAATATATCTTCTAATTCTATGCCTAATGGATGAAAAGGACATTCTGAAGCAGCTCCGATTCGAGCATTGAAATCCCCTCAGATAAAAAGAAAAGCACTGGAGAATTTTTGGTTAATCTGTTCTAGCAGGAATGTTAAATCGTTCCACACCATGGAGGACAATAGCTGGTCATTTGTAGGGGGGCAGTAGACATTTATACAGAAGATCTTTCCTGTATCCATATTGATTTGAATTGTTAAAAGATAGTTATTTTGCAAGCCAAAGTACACCATCTGAGTTTCCTCCTCCAATTCTACTGAGATGAAAGACACCAGAGACCATTGCTTCCTTGCCCCGTTTTATGTTTTCTTACAGCTGGCTGGCTAAATGCATTATAGCCTAGGAGGTATGGGGGGTTATCTTTGTTGGTCCCGGTTTCTTGTAGGCAAACTATTTCATATTTCTGAAGGGTTTCGATAAATTCCTTGTCTATCATTTTATTTTCCCAACCAGCCAGATTCCAGGAAATTATATTGAGCCCTCTTTGCTTTGAATCTAGTCAGTTATCTCTTCTAGAAAAAGGTTTTCTGGACTCAACATTGGTTCTCTGACTAATATCCTTGTTCGGACTGAATGGCTCGCCTAAGTTTTTAAGGGAGACTATGGGCTTTTGCAGACTGCTAGAAATAGTGAAAATTGAGTCCACTTTAACAGCCATGGCTCAGTACTAGGGAAACATGGGAAATATAATTTTTTTCTGAGACATTGAGCCTTCTCTGTCAGAGAGCTCTGGTGCCACAATAAACTACAGTTCCCATAATTCCTTAGCACTGAGTCAGGGCAATTAAAGTGGACTCAATTTGCACTATTTCTGGCAGTCTGCAAAGGCCATTTGATGCAATGGTACTGTCTTGTAATTTTAACCTACCAAGCTGAGTCTCAAATTGTATGTGAGGGTCTATATCAGGGGTAGGCAACCTTTTTGAGCCGGGGGCCGGGTTGCTGTCCCTCAGACAATTGGGGGGCCGAAGCACCAAAAATAAATAAATGAATAAATAAATAAATAAATATTAAAAATAAAAAAATAAAATATATAAAAAATATATGCATGCACACTCTCTCAGCCCCAGAAAAGCCATGGCAAATCCCCTGTGGAGATTTTGCCAAGAAAACCCCAAGAACAAGTAATAACAACGATGATCAATATCATCATGGCAGGGGGCGGTGGTGGCAGGACCGGACTGGGGCCGGTCCAAAGACCTCGGGGGGGCCGCATCCGGCCCCCAGGCCTTAGGCTGCCTATCCCTGGTCTATATGCTTGTTCTTATTTTCTTGCTTGTAAAGACGTAAGGAGATGTTATTTGGGTATGTGATAAAAGGCTGGGTCTTACGACTCTTATTATTCCAACTACTGTTACTCCCTTTGACATTTCTTGTTTGCCTTTCCCTTTCTCCCCATGAAGGGGGGGGGGGGTAGAATGGCGTTTGTAAGATTTTTTTGTGGTTGAATAAGTTCAAATAACAGGCCTTTGTTGGTAAATGTATATAATAGACACCTGAATCCGTGCCAGTTGTCAGGTCCTGAAAAGTCAATTCTGCCTCTTTGCCCATGCTGGGGCAGATGTTTACAGAAAACACCATTGCTTAAATCCAGGGTGGACCCCAAGATAGTCTGTAATTCTGCTAAATGTTCTTTGGCTGAAATCATAGTTCCGCCTGGTTTCTTTACTGGCCAGTTATGTATGATCACTTGTCCTTTATCTGTGAATCTCTTACTGCGCATTCCATAATTAGTGGTAGATTTTTTGTGCACTTCTATTTGAGGTGCATGAAATGTTTCTCTGCCATCCTCTGCCATATCTCTCAGTCGATGTTGCAATGCAGAGAGAGTAGGGAGCCTACTAGAGCCATCCAAATTCTCATTTATAGATGTCATATTGGGAACTATTAAAGCAGAACTTGATGGAATATTGTTATATTTTCCTTGTTCAAAGGAAAGGGCAGTGCCTGAGTTCTCATCTACATGCTCATCAATAATCTGAAATCTTGGATCAGATGGAGTTAAATTGAGGACAGAGGTTGCTTTTTCAGGACAAAAGCCTAGATCACTATTTCTAACTGGATAAGAGGTTTCACATTTCAGGATCCAGTCCTCCATAATTTCATTAAGTTGTTTTGTTTCAGAATTTAGGGATGGTTTGAATGCTTCAGGCATATCCTCATCATGAGGCTCAGCTACACATTCTTTTTCCTCACTGGGGAAACAAGACTGGGGGGGCTACTGTCAAAATCCCAAGTTCCACGAGTCCTACTAACGTTTCAATAATAGCTTTAAGACCAGAAACTTCCTTTTGCAGAATGTCCATTCTATTAAAGAATTTTACTGCTGTTTGTTCTTGTAGAAAACATTGATCATGTAAAAAAACATATAAAGAGGAGAAGTTTGATCTGTAGATACTGGGTGAGGTTTAGTGCCCTTTTCTCTTAATGTGTTTATCGTATTTTTATATGAGGAAAACAGCTTATGCTTAAAGGGTGAGAAATTAGCTTCAGCAAAGCCTGGGTCAATAGACCAATTTGCGGCATTTTCAAAGGAAGAGTGGGAGGATGAAGTTTCTGTTTCAATTCTGTTATCTATTACCTTGGCTGTTTCAACACTTTCAACTACACACTTTGAAGGGCCAGGGTTATCTATTGGGGACATTATTGCAGCCTCTGGGTTTGACCTCTGCTCCTGTTCTTCATTTACCAGGTCATAATATTCCAGTATTGATTCCTGAACTAAAATGGGTAATGTATTTTGAGCTGAGGCTTTTCTAAGCTGGGCCTGAGTTGAAACCATATTAGGGGGGTGATAATATCAAGCAGCTTAGGAGAAACTTTGCAGCAGAATAATAACTTCTACCTAGAGGAAGCCCAGGCACCCCAAACGCAGTTTCTGCTGCTGCGCTGCTACTGCTATTAATATAGTTGTTGCTGCTGCTGTGTCTCCTAGGCTGAAATCTCTGGCAGGGAGGGATTGGCTTTATATGCCTATACTTCCCAGCCATGCCCCTCTCTCTCTCCCTCTGTGCTGCCACTTGCCTGACTCGGAGGACTATGTGGAAAAAGGAGTCCAAAGTTCAACGTCCCCAGTTCTTCTCTCTGGCAGGATGGCTTGCTGCTCCATAACTAACACATAATACTTATTTTAGGTTGGATCTTTTTTTATTGTTGTTTAAAAACTATTGGGTGGATCCTTCCCAATCCTTCAAATAATGTTGACGAACATCTGTCAGTGCTTATGCCAACTTGAAATGATGGGAGTTGTGATCTAGCACATCTGGAGAACATCAAGTTTGGGAAGGCTGGTTTAGATGCTGTGCTCCAGACAATGTTGTGCCAAGTCTGTTAATGTCCTTCATATTGCATGTAATCTTACTTCCTCAGATGGAAGGATAAACCTCTGATTCCACTAACATCCCATCAACGTTGATCCTGAATCAATTATTGGTCTTTTGTATGGGTGAATATTACTAAATATTTGAAGAGCAATTGCAGTCCTTCGAATATTTAAAGATGCCAGTTTCATCACTTCTCAATTATCTTTGGCATAGAGAAGAAACTATTAAGAGGTGATTTAATTCATCTTTATTTAAATGGATCTTTAAATATTTGAAAAAGCACAATTTTTTTTGTTGCTTCATATTTCTTGTTGCAAACCATGAATGGGTTCAAATTGCAAGAAAGATTTAGATTTAACATTAGGAGGAACCTAATGACAGTACAAGCTGTTTGACCATGTAACAGATTAGACGTTTTCACACTTGGGGTCTCAAAGCCGCCTGGAGCCATTCCAGAATGGATCCTGCAGCTTCAGACCTGTGAAAGCAGCATTATTCCGGAATGGCTCCGGCAGCGGCAACTTAATTCCTTTTTGAAAAAGGAATTACAAAGACCGGGGATGATGCCGCCCAGCGCCGGGGTGGGGCGGGGCGGGGTGGGACGGGGCAGGGCGGGGCTTGCTGCGACGTAAGTGTGAACACTCAGAGCAAGGACCCGGACTGACGCCGGCTAGCGCCGGGGATGGCACTGGATGGGGCGGGGCTTGCTGCGAAGTCGTGTGAAAAAATTGCAAAGGAGCCAGACTGGGGCCGGACGTTGGTAGAATAGCGTCTGCCTTAAGCCCCGTGTGAAAACGCCCATTGACTTGGAATATGAATTTTTCTCCATTAAAGGTTTTTAAGCAGAAGCTGGATGGCCACCTATTGGGCATTCTGTAGTAATGGATTTCTTACATTTAGAAGATAAATGAGCTTCCCAGTTCCCTTCTATTCCATGATCAGCCTTCAGCATTTCTACTCACCCACAGCAAGGAACAAGAAGTTATTTGAAAGCAGAATATTTAGGGAAAGAGGTTGCATTAAAAGTGCTAAATTAGGTTGGCTGGAGGAAAATGAGAAGACTAATTCTCAGTTGCCCTAACCAAGATTGGGAGGGGGGGAATGCTAGAAGCTGCAATTCAACAACGTCTGAAGGGCTGCCTGATTTCCATCCCTGACATAGAGAAGACAGAGTTGCTGCTGAAGGAAAAAAGAAAAATCTGGAATGGATTTATTTGGGAGAGAAAGAAAGGTTATCTTCTGATCTTTCAGCCCATGTAAAAAATGTATGCTTGTTGTGCTGCAGTTTGCTAGGGAAATGGGAGAACTATTTTTTTGGTGGGGGGAGGGAAGAATTTCAATTTTTTCAAAAGCTATTGGTAAACAATGCCTTCTTATTTTGTGGGGAAATCAGGCAGCCACTTAATCTTAGAAGATAAAAGAATGGCACTCTGCTTGTGTTCAGAAATGAACTTTTTTGTAATATATTTTTGTTAGCTAATAAAAATTACATTTGGCTGCTGAGACCAGATTTGTATGGAGGCCTGCGTATGATTTTAGTATTAACCATGGGTGAAATGTAGAAGTTCTCATATTCATTCCTAAGATAATACAAGTTGAGTCTCCCTTATAAGGAATCCAAAATATTCCAAAGCCCCAAACTCTTTCCATAGGTGGCTGAGATAGTCACACATTTGGTTTCTGATAGTTAAAAGTATGCAGACATAGTTGCATGCACAAAATTATTTTAAATATTGTGTATAAAATTACCTTCAGGCTATGTGTATTAAGTGCATACAAAGCCCACATGAATTTCATGTTTAGACTTGGGTCCAGTCTCCAAGATATCTCATTATGTGCAAATACATTACAGATATTCCAAAATCCAAAACACCTCTGGTCGCAAGCATTTCAAATAAAGGAGACTTAACTTGTACTTTAGTTTCTGTTAGGGACCATAATGCGAGTTTCATATCACCATTTGTTTTCCTCAGAGCAGGCGTACATGAAAAAGCAGTTGCCAGAGAATTTGAGACAGTTCTAATTTGTTTTCTGGCCAAATATGAAAACTGTTGTGAAGACAGATATTCACTGCTAAGCAGTTGCTGCTTGCTAATGTAAAACTGTAACTTCTTAATGCAAATAAGGTTAAGTTGACCTCTTAAAATAATACAGTTTAAGAGTGAAAGAGTTCAACTCATTTCCTCCACTCCACCTTTCAGTGTGTGTGTGTTTAAATACAATAAGCACCCTGAACATTTAATAACACTGTCTTCTGGAAATGATCTGGAAATGATCTACTCATGAATCCTGCTGACTTTTCTAATTAATGTTATTATAATGTTATTATATATCAGGTATTAAAGATAAAGTTAGGCATAGAACTCTCAGTTATGTTGATTTGCCCATTCTGGTAGCAGCTGCAGTAAATCAGATGAATTTTGAATCCCCTGTAAAACTGAGTAGTCACCTTTAAGTACTGATCAGGTTTTAAAGGCACTATTTGCCAAATGCTTGCTCAGGATACAGGATACATGTATTTATAACATGCCTGAATCTACTTTCAAGTTCAGGAATAGTAGATAAATGAGAAGATTTAGCTTAGTGTATGGAAAATCTCTGTCTGTTGCAGCTTTCGTTTCTGTTCCTAAAAAAGGACATGCAGTGATGTCTCTGGCTCAGAAGAAAAGAGTCTTTGGCAACTGGAGCAGATGTTAGTATGTGTAAGTTAGGACCACTGGTCTTCAGAGTCAAATGTCACTTTAAGATTTCTAGCATGGAAAAAGAACAAAAGCTTCCAAGACTTAACCCCCACCCTCAGGATTTTATTAGAGGTATGCTAAGTATGCATTCTTTTATGAACCCTTGTGACAAGTGTGATTTGGAAGGCTATCCCCTAAAGAAGAGAAAGGGCAGACTGAAAGGTAAAAACAAGCTTAGACATACTGGATTGCAAAGGAACTATCTTTTTGTGTTGCAAATGGATGTTAAATTTCCTGGACTTTGAGAATCTCCCTGTTACCACATGGCCAGAAGGAGGAGGTGCCAGTCTGCACGAGATACCCCTCCATGCCATCTGAACTTAGAACAACAACAGCAAAATGCAGGCCTATAACGAACATCTTCATTTTTTTTCTCCTGCATGGTTTTTAATACCTTGCCTGATGAAGAAGCCAGTGGAGCTTTGAAAGCTTGCAGCATGTATAGTGTGGATTTTGATTAGTTCAATAAAGGTATCACTTTTTGGTGGATTTTTGATGTTATTGGATATGTGGTTACTAAACCTGTTTGAACTTTAAAATATCAGACGAAGTATCATAGTGTGCCAAACACCATAGTTTGAAGGCTGTAGTACTTTAAGGGGGAAAAAAATCACTAAAGAACTGTCAACAACAACAACAAAAAAAACAGTATTGCAGAGAGGCTGATGCCAGAATTGTTTTCAGGAAGGGGAGTTCTGTACAGTTCATGCATTAACAACACCTAGCATGGGTAAAGAGGAAAAATAGTACAAAAGGTGAGCGGAGTTAGTGTTTATCCATGAGATGCAGGATGTTGCACCACCTGGATAAGCATATGTAGGAGATTGACTTAGCATGTCCAGTTCCATGGCTGAAGGCATCCATGTGCTACAACTTGTCTCCTCTTTATTTCTATGGAGAGTAGTCCCAATAATCAAACATAGTTATCAGTAACTGTTAGTTCATATCAGCTTGACAACTGCAGGGACAATGGAGTGCTCCTTGACAGGACATAGAAAACTTTCAGTTCATCAGGCAGATGTTAACTAAGGACTGCCAGTAATTTCTCCATCTTATATATCTTTGTGTATCTGATCTCTAGTTTTTTGTTGGTTCTGGGGGCTGTGAAGCCGTGTTGGAGAAGAACATATTCCTGACGTTTCGCCTGCATCCACAAAAACTTATGGATGCCAGCTGTGAAAGCCTTCACATATCTGATCTCTGTTCAGATTTTTAAAAAATCAGCCAGAACTTAATTTATTTAAAACTTCAGATGTTTTATGGACAGTAGAAATTCTAATGGATAAGTTGAACAAATTACATGGAGCGTGTATGTGTGTGTGCTTTAATTTTTCTTTTAAATTCCCTCCCCCCATTTAACAGATTGTTTTTGATTTAGACGAAACAAGATAAAGTGGCTACAACATATATACTCCCACTCTTAGGATGGCTTAAATCAACCTAATATACTGATTCTACTAAAACTTACTTCTTTCATAAGTAAACTTAGTATCTTAGCTTTGAAGTCTATTAACATAAAGAGAGAAAAATCAATGGTTTATTTACCATTTAATTGTTTAAACTAATTTGTTTCCTTCCAAAAATATTTCAATTTATTCCAAAATTGGATCCAAAGATTTGTCCAGTGTTTTATAGATGATAAACTACACCATTACTCTTTGTCTATATAGGTATCAGCAATAAACAATATTGCTTCTAAGCATGAACAAGGAAAAGTCAATATGTCTTTGCACTTTAGGATCTTGCCCAGTTCTTTCATAGCTGCCCTTCCCAAGCCTAGTCTTCTGATTTCTGGACTGCAGTTTCTGTTCTGGTTAATATTTGAACCAGGGTATGAGAGCTCTTTGACTGTTTCAGTTTTCTCATTTTCTTGGGTGAATTCTTGTAGATCTTCCATGGTCATGATTTTTGTTGTTGTTTTTTTAAAAAAAATGTTCAGCATTAATCTTACCTTGGCCCTTTCCTCCTTGACTTTCTTCAGCAATTGTTCCAGGTCTTTTACTTCTGCTAGTAGTGTTGTGTCATCTGCGTATCTTAGGTTGTTAATGTTCTTTCCTCCCATCTTCAGTCCTCTTTGCTTTGAGTCTAAGCTTGTCCTGCGTACAATATTTTCTGCATACAGATTGAATAAATAGGATAATAGTATGCAACTTTGCCTGACCCCTTTACTAACTGGGAACCGTTCTATTTCTCCATATTATGTTATCACAGCATCCTCTTGTCCTGAATACAGATGACACATCAAGGCAATCAGATGTCATAACAGTCCCAATCCTTTAAGCACAAGCCATAGCTTTTTGTGATCTGTGCAGTCAAAGGCTTTGCTGTAGAGAATAAAGCATATGCAGACTTCCTTCTGGAATTCCCTGACGTGTTCCATTATCCAACATATGTTTGCATTGTGATACCTAATGCCTCTTCCTTTCCTGAATACAGCTTATACTTCTGGGATTTCATACTCCATATATGTTTGGAGTTTTTACTGCAGAATTTTGAGCATGACTGTGCTTGCATGAGAAATTAGTGCAGTGGTTCTGTAATTGCTGTGAGCTTTTGTGTCTCCTGTTTTATGGAAGGGAATTTATATTGATTGCTTCCAATCTATGGGCCACTGCTTTGTTTTCCATATTTGTTGGCAAATTTAGTTAGAACTAAACTTGACTCTGTCTCTGTTGCTTTTAGCAGATCTGTTGGTGTGTCATCTGTTCCTGGTAATTTGTCCTTTCCAATTGCTTTGAGTGCAGCTTTCACTTAACTTTCCAAAAAATGGAGATTCATCTTCATAAGTTTCTTCTGCCATTTTTATATAGCCCTTCTGTATATTGTTTCTATCTTTTTTTTATTCCATTGTGTTCACGTATTATGTTTCCCTTCTGATCGTAGAGTATCTCCACTCTTCCCTTAAATTTCTCTTTGAATTCCCAGATCTTGTAGAAGAGGTCTCCTGTTCTTCCTTTTTTTTTTTGTCTGATTCTATTTCTCTGCATTGATTGTTGTAGTAATTTTCTTTATCGTTATGCACTAATCATTGGACAGTAGCCCTGTTATATCTCTCCCACCCCCATGGGGCTGAGCTGATACACACAGCAGGATTTTCTCTCTGTTGGCACCCAGCTGTGGGACTCCTTCACAAGGGTGGTCTGGCTGACTTCCTCTCTTCTGCAGTTCCAACAGACAGTGAAGACTATGCTATTTTGGTTGGCCTTTGGGTCTTAAAATTAAGGATGTCTGCTCTGGCTGTTTATTAGTGTTTTTACCTGCTATACATTTTTGGGGTGTCCTATGTCAAGAGATGATTTAAAAATGCCATAAACAAACATATAATTGGAATTAAAATAGGAAAGTTTAAAAGATCTTGAAGAATAAAGAAGTTTCAACTAATGATGGAACAAAACCCAACAACCCAATGCTGATTACAAGCAAATTAACATATAGTACTTTAAAAAAATTAAAAATTGAACTTTACAATAGTAATTCATCCAGTACCAGGATTATTATATCTGAACCAGCACAAAGATTTGCATTTCCAAGCTTACTTGGGATTATCACATGAGGTTTGAAAAGTGGAATTAGATCAGAATAGTAGTGTCTCTAGCCGTACCTTATCTCATTGCACTGTGTCAATCCAATTGCTGGTCTCTAGTTCCTCTATAGTGGGAGTGCTCCTTTTCATTGATGGACAAAACCTGTCAATGCCCCCCAAGTCACACTGTTTTTTCACTATTGAGTGAGTGTGATAAGTTCTTCCCAAACTAGTTGTGATATGTTGGCAGTCACATGGTGTGAGTGGGCATGATCATGTTCCCCACTTCTCCTCCCCCTCACTATTCCCAAGCAAGATTTAAAAAAAAAAAAGGAATTATTTTTAAAAACGTAATGTACAATTGCACTAAAAAGAAACATATACAAAAATAGTACAGACTGAAAGGCATGCTGGGAAGGACATAAGGAAAGGTGGTGGGTCTATGGACGTTGGCATGAGAAGGCAGAGGCCTCCTTGACAAACATGAACCACTTCCAGGTAGCACAAATTACATTTGGTGTTTTGAGCTGACTTGTAATTGTTGGGAATGTAAGGCTAGATTATTGTTTTATTGGCCTTTATGTTTCTAGTTAAATTTGTTTAATTCATCTGCTCTTGCAAAGGAGTAGCATGTCTGAGTTGGGAATACCAACAAATAGAAGTGGTATGACAGATGAAGAATAGCTAGAAAAGATCAGGGGATTTAACATTCAAAAATTTTATTCGAAGCATAAGTAGCTCAAATTATTTCAAATTATGCATTATTATTAATTTATATTCCACCTTTCTTCCAATAATGGGACTCAACCTGGCTAAGATATTTAAAACCAATGCAGATAAAAACTACTTTTAAAAACTTAGCAAAAGTATAAATATTAAAAATTTATTTAAAAAGCAATTTATAAAGTTAAAACATTAAACATTAAAACATTAAAATTCATGAAAAGACAATACAAACCATAAAACAGCACAACTCATTATTAAAAGCCCATCCCATTCAGGTTGCAAAAGCTTAGTGACACAAGAATGTTTTCAGTTACTGATGGAGAGGAAGGGAGGGATCCATTTTGTTCTCTCTAGGGTGGGAGTTCTAAAGACTTAGGGGCTGTACAGACAGGCCAGAAGGGCCGGACTGGGGGTGGAATCAGGACATGGGAACCGCATGCCAGTGGCCCAACTCTGCCCCCACATCGTCCTCATGTCACCCACCCAACCAGATGGCGGGTGGCATCAGGGCGCTCCCTTGGCACAGCATTCATACACGCTTCACCAAAGGAACTCTGAAAAGCCACAGCCATAGTGGCAAGGGTGGCTTTTTGCTGCTCTAAAAAGGAGCGGCATTTGCCAGCTCTTTTTAGAACGGAAAAGTGTCGGATTGGGACCGTGGGATGCAGTTTCTGCGGCCCTGATCCAGCACTCCCAGGGGCGGCACAGAGCTGCCCGTTTAGGGCCGTCTGTTGAGCCCCTTTGCTGAGGCAATCCTTAGCTGAGGCTGTTTTTGTAGACATGGAGAAATATATTTGGGTTTCATCAGCATACTGAAAGCACCCCACTCCTTGCCTCCAGATCATCTCTCCCAGGGGTTTTATGGAGATACTGGGGGTAGAGAAATACACACAAAATGTATGGGTAAACTAAGGGCCACATTAGCTATTTAAATCTAATTTCCAGAAGAGCTGCATAGTGTGCTGTATCTAAAGCAAGTGTATATTTACTACCTCTTCAGCATGTCAAGGGCCAAGCAACCAAAGCCTAGAGTTCAGCAAATAAATATAGCTTCTTCCCAGATGACCTGCTCCTTGAAACTCTGCACATGCAGATTTCCCATTCAATTCCCAAGCTCTAAACAAGAAAGTTTCATTATATCTTTATTGTTATAAACATCAAAATATATTGTGAAAATAACTAGATGAACAAAAAACTCCAGATTACTTAAATTAAAAGCTTCAAATATCAGCAAAAAACATGCTCAAATGAGATGGCTCAAGAAATACATGGAGAAATAACATTAACAGGTCACTAATAGTTAGATCTAAGTGTAGTCAGATTTCTCTATCAGACCACCTTTCCTTTACATCTTCCTGTTCTCCAATTCTGGTTCTAAACTAATGGAAAGTACAAGAAACCTGAGCTTGTTTGTCTTTCCACTTCAGTCTTCATTGGGAGGAGGGTGCCTTCCTATAGCAGTATAATGGATGAATAATGAAAAAGAGGATTCCTACAACAGGTTTCTCAATGCCTTAAAATACATATCATGTTTACTAAGAAAAGTATAAAGAGTGCCATGTTCTTACCTTATGTCAGAATGTGCAGTTAACTATCCAAGATGTGAATTCTCAGATTCATACAAGACTAGTAATGCTTCAGTCATTTACTGTTAACATGCTAGGGCAGCGACAGGCAACCTTTTTCAGACCTGGGCTGGTCTGCCGTTGCCCAGGTCTCGGCTGGACCGAGGGGGGGGGGGGAATGGCGGCGTGTGTGCACCCTCCTGTGCTGCGCGTAACCCCCACGCACACCACCGCCGCGGCCGCTACCACCGCTGCGGCCGTAGCGCGCACAGCTCCAGCCGCCACAGCGCATGTCGCGGCCGCCATTTTGGAAGTCAAAATGGCGGTCGCGATGTGTTTGCGCATGTGCAACACTAGTGCACATGCGCAAACGCGTAGCGACCGCCATTTTGACTTTCAAAATGGCAAGCGCCGCGAGCGCAGCCGAAGACGCGCTCTGGCGGCGGCGCGCGCCGACGGCAGCAACCTCCGGCCTGGGCCGGTAAGTCCAGGGCCCGGGGCCTTAACCGGCCCCCGGGCCGTAGGTTGCCGGTCCCTGTGCTAGGGTGATTGCACTCTTCTGCTGCAGTCTACTTTATTGCATTTTACTACAGAAGGGTAATATCTAGGTTTTTAAAATACATATATATTGTGGTAAAACAATTGAAGCAGGAGTATATTTTTCCTTTTACTCAATATGTTAGTAAGACTTAATGGAGTGTCTTTTTCTGCACGTCATTACATTTTTACTAAATGGAAAAATGAGATTTCGCTATATCACTGTTTCATGGTGTGTGCTAAGTACCACTTATAAGATGCTTGTTTTAGCATATTCGAAACAGAGTAGATTTTGCACATCTAGGAAAATTTCTGCTTTCATACTGAGCTTTCTAAGGCCCATGAATAACATTTCTAGGATCCTTTTTGTCAGGGTATGCCAATCTACATACTAAGTTGTGACTGGGTGAAGATATAGCAAAGTGGCAGGTGGAGTCCATGATGATAAGCCAGCTCCAGCAATTAATGATGCAGTCAGCCAATTAGGCCAGGTGGACTTGATAACCACTTAGTAGTGTATAAATGCATTGGGAGTCTGCTTGGGGTTCAGAGAGTGTATTGCTCTTTATGTTGCTGGAAAGTAAAATCTTTCTCCTTGCTATGAAGATATAGTACTGCAGGTATGCAGGAAGTTATGCTGTACTGTTTTTGTGCCTAGCCATGAAGCTATATTCTTTGTTTTTGCATGTATTTTTTGCCTTACACTCTGCTGAGTAAAGCTCTATTTTTGTTGACTCCACAACTCTGCTGTACTATTTTGTAATACACCCAACAATGGTTATGGGCCCAGAGTGCTACTGCTGACGCAGTGTATGTCTGGAGGACGTCTGGAGTCTGAAGAGTTTGCAGAGGCTGGTAAGAAACAAAGGGGCTTGCTGACCACCTGGTGTCTGTCTGAGAAGGGTGTGGAAGACTGGCAGCCATGGCTAGTACAATAATTAGTGGTTTACCACTAGAAAGACTGAATGACCACAATTACCTGACGTGGTCTGTAAAGATGCGATGTTTTCTCATCAAAGAAGGGTTATGGGAATCAGTTGTAACCCCCCCAGCACAGCCTGGCAGAGGACAAAGGATTGCAGCACAGAAGGCTCACTCCTGGATTGTTCTGGGGGTAGAAGAGAGTCAACTGATTCACATAAGGGATTTGCAGTCTGCAAAAGAATGTTGAGATGCTCTGCATGGCATACACATTGCACCTCTGCTATCTCCAAGATGGCCTTGACAAGAAGGCCATACAGAGCACGTCTGGAACCAGATGGGGATGTTTCCCAGAATTTGCAATACATGCAGAACACGTTTCATGAGTTGTCGGAAAGAGGCACATTTTTTGAAGAAAGTGCTAAGGTATTCATTATTTTGAGTTCTCTTGATGAATCATGGGACATGTTTGCCCAAAGTTTGGAAGTTCTTCCTGAGAAAGACCTAACACTACATTATCTTACTGGTCATCTGTTGGAGGAAGAAGCCAAGAGGAAGGAACGCTGAGCGGAACTGGCAGTTTCCAAGCAGCATTCCAGGCATTCTTCGGCTCAGCCTCAGAAAGTGAATGAGATGAACAGTGGAGAGAGTGTGTTTCCTGTGAGGAAATGTTACAAATGTGGATCTACAAAGCATCTTCAGCGTTTCTGTCCGGCTTGGCAGAGACAAAGTGTTGCAGTCAAGAAGAAGCAGCAAGAGAGATGCAAGCAAGGCTCTAGGTCACAGCTTGTTTCAGCTGTATATTGTCGAAATCAAGGAGAAAAGGACTGGCTTCTGGATTCTGGATGTGCTTGTCATATCTAACCAGAGAAGTTATTTTAAATCTCTGGAACCAGCAAGTATAAACCATGTTAAGTTAGGAAATGGGCTAAAGGTTTCTGTTGAAGGAATGGGAGAGTGTTATGTCCCTAGCTTATCCACAACATTACAGAATGTATATTTTGTGCCAGAGTTAAATTTTTGTTTTCTGAGTGTTGCCTGTCTCACAGAAGAAGGCTATCAGATTTCATTTGCTGGCACAACATGTAATATTAAGAAAGGAGGGGAACTATGTGCTAAAGGAGTTTAAAAAGATGGCCTTTACCACATGGTGCCCAATTTACAGAGTTCTGTAGGTGCAATTTATAACAATAACCCTCCTCATAACAAGTGTATCCATTTGTTGCATAGGCGATTAGGCCATGCTGGTTTTAAAGTAATAGACAAAATGATATCTTTGTATGAGGATAACAAGTTGAAAGTGTGTAAAATGTTTCTTGACTGTGCTGTGTGTAAACAGTCTAAGAGTAAGCTGCAGTCCATAAGGAAGAAAAGTGACAGAGTTACTAAAAGGCCATTTGAAATAATACATTCCGATGTTGTGGGACCGCTATCAAGCAGTTTGGGTGGCGCAAAATATTTTGTGACTTTTGTTGACAACTATAGTCGTTATGCTTGGGTTTATTTGTTAAAGAGTAAAGGAGAGGTATTTCAAATTTTCAAAAACTGGGTAGCATATGTAGAGAGGCAATTTGTCCACAAGGTGGCACAATTGCAATCTGACCGGGGAGGAGAATATATCTCAAATTGCTTTCAACAGTGGCTGAAGAAAAAGGGCATTTTCCACAGGCTAACTAACCCATTTTCTCCTTGGGAGAATGGCGTAGCAGAACGCCGAGGGGGGATACTCCAAACAGTTAAGGATTCTTTATTATGTGATTCTGGCATGAGTTGTAAATATTGGGCCGAGGCTCTACTCACAACCAATTATAACACTTTTATCTCTTCCATTTGTTGTCACCCTTGTTTGAGGCACATGATATTTTTAAAACTACTTGTGTTTCTCATTTTTATTTGAAACTATTCCAGAAGACGAATGACAGAGGAAGAGGGGTTAGTTGTGACTCCATTCTGCTGAATAAGACACTGCTTTGTGTTACCAAGATCTGGCTCATAAAAGAGCACATTTTAGAAATGCACACCATGAATAACTCATTTAGACAAGGTAGCAATGTCCTTAGGAAGTAAGGAAATAATATTTGAAAATATTTTGATATTTTTGAAAAATGGATTGAACAACATATTTCTCAGATGTAAAGAAACCCAAATGAAAAGAATTCTGGACTGATGAGAATCTACACAGTTCAGAACTTTTGCACATAGATTTCCTCAGAAAACAGCATTTTGTGCGCAACAAAATATTTCTGTGCAGAAATATTATTTTCTGCAAATGGTGCAATTTTGAAGACTTTCTTTCATTAGAAAGAAATTTGCTAAATTACTTGTTGCTTCCTTCAAGAAGAAAATTGGTGAAGAATTGCATTTCCATTTCAAATCAGTAGAGGTGTTGAAACATGATAAAAATATGAAAAAATGTAGCTAGATATAGTATCTAAAAGCCAAAAAAGACATGCAGACATTACTGATTGCCTTTAATAAACTGAGTTCAAGAAGTCTTAGAGTTATACATTTAGATGAATTAAGTTAAGAGTTGGGAGGAGTGTACTATAACTGCTATTTCTAAGTACACACCTTATCCTGACACTGCTCAAAGGGGTGCTGTTGCACTGGATAGATATCCCTGGGTGGTTTCTCATTTGCATTTGCTGAGTGCTGATTTTTCTATTTTGCAGGACTGGTAGCCAAACTTTGTTTACTTTAAGATCACCAATTAGCAGACACTAATCCTCATTTGCATATCCTCCGACCCTGAGGTCCTGCCATCAACAACAGAACAATACATAGTTTACAATGGAATCACTCCTCCCTACCCAGAGTCTCACAGTGTGTGTGTGTGTGTGTGTGTGTGTGTGTGTATCCACTCTCTTCCATTCCAGTATTCTCTGAAGATGCCAGCCACAGATGCTGGCGAAACGTCAGAAAGAAACTCTTCTAGAACATGTCCACACAGCCCAAAAAACCCACAAAAAACTGCTGCAATCCACATCGACAGAGTCAACTCTCATGCTAACCAGATATGTCAACAGATATGGAAAACAAAACGATGGCCAACAGATCGGAAGCGATCAATGTACATCCCCATCCACAAAAAAGAGACACGAGAGACCAGCAACTATAGGACCATAGCATTGATCTCCTATGCAAACAAAATTATGCTAAAAATTCTGCAACACAGACTCCAACCATACATGGAGAGAGAAATTCCAGAGGTCCAAGCTGTTATGGTCAGTCAGGAGCTGGACTTGGAAGATAAGGAGGAGGATGAGCCTACTCCAGTGCAGGAGGAAAGGGAGGCTCTACCAGGTCCTAATCCTGCCCTGCTAGATCCCAGCCCTGTCCTCCCAGCCCCAGAGGAGGAAGAGCAGCCAGGTCCTAGCACTAGTAGGATCCCTATGGAGGCACAACAGCCTAGTGGTAAGGATCAGGAAGAAACAAGCGCATGCGTTGGTCAAGGAGGCTTGCAGAGAGGCAATTGACTAACAAGCCTCAGCTGGCACAGAGGAGGGAATCTCCTACTTAATCACCTGGGAGAGGATCACTCAGTGCCACAGCTTATTGCAGTTCCCTTGTGGGATATTGTCAGCACTGGCTCCTTGCTCTTTGGAACTCCTGTGTGCTGTGAACCTTTGAATTCAGAACGGACTGGACGCTTGTTACCTTCTGGCTGCCCCGACCTTGGACTGAACTGGCTACTGTGAACTCTGGAATCCTGACCCTGGCTTTGGTACTGGTGTGCTTCTTGGGAACTAACAGAAAGGTCTGTAGCCTGCCTTTTAGCTCCTTCTTTTTGTTAAACCATCCTTAACAGCGTTTTTTTGGACTGGTGCTGGTTGTAGTCCAGGACACAAGCAGGGTTGAGGAAAATAAGAGGCACTAGGGACCACATCACAATCATTTGGTGGCTAATGGAGTGTACCAAGGAATTTCAAAAGAAAATCAGCACGTGTTTTATAGACTATAGCCTTTCTGGCAAACCTATGGTACATGAAGCCATTATTGAGGGCACGTGGCGGCCACAGAAGCAGCAGGAAGGTGTGTACGGCTGGCTCAGTTCCTTGCCGCAGCCCGGTCCTCCCACCCCTTCTGGTCCCCCCCCCTCGAAGCACCTTCTCCTCCTCCTTCCCCCCCCCCCCCACCAGACATGGGAGAGTGTGTGTGTTGTGTGCCTTCAGGCCACTTCTGGCGACCCTAAGCCAACCTTGTCATGGTTTTTTTTGGCAAGTTTCATCAGAGGGGGCTTGCCATTGCCATCCTCTGTGGCTGAGAGAGTGTGACCTGGGTATGTGTGGGGTGTTGTTTGCCTTCAAGTTGTTTCTGGCAACCCTATCATGGGGTTTTCTTGGAAAGTTTCATCAGGGGGGGTTTGCTATTGCCATCATCTGAGGCTGAGAGAGTATGACCTGGTTTGTGTGGGGGTGTTGTGTACCTTCACGTCATTTCTGGCTGCCCTATCATGGGGTTTTCTTGGAAAGTTTGGTCAGAGGGGGATCGAGATTGATGCGAAGGCTGTTAATAATAACAAGTTCACATGGCAATGTTGCCTATTATTGGGTCTTTGCCACGTAGCTTGCCCATGGGAACAGATATTCATCTTCTCTTGCTTAACATGACAAAGGGACCTTTTGGCTTCAGTGCGGTTTAAAAGAATAACTTTAAAGGGCATTACATATATTGAGGCTTTTAATAGTAAATTGAGAGGTGGTAACAGTGTTGCTTTGATTACGGTACATTAGAAATGGAAGGAGAATGAGCATTCATCTTTTCAGAAGGTCCTGTGCCAGTTTATAGAGAAAAATAGGAGGATACCTTAGTATTGCATCAGAATATTTGTCTGTCTAGTCCTGTATAGTCAGCTCTGACTAGGAAGGGCCTATCTAGAGATCATCCATGGGATCCATCTGGGAATCCATATAGGCCTTAACTCTGCACAGCCTCTGATATTAGGCAACACTGGATTCAGTCAGGCTGGTGTGTGTGTGAGTGTTTTCCCTTGACCATTTTTATAATGCAAAGGAGGCAACTTTTGTGGACTGTGAACATTGTCCATCCAATTTGGGGGGAACATTCTTCCTATACTAAAATTTGACAGCACAGGTTGAGTCTCCCTTATCGGAAATTCCAAATTCCAAAATGCTCCAAAATCTAAAATTGTCCACATGGGTGGCTGAGATAGCTACACCTTTGCTTTCTGATGAGTCAAGGTATACAAACTTTGTTTCATGCACAAATTATTTTAAACATTGTGTCTGAAATTACTTTCAGGCTATGTATATAAGGTGTATACAAAGCACAATTAAATTTCATCTTTAGATTTGGGTCCCAACTCCTAAATATTATGTACATATTATGTACATGCAATATTATGTACATGCCGTTAGACCACTCCTGAAGAAACCTTCCCTGGACCCCCTGGACATGAAAAACTACAGACCAGTCTCACACTTACCATTCTTGAGCAAGGTGATCAAGAGAGCCGTCGCCTTCCAACTCCAAACAATCTTGGATGAAACCAATTTTCTAGATCTATTTCAAACCGGCTTCAGGCCTGGATATGGGGTGGAGACGGCCATGGTCACTCTGGTAGATGACCTTCGCCTGAGCATCGACAAGGGTAGCATGACCCAGTTGGTGCTTTTGGACCTCTCAGCAGCCTTTGATACTATAGACCACAACATCCTTTTGGAGCGCCTGAGAGAATTGGGAGTGGGAGGCACTGCTCTTCAGTGGTTCCTTTCCTTTCTCTCAGGCAGGTTCCAGAGGGTGGTACTCGGGGACAGCTGCTCATCAAAAACACAGCTAAAATATGGCGTTCCTCAGGGAGCCATTCTGTCCCCGAGGTTATTCAATATTTATACGAAGCTGCTGGGAGAGATCGTCAGGAGATATGGAGCAGGATGCTACCAATATGCTGATGACATTCAAATATTCTGCTCCATGTTTCGGTCAACTGCTATGACGGCAGATGATGGTTCTCCCCTAAATCAATGCCTTGAAGCGGTAATGGACTGGATGAGGAAAAACTGACTCAAATTGAATCCAGAAAAAACGGAGGTACTTGAAGTACGGGCCCCCAAGCCAGAGATTGGGTTGCAACCGCCAGTCTTGGATGGGGTCACACTCTCCACCAAGGACTGTGTCTGCAGTCTGGGAGTGCTCCTAGACCTGTCGCTTCACATAATAAATCAGGTGAATGCGACGGTCAGGAGCGCCTGTTATCGGCTGATACACCAGCTGCGCCCTTTCCTGGCAGTAAAGGACCTAGAAACTGTAGTACATGCTCTGTTAACCTCACAACTCAACTTCTGCAATGCACTCTACATGGGGCAACCCTTATACCTAACTCGGAAACTGCAATTAATACAAAATATGGCAGCCAGGCTGATCACTGGAACATCACGAAGTGATCATATTACTCTGGTTTCAAAATCTCTGCACTGGCTGCCAGTTAGTTTCCAGGCACAGTATAAGGTGTTGGTATTAACCATTAAAGCCCTACATGGCCTGGGCCCATCTTACCTAAGGAGTTGCCTATTTCCATATAATCCGCCCCGTGCCCTCAGGTCCTCTGGGAGGAAGTTGCTTCAGCCAATAAGAACTAGGTTGGCAGCAACCTCCCAGAGGACTTTCTCTGCCACGGCTCCTAGACTGTGGAATGTCCTGCCGGAGGAGATCCATCAGATAACCAACTTAGATTTAAAAACAGCCATCAAGGCAGATCTCTTCTGGCAGGCGTTCCCAGAATGATATTTCCCATAATCTCTCCCCCACCATTAGATCACTCCTTTATAATCAGAGTGCCCTGTTTAATTTGTATTTCATTTGTAATTTTGTTTTAAGTTAAATGTTGTTATGAATTCAATATATTTTTAGGGGGGGGAATGTTCTTTGTATTGTATGGGATTGCGCTTTTAGATTGTAAGCTGCCTTGATAGCCTCGGCTAAAGGCGGGATATAAATAAAATATTGTTGTTGTTGTTGTTGTTGTTATAAATTTCCAAAATAAAAAAATCCAAAATCCAAAACATTTCTGGTCCCAAGTATTTAGGATAAAGGAGACGTAACCTGTAATAGCAACATCTTTAAAGCGCAATAGGCAGCACAAAGTCCTTCTGTATCCCAGAACCATCCCCCATATATTCACTCACATTTTCAGAGATGAAAATAGAACCAAGAACAAAATAACTGAACAAAAAACTTGTTCATAACTACTTCATTCAAAAATAAGATTTCTGTTTGGTGAGCAACAGCAGAGACCAACATAAAAAGATTGGTGGCATGGTCTAGGCCAGGGGTAGGCAACCTTTTTGAGCCGGGGGCCGAGTTGCTGTTCCTCAGACAATTGGGGGGGCCGAAGCACCAAAAATAAATAAAATTAAAAAATTAAAAAAATATGCATGCACACTCTCTCAGCCCCAGAAAAGCCATGACGAAACCCCTGTGGAGATTTTGCCAAGAAAACCCCAAGAATAAGTAATAACAACAATAATCAATATCATCATGACGGGGGGGGCAGCAGAGGGCGGTGGCGCATCCGGCCCCCGGGCCGTAGGTTGCCTACCCCTGGTCTAGGCAATGGCAGTGCAGTTTGGGCAGTGATGAGTGGGCACAAACACAACTTTAAGATCCTCACATGGAACAAGTGTTGCTCATCCTTGCAATATATGATTTCAGGGGGACACTTTCAAGTTCACTTTGTCCTAACTTGCTGGAACCTTACTAGCTCATGTTCTGACACAAAATGAAGTCTTTTGAACTTAGGTATTTCTAAGGAGATGCATAAAATAGTAGGAGAACAGTGTTCTCTAAAAACACTACTATGTGACCCATCATAAGATGTCAAGCATCCTTGAATTTGAGAAACCATTTGGTCACCAAGGTTAAACTGTTGTTAAAAGGGAAGGAGTGAAAATAAGGAAGCCAAAACGTATAAAGACTGCTACATTTCACTTAATTTTTGAATTAGATCAGTTCTCTCCCCTCCCCCTAATATATCCCTTCTTCTGAGGCCCAAAAGTTTATTTTATGAAGGTGAAATGTCTTCTTTTAATAAAATAGAGACAACTGATTTCAGTCTACATATTGATCAAACTGGCCTAAAGGGGTCATTGATCATTGGGGTTTTTAAAAGCTACATATAATTTTGGGCTTATTCTACTGGTTTGTCCCAACTAAAATAGACTCTGTACATCAATGGGACTTTGAAGTGAGGGAAGGGTCCCATTGATTTAGTGGTTCTATAGCCTAGATGTGACTAACAATTGGATTTAAGCTACTGACTACAGGTACTTATTAATCACTCTGTCACTTTACTGTCACACTGTCAACTGTTCCTCTTTTGTGCCATTTTAGTGGCTGATGGATAAAGACTAATGTCAGAAGCGGAGGTGAAACGAACTTTAATGAAAGAAAATTATGAGATTTTATTTTTCAGAGTAAAGACTTCAGTTGTAATGTTAATAATTTTCAACTATGTAGCTGGTGATAGCATTCACCAGTGAGCTTAACAGTGTATGAGGAAAGTGGTCAATTATTTGTATTATGTGTAGTAAAACATTCTGTGGACTGGAAGGAATGGAGTAATTCATCAAGTTGACAAGTTGTGATTTTGAGACTCCTTGCTTGGTGTTTTTCCTTTATTGTTTTAAGAATGCTAACAATTACACAAATGGTTTAAATAGGATGTGAAGTTAGAACAATGTCTTGAAGAACCTGTGTTTTGTCAACAACTGTTTCCCTCAGAAGTATTTCTTACCTACATATAAAACTGTAGTTCTGGTAAAGAATGTGTTGCTCACCTGCCTTTAACAGTCATTATAAGGCTGTTGTTCAAAAAAGTGTCTGATAGACAGGCTGCAGCTGTTGGACTGCTCAGCATCTTTCTGTACATGTCCTCCTCCCATGGGTTTCCCCATTCTCTTTTCCCTTAACCCACTTACTCTAAATTGTATCAACTGTTTGTTATTTCACCCGGAGCTAGTCTGAACCTTGGTATATGAATTCAACTTAGTAAAGGCATGCCCTCCACTTTGCTATTTTTGTCCATTAGAATTTGTGCATTAGCACTTAGATGGAGATTGCCATTTTTCTTTCCCTCAAACTGCATCTCGAACAATGCTACATCATGACAGTATTGTTCAACAGAAGCAATATGGAGGTCATAGTGGCCCACAGGGCAGTTCATTAAAGGAAAAGCAAGCAAGCACGGTGGTGGTGGGAGCTACCATTTACCTCAACAAGAAGGATTGAAAATAATCAGAATTCTGAATGTGGAACAAATAATTTAGATGTATTGTGCATGGTGTAATTGTTGCCCCACATGCAAAGGGGGAGCCTGTTGTCTCAATGCTGGTAGGGAAAGAGAAGCACATATGTGTGATACTTGCCAGAGCTGTGTAAAAGGATCATATACTTGGATTGCACTCAGAAAACTTATTCATACTATTTCTTTTAAAGTTGTCAGAGATTGTCCTCTTTCAGCTTTAAAAGGGTAAAGATGGCTAGCACTTGAGTTGTATTTTCACTGCCAAGGTCCCTGCTTTCTCACAGGATCTTTTAAACCAGTGCTCCCCAAACTTTTACAGGGTACCACCCTGTTTCCTCTTGGGTGACAACTCTAGCGTGGCCCCCCATGCCTATTTCTTGGTATTAGGTCCACTGTTCTACTACAGGGTGTGGGAGAGAGAAGAGAAAAAGTATCCTAAGTAGGGGAAGTGGCTGCTTTGGGGTAGTTTTACAAATGAACTAAATGAAATCCTGTTTGCCATACAATCCTACTGGGTGACCCTGGGCTAGTCACACACTCTGAGCCACAGGGGAAGACAATGGCGCAAACCCCTTCTGAAGAAACCTCTTCAAGAAACCCCATGGGTTCTCCTTAGGGTCATCATGAGTCAAAACAACCTGAAGGTACACAACAACAATTGCTGCTAGCCAGCCCAAGTTCCAAAGAGAGCCTGGAGCCCCACAAGTTTGTATTTGGGGGAACGAAGGTGAGGCGGGGGGGGGGGTAGCTTGAGAAAGTGAAAGATGGAGGCCTCTCTATGGAAGGAACAAAGCTGCCCAAATGGGGTGCCTGATAAAGAGGGAGGGCAGGCGAGCTCAGCATGATTTCCAACTGAGGAAGGAAGAGCTGTGTGGCTGCCTGGGTAGTCCATGCCAAGAAATGTCCCTGCAGCCGCCCTCCTCCTCCTCCTTCTCTTCCTCCTCCTCCAGGCTTCTCCTGGCAAAGGGGGGGATAGGGGAATAAAAGGAGAGAAAGGAACAAGAAACCCCAGAAGTCACCAGAACATTGACAATATTCAGCGCAATGGGGAACGGAGGAAGACCTTGCCCCTTCCTTTCTCTTCTACCTTGGCTAGCTGGCTTGAGCTAGCTAGCCAAGGCAAAAGGGAAAAAAGAGTACGCACATGCCCCCCTCCCTTCCCTTTTGCCTCGGAACCAGCCAGTATTTTTCTTACCCGAAGAAGCTTTCCTCTTTGGGCTCCTTGTAGGGGGAAGCTGAGCAGTTTTGGGGAAAAGGTGGGCATGCCACGTATTTTGGGCCCAAAGAGGGGAGGGAGCAAGGAAAGGGGAAGGACAGGGTCCCTTTGCTCTGTTCCAAGCAGAGGCAAAGCTGGAGGAGCCATGCTAGGTCTCTTGCCTCTCAGTCTGGACAGATACGGCTTGTTTCCTGTAGCTCTCCATTCAGCCTCCTTCTGTCCTGTCTCAGAGTGGCGTACAAAACAAGTTTCTTGCAACTACGGTTGCCATAATTCTCTTCCACAAAACCTCAGATGCAAGTCTACGAAAGCTTATGATACCACTTTTTTCACACAGTTAGTCTCAAAGGTGCTACAAAATCCCTTAGCATACTGATATTCCAGAGTAACATGATTTATGGTTGAATCTGCATTGCTGAATTAATGCAGCTTGACATTGCTTTAATTGCCATGGCTCACTGCTATGATATGGAATTCTGGGGTTTGTAGTCACACCAGAGCTCCCTGAGAGAGGCTACCCAGCTCACAAAACAGCAAATTCCAGTTTTCCATAGAATTGAGCCATGGCAGTTAAAGCAGTATTGAATTGCATTATTTCTGTAATGCATATTAAACCTATGACTCTGAATTATAGCCACTTGGAAGAGAAGTTAGCAAAGGTGGGTTTCCCCTCCTCCCACTTCTTTGGGGGGTGATTGGGAGAAAAGCTCCCAAAACTATGAGACTAAGAGGAACTCCTACTCTGGGATTCATATCCAGGCATTGCCCTGCTGGCTAGCCCATACAGCAAAGCACAACATCCCAAATCCACAAAACAGTGATAACTTTGTTGGCCAACCAAAATTCACAAAATAGATGAAGCAAGCTTTTGAAGCTCAACTGTGGCTTCTTTGTTGGGCAAAGGTGTTTAAAAATCAAACAGGAGAAAGGTATCACTGTTTTGTGGATTTTGGATATTACTGTTTGCAATGTGGCCACCACAGCTACTCCTGGATATGCTTTCTAGATTTCAGGATACTGTATTTTAGACACAACCGGAGAATCCTAAACAAGAGAGAACAAAGTCTGAGACTTTTCTTTTCTTTTAAATGGGACTACATTCGATGCGTTTTAAGCAGCATTTAAAAGTTTTTTCAGATGCAACAACACAGACTTCTTGAAAAATTCAATATTATCTGTCAAAGGAGGGGGCAGGAAAAGAAAGAAGGTTTCTCATTGTATTACTAATGAACCTATTGGCAAATTTTATTTCCTGGACTTCATTGTTTTTTCTTCCAGATCGCATATGTACTGCCCCCCCCCCCCATTTTTAATCACATGCACACATTTCAATGGGAGAGGGAAGTGGAGGAAAGGGGTGCACCAGCCTATTACCATGCAACTAAGGAAAGAGAGTCTCTGGACCCCCTTTTTCAAACACACAAACATTTCTATGTAGGGGTGGAGCTGGAGGGAAGGGCAGCTCCAGTCCCAAGCAAGCAAAAAGTTCCACCATATCGCCACACACTTACCAGAACACAAAAAGCCTCCTTGCTGCTCCAAGCCTCTGGCTGCCTCCTTTCTCTTCCTGCATCTGGCTCTGGGCTCTGGCACGACTGCACAGTACCACCCAGAGCCTCAACGGTGGGATCTGGATGCCTTCAGGAATCCGAGACCTACTGCTTTTCAAAGATTTCAATCTGGGACTTTTATGGTTCTTCAACAGCAATGGCAACCCTACTTGCAACCCCTATCCCCACAATTCTCTGCTGTCCTTTTTTTTCTTCTCAGTGCACCCCTGCTGCTCTTTTCCTCTCAGCGCCCCCCTCGAGCTTTCCAACATCCCCAGGGGTGCTACTGCCCACTTTGGGGACCACTGATTTAAACAGTGACACTTTCTGCCCCTGCTGTTTAAAAAAACATGGCCCCAAATGTGGTGTACATCTAATCACATTTATACGGAATGTGCATGTGATCTGTTCTTAGTGCATTCATCCATTTTGGTATGCCTCACATCTGAAGGCTCTAAGAGATTTCATAGTTCTTCTCTCTTGAAAATCCAATGACTAAGAGTACCATGAAAAACAAAGTGAGTGAGAGACTTCGTAGATGTGTGAGAGAGCATATACTTCCCAGTATCTGTGAATGATTACTAAGAAGTCACTGAAAAGATTGTACCATAATAAAGGACCAATTTATCCATTTGGTGGTAGCAAATTAGAAATAGTGGAAGAGGGGCGAGTTTGTTGTGAGAAAGACAGTGTACACTTCAGATAGACAGGAAGGTAGGTCTGTGGAAGGCATGGGAAACAGAAAATTCTTGCCCTGCAGGATATTATGCTTCCTAAGCTTTTCATCTTAGGAAAATCTTCACTGGCCATTTTCAATGTTATTATTTTTTGCAAAATATTTTCAACAGAAAAAAAAATATTTTAATTGTTCTAGGGCAGGGGTAGGCAACCTTTCCCCTTTAAGGGCCGAGGGACTTCAGCTCCCAGAATCCCAGGAGCTATTGGCCAACATGGGACTATTGGCCAACATGGCTGAGGCTTCTGGGAGCATGTTGGGGAACCTATGGCATGCATGCCAGAGATGGCATGCAAAGGCATTTTCCCTCGCACACAGATCGAGGAAGAGGAGGAAAAGGCATGCATCTGTTCCTCCTCCTTCCAGCCATCTCAAGCTGAAGCAGCTAAAAGCCCGGGAAGGTGCGGGGGGCGGGGGAGAGAAGAAGTCCTGCCCCAGAAATCCTGCCCCCATAAGGCGTAAGTCCTGCCCAGAAGTCCAATTCCTTGCTCCAGCACGGGGTCCTTGCTCCAGCACAGGGTACCTTCCAGTGCTGGAAGCCATTTAGTTTGGACACTCGGTGTCTGAAAGCTTCGACATCACTGTTCTATGGTGTTTTCAACAATCAATTAATAATGGAAATGCTTTCTTGTAACAGTTATGAATTTTTTAATGCAGTGTGTGCTTGTAGACCTTCTAAAATGAAATTTAGGTTACAAAGCCAGTGAGAAAAATGTGTTCCTTTGAACTAGTTTAGCTTCCATAAGGTATTAAATATATCAAGACCTTATATATGTATGCTAGTTAAGTAATTTATTAGGCTTGCCACAATAGTCAACATTTGTTTGATAATCTTCTACTTGGTTGAAATCTTTCCAGCCTGTAGGATAGCCTTGAACTCATAACTTATCCACAAATATGAGCTGTCCTTGTAATATATTTAACTTGCTAATGGGAACAGATGGTCATCACAGTGACTCATCAGCCAAGGGAGACAGATTGGCCATCTTAATTATATTGAAAGAACGCTGAATTGCTCAAAAATTGAAGTGACAGTCAAAGTTTTTCTTGCTCCTAATAGTAAGATTGTTAAGAGTGAGTTGATTTTTCAGCTTTCTTGCTTTAGAGGAGGTGCATCTTTAGAGGTGTTTATACAAAGCCTGTTTGTTTCCTATTTTAGTAGAGAGTTTAAGAAAAAGGTGCAGTGGTAGGAATGCTACTCCCAATTGTACATAGGCAGTATGACAAAGTATATGTTAAATAAAATTTAATACACGTGGTAATCTTCTGATATAATGTGCCATATATTTGCAGCAATGGCCTTAATGCATATAATTGATGGTATACCTCTTTTCCACAATGAAGTATATGTTTAGTTTCCTTAAAGGCTTTCATTAAAAACTGTGGATAAACTGTCAGGATAAAAGAGTAAGACTTTGACAGTGTGGGAAAGGGAGGGGAAATAATGTCAGCAGTATTGTAAAAACCTCATTTTGAGTAAAATAACTAAAATATATTTTTCTTTTATTTGTTTTACACATTTGTCTGTTGAAGCTGTTTGTATCAGTGTATATATTCACTATATATTGACTTTGCAGTTAAGGAGGTATAGAATTTGCCTCCACAGAAGCAGCTGTTACCATGGAAATAAAAGGACCAATGGCCTTTTTCTAGTTTGGACTGTACTATGCTGTTCATAAAAAGATGGTGAATTCTAAAACTGTATCATTGGATCTTTTAAAAATACAAAGCTAAATAATATTCACTAATGCAATTAGGAATTCATTTTAACCCTGTAATGTAATTATAAATAAATAACTTCTCAAGAGTCAGTATACATGCAGATACATGTGAATTTTGTGCTAGTGGCTTACACATTTGCTAATCCCCCTCCTTTGAAAAGCCTTTTGCCTTGCAAAATATAACCCCTTGGAGTCTTTGCATTCATCTGATGCAGCATTTGATGTTGGTTACATCACAGGTTCCCTTATCTGTCTGTGGTGTGTCTCTGTGACTGAGAGTGAATGAGCATGTGGAAGCTGTGAATGTAAATTTGGTTCTTAGAAGGGAGAGGTGCTCTGCCTTAGATTTCGGTACAGAGGAAGATCATTCTTTATAAATCAAGCATGGCTTGCAGAAGATGTCATTTGTAAGTATTTTTTTTCTTTGTTATAGGCTGGAAATGCATATTGCTGAAGACAGAAATAGATTCCATATTACTGAAGGTAGAAATAGGAATAGTGATTAACTCACTGTGCAGCAGCTTTCTGTTCACGAACCATTTTATGGGTGGTACCTCTCAGCATCACAACAATTTCTGTATTTTGGAAATGTACAGTTGGAAGCCTTCAGAACTGCACAAGAAGAAATAATTCAGCACTGCAGTAAAGAAAAAGAGACTTGATAGAAATTTGGCCAAACCCTCCTGTTTTAAACCTGGGCTTTTTCAGCAAACAGGGATCGAAAGAGATTCTGAGTCTTTGTTCAGTAACTGGTCTCTCCCATTTTTATAAATAGTTTTGTTAAAGGCTTGTTTGGGAAATGATTTTGGTTCTATCAGACATTATTTCCTTGACGTTGATTGTGACATAGCAAGCTATGATTTTCATATTGTTTGTCATGGTGTTTATGTGCCTGACAAGCTATTGTTATTTTATTAGCACTGCTGGAATTTAGCTGTCAGCGTAAGGTGTGTGCTTGTACTTCAGCGTTTGGTTTGGGGTTTTTGTTTTGGTCAGTAATAAGATAGTAACATTTACATAGTAATAACATATTGTCATTTACCTCAGGCAGTTTTTTCATCAAACAATTTTTCTTTTGAAGGACCCCAAAAGACTTGATTCTTGACTTGGAGTCATAAAATTGGTTACACCAGTATGTCCCATCAGTTTAAAATGAAAGCAAGGAAATGTATGGATGCATGGAATTACCGTATGTTTCACTGTAATTTGTCAACTCCACCATTTTGTTTGAAGCATACAATTCAAAAGACTTGACACTCTAGCTCTGTTATTCCTTGTTCATATACAAAATCTTGCCTTACATTATCAAAATCCATGGAAGTATGAGAATATGGCTAGTGTTCAAATACACTATTCTAAGTCTGCATATTTTGCCCTTCTAGTTCCCAGTGAGTGATCCTTATTTCAGAAATATATCTCCTGAAATCTGCCACTTATGAGAGAGATACTATGCAGCATGGACATTTTTATAATTCACCTGCATTGAAGGCTGATTTAAATAACTCACCTGAAACTAAATGTATAGCAATATTAATTCCCTTTAAGAATTAATTGATTTCAGAGTAGTACATAATCATTGCACAGATGGAAAGAAGGGTTCAGACCTTGTTTTCAGTGGGACTAAATTGGAATCACTCCAAGCATCTTGGCTTATGTGGCTTGTGGATCACTCTGATAGTCTGCAGCCCATTTCAATTAACTTTAATGGAATTGTTGTCAAGAAAATTGTCATTTGTAATGACATTACTGCACTTCAGGACTGTATCCATAGGCTGAAAGTAGGAGGAAGTTCTTTATGGTAATATTGTGATGAACTTTGCTCTATGTACCAGTTTTATTTGCTGAGATTCAGGTAAGAACTTAGTTACTGTGCTATCTTATATGTGGCACACCATACAACATACGGTAATTTGTCAAATGAGAAGATCTACCTGTGAACTGGATTCTACTGCATTGAAACTGGATTTCATTTGCTGTGGGATTACCAATTTTTGTTGAAGTCAGCAAGTATCACACAGACTTTGGGTATGCATAGCTTCACTACATGGGTTGTGTGAATTGGTACCCAACATAGAATTAGTATAATCATATATTATGGTGATTGCTTTCACAAGGAATATGTGATCAAGAATGTCACAATTTATATAGAAATGTTTTTGGTAAATGAGATATGGCTTCTGATCATTGTTTTAATCCCATGGAATACTATATTTCTCTCTTTATAGAAAAATTTACATGTAGAAGTTGCTTCTTTTGTGATCAATGCAAGTTCGTCATTTTAAAACCCAAACAGCACTGCATTCTTTCAATTCGTGACAGTGTCAGGACCATAGGACAGTGTCAATGCTTCTGTGTGTATTTAAAAATAACTTATCACTACATAAGTTATTTTTAAATAACATAGTTTTTTTCTAAACATAGATTAAATTAAGGATTCACAGTCTATATATTGATGCTTGAGATAATGTCTAAGTATTTTTATGGTATATGGATTTCTGAGAGCCACTCATTCACTCATTTACTGTGGTACTGCAGATTTCTGCATTGCTAAATATTTCATGAAGATTATTGTATGAGAATTATTGTTTTTAGTTCTAGACTGGAAATATCCGTGAAATTTATGATTTAACAAAAAAGAAGTTTCTAACAGACTACATGGAGTATGTATTATACATACAGGGCAATAGACTTTGCTTCCACCTAAATATTTTCCTTTTGGTTCCTTAGTGTAACTATTATTCCTTTTGAAAGTCAACACAATTTCCATATATAATTGTTATATGAACACAAGTGATTTTTTTCCTATGCTTTTTTTAAAAAGTGATGTATTGGCTAATACATATTGCAAGGAATTGTGACAGAATTCTTAATTATATGGGATATATGCATGTCACATTTTATTTTATTTTCTTCATCAGTAGTTCAGTTAATTTTTAAAATCTACTTTTATGAAGCTTGGTGCCCTTGAGGCTGCTTTTACTAAAGCTGAGCTGATTAATTCTGAAAATTGTTTGGAAGTATGTGATTTTTTTTTTATGGAACTGAAATGCTCCAAATAATAGGTGACAGTCTATTAACAATTTAATTAAATTTACCCTAAAAACTGTTAACTAGGTTGGGTTTCCCTCACCACCACTTGCATGTTATGCTGATGTCTCTTGCTGTATACTTATGAAAAATAAAGCGGTTACTTTGAGGTAATGGAAAGGAAAAGGATGCTTTGCGTTGTCAGTAGTGCATCATGATAGTGCTCTTCAAGTATTGGCTATGTTCAGAAACTGCATTAGGGAAATATAATAGGTAAGGTGATATCTGTTAATGGATCAACCTGTGATTGCGTCATTTTGGGGTATAAACATAGCATCTTTTTTCATCTCAGATGTGGCAATTTATGGAAGGTTTTCAAACAGTTGTGACCTATTTAAAACTGGTAGATAAAAATAACCTCTTCAAACATTACTCATAAATAAATGCAACTAATAAAGTGGCGTGCTATAGAAAAGCTAGTGTTTAGTTTGTGTCAGCTGGTGATAAGTACAACAAAAAATCCTCATAACTGATTTTTAATTGATGGAATATTTATCATTTGTTGTTTGTTGTTGTGTGCTTTCAAGTTGTTTTCAACTTATGGTAACCCTAAGGCAAACCTATCATGGGGTTTTAATGACAAGATTTGTTTGGCGGAGGTTTGCCTTCCTCTCAGGTTGAGAGAGTGTGACTTGCTCAAGGTCACCCAGTGGTTTTCCATGTCCGAGCAGGGAATCAAACCTTGGTCTCCAGAGTCATAGTCCAATGCTCAAACCATTATGCCATGCTGGCTCTATATTTCTCATATGTACAGTATAATAGTAAAAATATTTCTTAACCCTTGCCCAAGAAAGAGCTTTAGAGTACTTCACATTAAAGAAGCCACCTACACCCTTTAAGGTTTGCGATGTATTGTAATTGTAAGTTGCATTAGGAAGCTTTGAAAGACATGTTCTACAGAAAGAGTTCTAAATATTGGAAAATAACTTCTCACATTTTGGAAAAGGCATTTAGATTGGTTCCTCTCCCTACTTTTAACTATGCTTATGGTAAGGTCTGTGATTAAACTCACTTAAGAATATGCTCTTGGGGGAGACAGAGTGATTTGACTAATTAACCATATTTCAGTCGCTTTGTGATGTGTATGCTGCTTTATCTTTAGCACTTCATGCTATCATAGTGTACCATAAAATATGCCAGTATTACTGAATATGAATTAAGTCAAGCTGCTGTATCACAGAATTTTTATCTCTGATAGCATCGTGGTTGTATAGAATCAGCAGGTGATTTCTGATTTAGTAGGCAGGACAAGAAACAGATAATGCTTATGTGAGCAAAACAAAATCTAATTCTCATAATTTCTACTCATGTTGTTTATTTGAAATTGAGAGTTTGGGGCACTGTTCAGCCTCTAATATTTTGGTTCTGGCCAGTACTGCTGCACCATGGTTGTCACACTAGCCCAGTTCCTGAAGAGGCATCCTAAGCTAAGTTGTGTCACCCTTTCCCTGAAACTGTTATAGTAGAACCACTGCATTCAAGAGGGTCACACTAATCTATCACCTGATTTGAGCTACACAAGGGCTATGTACATACACTCTTGGCACTGTCAGATCAACACATGGCATTTGAGGTGGGGCTGTCCTACACTTCCCTCCACAAATGGTGGAAATTACTGTGCAGATACAACTGTGTATTTGGAAGACCCAGTCAGTCACTGAACATCTGTACAGACTCATAGTGCCTAGTAAACACCAAATTCCATGTTAATACTGAGATATGGTCTCCTGGTGTATGGGCTTCCCCTTCCACTTCCATACACTTGCCTGACAGGCATCCACTAGAGGCAGGCAGATCCTTCACGTTCAGAGACAATCCTTCCAAGTACCAGATCATGGTGACAATAGAAAACCTTAATTTAATTTCTCTGTTTAGCAGCTTGCAGAAACATCTAGACAGTAGATATTAATAAAAACCATGGTCTAGATGGATTTGACCTGAACTTGGAAGGCTATGTTTATGTTTTATGTTGTCAATGTAGTCCATGTATTAACAAATGGTATGAAAAGACATAGGCTGCTTGATACTGGGAGTGGGAGTGAGGTGGAGCGATTGTCTGTAACTTGCCATTTCAAGTTGGCCCTATTATCTGAATGGCTATATGTGTGCAATGAATTTTGGACTTGGACTGTGGCAGTTCAGTGTGCCTGTTCTGGCTTTGCCTCCTGAAGTTTGGCATGAGTCTCATTCTATAATCACATTGTGTGGTCATGATCATGCTTTTTCGGTCCAAATGATCAGTTTCTAGCAATGTAAATGTAACCTTGATTGTTGTGGTAATTAATGTGATTGTAATGTGTTTCTAGCAGTTTTCTATGAATTTGTTGTATGTTGAGGTGTCCTGCTCTAAACCAATAAAATTTAATAAAGGTAATATATGAAATACTGATGGACTAATAGTAAATTTCTTTAGTTATCCTTGGTGATTTATTTTGACCAATGTTAATATGCAATAGAGAGAATGAAAATCTTCTGTAACCTCACTGTGGTCATTAATTCATATTTGTTCTTGTGTGCCTTCAAGTACTTTCCGACATACAATGACCCTAAGGCGAGCCTATCACAGGGCTTTCTTCAAATATATCTATTTAATTTGTTTCAAAGAACTTCATATATTTTCACTCCTAAATGTTCATGCATTTTCATGAAGATTTGTATGATTCAGACTGTATTGGCCATGTTTGTATCTATTAAAAGATCAGACTTCATGATCAGGTAATAGCTCACCTCTCATCTTCTCCCAGTTATATTAGACTAACTTGGCTTAAGAATGGCTAAGTCTCATATCTCACCAATTTTATTTGTATTTTAGAATAACCAGGGTCCCCTCCTAATCATGGTTTTGAAAAAGGTCCAACTCTTCAATTGTTTAATCAGAGTCAAGTTCTGCACTCATTTCAATCTTAATCATAGTTAGGTCAAACCAAGGAGCATATGATCCAACAGAGCACTTTCAAATACTTAAGTATAGTTAAGGAATAAAGACTTCAGGCAGCTGCAAAGATTCTGTCAAAACTATGGTATGAAGTCTCCTATAGAGAGGGAAACTCTCTACAGGACATGTTTCTGCAGTGAGCCTTTAGTATCCACTGGTTTGGTTCCAGGACCCTGCGTGGACACCAAAATCAGTGAATGCTGAAGTCCCATTATATACAGTGGCATAGTAAAATAGTGTCCCTTATATCAAACAGTAAAATCAAAGTTTGCTTTTTGGAATGTATATGTTTTAAAAATGTTTTCAAGCCATGGATGGTTGAATCAGTGAATACAGAATCAGTGGATGTGTAGGACAGACTGTATCTGAATAGAAAGCAGCAAGTGCTTTTTTACAACTGGAATTCTAGTAAATAACCTGTGCACTTCAGATGCAGTCTTCATTCATTTATTCATCTCATGTACCAACTGACTTTGGGAAAATACATATGTGTAACTAAAAGCAGAATTGCAGTCTTTAATTTTTGTTTACTATTGTCAGTGTATCATAAATTTGATAAATCCATATTGAATTCTTCTGCAAAAATTATCATATACTTCCCATATATAATTTCAGGACCTAATTTTTTATTATTATTTAGGAGTTTGATAATTGCTATGCTTTATTTTTGTGTTATAATTTTTGTACTTAAATATTCTCAAGCAAAAAGCAGTTTCCTAAAAGTGAAAGGCTTGCTGTCACTCTCTTTGAAAATAATATTCCTGCAAGTTTAACAGTGTACCTGGCTAGCCTGTCAATGGCTGAATGTTAGGGATTTTGGTAAGCACCAGGGGACCTGATAAACTATTTAAACTGGTTCATTTATGGAATACCAATTAATCCTATTCAGCATTCTATAGAAGGAGTAAATATATATGTGAGAAGGGGATTACAATATGCCAGCCCGGCTCCCTCTTGTCCTTGCATTCATGTAAAAAGTGAAGAAGTTTGAAGAAGTGAGTCTTGTAGCCAGAACCCTGAAAAATTAGGCTCCAAAATCTCAAGGAGAATCATTACAGATACTAGACATTCTCCATTTCAGATTCACTGCTTTTCACACCCACAAAGCTAGAATGGAGGAGTGCATAGCCCTCCTCATGTGTTTTCTTATATGGTATGCAGTGTGCAAAATTTCCAACATCACTAACACTGAAACAGAACAGAACTTACCATAAATGTTATAGCAGGGATTTTCAAACTCTGGTTCTCCTGAGGTTTGGAACTACAAATCTCTGAGCAGTGGCTGTACTGTCTGGGACTTCTGGGAGTTGAAATCCAAAACAGTTGGAGGACCAGAGTTTGAGAAACACTGTGTTATACAATACAGCATTCTGAAAAGGGATGCACATGCATGTAAAGGAATTTTGTCTCTCCAGAAATTAGGCAAAGCTGTGGGAAGAGAAGGAAAGGGAAGAAAAGTATCTTGTGTGAATTACGGGAAAGAAGGGACAGAATGCACAAGTTCTTAACTGTTTAACTAGTTTTTGGCAATGGTGGTGGACATTATTGTTTAATTTCTAAAGAGAAAGGGCTTGTGTGTGTGTCTGTGTATGGCAATAGTAGCTGCTGTGGTTGCTCATTAATGATAAAGAAAGGACTCTACACATGCTTGCATGGATTATTACCTCAATAGGTTATAGCAGTTATATGGTCTCATGACCAATCTTACTCATGTCTTGCTATGGTTCAGTGGTCTCTAAATGGTACAAATGTCATATAGTGCATTTTATGTATATTTTTCTACTTTGCATCTTGTCTCACTGCATTTGTTGTCAGTATTAATCTGCTGACATGCACTTCTAATTCCCACTGCTCAATCTCTGCCCCATCCACTCATGCAAGAAGTGTTAAAGGGTATGACACTTATGAGGCAAGCCATGCAAATGCAGGATAGCATGATCTGCTATGAGGATAAATGAAAAATGGAAACTGACACAGGACGACAAGGGTTGCAGTTCTATGCACACCTTTTGATGAATATTCCTTGTGAACAGTTTTACAGCTATAATGAAATACTTTTCCATGAAGTTTTGCAAATTCTTGTCAACTGTAACAGTCCTTAATGACCAATATTACATACCAATATTTGTATTTTGTCTTGTGCAGTCCAAAATGAATAGTCACATTTACTCAACCAATGCTTTCATTCAAGATCAAAACTATGTTTAATAATTTTTTAACATTGAGATGGTTTCTCACACTTCTAAAATATTATTTGATTTACTTAGGGCCTTTACAGATTGCCAGAAATAATCCATCTTGAAACCACTTTAACTGTCCTGTCTCAGTGCTAGGGAATCATGGGAACTATAGTTTATTATGGCACCAGAGCTCTCTGACAGAGAAGGCTCAATGTCTCAGAATAAACTATAATTCCCATGATTACCTAGCATTGAGCCAAGACAGTTTAAGTCAGGGGTTGGCAACCTACAGCCCACGGGCCGCACCTGGCTCACCGACCGGCCCGCCTGCCGTCTGCCGCCAACGCGCGCGCTGCTGTGGCCGCCATTTTGTTTTCCAAAATGGCGTCCGCAACTTGTTTGTGCATGCACGGTACTCCAAAACAAAATGGCGGCAGCGCGTGCGGTGGCGGCGAGGGTTGGCGGTGGTGGCCGCGCACATACGCATGAGCACGCGCGCCGCCATCCCCCCCCCCGCCTGGTGGAAAACCTGGGGACCAGCGACCGGCCCCAGGTAAGTAAACCTTGCTGACCCCTGGTTTAAATGGTTTTAAGGTAGATTATTTCTGGCAGTCTCTAAAGGCCCTTAGTAAGAAGACAACAGATATGTATATCATTAACTTGGCATGTGGTATGATGAGAATCACAGCAATGAAAGAGGGATAAAATGTGCTCTTTTAAGTGGGAATAATCTTTAGCTTCTTAAAGCTACAGTGCTAAATGCCTTTATATGCAGTATGCAAATTCAGTAGTGAAAAATGTGTGGTTGTCCAGAATGGGATTTGACTGCAGCTTCCATTAGTCCTAGCCCCAGTCACCGGTGCTGAAAGGTGAAAGATAAAAGTCCAGCAAATCTGGAGGATCACTAATTTCCCATCTCTAATCTGTTTCTGTTCTTCCTAATGAATGGTGATGTGTGTGGGGTATGTGGAAAGAACGGGGGTTGAGGACAGAATATGAGACTGACAGATTGACTAGTTGTTAAAAGGTAGGCATCTATGATTGGAATGGAAAGAGTATGCTGGATGGGAAAGAAACCAGGAACAGATATTTTTATGGAAATAGAAGGATCATAGGTACCATGTGCTTGAATACAAACACATGCTTGAAAATTATCTGGTCCAGCATAAAATAAGATAGATGGGGAGGAGAAATACAGATAGGCAGTTTATTTAAATTCCCATTATTTGGGTGTAGGGGTTTGGCCAGAATAATATATATGAACTCAATATGTGATTGAACAGTGGATAGCTTTCCCAGGATGCCACTCTGAAGTCCAAACTGTGTGTTACACTGGAAGTCATTGTTTGGACAAAGCCCATAGCAGGCTGAAAAGAGGTTAGACCACTGAGCAAAACAGGCAGTTTAAGCTTCCCAACCTCTCATTAATTGAAACTTTTACAAATGTAATGTATCATGAGTTTTTTTATTGGCCTCTTTCCATTTTGAGTAAACAAGTAGATCTTTGAATTAAATATAACACAAAAGATTGCATGCAGGAGTGGATAGTTTAATGTACAGTGTGAAAGTATATATGAACCTGAAGATAAAGATGACAGGAATAAGGAAACAGGAGCTCGTTGTGCAACATGATGATATGAAGAATTAAAGGTGAAGGAAAGTTTGTTTTAAAATTGCAGTTGTATTTCTGAGATACTGTTTTGCTTGTAATAACAAGTGATAATAATGACATTATAATCCTAATAGTTGTACTATAAACATGAAATTCTTCTTCTGATAGCTCCTTTCCACATAGTAAATTATTAACTTCTGAAACTCCAGATCCCAAAACAACATATTCATATTTTTCAGCAAATTTGTTTGTGATTTGTTTCTACTGGCCAAGCTGCATTTAACTGTTCTCAGTGGGAAGAAGTTGAAGTTAAAGAATGTTTGAAGGAAATTCAGATTGAAACAAAAATTAACATTTTGAAGCATATTTCAAAGCCTTCAAATAATATTATGAATGAAAAACTGAAAGTCTTTGCAAAACAATCCATCACATATCAAAATGTGGCTTTTATTTTGTTATTAGTGCCAAGATTATGTTGTTAACTGCCTTCAAGCTGACTTTGACTTATGGTGACCCTATGAATGAGAGACCCCCAAGTCCCACCACCAACAGTTCTGTTCAAGTCTTGCAAACTCAGGGCTGTGGCTTCCTTGATTGAGTCTATCCATCTGGACTTCAGTTTTGCTCCTTTCCTGCTGCCCTCCACCTTGCCAAACATTATTGCTTTTTCTAATGAGTCATGTCTTCACATTATATGGCCAAAGTATGATATAAATCTCATAAGACACTTAATCACTCTTCCCTGTTTATCATAACATTTTGTCTGAATATTTGGGATTAATAATATTAATGATTTGTATATAGTTAGCTATTTCTCTTTGACATCAAGAGATATTGTTAGGAGTACAATGCTAATCTTTCCTCAAACTTCATCTTCTTGCACCACAGTCCACCCCATTCAACGGGGTTCTCTAAACCTCAGTGAAGGTCAAGAGAAGAGAGTGGAAAAGTTAACATGCTTCTACCTGTCTTCTTCCACAGGCAGGTATATAGATCCAACCCTCTGTTTGGCCAGCCACTCATGATATATTTGTGTTATCATACTATATTGTGTTATCATACTATATTGCATTTCACGTACATTAAAATAGCTGGAAGATATCTGTTTTCATTTTAAATTGCATGTGTTCACTGATTTAGGGAGTGACATGGTAATCAAGTATTTTTCAGACTAGATATTTGTTTTCACATTTATGGAGGAAGAATATTCTCACCTTGCTGTGATGTTGGAGATGTACCTTTTGGCTACAAGAGTAAGAGAAATCAGACCTTCTTTTTAAAATGATTAGATTGACTCACTCCTATTTTTGGGGACAGACAACATGATGTATTTCTGTTTAACTCCTCTTTTTAATATTTTAAGAGGATGATTTCTTTTTAATCACCTGAAACTAAAAGTACAATTTTCTTTTGAAACTCCTGGAAAATTGTGATTAGAAAAAGCTAGAGAGCAGAGTACTTCTATATTTAATGCTTTAATCTTGTCACAGATAGTCTCAAGTATTTGTTTTTCCAGACTGGATCACAGCTAGTGAAAACAACTTTTATCAGAACATTGATTTGGCTTTGCTTCGTTGCTGTCAAGTAATTCAGATTGCTGCATTTAGGAAATTTGATTTTGTGCTTTCATCCCACAATAATAATATGACCTAACCAACCTGAAATTATTTATTTATTTATTTATTTATTTACAGAATTTGTGTACTGCTCTGTAGCTACAAAAGCTCTCATGAGAGTTTACTTATCAATAAATCAATTTTTAAAAAACCAAAAGGCAGTGCCTGTCCTTAGACTTATAGTCTGAAAAAATAGGATACAAAATTAAAAGGAGTTTTAGAGGGACAAATAGAGAATTTAGGCAAAAGTCCTCAATGTTATGAGATTCCTTAGTCAAGTCCAATGGCTGCTGGATATTGGTGTGGAAGAAGAATTTTCTTTTTAAAATTTTGCCTGACCAGTGCTAAAGATTAAATATACTTCTTTGTGTTTTACATTTGTGAATGCTTTTCTTTTGCTATGATTCATTACTAGTATTTTCCTATTTTGTTGCTGTGATCCATTAGCAGTATTGTCCTGTATTCTGTTTTTCTCAATTAGTTGTGGATGGCTACTGAAAAATTATATGTAAGATAATTTGTCATAGTTTAAAGGCTTATTAAACATACATTCATATCGGTGGAGTTTATAATGGGAAATATGTTGCATAATTATACAAGTAGAGTTTAATGAAGAAAATGTGCCACAGGCATTTTAAAACTGTATACTCCCCCCCAAAGTATCCATTAATTTCATAATGCCTGAAAGTATTTTGGAGTAGTTTGAAATAACAGCTAGACTGGTGCAGAGTAATCCATTGATCTTGTTTCACATTGGTGCAGACTAGGCAATAGTAATAGCAAGTACATTTCTATACCACTTATCAGTGAACTAGCACTCTGTAAGTGGTTTACAACATATAAGCCAATTGCCCCCAACAAGCTGGGTACTCATTTTACTGATCTATAAAAGGATGGAAGGCTGAGTGGACCTTGGAGCCCTGCCAGAGATCGAACTCACAATGTTGTGGCTGCAGTACTGGCATTTAACCACTGTGCCAACAGGGCTGCTTGTTACTGTTACTTTGGCTACTATGATTCCACCTAAGCACAGCAAAGATATATATTTAAAACAATGTACACATTGCGGGCTCCTCCCTACCACCACCACCACCATCACAACAACAACATTTAAACTCTTCATTAAAATCACCTACCATACTCATGTCTGATGTATACATAAATTGTATGCCCCTTTATTTCCAGGAATTTTCTGAAGATTTAATTCATTTCTATTCTTAGAAAGGACAAAGTTATTGAAACATTTCAGATCTAACCATTAGCAACAACCATTCCATTAGAAAGCCCCTTACTAGACACTCAGTGTGTTGACTTTGTTTTTCCTTGTGTCGTAGGTCTATAAATACTCTGCACCAGTTTTGCTGTCCAGCTCCATTGTACCATACCCAGCTAACTCTCTCTGCCACACACTCAGAGTACAGGTAAGAGTAGTTATGCTCCACCCACTTGTTCCTTTCAGAGACAGGTCTGACCATTTTAAAATCTTTTTTCTTTCTCTCTCTATATATGATAAAAAAATACCACTTGAATAACAACACACTAAAATATTTTTTCATTTTAAAAAAGGAATATATAAATAAAATTAGTCTTTTATCATGAAGGCCTCTGTAGGGTTTGCACAGAAATTAGTCTAATGTAACTATTTCCCCCAGTTTTTACATTAGAATTGTTGTGTCCATACAGACATCAATGGAGATGCTTCCAAACAACAGCACAGAAGAAACTTGAAAAGGACTTGAACTACTACCATCATAACACAGACACATACACACATTTTCCCTATAACAATAGCAGCTTCATTTATATACCACTTCCTACTGCGCTGTGCAGTCTTTAAGCGGTTTACAACTGTAAGCTAATTGTCCCCAACAAGCTGGGTACTCATTTTAGCAGCCTCAGAAGGATGCAAGCCTGAGTTCTGGCTGGTATTGAGCTCACAACCTTGTGGTTTGTGAGTGAGTGGGTGCAGTACAGGCATTTAACCACTGTGCCACCAGGGCTCTTCCTCTGGGAAGAGGAAAAGAGAAAGCACAATCAGGCACTGCAGGTTTTCCTCCCCCTCATTGGACTATCTACTCTTAGAAAAAATTGACAATGGTGGTCTGGTGTCACACAGGAGCATATTTTTTTTTAGAGTGAGAGTAGTATGCACCATGAAGTTGCTTTCCCAGAGAGATTACTGAGACTAGTCACAGTCCCACATGGGACAACAGTACCAAATGGGAACTGGGAATGCCCACAGTAACTGCCCATGCCTAACTCAAAGTAAATTTCTTTGGAATAAGGCAAGAGAGTTTGTGGGATCAGCATCCTCTCCTGAAATGACTTGAGGTCTCTTCTCCTGAAACAAAGAGTTTTTTCCAAGTAAATGTAAAATGTTACACTACTATTCAGCAAACTACAGGCTCTAAAAGCTGGAGTACAAACAGAGGCTGGACTGCATGTAGTTTCCCCTTGCAGTGGGGAACTGGTTGGGCTTCTGCCATTAAGGCTTTATTTGCCAACAAGTACAACTTCTTGGCAAAACTACTAAAAATGATTTTTAAAAAAACCCTCCTATGGTTAGTTGTGCAAGAGACTGTAGAACTGGAACATACTTGGATTTCTATTCACCATCTTCCAGAATACTCATGTACTAAATAAATAAACATCCATTCCATGAGTTGAACTTGTCTTCCACTGGCAGAATAGTGTCTTTAAATGCAAGCCCATAATTTTTTCAATGGCATAGGAGGCTAAAGCAGCATGTAAATTAGAGCTGGATTGGTTTCATTCTCTTATGAGACTCATATAATTTTTGCAAGTGAAAGCCTGAAATAGAGCACAATTTCAGCATGGAGTGATTTGTTGCAAACCCAAGGGAGTGGAAGGAGCTACTTAATCTTCTTCCATGATGATGATGATGATGATGATGATAACTAAGGCGGGGGAGACACCAGTTGTGGTGGTGGGTGGGTATTTCCCCCCCTACAGAGAGACATTCAATTCTGGTAACTTGCCATGACTGCCTCCACTCTTTTATCTCCCAGAATGCCACATAAATGGTGCTGCTATCATAGTAATGGTATTCTGGAGTGAGAACATGCTGGCAATGGAGCTCTTGTTTTTACTTGCTAATAATGCTAGAAAAAAGAGATGCTTTGGACTTTCCCTGAAATAAACTAAATGTCTCTCCCCCCTGACCACCCCCACCTTCCAGTTTACAGACTACCATTTGGGTATTCTGATTCATTCTTAAAGCAGCTAACTGTACATTGGGACCTCTTACTGCTGTTATTTTAAATCAGTGTGAGAGACTTACGAGAGAACAGCCAGCTCCTCACTTACAAGGATATGCTATGAGACCTTCCCTCTTTCTACAAAAGCTACATATGCTGATCATTTTATGCCCTGGAGTTTTTCCTATTCCTGATGCAAAATAGATGCACAAAGTTTAGAGCCCAGTATCCTTGAAGTGATATAGAGTCAGGCATGTCCTTGAAAGCCTTAACCACACCTGCACCCTTTGGGCAACTGTAGAGGAGCCACACAGGGCAATCTCCTCCAACAAAAACATACACATGAAACCTTTGTAGGCTGCACTACTGCCCCCTCCTGCAAAAAACCTGGAAAGTTCACTTCCGACATCAAAATTACATTATTTTAAACACTTTCAGCTTATGCAGGACCTGTGGAGATGCCTTTCTTTCAACAGTATTTGCATGTACTGGACTAAAATTTCCTATGTTTCAACCACAGAAAGCAGGGGCATTCCTGCAAGGTTGCAAAAATGGGTTGAGGCCACATGTAGCCCACAGGCTGCAGTTTGTGTTGCCCAAATCTGATATATCATACATTTTTCCCTTTTTCTCATACTGTTGTGTCACTTAATATTTTACAATTCACAGCCTTATTTAAACTATTAACTTCACATGAAACAACTATTTGAGTCTTAGTATTCTACATGTACTCTGGAATTCCTTGTGATTGAAAGATAGGATGAAATACTTATTGAACATGGGACAGAACGCCTATTGAGAAATCTGAAAATTACATATGAGCTTGATATCTAATTCCTTTATTTCACCAATAAAGTCATTTACATAAAGACAGTGTTAATTTGCCAGCTCATGAATAACACTTGTGTGAAATCTTTGTAGGTTTTGTACTTTTCTTGTATTAATAAAGAGAGGAAAATAAGCAATGAATCCTAAATCTGTAAATGCTTATATATCATTTATTGATTTCATAAGATATGTGTTTCCTACATTTCACATACTGCATGTTTGTTTTCTGTATTTTTAGTGTCTTCCTCTGTTTCACATTGTATTTGGCTTTTTTCCATTATAAAAAATAAGCCATTTGGAGACAGTGAATGTGTTACTCACTTACATGTGTTCCCAACAAAGTTTATCCAAGGTCTAAAACAGACAGGCAGACGGAGAAGGCTTCTGGCTAATCCAGGGGCATGGCATTTACATGATGCACATCCCCGGAGCATCTGGAAGCCATGCCGGGGCCTCCTAAGGTGGCCCAAAACTGGCCCCAAAATGAGCGGCTTTTTTTCACTCCTTGCCACAGTCCATTTGAGACCAGGTCAGCAGGACCATGGTGTGCATTCACCGCAGCTCCAGGGCAATTGGGCTGCTGGATGCCCATCTGCTTCGCCCCTAACTTGCCCAAGTCAGAAATACTATTTTAAAGTGCATATGGGTGGGTCTTTGTTGTAGAAGATGAAAAACTAGCAAGTTGCAGGGTGTCTATATAAATTAATCTCCTACATGTTTAATAAATATTTTAGGTTTTATTTTGTTCTTGCTTGCTTAGATTGCAAAAAGAAATGGTTGTCAGGCACCTGATAGGTGACAATTTATGACTAGTCACAAGCTGCAGTACTGCTACAGCCAAAGGGTGTTTCTGAAATAGTTGAGAGTGAAAGCCACGTTTGACTGAAATAATTTAAAAACAAAACAAAACCCTAACAGACTCTTTGCCATGTTATATCAAAGGGCTTCATTACAGACAACATGCAGGTTTTTTTAGGGTTGCAACATTACAATTTTATGGATTGTTAAAAGGAAATTTCATAATGAAAGTAACAATATATAAATTTCTTGTGCAAACCTCAGAGGTTATTTTGTCAGTGTTTACGTATTTATTATAATCCCTAAAAATGCATTGCAATGTTTTTAGTGATTGAAAAAATAGTATTTTAGATGATTTTATTATATTTATTAAAATATTTATATCCTGCCCTGTTCCAAAGATCTCAGGATTGAGACACAGGCAATAAATAGTAAATTCACTGTTTGCATCTCTGTATTTGTATTATGTAATAGTCACAAACAAGTAATGAAATACATAACTAAATATATAAACTGTACAAATATTTACATAACATTTTTTAAAAGCCACTCATCCAAGAAACAAACTAGCCATTCAGAAGGGTTGAACAGATACTAATCATATATTAGTATGAAATATTGAAATGTGTCAGCTCAGATCACAGATAGGCTTTCACAAAAATCAAACCTTTACTGCAAGGGCAAAGCAGGATTAATTTTAGGAGATTATGGCTGCATCCACACTGCCGAAATAATCTGGTTTCTGGTGCTGCAACAAATTACACTTTCCAGAATTCCATAGCATTGATCCTTGGCAGTAAAAGTGGTGCCAAACCAGATTATTTCTGCAGTGTGGATGCAGCCTATGAGCAATATCCCATAGTAAAGATAGCATTTTTTTCTGTACTGGATTGCCTGCCAAAATTGACAAATACTGAAGGGGTAAAAAAATATCTGGGACTGGTCTATAATGAACAGAAAAAACAGAGTAGCAGAGGTTTTCACTATGTTCAGCCAACCCCTTCCCTCTGGTTCATGTGGCTTCTGGCAGTTAAAAGTGCTGATGGCATGATCTGAAACTATAATTTGGTAAATGTTTCTTTATCTGCACAAGGCTAATTGACTATCAATAATTAGGTTTCATATGATTCTCCATAATAAAGACATAACAACTTCAAATAACCACTAGATTGAGCTATATAGTTATAAAAGCATATTTTGTAAGTGAACATATGAGCCCTCATATTTACACCTAATTAAGGGCCTTTGCAGACTGCCAGAAATAGTGCACATTAAATTGAGGCACTGCCCTGGCTCAGTGCTAGGGAGTCATGGGAACTGTATTTTTTTCTGGGACATTGAGCCTTCTCTGTCAGAGAGCTCTGGTGCCACAATAAATTACAGTTCCCATGATTCCCTAGCACTAAGCCAGGGCAGTGCCTCAATTTAATGTGCACTATTTCTGGCAGTCTGCAAAGGCTCTACGTCATGGTCACTGGGCCTCCAAACTTTGGTGTGCATCAAGTGCTTTAATTTGGTGCCAAAGTGCACCAAATCTGATATCCAAGAAGAAGGCATTGTGTAGCTTTGAAGATTCTGTGATATGTTCTTTTAAGTATAAAATCTTTGTTATGTATAAATGTATCACAATACTGTTCAGCCCTTTATTCTGTATCACAATAATATAATATATAGCCTCTCTCTGAATCCCCCTCTTCCAATTTTCCCACATTAAATACTAACCAAGTCTAAAAGCAGATCATGTATTAGTTACTCCTACTTTCAGTATAGAAATACATGACTTTCATAGGTACTTTTAAAAGTTTAAATGGATATCCACACTTCTCAGCATGAGGAGAAATGGTGCCTTCTGACACTTTGGTCTTGAAATTTGAATGCATGAGTTTCTTTTCTTTTGGCAATTTGTCAATAGCCATACCTTGTCTCAGAATTACCAATCTTATCAAATTGTGCCTTACCCAGTAGTTTCTAGTTAATATTCGATCAACATTATGTGTTGACTTTTCAGAAGAAGTTTTATTTTATTAGTTTGTGTCTGGCCCTACATCATACAATCCCAGTACAACCTGTAGTAAAACCATTGTTAACAATTTTAAACAATTTAAGATATGTTTAAATTATTTTTAATCAAAAGGCTAAAAACATATTTAAAAACAGGACAAGTTAAAATGGTTTGATATCAGGTAAAGACAATCAGTAGTCATACAAATATGGATGAAATTTGAATGAAATCTGAGATCTGGATGCAATCTGCATTAGAATAAGAATTTATTTATGTGCCACCTTTTCCCCTCAAAACAGGGATGCAGATTAAACTATGAAGTATACAGAATATAGATTTTTTTTAAAAAATACCCAAAAGATTATCATTAAAATGTAATTAAGCTATCAAAAAACAATTTAAAATATAATAAAAATAAAATGCAATTTTAAAAGTACAAATGAAATAGAAATGAAAATATATTGTGTTGCCATTAAATAAGGATTATCATTTGATTTTGCTATTAGCTAGTTGATACATTATTATTTACTACTACAACTTTTTTCCTATCAGAGATCATAATTTTAATAATTAATAATATGGATCTAAATCCTTACACTTCCTTTTTTATTTCTTATGGTCTGCAAAAATTGAACAAATACATGAAAGTATATTTAATTCTAAGTTTACATTTTGGTATTATTATTTTTAATTACCCAAAGAGATTAAATATTATAGGCAAGGAATGAAAGAGAGCTAGATTAGGAAATGAATTAGCAATTTTGTTGCCTTAGATCTAGAACTTCATTTGATTTTTGCTGTTACCTAATCAGTAGATATATTACTCATTACAATTTTTCCTCTCAGAGAGTTAATTAATAATTTTAAATCCTTAATAAAGACTTTATATAGTTCTGTAACTAGCTATTATCACAAGAAGGCCTTCCTTGGTTATTTATACTTTTCAAAATTGACTGAACAAGCATGGTCTGCTATGATGGAGCCATTTTGCTGATCCTAAGCTGATGTAGGTCTAGTCAGTACCTAGATGAGTGATAACCCGGGAACTCCATGTTCTACTGATTCCACAATGGAAAGAGATGCCTATTCAAATTTTACTTAGGGATATAATAGAAACATACAGATGGAAGACATTCACTTTATTCATTAGACAGCTAATAAATGCATTCCCCCAAATGCTTATTTTGTTTAAGATAATCTCTTATTCAGTAGATATTGATTTATTTTGATTTTGCTGAATAGGGAATGACATCATAGTTCCATCATAATCATGCTGAGCATCCATCATTTTTACATGACTTTACTCTGAATGCTCATGTCCATTTCTTAACACATGTTATCTGACGATTATGGTCTAAACATCTTCAAATTGGAGACTTTTTCTCTTCTTTTTCCCCCCAGTGATGCCTGTGAAAGCAAAAAAAGATTGCAAAGGATGTTATAGTACCAAAGAAACCCCTTCATTTTCTTGCAGTACCTACCTGCATAATGTTTGTCCAACACCTCTCTGAGGTAAAATCATTGTTCTGAAAATATTGTTATGTTCTTAATAGCAAAAAAAATTGTTCTAACAAAGCATGGTGCTTAATAATTTAATATTCTGATTCTGAAGCAGTGGAAGGATTGATGATGGTCAGCCATATTGCTTAACCTGAGGGCAAGCAATGTTTCCACATTTATGGAGAGCAGCACACAGTCTTTTGTATAGGTGTGGTTTAGACTGGGACAGGACTACATGGTTACACAAGTGGCCATGTAATTAGTGTAACTTATAATAATGTGTAACTTAACTTATCAAGTGTAACTTAAACAAATCTGTTTCACATCTTATATAACCAAAGGACTCCAAAACCTCTATAATATAATAGGATACTTTAAAATCTATTCCTGTAAGAATCTCAATAAGATGGGCAATGATCTAAGCTTGTATAACAAATTTTATTAAATCTGTTATCAAAGCTGCATTGATATAACTGTTCCTTTCCTACTTGCCTTACCTGCATATTTTCTTTCTCATTAGTGCTTTCTTAGAAGACTATGCATCCCCATGTAGAATTACATTTCAAAGGTTTTTATGGTGCTTGTAGTATGGAAGGAACAATGGTAAGAATGGAAGTTTGACGAGTCATTGAAAGGGAACATTTTGTAATGGCATTAATAGCAGACAGTTGGTTTGTTCACCTGTTGACTTAGGGAAGATGTGCTGTAGCATTTTTTTTCCTTCAGGTACAAACTGAGAAGCTACATGACTAGTTCTGAGGTTCTTATCTTGGTTTTTGTCTTGTGTTTCCCAAACAGCAAATCCCCATCATTGGGAGCAGGCTGTTGTTCAAAGAAACAAAACCATTAAAAGTCCTTCTTGAGTATATACCAAGTATATTATAAACCTACTTTCTCTGGATTGCTGCTGTGTATTAAAATAAATGTAAAGCAAAGTATCATCAAGTGAATCATAAAATAAAAGTGTTTAGTATTAGACATGATTAATGTATATTGTATATGACCTCTTGAAGGAGTCAAATTGCATAGTGAATTGTTCTAATTCTAAAACATCTGTGCTCAAAGAGAGCAACTTGTAGTTTATAACAACTGACAAACACAATGAAGGAAAAGTTGTCTTTAACTTTAAGTATTTTCCTTTCTTTATCATATTCCTTTCCATCCTTCTTCCTTAGCTCTTTAATTAAAGGAAATTGCCTCTGGTGTTGGTACTGATAAAGAAGTGACTTCATGCAAGCTTTATGCTAAGCCGGCATCCTTCCCATCCACCTTAGAGTACAATGTAGCTTTACAGATGTAGGTATTCCACACTGCTTTTGTAATTTAAGTGTTTAACTTCTGATTTGTAGCATTATTCATGATGCTGGCAACTCAGGAAACTCTGGAAAAGCACTCACCTGATTTTTGTAAAGCAAGTACAGTCGTATCTGTCAGAAACTACTCTTGGTGGGACTCAAACCCTAGAAAAGCCCTAATTTAAATTTGTTTTTCAAGCACTTAAACAAAAGGATTGCAAAGTGGATAAAAGTAAGTATAACATTCTTCTAGTGAAAAGCTAGAATTTTCTATACAGAAAACTATCTCAGTATCCAGATATGTTGCTGAAATTCTCCTTTTAGAAACCAAAAGGAGAATTTCAGCAACATTTCTTAGAATGTATAGCCTCAAATTTATAGATGCATTACTTACAAAGGGGTGTAATGTTTTTAAATGTTTACTATCATAACATTGTCCCTTTATGATTCTGTTCCTCTATCTCTTTTTTCCCCTCCTTGGCAGGGAAGATAATATTCTGCACCAGTTCTGTTGTCCACCTTCTGGGTCTAGTAGTCCATCTTCAAGATAACAGAGAACCTCTGAGTCGCTATACTGTGCAGTCAGATTACCACATCTGTACATTCCACTCCCTCTTCTTTCTTTGGCTGGTGTGTATGGAACTGACACTAACTTGCATGGATACAGTAAAGATTCTGGTTTACATTGAATTCAGATATATTCAGAAAGTTATATGCTTGCCTGGTAATTTCCAGTCTGCATTTTCTACAACATGTTTTCCAAATTCTCATTCTCCCTGATCCCCTTATTCTCTTATATGATTTTGAATGGACATGGTATGTAAACTAATATGTAAATTTCACAATTTTCAAACTCAAATAAAAAGTACCATAAATCTGCATCCTGTACAGCTTTATTGTATATAGTTTAATGATGTTTAGTTCACAATAAATAAGCAAATAAACAGTAAATAAGTTAATTTCAAAATAATTTTCATTCTTTCTCTTTGCCTCTCAACATTACAGAACATTTTTCTAGACCTTCATAATAACATCAAATTGGTATTTTAGTAATAGACCTGAATTTCTGCAATTGTGGAAATGGAGTACTGATTTTTCATATTTCATAAGGGATTTCAAATAAATTGATCAAAATCATGTTTCTTCAGTTTGCAAGATTTGTTTTGCTTCTGCCCGTTAGCTGCACATCAGCCAAATGGATTTCTGAAACAAGACGTATTCTAGGTGTGAGACTGAGAAACCCACAATGTTTACAGTGCCTATGGTGTTGGTGTTGGTGTTGTTATTTTCCTTCAAATCGTTTCCAACATTTGGAAATCCTAAGGAGAACCTTTTTTGTTTTGTTTTGGGGGGCAAGTTTTGTTCAGAGAGGGCTTGCTATTGCCATCCTCTGAGGCTAAGAGAGAATGACCTGGCCAGGGTCATCCAATAGGTTTCCATGGCTGAGCAGAGATCTGAACCCTGGACTCAGGGGTCATAGACCAACACCCAAATTACTACACCACACTGCACAATGAAAATTACTATGAAGTAAGATGTCCTCATGAATATGGGATTTTTCCACTTTGAAAACAAGAACATGCAATGGCTTTTTGCATTTAATTTCACTAAAACTTTTCCTGGTTTACAGTGGTTTCGTCTGCTTTCCTTTTTAACTAGTAAAACGTTCCTAATTGCAATATTGGACTCTCTCTTCTTTACTTTTGCCATTATTCCTCTACTGTCTTTCATATTAAAGATACTTTTTTAAGGAGGAAAAAATGAACATGTACTCAAATGTTTTGCATACCATATGTAGGCACAGGTATGAATTACAAACTTCACATGGTTTCCATGAGCAGTATTCTCAGTATTGCATTCCTGTTGTTAGATGTTAAATAGATGTGTTATAAGGGACATTAATGTTCATCTTCTGATATGCATACTTCTGCATTATTAGGTATGTTAGGTTAAGTTTGGTTTGGTTGTGTTGGAAGGGGCTGGCATTTATTTAGGTTTTTGCTTTTTTAGCAGACAATATGTCAGAGAAAGTGTTTATTTTGTTGCAACTTGGATATATTTTTCACAACCATAAACAGTTGCCTCAGTGTAGTAAAATAGAGTACTGTAATCTCTGGCTTTTACACAGAAATATATCTAAAACCTTTTGATCTGATTATAATATTATTTGTATGTAATGTGACAAGAATAGGACCACCTATCCTGTTAAAAAAAGGTTCACAATATTCATTCTTGGTGCCAGTTTACAAGTTCTTAAAACAAATGCTAATCAGCCTGACCATACGTACAATTAATCGTATTTTTGTTGTTATTTTTTGATAAAGGACAAGAATTTTAGGCTCTACTCTTAGTTGTGGCAGACAGAATTCCAATATCTAGTTCTCTGTCTTTTTATGTAAGGGTTTGTTCACATAGGCATGTAGACTAATTTACATAAATAACCGTTATGTCTTTAAAAATGGCATTTTTCTTTATCAGGAAAGCTGAACTTCACTTCTGAAATGCAAGCTATAGATATTCTGATTTCCTTTTGAAAACTTTATATCTTGGGTTTCAGCATTGAAAATGGCAGAATTTATTTCTTCAATTAATTTGTAAGGGATTAAACAGGCAAATTAATTCTTTCTACCAGGTTTTATCAGGAGAGGTTCTACCAGGAGTTGAGGGTAAGAAAGGGGATCAAAGCTATCCTATTATCTGATACTTTTTAACATTCTATATGTGGCAGCAGTAAATCTGTGCCATCAACTGTGTGTAAATGGATCTGTCAAAAAATAGAATTTAATGCATGCTTCTTCTTTAAAAAAAAAAAAAATAGAACACTGGGTGGCCCTTTTTTCCAGAGGTCTCTAGCTTGCTTCATCAATGTGAAGATATTTTGTGTAGTACATATAAAACAAGTTCATAATGATGCTCCAATAGTACTTTACAGAACAAAACCATTCATTTTGCAGTTTGCATGGAAATTGCTTAAATATCGGGCCATGTATTTCTGTTAGGGTTCAACCCCCAAACTTAATACATTCCTGGGACATCTGAATCATTATTAAAAAGAGAGTATTTCAGAGCATGTATAAAGAACACTACTGATAATACATACATGTCACTATCAAGGAGTAATATCCTCTACACTGCATGCTTGGAAATAGATGGTGAAGTTTTCTAAGTATAATAGATGTTTTCCAGGTGAGACAACCCTGCAGCTCAATTCTTGCAAACTAAACTTCAGGGTTGTTGTTTTTTATTATGCAGAGGAGAATTCAAAGAATCACGTCTTCTATGTCTCTGAGGCCTGACTGCAGCTAAAGTAATTCCACTGAAATAGTGAGATTTACACAAGCATTTTACCATTGAGTAGTTGATTTAATGGGCCTATCCTGACTGGAATTAGAAATTGAATTTAATTTCAGTTATTCGGATCACAATGCTTGTCTGAAAATAGAGATGAAGCTAATTCAGGTGTGTGTGTTTTATACACAAAAGTTGGGATACATATTAGGAATACATTAATTTCCTAAAATTGTAGATGCAGCTACCTTTCTTTTGCCTTTCTGTTGTGCCTGTTTGTGGTATAAAAGATAGGAAAGTTAGAAAAAGGCTAATGTGATTAGTTAATAATGTTAACATGATTAGTTAATCATGAATAAAATTTTAAAAATAAATTGCATTTATGTTAGGGGGGAAACATAATTATTGAATTTATGTAAAATTGCTGTTTAAAATTAAGTTAAATGGCTGCACTATAATCCATACCACAGTGAAGCTGAAAAATGTCACCCATTATTTCATGTCTATCTCCCTTCTTCTTACCACCTGTTTTGAGCATAGGGGAGAAGGTAATAGCTGATGTATTTGTAGAAATATAATTTCTCTTTCGTGATCTCTGACTGACAGAACTAGGTTACCCTGAGCCTCCCCAGGACCTCATTTGGAGCATTGTATTGCGTTCTAAAGAGTTTTGACTAGCCCTTACCACCTCTCCCAGCCCTATATAAGGGACTGCCACCATAGACTGCCAATTCCTTTTCATCTGCTGCTGCAGCTGCCTCATCTGGAATTGTGTGCTCGAATTGTAAGATATTTTCTAAACATTTATCATTGGCATGGGCCTAGAGCCACAATAGCCATCGGTAGCAGTTTTGGGTACCACTGCCGCCTTTTAAGTGCATTGAATGTGGCATTAAGATTCTACCCCACAAAAAACAAACAAAACCCTTCTCTTTCTTTTTCTTCCCTTATAATCTTATCTCACTAGCCCTGTTCTTCCTTTAGATTACTAAAGAATGGATATCAGTAGTGGATAATAGCAAAAGTCATGGATTAAGAGCTCCAAAAGATCAGTTTCTAGAGCCAGATAAAGAGCCTCTATGAGAATCATCCTGTAGCAAAGAAAATTATTCCCTTTCAAACTGTGCATCTTAATTGCTGGTTTGAAATCGTTTAACCATGGAATTAACTAAACTGTTGTACTCTAATCATTAATTAAAGTAAGTGGTTTGGATCTTGTAACCTAAACATTGTAAATTACCCAATATTAAGCGATTAACAACAACAAAAAGCAATCAATTTTTCAAAAAACTAACAGAACTCCATTTTGGGTAAAGAACCAGATGGGAAATGTAAACGCTGTTCACACTCCAACACTATCTCTGATTTAATTAATTAATTAATAACTTTAACTTAATTTTGGAATTCAGGATATTCTGAAATTCCATTTTAAGTCAAGCATAGTTGAAAAACAACTTTAATTAAGATACTTGTTTTAATTAGAAAACTTCCAGTTTAATTGATTTTAGCTAGTTAGATTTTATCTATGGATAATTCTATAGTGTTTGTACCTTTCGTCAAAATGCTTTACAATCCTTATTTTATTTCCTTATTACTTTTAACTCTTCCTTATTACTAACCGAATAAAAACCTCATTGTTTTCTAGTATCTGAGCAGATTGTACAAAAAGCTGTTTGAAACTTTCAGTTTTACATAAGTCTATGTTTCCAGACAGGACCTAAATGCCCTAAAGATATCAGGTCTTGGAAACTAAGTAGAGTCTGCCCTTAAGTAGAGTTAATATTTGGATGGGAGACCACCAACGAATACCAGGTGCTGTAGGCTATATTTCAGAGGAAGGAACTGGCAAAACCACTTCTGAGTATTCTTTGCCTATTAAAACCCTATGAAATTCATGGGGTCTCCATAAGTTGACAATCATAAGTTGAAGCAACTTGAAACATAAGATGTTTCCAGACTATTTCTTGACCAATTAATGAAAGCTCTGTTTAGAAACAACAACCCCCCCAAAAAACCCATGTCCTATGTAACTTAAAGTAACCTACTTCCATTATGTACCCTTCTCATGTTGTGAGGTTGAAATATAAGAAAAAGAAGTTCTGAAAGTCAAATAGAGCAGAGCAGTGATAGCAGAGTTCTGCTAGAACTTCTCACGTTCATGGGTAAGACTCTAATTTACAGGAGTCAGTAAGGAATTGCCTTAATCTCTTGATGTAAATGAGTTTATTTGCTATCCAACTTGCAGTTCTCTCCTATGGCCAGAGCTGAAAGCTTAGTCTATGCCTGAAGCACCTCAGATTATCTGTAGACTCACTGTAGGCTCAGAACTCAACTGTCTTACCTGAAAAATCACTTTGCCACTTGCTTTAGCTCTGATCTCTAGAAGGATACATAGATTGTAAGCCACCTTGATAGCTTCAGCTAAAGGCGGGATATAAATAAAATTCCCATATATCCCATAACTGAACTTAGAGGTTCATAACTAGGCTTATGTATGACAGGAATGTAAGATGTCATTTTGTCTCATTCAGCTTTTTAAAAACTCACGTTGCATACCCATTAAACTTGAGTCATAATAAATTCTTGCTTTTAACAAACAATAGGGTTCTTCAATGCACAGCCATCTCAAAACTATAAGAACCATGTGTGAATCACAGTAAAACAACAAGTACCATTGGATATGAAAAGGCTATGAATAGGCTAATCAAGAGTAGCTTCCATTATGGAAAAACTAAGGGCCTTTACAGACTGCCAGAAATAATGCAGCTTGAGTCCACTTTTAACTGTCCTGGCTCAGTACTAGGGAATCATGGGAATTGTAGTTTTTCCTGAGACATTTAGCCTTCTCTGTCAGAGAGCTCTGGTGCCACAATAAACTACAATTCCCATGATTCTGTAGCACTGAGCCAGGGCAGTAAAAGTGGTTTCAAGCTGCTTTATTTCTGGCAGTCTGTAAAGGCTCTTAGTTAACTTGCATTAACTAAGGATATATGCATGTGGAAGCTAGAGGGAGCTCTGATGCAGCAAGTTTCAAAAATTTCATTTCGTTATTTACCATGGATTTTTCAGGGTGAAACTGGTTTAGTCAGAGCTTAGAACATATCATGGCTAGAGACCATTCTGGCTCAGAGATTTTGGAATTAATAAACCAAACTGTTCCAAGCCTTGCTTTTATTTAGTTCTATGTCTTTAAATACAATAAAAAATTAACTGCTAGCCTTCTTTTATATATTTTTGAAACATTTACAAGACAATGGGATGTAGCAAAAGTAGGATGCCATTATTTATTCCATATCATTACTTTCTACTGAATATTGTATTATGTTGCAATTTATTAAAAGCATAGATTTTATTTGTTTTCAGGTACTATCAGTGTTCATATTGATATTCAAATCTAGAGTTGATCTTTGTATTGTTACCTGCTGTCAAACTGACCTAGACTTATGGCAACCCTATGAATGAGACTTCTGAATTACTCTGTCATCAACAGCTCTGCTCATGTCTAGCAGACACCGGACTGTGGTTTCCTTGATTGAGTCTATCCATCTGCAATGCATCCTTCCACTTTTCCTATTGCCTCCTACCTTACCAAGCACTATTGTCTTTTCTAGAAAAAGTTCAGGCTTAATTTGTTCTAGGACCCATTTATTTCCCTTTTTAGCAGCCTGTGGTATCCATATAACTAGTTTCCAGCAATACATTTCAAATGAGTTGATTTTCAGCTTTCTTCACTGATGAGGCTGCCCAACTCACCGGGCCAGCCTGGTTGCTGTGGCGGGGAGCGACCCTCCTTGTCCTGGTGAGCCCCCAGCAGGCTTTGCAGCGGGCCTCCAATGTCCTGATTAGCTGCCTGTGTAAGAAGGGGTGGCATTACCAGCCCAGACACAGGACTACAGCTCCCGGCTTGCACCAGGAGCAGAAGTGCTGCCCCATTGATTGGCGCCAGGGCAGGGCAATGTTGGGATTGGTAGAGAAGGCTGGGAGCGGTGAGGATATTGGGCCTCCTGGAAGGTGATTAGATGGTGGGCCTATTTAAGGCCACATGGCGCTGGTGGCCAGCACCATTCTTACTCAGATCTCCCCACCCTCCCTCTCTCTGTTCAGGGATAGGGACATGCTGTCACAACTTTTCAGGGTGATAGCATGGGTCTTGGATCTGGAGGGCATGGTTTCCTGTGCTGTGGAGCACTAGATTGGGAGGCCACTGGGGACGCGGGGGTGCTGAGAGCATTGTGGTGTTGCCAGTGTGGGGGCAACGCTGGATCAGAGTCCCCCAGTGAAAAGGGGTAGAGATGCGAATATACACTCAATTGGCTTCCTAAGATGCGAGTATATAATCAGTCAGTTACCCCCTTGTCATCCTGAAGCTTGACCATGATCAGGCAACTTGGTTCATTGATCACCAGAGTTGGTCAATGATGCCAGATCTAGTCCTCATGCGTTTTGGGCCAACCCTATCTGTCAGCTGTATTTAATAAAGTTGTGGCCTTTTCCTTCCAATTGGGTGTATTATGGTCATTTCTTGTGATGCTCCCCCTGCCACTGCAATCTAGCTTTCACAACCATACATAGAAATTCAGGATACAATGGCACCGACAATCCTAACTTTAGTATTCAATGTTACATCTTCACACTTCAGGATCTTTTCTAATTTCTTCATAGCTGCCTTTCCAGGTCTTAGCGTTCTTCTGATTTCTTGATTGCACTCTCCATTCTGATTAAGGACTGAGCCAAGGTATAGAAAAGTTTTGAACTATTTCAATGTCTTCATTGTCTACTTTAAAATGAATCCTCTGTGGACATTATTTTTGTTTTCTTAATGTTCCACTATAAACTTGCCTTTGGACTTTCTTCCTTTCTTTGCAATGTGTGTATGTTCCATTTCTTGTTTTACAATGTCTAACTTCCCCTGATTCATATTTCTCACATTTCATGTTCCTATACTATACATTGTGCAGGTTTCAGACTTTTCTTTCACCTCTGAGCACATCAACAGCTGAATGTCCTTTTGGCTTTATTCCAGTTGCATCATTAGCCACAGCAGTACTTGTAGTTGCCTCTGCTCTACCTCAATAGTTTGTTAGTGCCTTCCATCCTGGGAGTGTCATCTTCTGGCACTTTCTCTTGTTTCATTTTGGATTGTCTCATCATTGGGTTTTCATGATAAAAGACATTAAAAGGGGGTTTACTATACCTCCTCCTACGCAGTGCTAACAAATGATAGCTATGGTGCGATTGCTGTTGTACTGTGATATCCTCTGCCAGTGTCACCCCCACTCCCACTAATGCCGCTGCCCATTAGCTATTTGACACATTTAGTTTGGTTCCTCAAAAAACCAAAAAGCCTGTCTGACATGGAAGACCCTACTTGCATCACTGCTACCATCAACATAGTCTCTTGCCTGACTGGAGCACACATTTCCACCACCATAGAAAAATAGTGTCTGGTGGGAGAGTTGATCTTAGTCCAGAATATTTCCCAGAACTATACACATAATATTCAAGGAATGACAGAATTTTCTATATTGTGTATCTGCAGACTCTAGAAACCGGCAGCAAATATGCACATATTAAATATACAGGAAGTACCCTGCGGTCACAAGCACAGACATCTCTTGTTAGCTAGCAACACAGAGATAGAAGGCAATGTTGAATAATCTTAACACAGAAAAAAAGCCCGTTGAGTTGAGTCACATTCCATTCTTTCTCTTAGACATTTAACAGATACTGAATTTCATAATATTGAAATGGCATATTTTTTAACCTAACCTAACCAAGATGTTTGATTGTATGGACTAGAATCCAAAAAATGTAGCTAATGTTCCTCTGTGCAGCGTGGTAATCTGTGGAATATTTTTGTTTTTTTCTGTAACAGCAGTCTTCTTAACATTATGTATGACAATGTGCTTTTGAAACTAAGACAACTTTCAAAACCAGAATATGGGTCACAGCAGCTGCTGTTAAAAGAAAAGCATTCAGAAATGCCTCTGGGTGTGCATAAGCCATTGGGTAGACTAAACAACCTCTTTGAAAACTGGCTTTTAATTTTCTATTTAGACAGTAGAATTTTCTACAGTAGTAGAATAATGCCAAATGCTTCCAAACAGGCAAAGCTGACAGATATGTGGGGATAGGACAAGAATGTTTAGCTCTAGTAGAAAGAGTGGACAAAGCAATGATAAATGCAGAGACTTGGTAAGCAAAACATAGCTTCTACACTACATGAAATGGATGGTTTTAGATACATCTCTTGAGGCATTTTTTCACATTGAGAGAAAAAAATAGTCACTGACAGAAGATTTTTTTAAAAGCTAGAATTAAATATTAATCTGCATCAGGGTGGGCCCCACTGAAAGGGATGGTGACAATGATTGATACCATGTGCCCTGTGAGCTGCACTTGTATTCCAAAGCCTCCAGACCCCTTAAATAATTTTTAAAGAAATCCCCAGATGATTTTTCTCACCCAACCCTCCCCCAGTTGTCCAAAACTGCCATAAAATGCAGCAGTTTTGCTACCACAAGCATCCCACATACCTTAAAACCTGCCACATGCCAAAAATCAGCCAAAATTGAAACAGGCAGTGAGCATCAACACTTCCAATTTTTATTTTTGCTAATTGTTTACTGGAGGGAGGGTTGGGCAAGTTTTTAAGTTGGGGAAGCAAACTTGCTGCATTTTGAAGCAGTTTTGAGCTTTTGGGGGAGTGTTTCATGAACAATGAACAAAGGAGCCCTGATGGCGTAGTGGTTAAATGCCAGTACTGCAGCCAAACAGGGCTCCAAGATCCACTCAGCCTTTCATACTTTTGTAGGTCGGTAAAATGAGTACCTAGGTCAGGGGTAGGCAACCTTTCCCCTTTAAGGGCCGAGGGACTTCAGCTCCCAGAATCCCAGGAGCTATTGGCCAACATGGGACTATTGGCCAACATGGCTGAGGCTTCTGGGAGCTGAAGTCCCTCGGCCCTTAAAGGGGAAAGGTTGCCTACCCCTGACCTAGGTTGTTGGGGGCAATTGGCTTACATATTGTGAACCGCTTTGCAGGGGTAGGCAACCTTTCCCCTTTAAGGGCCGAGGGACTTCAGCTCCCAGAAGCCTCAGCCATGTTGGCCAATAGTCCCATGTTGGCCAATAGATCCTGGGATTCTGGGAGCTGAAGTCCCTCGGCCCTTAAAGGGGAAAGGTTGCCTACCCCTGGCTTAGGGAGTGCTAGTTCATGCTGCTAAGTGGTATAGAAATATACTTGCTATTGCTATTGCTATTTCCCTGGTTTTTAGTGGTCTGGGATTTAGAGAGGGGTTTCAGAGTCACACTTTGGAGCCCAACGTGCTCCATATAGCTGCATTTTGCCTACCATTTACATACAAAAGGTACATTTAATCACAACCTCCCAACTGGCCAAATTCTATTATATATTAAAGAGAATTGTTTCCAAAATGGAATCTGGACATAAAACTGGAAAGAGGATGTGCTTACCATTTTTTGTTTACCTTTCATTGTAGTTTTAGTATCGTTTATAAAACACATTTTGGTGCTAGATTTAAAAACACTCTAGATCTGTACTCTAAATCAATCACTTTATTTGTATTCCCACCTTTTCCTTGAGAAGAGGAGTCAAGACAGCTTACAGAATAAAAGGAATACAAGTAAAAACCTATGTAACTAAAAACAAACCAAAATTACTATTAAAATAACATTTAAATGTCCATAGAAATAAAAAGACAGAAAACATTAATTACAAGAAAGATAGTTAAAATAGTGGGCAGAAAACCTATTATATAAACCAGGGGTAGGCAACCTTTCCCCTTTAAGGGCCAAGGGACTTCAGCTCCCAGAATCCCAGGAGCTATTGGCCAAAATGGGACTATTGGCCAACATGGCTGAGGCTTCTGGGAGCTGAAGTCCTTCGGCCCTTAAAGGGGAAAGGTTGCCTACCCCTGATATAAACAATCAGTTCCCCCAAACCTGTTGAAATAGAAAAGTCTTCACCTGCCAATGAAAGGTGAGCAAGGAAGAACCAGCCTCGCCTCGCCAGGAAGAGCCTTCCAGAGTTTAGGAGCAGCCATCAAATGTTCCTGTGAATATGATTGGATTGAAAGAAGAACCTTTCCTGAAGATCTCAGAATTTAGGCAGGCTTATATGGAATTATATAGTCCTTCAGACAGCCCGGAACTGAGACATATAGGGCTTGAATAGGTATTCACCAATGTGAATTGTGCCCAGAAATGAACCAGTGGCAAATGGTGGTGTTGTAACAATGGAGTCCTATGCTCCCTGTAACCAGCCTCCATTAAGCATCTGACTGCAGGTCTTTGGACTTGCTGAAGCCACATTCTCTCCTAATCTTGTATTTTCAAAAGTACACAGCCATATAGTGATACTATACAGAACATATATGATTGTTACTTCCATTCCTCATGGGGACAAAGACTACTCATATACAGTTGTCCCTCCCCATTTGTGGACTTCGAGTCTGTGGTCTCGCTCTTCACATGAGGGACAAGCTGCTATAGATAAAACGGCGGTGTGCGCCTCCATGTGGCGCTGCACGTGCGCCATGTGCACCATTAGTTTTAATGGGGTTCAAATATTTGCAAGTCACCATTTTGGAGAGGGGGGTCAGGACTGGGGCAACTGTAATACACTTCTGCAAACCAGAAGAACTCATATAATACATTTTCCAGTACCCAGTTTGTTGGGGGTAATTGGTTTACACATTGTAAACTGCTTAGGAAGTGCTAGTTCACTGATAAGTGGTATAGAAATGTACTTGCTGTCACTGTTGCTAAGATGGAAAGATGGCCGTGGCTCCCTTCTGAAGTGATAAGGGATTAATTAGCTCGTATATCCTGGCTGGGCAACATATGGCTTACATCCAGTGCCATGCTAAGGGATTTCTGCTGGTACAACAGGACTTTCTTCTCTCTTGCAGCTCACTTCGCTACTCAAACATATGCTCTAGAGGGCATGTGTGACTATAGTGAGGGAGAGAATATCTTCTCTTCAGATTTTGCTGATGGAAGCAGTTTTCTCAGCAGAATGATTGCAGTGGAATTACAGTGAAAGTTATCAAGGATAAATAAGATTCTACAAGGTGCTTGCTTAATTCTACTTTAGCAGTGGGTCATCGTTTACTGTATAGTAAATTGTCTGTGGATCATCATCCTATGTCTTGTATAAAAATGGCTCAAGTGTCTACTTGTTGGGTACCACAGTTATTAGCAAGCATTGCTTGATAGTTAGAATGTGGTATATGTAAATGCAAGTTGATGGTAGAAGTTTATAATTAAAATATGGGCACATAAAAATGCTGCAGCTTAACAATGTTCTTTGTATTTTTATCCTGTCTTGCTTCCATTTCTTTGCTTCAAACAGTCTACTTTATAAAATTCATACTAACCAATTTTGATGGTGCATTTTTTCAGAACTAGATTTTGTCATTAGGCACATCATGCAAAATGTGTCAGCATGCTCTAACCATCATCTATTTTTCCTTTGTCGTTCTCTCTTTCTCAATTTTTCTCCTTACAACTGTTTTTTTAATGGGATAGGCAGAGAGAGAGAGTACAGTGGGGTGCTGCAAGACAAATGTATTTTGAATCAGGTCATGATCCATTTGTGGTTGTTGAAATGACAGCTTAAAGCAATCAGCTTACTGAATCTGCATGCAAGCAACAAAACAAAACAAAACACTTGGGTCAGATACCATAATTGGCCTTCCATAAGAAAATTCCTTGCATAGGCTGCTTATATCATTACAAGTAAAGTCAGCTGACAAGTTTCCCATTCCATTTTTACATAAACCTTGCAACCTTTATTGATTACAAGGTGACGCGTACTATTAAACTTGGTGAATATGGGTGACACCCTGAGGACTCTTCTTAAACATGGCAGATGTTCCTGACAAGTTTTTTTTTTTTTTGGTTGTTAGGCATGAGTCTCATTAAAGCAATTTTAATCTTCTTTGTCTTTAGTTAATCAATGAGCTGTCAGCAGAGTCCCATCAATGCCAGATGCCCATGAAATCAGCAAGATTGCTATTTTCTCTTCCCCTTCCAGTACTATTAATTTATTTAGATTTTTAAAACTGATCTTCATCAAAAGATATCAAAGAAGTTAGCAATTAATATAGCAAAAGAGTAGTCAAGAAACCACAAAATTGGATGAATATAAAAATGCAACTATAAAATATCAATGAAAGGGACTACAAAGTAATAATGTAGATGGGATAGGCAAAGAGCAGCCCCCAAAACCATTTTTGAGGGGCCTCTATCTGAAAACTTTGTCTAATTCCATCCCTTGAGTGATTTTTTTTATTATTATTATAACAAAAATTGACTTACATAGCTAATCATGACTATTAACACAAATACAAACTTTGGCAAAAGCGTGCCCCGGCATATTTAAAACAGATTAAATCTTGTTATTACCTTCTAGAATGCTTTATCCTTCTCATTGCACAAGACATATCTTGTTTATAAGCTGTTACATTACAGTTTCAGCGATTTACAACTTCTAAATATTTGATTATTACTTACATGTCTCGAACACATATACATTTTGTTATTTTAAATATATGACAGTTTTCCTTATGTATATTATAATGCTTTTTAAAATAAGTTATTATTATATTCCCCACCTTTTTTTGCAGTATAAATATATGGGCATCCACTTTGTATTTGCCTCGCTATTTAGTTTTCCTTCTGCTAAGTCTTCTCTTTTGTCTAACTCCTCCTTTTTATGGTTACAGTAGCAAGAATATTAATTGCCAGTAAGTGGAAATCTGAAGAAATGCCTACCATTGATAGCTGGTTACACAGATTAATCGATATAGCAGAATTAGACAAAAGAGTTACTTTTTTCTCATAAAACTAAATTATTCTTTGCCATTTCTTGTGGGGGCACAGGGCCTCAAAAACTCTTGACACCTCTGAAAGCAAAGAAAGAAAGAAAGAAAGACCAGAAGTGGTACAGAAGTTGCTTTTGGTTTGTAGTTTTCTCCTTTTTGGGGTCTAGTGCAGCCAATGGAGAGTTGAGGATCTTCAAACAAAGCCCATAGATTGACCAGCTTAAAAAGGCCTGGGCAAACAGGCCTGTTTTGACTTGACATCACAAGAATTTACAAGGTTGATATATTTGTTCATGGCTCTAAATCTAATGCAATTTGACAGACAATTCCACGATGCAGATGTTCTCTATAGGCAAGTCACATTATCAAAATTGTGAACACTTATCTATTTAAGCAGTTTATTTACAAGCAAGTTTGGGCAGCTTATTGAAAGGCAGAAAGTGAGTCCAGCTATGGTTATGTACCCCTTGAAAATGCTGCATGTACAACCCAGCTGATCTTTCCCCATCCATACCCTGCTATCTCTTCATTAATATTAATGCCACTTTCCCTTCAGCTATCAGAAATTCAAAGGTTTGCTTGATAGAGCCGAATCATACACTGATGACAGTATTTAGGCACCTGGGAGCCGTATTTTTCGTGTGTTTGGAGATAAGAACCTTTCCAAACAATTTAACTACTTAAATATAATTTTCTTTGTCATTTCTTTTTCTGTTTTAAAATACAGATCAGAGCTGAATAGGTTCCCTGTTGCGAATGTGTTCTAAAATCTGTGAGTTGTCAGCTAGAGGGAGCCTTTGACCCTCTCTATAAGACAGCTGCCTGTCCTGTACTCTTTGTTTTTCCTTTGTCTTAAAATGCAATGAACTTTTTAAAGACCCTTCTGAATATATTAAATTGTTTCTGTTGCCATAAATTAATATAGAATTCTGATAATAGAACTATAATCAGAATTCTTTAATTTTCAGATTTTATTGTGTGCTCATTTTATCTGTAAATCTTTTATGTAAAGGAGTTGGGCAATGAAATCAGTTGGGTGGCTGTGAAAATGCCAGGTGCCATGCATATAATCATTCTCAGTTAATGCTTGTCATAAATTACAAAGCAATTCCCCTTCCTGGATTCTGCATACTAATGTTTTCTCTCAAAGAGGGAAAGACCAGGGCCAACACTGTACTTTTTCCTCAGTTTCTGACTCTAGCATTCATTTTGCTTTCTCAAATATTTTCAAAACTTTCTACTCAACATGACATGATGGTATTCTGCATTTGCTGTTTCTTGAAGTAATTTTAAAGTTTCATCTTGTTTGATTCTGGAGTTGGTTAATCCTATTCTGTAATGCTTTTATCAAAACTGCAATCTCTTTCCATTGGTTTCATCTGTGTTTAAAGATACCATAGTACAGCTAGTAAAGTGTTTGTACATTCATCAGCCTATCTCAGGGGTAGGCAACCTTTCCCCTTTAAGGGCCGAGGAACTTCAGCTCCCAGAATCCCAGGATCTATTGGTCAACATGGGACTATTGGCCAACATGGCTGAGGCTTCTGGGAGCTGAAGTCCCTCGGCCCTTAAAGGGGAAAAGTTGCCTACCCCTGGCCCTATCTTTACTAGCATTTCAGAGAAGTTATAATTTGCTAGAGATTTAATAAAACTGGCATCAAGTAGTTATATTACTAGAATAAGCCTATGTCACTCATCTTTTATATTGCAACATCTGTTATTATGGAGTGTGTGTGTGTATAGTGTATATCTCTGTACATTTATGGTGCACAATTCCTTATATTTCTCCCAAGCACCACTGAAAACAATGGGTGGAAAGACATCTGTTAGCATAAAAGAATCAATTAAATTCATGTGGAATCAACCATTGAGTTCATATAAAGGATACTTTGGCTGGAGAATGCTGTGTGCAAACTGGTCTTTGATATAGTAATAACTTATCAAGATAATGTTGAAAGATAATGTTTCTTTTTAGCTATAGTTTGCACTTGGAAAAGTTTGCTCTTGTTGAGGCTCAGTAGGAATGGCAAGGAGTCTGCTCACAACTAGGCTATGCTAAATATACATATTTCCCATTGTGACTGTAATTGATACCCATTGTGGATGTTTATGGTATGTAACAGATGCTGCTAGATATAGCATTGTTCAGAGATAGTAACCCCTGTGTGTTCACACATGCCCATTTACAAATGTATAGTTCTTCAACAAACAAAAGTAAAAGGCTAAGTTATATTGTTTAAGATGGAAATGTTCTCTGTTATAACTATAGGGAAGTATAGGGAAACCTCTATAGCTAAAGAAATTCAGATGACATTAAGCTTCAGTCCTCATGAAAATGTAACATCTTACATTGTTTGAATATCTACAAATGTGTATAATAAATTGCCAAAAAGACTGACAGAGAGCCTGCTCATTCTCCCATATAAATATCCCAAGATTCCAGTACTTAAGAATTCTTAAGTGGAGTGTTGATATTAACTCTGCTTTTGGGATTTGACCGTTGGTCACAAGTTGAATGCCCAGGAGACCAGAGGGTGATAAATGGGGCCCCAGACAGGTACAAATTAGCTCACAAATGACAAAGAATCCCTCAGTCTAAATAGATTGGGACGGGGAACCACACCTGTATCAATCTTTGCACTTTGGGACTAATGCTCTGTAAGGTTTGTACATGGGATTTTTGCAGAACAGCATTATCTGCAAAAGGATCAAAATTTTCTGTGCAAAAATTGGATTTCTATGCAGAAAATGCTCTTTTCTGGGCAAGGGGGAATGGCATTTTGCACATGTTAAGTCCTCAAATGTGAGATGTCTTTGAAAATAACATAATTTTCTAACTACACAATTTTCAAACTTTCTCACATCCGGAAGACAATAGCCAAAATTACTGGTTGCTTTTTTCAAGAACAAATTTCTTGAATAATTACATCTCTAAGTCAGATTATCATAGTGCATTAGGGCAGCTGTCATTTTCAGAACCCAGTTTAATCTTCAGTTAACCAAATTAACTAGAAGTTGCAGAAGCTGCATCAAAGTTTGCTTACCAAACTGCTTACCAAAATCACATGCATAGTGCTGTATTTTTCATGTACATTTCCTTATGATTGAAGTTAGGAACTATGGTTGATGGTCACATACTTGTAAGTTCTTCCTGAGTAAAGCAAAAACAAAACTCTAATTGAAAGAAAATGAAATATTACTAAGGTGCTAAACATACGTTAACTGCCAACTTAATTGTCCTTTTCAAGGATGACAAATGTCTCTTTAATTATTAGAATATGTTATTGTACACCATCCTGAGCTCTTTAGATATGGGACAGGATTTAAATATTTTAATAATAAATATTTAAATGTGTATTCATTTTGACAGTATAACAAAGATATGATAACATGACATGTTTACATTAAGAGTCGACAGCCTTAGAAGGTGGGGGTAGAGGGTCATATTGTGTAACCTCCAGTGGCTGTACCAAATGGAAAAGGCTAGTGGTGAATGGAGTAAGTAATCCATTGAAATGAGAAGGAGACAGTGATGCAGATCAGTGCATTGGAGAAACGAGACTTTAACCATGGCTTTAAAAAGGGTCACTGGAGAACTTTTAATGCCATCTCCAGCCCAGTAATCCTACTTGAGACTGACATTTTTACCAAGCTAGCATCTTATCAAAAAGGTAGCAAGAAAGAGGACATGAAGCTTCTGGATTTTTGACTGCTACAGAAAGAGAAAGCAATCAGGGGTGATGTGTTGTTGCCTTTTACAGAAAAATGAATTTGGTTTTTTCTAATATCTGATAAAATTTCCCCAATTTTTGACAAAGCATGTAAATTTCTATCTTCTTCCTTTCCATTCATTTATTGAGAGATTGTAGTGTCATGAATCCTGTATCCCTGTATCCCTATATTTGGTGTTTTCTTTACCATTGAATGTTTGGCATATCCAAATCATATATACAAACAGCTTTTTATATGGCCCTGTGTATGATTTGTATGTTTATACAAATATATTGGTATTTAAATATCTTCTTATCCTGTAAATTTTGTTTCTAATAGTCTGTTGACAATATGGACACACTGATCAGATATGACAGAATATGCCAGCTGTGTTTATAAATATTTCTCACAGCGTGCATTGTACAAATCAGTTACTCTGTGCAATCTATAATGCCATGACTTAACTTTATATTAGTGGGCAAATCTTAACATAATTGCATTTAAATTAAATATAATTTTAAAACTTTGAAAATAATCATAACTGTACATTTTTATCAAGGAATGCTGAATTCCATAGGTTAGACATACCTAATAGAATTGCAACCTAAATCACAACAGGTCTGGTTAACACAAATATCTACAGTTTTTGACTTATTTAGACTTCCTCCTTGAACATGTCAAGCAGGTACTCTTCCCTTGCTTCTAATTCTAGCTGCTGTTTGTACCCTGCAGTCAGAGAAACAATAGCAGCTCTTGACATGGTATACCTTGCTGCTCTGGGGCCAATTCTGCAGAGCTGTCTCTGTATCTTAGTCTTACACTGTGCAGTATGCCTTCGCGACCAACTCCTACCACCCTGGAGGCAAGCCATACATCCTGACCTACGTGATCCCTAAACACAGTTTTTGAAACTTAAAACTAAAAGAAAAGTGTCCATAGGGAAACAAGGATTTTGCTTCTCTGCAGGGGTGTAATTCTTTAGACAGCCTACTCTTCTCATTCTCTGGCTTTAGAAAGAATATGTGCTGTTTTTTATGTTTATATACAAGATCTTTTGTATCTCTTCTCTAAATCCCTGAGGCCCACAAAAATGTCTAGTGTCACTCTGTGCAACCAAAGATCCACTGAGGGGCTCAGCTAATCCATACAGCGTGGTGTCTCATTATCACATCTTTATTATATACAACAAATTGTCAGTCCAGGAAGAGGAATGTTTAAATATTACAATAACAAAGCAGAATAGTCCTAATATAGTTTTAAAATATTATGTTGAAGTGAAGACAGCCCCATGCTCACAGGCTGACATTTCCAGGCAAACGCTGTGCTAAATGAAACTTAATTACAAGTAAATTAAGCTCACCCTTTACAATTGTCAACTTAACAAAGAGCTTCAAGAAGACATATGTAAGACACCTCCTTAAAATTCATCACTATTCACTTCTACTAGACTGTGATGAAAGCAAACAAAAGGAGGGAGGGCAAACCATTTGAAAGCTGTTTTAAAATTATATATGTTGTTACTGAATTCACATCATCTTTTGTTAATTTTTTTTAACTTTACAATTTTGAAATTAGATTACTCTCTAATGGGACACAGAAAATGACTGATTAGTGATCAAATTATTTTTTAAAAATACTGATCCTGCTAAACATAAAGCAAGGAATAAAAAAGGCAAGTTTGTGGAGGCCTTTACTGAACGGAATCTAACTAACAATTATAGAAGGATCTTTGTACATTTGTTGTGCCTTGTGGAAAAACTGTTTTAATGCAACTTCCAGATCATGGAATCACAGAGTTGGAAGAGACCTCAAGGACCATCTAGCCCAACCCCCTGTCATGCAGGAAGACACAATCAAAGTACTCCCAGCAGATGACCATCCAGCCTCTGTTTAAAAACCTCCAAAGGAAGAGACTGTACCACTCTCTGAGGGAGTGTGTTCCACTGTCAAACAGCTCTTATGTCAAGAGGTTTCTCCTAATGTTTAGGTGGAATCTCCTTTCCTGTAGGTTGAATCCATTGCGCTGTGACTTGGGCTTGTCTACACAATTAAAATATTCCTCATATTTTAGAATGTGATTCCTCAACATTTGATCTGGGGGAACAGGGGCTTTTTGCAGGCCCTCCACCACCTGAAAAACTCCTCAAACTCTGCAAAAAAAAGGAATTACAGTGTTTACCAGAATATCTGGTAATACTTGAGTATCTGCAAGTATGCACATCTATTTCACATGGATTTGCATGGTGTACTTTTCTGTTTCTGAAAGTTCACTAAATACTTAACTATAATATTTGACTATAAAAGTAGCATATTTAAAACTATGAAGTTAAACTCATAGTGCAATACAGTTATACCTCAGTTGTTGGAGAAAGAAATAGGTTGCAAGTAACTTATTTTTTGAGGTTCTAGCTGTTATAGGGAGTCTACGTGAAAATAGGATATCTACATGGAACCTATGAAGCAGCTGCCTGTATTGCTTTGTAGGTTTTTACCATGTAAGTGCAACATCTCTTGGAAAGGGGAGTGCTTATTGCTTGACGAAAACTGACTGAAGTGCTCAGGAGGCTGTTCACACAAACAGCCTTCCATGTGGACTTTTGCTCCAGAGTGATTCCATTGATAGAGTGTTGGACTAGCACTGGGTAGACTCAAATCCCCTTTCAGTCAGGAAGCTTATGAGGAGATAAACATGGGAAGAAAGATGATATATGCTGCCTTGAGCTCTTTGGAGAAAATGGGGGATATACATCTAATAAATAACTGAAATTTTCCTTCAAAATCCTGATGAGGCATGATCTGTTTTCATCAGAAGATGAATTGCAAAAGTGGGTTCAGGGGCAAGTCCTGCTCTGCTTCTAAATAACATAGTTCAAGAATATTAGGCCACACATTTTGATGATTACCTAGGCTTCGCATCTATTTTGGTCCAGATCCAGGTATCAACTTGACTTTTTGATGAGCCATACAAGCCAGCCTGCTTGCTGGGCAGTGCCTGCGATGATAGATATGGGATTCCATGTGGGTAGTTGATACTGTGTGGTTCCTCTGCCACCTGGGGATGTGACAAAAGATAGATGTCCCAAAGTCCCATAAAGAGACTCCCAATTATTTTGGTAGGTATGCAAGCCAGAAATACCTTCCTCCTGGATTTAGATCCCACCCCCAAACCACCCCAAAGACAAGAGGAATAAATTCAAATACAGCATCATTAAAAAAAAAAAAAAGGTAGTATGGATGGTACAAAGCTCCAAACCCAACTGAGGCTGGCGCTCTAGGGAGCTGATATATAATTGATCATCTGACTGGAGGAAAGCAGAGGAAAACCTGTAGCCAGGCTCCTCCAGTTCCACCCACTAGCCAATGAATTTGAATTTATTTGGCTGGAATTTCCCAGTTCTTCTCAGGGCCAAAGCCATGCAGCCGTATGAGTAGCAGATGCCACTCTGGATCCACTGCTCTTCACTGCCCTTAGGCAATGGGGATCCCAAACCTGGTGTCACCTGGTGTGGGGGGACGCGGGACTGCTGGGGGCGGGACTTCTGGTTGGACTTCCAGGGCCAGGGAAATGTCCATGTTCACCAGAGAAATGGTCGCGCAGGTGGTGGAAGTGGCTGCCTGCCTGGGCTGGAGACACCTCCCCCCAAGATCCAGAGAACTCCCTAAGGCACAGAGCAGCACCTGCGCAGCCCCAAGAGGCACACGCACAGGCCTGTGGGTGATGGTGGGCTATTGGCCATCACTTCTCTTCTTCTGGGGTGTCACCTGGTGCAACCCACACACACACACACACACCACTCCCCATCCTCTGTACACCCGGAGGACTGAAGGACATTCCAGGATACGTTGGAAGTTGTGAGAGTTGCAAGAGGTAAAGTGAAGGGGAGATTCTATTGCATGAGTAAAGTTCCATTCAGGTGATCTTGAATGTTGATTCGTTATTTTATCCAAAGGATAAATATGTTTTTATGGGAGAACAAGTGAGTAGGATGGTGGCTGTTCTTCAGCACCATTTATTAAAACTTTAATTTAAAATGCATTTGTACACTGCTTTGCTGTATCATTTCAGATATAGTAATCTATATATAAATTGATTAAATGTATAAATATATATAATATTATATTTAAATAGATAGTCAAATATTTGACATTATTCTTCATACAAAGCTAGCCTGGAGCATTATGGGAGACAAGGTAGAATTCAGTCACCCAATTCTGTTATCCCTTTGAGAAGAGCTGACAAAACTATCAAAGCTATTCCTGTGAGCAACATTTTTCTCTAGCATCTCTTCATGCCTTTTTCCCTGGAAAGCTTTGTACTCAATAAAACATTTTTAGAAGAAATTAAGCTCTTTCTTTATTCTGAGCAACTACTCTTATTCATATTGGGTATACTAAAGATGAAAGGACCAATTTACATATATGCCTATGTGTAAACCATGATATCAGTTAACATTTTTCTTTGATATGATCAGTTAATTCAGATTGTGCTCCTGCCTTTTGTCTTTCTCTCTGTTAGAGAAAGTCCATTGAGATTACTGTGCATTGAAGAGTTACACAGTTGTGACTACAAATACTAATAAGGACTGTAGCTGCATTGCCTGTGTATATCACATGGGGGGAAATTGGAAGTACCCAATTGGAAGCTAAGCAGGGTGAGCTCTGGTTAGTAGTTGGATGAGGGACTGCCAATGAATACCAGAGCTGTAGGCTAGATTTTAGAGGAAGGAACTGGCTAAACCATTTTGGAGGATTCCTTCCTTAAGAAGGAACTGGCTAAACCATTTTTGAGGTTTCCTTCTCTAAGAAAACCCTATGAATCATGGGATCACGATAGGTCAGTAGACTACTTGAAGGCATGCACATGCATAGAAGCTAGTTTAAATCGTATTATTTCCCATAGTGTTTTATGCCAGAGTTTTTAAAGGCTTTGGAGAACTGATGCAATGCTTCATAGGTCATTAAAAAGTGGGGTCCAAGGCCACATGACCCACACTATGCCCACCTCTTTGTTCCAATGACATATTTTTGAAGTATTTAAAATAACAGATAAACAAAGATAAATGCCTTGAAGTTATCAACAAAAATATTAAAGCCACCTGACTCTCTCAAGTATGTTATATAGAATGCAGCAATAGTATACAACCTAATTTGTATTTGTACACCATTAAATGTTTTGTAGTAAGAATTTGTGTCTGTTGGGAAGGTTAGAAATGAATAAATACTGGATATTTACACTTTGGATTTGTAGAAACATATAAAGCAATAGAACTGATTTCTCAAAGCACTACTTTGGCATGTTATAAGATTTCTTGGTATGGCATTCAGCTATACATTATATGACTTGTTTATTTTTAAACCATGTTAAGATCACATTATTCATTCTATTCTGGTATAAAGCTAGTAATTTTCCAAATATTAACTCACCTTTTAATCATTGCTTTGGGTCTTTTTTTCCCTTTTTTCCCTCCCCCCTCCCTTTTTTTTTTTTTTTTTTTTTTTTTTTTTTTTTTTTTTTTTGCCAGCTTGCCAAATGTTGTGTGTTTAACACTGTTAATTTTATTCTTTTGCAACTATCTCAGGACTTCCTTGGAAACAAGAAGCAGCCTTTCAACTGATCTGCTCAGGTAAAATATGTTGCATATTTTTAACAAATGAAAGTAGAGAGGTTACCTTAGTACTTCACATTTGTGATATAATTACACAAATTCATTTTGCTGTTACTAAAACAAACCAACAACTTGTGGAATATTTTTTAGTATTCAAAGCATGGAATAGGTAAAGAGACAGAGAAATAATTACCTTCCCCGTAAAACATGAGATGGATGTTTTCTTTGTTTTCCTCCCCCACCCCCCTTTTGAACTGTATGTATTGAATCCCTAAACAATTATGTATTTGTGTCAGGGAAAAAAAGATTCATGAAGTGTTAAAACAGAGAAGATGCCACCATCAGTTTTCTTTGGACAAACTTAAGAATTCCATGAATATAAAGTCAGTCGACCAGTTGCATGTGCAACATATGAACACTTTATGGATACAGAGATTATCATAGATTATTTCTTTTTTTCTAATGAATGTCTGCCCTCCTGAGTTATGGATGATTAATTGGTGTCCTTTGACTGAAGACAACTAGGAAGTGACCTTAGGCATAGTGTTTTCAATGCTGTCTTAAATCACAAACCTAGATGAAGGGTAGCAATGTAACTTTGTAGCATATGTCCAGATTAAAAGAGGGCAGCTGAAAATGCTGACACAGTTGATTCTGTCTATTCCCACCACTTCCTCCATCTAAGATTTATCTTTTGCCAATCTGGCATGAAGTTGGCTGGATCATTATGCCACTTCCATCCAACCCTTCTTTCTGCCAGCTGTTAATGTGAAATGGCGATAGTAGGACGAGACGTGGCAGCTTTTTTTTTACTACTTGCAAGCTGGGTGGGGGGTCTTTGATCTGGAACCTAATGTGCCGGCTTACTGCCAATCTGTTTGCTTATCAGGGCAATAAATGCTATTTTTAATGCATTTGAAGAATATTCTTTGTATTTCATGGCTTGAGCATCTCTTGAAATACAGATAGGTTGTACAAAAAATGACTTAGTGTTCCAAAAATACATCTGCTGCTAGTGGCAGGAATTTATACGAATATAATTGGCACAATTTTCCACTGAAACACTTGTCCCTTGTACTATGTCTGATTGCATTCAGGAAATCTGTCCTGAGCTAAAAATGTCCACAATGCCACTGGATCTAAGAGCAGCTTTGTGCTGTTTCCAGAAGTGCAAAACAGACTACAGTATGGGACTGTACTGGAGAAGAAGCAAAATAACCCATCTGCTTAAAGATTTATTCAGGTTGGAATAACATTTGCTCTAATCTGTGCCAATGGTGACTGCTTCCCTGTGAATGTATCATACTGGAGTGCATGGTGCTGTAAACTAAAATGGTTGGCAGCAGTTGGGGGAAAACATGACACACAGGCTCTGAGTGACTGTACAGTCTGGTAAATGTTGCCTAACAAAAGCTTCAAAAATTTAAATGCAACTAGAGATACTCACATTTCAGTTCTTGGTGATATGATAATGTTAATTTAGTGCTGATACAAATTCTGGGATTGGGGAAACATTCACAAATATTTTTCCCTTTGCAAAGCTTGGTGTCCTAGTACTTCATGAACATTTGGTGCAGTCCTAGTGGAAATGGGAAGAAGAAAAGACTTTAGATTTCAGTGTAGTTCAGAGTTTCAGTAACACACATCCTTTCCGTCAGACATGCACACACAGCACATCAAGATAAATATGGCATTGTCTATCTTATGTATAGAAACAAGTGAGAAACTGTAGATTGGAAGGTCACTAAATGTGGCACAGAAAAAAATGTGGCACAGAAATAATAAATTTCTGTGCGTTATAAGCAAATGCTGTTGTATCTGACAAAGGGTTCTAGCTCTAAAACGTTTATTCCACAATAGCCTTAGAATCTAAGTCAAAGTGCTCAAAGATCCTGATTTTTTTTTCCTTAAAGAAGATGATATAAGCACCATCTTGAATTTCCATTCTTGTCATGAAGTTGTTGAAATGTGTCTGAACAGTGGCAGAGTAAATGTTGTTTGAACTACAGCTGGATGCTGGCATGGTGTAGATGCCAGCATCCAGCTTGTTCTCCAGAGCAGTATTCTGCAAAGATATGGTCATTAGCCATTAACAAAGACAGTTGTGTGGTTTGAATAGTTTTACAAGTGTTCTACATTTGTATATTTTTACAATTTTTACTACAAATGAGCTAAGGCCAAACAAAAGACAGTACTGCATATGGCCAGATCTACTGTCAGAGTCCTTAGTATTGTCACAATAAACTAGCACGATACAAAATGCAGGTGTTTGTGTCATACACCCCTATAGATCTGCCCCTTAATTTACATAGGAAAACAATATAGAAAATTATTGTAAAAGTGATTTTGTCTCATATGCCTGGTTTTCAGCTATTAAAGGGAAAACTGTTGAGAACAAAGCTTTGTATCTGGAGCTACAAAATAATACAGTATAGAATTGCTCCTTCCATTTGCTAGAAAATTGGGTTCCAGAGAGCCTTCCTGTCAGAGGAAGGTGATGACAACAACATTTCTCTTTCCCTTTCTCCCACACCTTTTGGGAAGAATACCCGAAGCACACTGAACAAACTTAGTCTCATCTGATTTCGAAAATTAATCAGATTGCACCTGGTTATTACTTAGGTAATATGACAAAATGAAAGGCACATGGAATGAAGAGCCATATGAAAATGAACCCCAAATTCTAAAAAGTGAGGTGGAAACTGCATTAAGAGAAATAGCGAAAAACAAATCACCAAGAACAGATGATATTCCAATTGAAGTGCTGCACCCCACATTGACAGAGTCAACTCTAGTGCTAACCAACACATTTCAATAGATATGGAAGACAAAATGATGGCCAACAGATTGGAAGCGATCAATATACATCCTCATCCACAAAAAGGGAGACACAAGAGACTGCAGCAACTATAGAACTATAGCAGGGGTAGGCAACCTTTCCCCTTTAAGGGCCGAGGGATTTCAGTTCCCAGAATCCCAGGAGCTACTGGCCAACATGGGGCTATTGGCCAACATGGCTGAGGCTTCTGGGAGCTGAAGTCCCTCGGCCCTTAAAGGGGAAAGGTTGCCTACCTCTGAACTATAGCATTGATCTCCCACGCAAGCAAAATAATGCTCAAAATTTTGCAACATAGACTCCAACCATATATGGAGAGAGAAATCCCAGAGGTCCAAGCAGGGTTCAGGAAAGGAAGAGGCACTAGGAGCCACATTGCAAACATATGATGATTAATGGAGCATACCAGGAAATTCCAAAAGAAAATCAGCCTGTGCTTTATAGAGTATAGCAAAGCCTTTGACTGCATAGATCATGAAAGGCTATGGAATGCCCTTAAAGACATGGGAGTGACAACACATCTGATAGTTCTAATGAGGAATCTGTACTCAGGACAAGAGGCTACTGTCAGAACAGAACACGGAGAAACAGAATGGTTCCCAATTGGCAAAGGAGTCAGACAAGGCTGTATCCTTTCACCCTATCTGTTCAACTTGTATGCAGAACATATTATAAGAAAAGCAGGTTTGGACACAGAAGAAGGAGGAGTGAAAATAGGAGGAAGGAATATTAACAATCTAATTTATTCAGGTGACACCATAATACTAGTAGAAAATCTGACAGACCTCGAACACCTACTAAGGAAGATCAAAGAAGAAAGTGCAAAGGCAGGCTTACTGTTCAACATAAAGAAAACAAAAATAATGACCACAGAGAACTTACATATGTTCAACCTAGACAATGAAGAAATACAATTAGTAAAAGAGTTATTGTACAAACATTGATTGGAATGGGGACTGCAGTTAGAAAATCAGAAGAAGATTAAGAATGGGGAGGGTGGCTATAAAAGAACTAGAAAAGATCCTAAATGCAAAGATATACAGCTCAGCACAAAAGTTAGAAACACACAAACCATCGTATTCCCTATTACCTTGTATGGATGTGAGAGCTGGACAGTTAAGAAAGGTGATAGGAAGAAAATCAATGCATTTGAGATGTGATGCTGGAGAAGAATGCTGTGAATCCCATGGACAGACAAAAGGACAGACAAATGGGTGCTAGAGCAGATCAAGCCGGAAAACTCCCTGGAAGCCAAGATAACCAAACTGAGGCTGTCATACTTATGACACATCATGAGAAGAGAGGACTCATTGGAAAAGACAATAATGCTGGGAAAGGTGGTGGGAGGGAGGAAGAAAGGAAGGCCACATGCTAGGTGATGGGTATAGGTTAGCAGAAATTAAGCAGAGCAGTGGAGGTCAGAGAGTCTTGGAGATGTCTAATCCATAGGGCCACCATAAGTTAAGATCAACTCGAGGGCAGTTAACAACAAATTACTTAGGTCCTATCCACATCAGCAAAATAATTCACCCTTACCTTGCAGTATTCTGTCCCTGTTTGACCTCCCATTAGCATCACCCATGCCCATTATAATCAGAATGCACTTTTGTTTGGAGCTACAGATTTCCTTCATCTAGGGTTGCCATTTGTCCCAAAAAACTTGGAAAATCTCAGATTGAAAGGACTAAATGTTTCAGCTGTCTGGGCCAGTGGAAGTAGTAAATCTTGCATTTCTCCTTCATCACAGGATAATGGGTAGGTTGAAACGTGGCAGTAGGAATGAAGCAGGAAACCACACAAGAAGACTGACAGTGGCATGAGCCTCAGCTCACCTTGCAGGCTCCAGTTGCTACTGCACAGGTGTAGCATTGCCACCTTATTACTCATCCTTCCCTCAACAGGCCCAGAAGGTAGGAAAGGAAAGGAAAGGAAAGGAAAGGAAAGGAGGCAAGCAGAGGTGGTCTTGTGTTATGTGATGATTGTGTCAGTGGTTTGAGCCTAGGACAGGGCAACATGGTGAAACTTTGCTTCCAAACAGGCTTGAGAGAGTAAAGGGAGTCCTTTTACTCTCTAGGCTACTTGGAAGCCTCCTCCTCATTACACCGGCTAGGATGAAAGAGAAGAAAAAAGAATCTTAGCTTGGTACTGGTACTGAGGTTGAAACATAATGGTAGAAAAAGTGCAATGATTAATGTGTTGAACTTGCATAAGCAGAATGCAAATTAATAATATGCATAATGATAATAATTTACATAAAATGCAAATTAGAGGCCCAGATATGAGGGACTGGAATATGGCAACCCTACTTCCCTGAAGTGACATTGATACAAAAGGGCGTCTTCTACCTTGTCCATTAGATTATTGTCTTTAGCAGCTGCACTCCCCCCATTCCCAGCATACATTAAACCTATCAACCAATAGCCTTCTTTGTTTTGCTGTCAATCTAACCACCCACCGTGCACTCTCCTATCCAATCCCATTCTCCCTTTCATTCCTCAGTGAGTAAGCAAGGAAACTTTAAAGGTCTCCCAAAACAGACAGCCCAGAGGAGAAGGAGAAATAATAGGCTTCTTCTCTCACTTCCCTTTTCTCTCTGAATCATGAATTGAATTAAGATCAGTGTCTACAGAGCAAGCTCTTTCTTCTTTGGCTGGTGTTGCTTTTCCTGCCCTCCTGCGATCTCAGCCCCCCCCCAAGTGTTTCTGACAGTTCAGAAGCAGGGAAAGCAACCCCTGAGCTTTGATGTGAGACAGAAACAAAGGACTCCTTGAGCCTCCCTGCCCATTCTACAGTCGATTAAGTCATTTTTCACAAGTAGGAATCACAATCAGGGCTACAAATCATATCATTACACCACTACTCAGAACAGTGATACTGTACACTGAATGTTAGAAATAAAATGGTGACTACATGCTTGCCAGGTTGAAGATGTCACCCACCAATCTGTCTTGTCCTCCAACTACATCCCACCCTTGATACCACACTGATACAGCAGGACACACATTGCAAAAACCCCCAGGAAACACCAGTTTTTCCTGGAAACTGCAGAGTAAAAAGTGATTCCCCCCCCCAAAAAATCATATTCAAGCTTAATTTGCTTCCGTGGATCTGACCTTAGACAAATGATCACTAGGTGATGGCTGGGTAGGGTTGGGAAAGAATCCTTTCTGAGGCTCTAGAGAGCTGCTGCAGACAGATTTGACAATATGGGTTGAGTTAATGGTCTGATTCAGATAAGCTGGTTTCCTCTGTGCTTGTCCCCTTTTTGCAGATACACTGGATACACTGGAAATCTGTGCTAACAAGCTGGGAAAATATATTGTCATTCTACACATTTCGGCCTACTGATGTGAGCAGAATTGGGAGTAGGTCAGGGCAAGACTTAAACGTTTAGTGACTATATAGTAAAAGTTTAGTGACTATATAGTGGCTATATATAGTTTAGTCACTATATAGTGACTATTTAGTGACTATATAGTAATTTCTAGTTAATGAACATTCCATGAAAGAGCAAGGCTGGTTTCTCATGCCTATGAATATATAAAGTATTTTCTATGTCTTTCCCTAAATGTCTTGAGGTGTTCATCATGATAGCCTTCAGTTCTCTAAAAAGTATATTCTATAGAACCTGGTGTGACTAATAATTCAAACACAAACTTCCCAAATTTCCAAATTGCCTTCCTTTTATTGTCCATAATTCCTTTATTTTTATCCCAAGGATTGGACCCATGCATTCCTTCTCATGCATGGCAGAGCTGCTTCTGTTTGCAGAAGAAACTGGAATCCAGAGGAGATTTCATTCTTGAAGAGGCAGTAGGGAATTTTTGTCAATTTCCTCCACCAAATTTTAGAGGCTTCCTCACAAAGCAGTTTTTCAGTGAGTGCAATAGAAAGGAGGAAATAGTGAAAATCAGATTACTTCCATCTTTCAGTGGGACCATCCCAAGAGCAGAATTCTTCTTATGGGAAGTCTAGAACCAACCCAGAGAAATTGGAAAGCATATAATTGATCTACCTTTACTGCCAGGATAGTCACTTAATGTGTTAAAAGAATGACCAAGGTATAGTTATCTTGAACATTCTGTATCCATACACTAAGAGGTAAGCAAAAAGATCATCATAATTTTTGCAGCCAGGGTTAGAGCTGATGTCATATACTTCACTTTAAATTTAGGATTAGCCACCTAGAGTAGACCTACTGAATCGTGAGAACCTGGTAAGTCAACAGTTATCTCATTTTCATTGGTACTGTGGGTCCACTGTTTTCTTCTCCCATTATTTTTCTATTCTATTGACTATAATAAACCAATGGATTAAATGTGCAGTTTTGGTCTTCAAATAAAATATGAAGAACTCTCTATCAGTATGTATCAATGTATATCTATCTGAAGCTTAACCACATCCAACGTTTGCATTTTATGCAAACAGCTATGAGGATATTTTGCCTGTCTTCATTATTCTCTTTCAAGAATATTTCATTAGCATGTAGGCCAGTATAAACCAACTCTAAGCTTATGCTGTCTTTAGTTCATGGAGCATTATCTCACCAGAAGTGTATTTTATAGAAGCCTTGCTTCTGCATCACTGATTGCTAAGGCAACCATTCTTTCAGAGAAGATGTACTATACTTTTTCAGCCTATTCATAGCTTCTTCTTAATGGCCTCATGGAGTACTCTGCTCTCATTTGCTGCTGGGCACTGAATTCCATAAATGAATATACAACAGCTGAATGCGACTCAGTGAACATCACAGTTCAGAAGCTGCACCACGTCCAAAAGTTACTATGCTATTTAAGCCTCTGAATTTGGAGACAAAGGAAGTAGCAGGAAAATGCCTTTTGAAAGAGTACGCTTTATATTCAGGCTGTTCGTGAGATGAAACTTAATGCATTTTACTTGTTTGTTTTCCAAGGGAAAAATGAAAAGATGGGGAGCATGTATGTTGAGATTGTTGCGCCTTTCATTCACAAAAGTCTCCATTAGCATTTTCTTTGAACACAACACAGTACAATCAGTATTAGAAGCTGTCAAAGTGTTTGGAGTAGCTTTTTAACCATTAAGCACTTTCCTTGAAAATACAGAGTGACAAACTATTTCCCCCCCTTCTTGAAAAGCACAATGTGTTGACCAGATCTAAAGTCCCAAATGGAATATCTTCACAGCACCTTTGGGGGGACTTTTAAACTTGCTGAAAATTCTTGCACACATTGGGGTGGGAGGATCACTTGGTAAGTGGAGGCAGAATGTGGCCATGGAAGGAACACATTACTTACAAAGTGAGGCCATGGATGTAGCCATCTCCCCTACCTTATACTACACTGTTCTAAAAGTCATGTTACATCATCATATAGAATATTTTTCAGGAATATTTCTGACTCACTTTGCAAAGTGTGAGACAAAATCTGTCCTTAGCTGGAGAGATTAGCAGCTCTTACTTATAAAAATGGTTAGATGTTTACTAGTCTACCTTTGAATCCCCCCTCCAATAATTGTTAACAAATTCCCAGTCTTAGTTTAAAAGACAAGTCCACAGATGTCAGGGTGATGGAAAACAAATCTGAGCCTTCTACAGAATGCTTCAGTATTATCTTACTGCTTGTGTAGTGATTAGCTTTTCCCCTTGCTTTTTTCCCCTCAAAAAGAATTTAATTTCAGTCTTTCACATTTGATTCCTGTGTCTATCACATCTGTAGATGTAAATATAAATACAAAATATTGCCCATAGTCAGACAAGAATGGAACAAATGGATATACCATAAATATTTCTATGTATTAAATTTGTTTCCATTTCGATACAGCTAGCAATTTCCTTTATATGTTTGCATAAGGAACAGTTTGCATAAAAAGATCCAAGGCAGATGTGGAACAGGAATGAGGATACACTGAGATGAATGTGTGCACATTAAACTTTACTGCAGGCCCCCTCAATTTGGCCCTGATGAGAACTTGCCTGCCTTGGTTACTTAGGCTCAACAATAATGCTAACAATTATCTTCACAACAGAAGCAGCTAAAGCTTTATAAATTATTATTTAATTGTAGCAGGGCAAATTTAATGTATCACATTTAACTACAACAAACGGTTGAATGGAAAATGCATTCAATTTGCTCCAAAGCTTTTAAGTGCTGTTCAACATCTTTATCAGTGACTTGGAAGATGGACTAGAGGGAATGCTTATAAAATTTGCAGATGACACTAAATTAGGGGTAGCCAATACCCCAGAGGATAGATTCCAAATTCAAAATGGTTTTCACAGATTAGAAAGCTGGGCCAAAACTAACAAAATCATTTTCAACATGAAGAAATGTAAGGTACTACAGAGATAAGATGGGTGACACCTGACTTGACAGCAACACGTGCAAGAGGGATCTAAGAGTCTTAATGGACCACAAGCTGAACATGAATCAGCAGGGTGATGCAGGAGCTAGAAAAGCCAGTATGATTCTAGGATGCATCAATAGGAATATACTGTCTAGACCAGGAGTAGGCAACCTAAGGCCCGGGGGCCGGATGCGGCCCCCCAACACCTTTGGACCAGCCCCAGGACGATCCTGCCACCCCCCGCCGCCCCCCGCCATTATGATATTGATTATTATTGTTATTACTTGTTCTTGGGGTTTTCTTGGCAAAATCTCCACAGGGGTTTTGCTTTGGCTTTTCTGGGGCTGAGAGAGTGTACATGCATATATTTTTTATTTTTTTAAAAAATATATATAATTATTTATTTATTTATTTATTGGTGCTTCGGCCCCCCCAATTATCTGAGGGACAGCAACCTGGCCCCCGGCTCAAAAAGGTTGCCTACCCCTGGTCTAGACTGAAGGAAGTAGTAGTACCCCTTTATTCTGCTTTGGTGAAACTTCACCATGAAAATTGGGCACTACAATTCAGGAGAGACACCAGCTCGTGAAAGCTCTGGAAATCGTTCCCTATGAAGAGTATCTTGGGAAGCTGAGTATATTTAGCCTGGGAAATAGAAGTATTCTACTCTACTGAGTATTGACAACAAACATTTCCATAATGTCTTTTGTGAGATTAAAATAATGGTCTGGCAGGGTTTGTACTCGCAGGCTGTTACTAAACATAATTTTGTTATGCAAGAGGAGTCAAAGCTTTTTAACCCATCAAACCAGACTTAAAGTTTTGTAGTCTGAACATTGTTGGTTTCTGCTAGTGCATCTCCCAGATGTCAAATTACAGACACAAATAACACTCAGAAACCCTATAAGAATACTCAGAATGGAACTAGATACAACTCTTACACAAGCATTTGCCTGCTCACATGTAAATGGGAAATGTGGACTTCCATATGTTTAGGTGGAATAAGTGAAATAAGTGTAGGTTAGTCAAGTGAAATGAGGGACAAGGCTCCAGTCCCTTTAATGGTTAGCAGAATTTCAGCAGATATTGCTTGTGTAGTCATTAAAGGAATATGAGTCCTGTCCCTTACTTCACTGGGCAGATCTAGATGTGGGTGCTGATTAAATTCTCATCCACAAATACTGCTGTACCTGCTATACCTTCATGTACTGAGTATGAAGGCCAAAACAGGCCATCAGAACATGCTTCCAGTGTGATGATATCCCCCCCCCCCCCCGTGAGTCAGCTGAACATAGTTTTAGAGCTTCCATAGTTAGGAATCCTGATAAGGCTGGGTTCTCAATCATGGGAACTCATTAATTGAATTCAACTGAACACTGTTCCAGAACTCTCTGTGGACCTTTAAATTTGCATTCTACAAAGATGTAGCATGCTTCTAGTTATGTCATGACATTGGGAGCATGGGGGAACCTTTGCGTTTCCCCTTGCATCTCCTTCCCCAGTTCAGCATGGCACATGAGCATGTGAATGCTTGCATAGTGCTACTGACTCATCTGTGTCTTCAATCTCTCCACCAGCAATGGTTAAACTGAAAGAAATGGTGTTATGGTACAGACACACATGGGGGGAAAGATCAACACACTGGGAGCATGCGTAGCAGAGATAAGGCAAGCCTATATTGCTTAATCCTTTTGCAACTGTAGCAGTTATTTTTGGAAGATACAGAGCATTGGTTCATGTTGGCTCCTTGTTACTTTGTAGTAACTTGTTTTTATTTTTGTTTTAGAGCAAATGTAATGTCAGAAAATGATAGAAGAGATGCAGGTTTTCCATTTTTAGGATGCGCTTTTCCATTTTCTCTCTGCTGGCTTCTTATAATCTGTTGCCAGTTCCTGAACAGGTAGACACGTTAAAGGATTACAGCAGAGTATGGGCCATGGAGAGTGAGCAGACATGATAAAACAAATCCAGCCATTACTATGTGAGCTACCCAGCTGAACTGTTTGGTACTTTATTCACAAATAAAGCCAATAACAACAGTGAAAAGAATAATGACCTGGAAAACTTGTTTTGCTAGTTTTCAGCCTTTGAAGTCCATCTATGTGAGGATTGATCAGAATATGTTGAGAATGATGTCCTTCTCAAATGTCTGATAAGTTCAGTGCAGTCTGGGAGCAACAGAGAATTAAGAGGAGCAGCTCTTAGAGTTGATTGAGTTCAGATTGCAGAGCAGTAAAAACCCCACTTAACCCTGGATATTCAATACTGGGGGTTTTCCCCAACCTTTCCTGAAAGATCTGTATTGATTTGCACCATCAGCAGTGTGAATAAGCTTCCAAATCGATTCAGATCGCTCTGTATTATTCAAAAGAAGGGAGACAGCTCCATTTTATCCTGAAACAATGGCATATGTTAAATGGGATACAGTGAGTTGAAGAGATTCGCAAACCCAAAACAAAATGGGAACAACAAACTTGATATGAATCAGTGCAGTGATCTGCATCTCCTCAGAACAAAAAATAAAAAATAAAAAAAATGAGTGTGAATGCCCCCTCAGGTAGCTGAGATGCATCCTGGAAATTGGTCTCTGAGGCAGAAGAATCAAGCAAATTCTTTTTGGTTTTGCTTTAAATTGGTTTACAATCCCAATTGTGGGTGAACTTTTTAGTTTTGCACAATGTTCGCAACTTCTGTAATACATAGATGACAGCTTCCACAGACATAGCCATCTCCCTGTTATAAAAGGTGGTTCTGAATTGTTTCATATCTGAGCTCACAGAGGAATTTCTATGCTGTTTCTTTCTTCACTATTATGATGTTATTTATCATGCATTTCCCAGGGGTGACTGGTGGATCTGTGCTACAGGGGCAGTGAGACCACTCTTAATTTTAATGGCACTCCCCAACAGCTGCATTGACTTGAATGGGAGTTCTGCCAGTACCAGACCTCTGGTGCTGAACTGGGAGAGGGTCTTTTCAACTCAAAGCAGTTGCAGGAGCAGTAAAATGAAGGCATCCCCTAGTAGCTCCAGTTGCTGTGATTGTTTCCTATCCCTTTTGGCTGTGCTTGTGACAGGAATGAGAATCATGTGGCTCTCTAGATGTTCCTAGTTTTTCTCACCATTGCCTGTGCAATGGTGAATACTGCCATTTGCCATAAACAATATTTGGAGAGCCACATGTTGCACATTCCTGGCTCCTCCACTCCAATTTACTCTGAAATCTCAAGATTTTAGTCTGATCTGCAGTGCAGAAACAATGCTGTTTGACACCACTTTAACTACCATGGCTCAAAGCTATGAAATCCTGGAATTGGTAGTTTGTTGTGGCACCACAGCTATCTCTAAGGAGTTCTTTGCACAAACCAAAAGGCCCAGCTTTCCCTTAGCATCATCTACATTAAACAGCCCAGGCCAAAATACCTGGGGCAGTATTGTTGGTGTGTGGATGATGAGTGTTGTAGTGATGCACTTTGGCACCCAGCAGAGTCTGCAGGACAAGCTGGCTGCTGTGATCCACAGCCACTGTGTAGATTTGCCATCAACTGGCTCAGCTTCTCTTCTCCAGGCAATCCTGTCTTCCTCAGTCAAGAAGACACATTGTAAAGTCCAAAAACATAGCTTTATTAATGCATATAAAAAGTAAAAATAAGATAACTAAGTAAAATCCATTGTGCTGAACTTGTCCAGTTCAGCCATACAAGATTACATCTTTAACAATCCCAAAAACATTAGGATCCAACTTGTTGCAGTTAAAACCACTGCATCCAACCACACATGCTCACATCTTGAACAATAAACAATTCTTAGACAAAGGATTTTCTAAGCCCATCCCATACTCCACCTTCTAGGTGTTAACTTTATGTTAATTGGATAATGACAGTATGATGTATGTTAACCCAGCCTCTTGTTGTCCATCATCCACCACGTGAGTAACTTTCCCAAGCCTAACGATGTTTACGTATTTGATATCTCTTTGTAATCCATAACAAAGTCTGGTTCCATTAGTTTTACCTCTGGGAAAGTACATTGTTGATGTCTCTGTTACCACCTGGCGTTGATTCACCCTGTTTCTCTAAATATTGTTTGTGCCTTGTCTAGAAACTGTTCTCAAGTGGAAAATTACAGACACACACATCTTTACATTTCACCTTTGACTATATATCCCATTCATATCCTAACAATCCCCTCCTGAAATGTATAGATGTGTGAGAATTATTTTGTTGTTGTTATTGAAACTGTCTAAGCACAATGTTTGATTTTATATATTTAAAATAACATCTCAATCTGTTATAACAATTGTTAATGTTGTTTTATCTCTAAAACCTTTGTTAATATATCTATACAGTTGTGGTTTGGCCTTAAACCCTTAGGCAAACAATTTTATTTTTAACTAGCTCTCTTTAACATTTTATCATAAAACTCTAATCTATTTTGATCTATATCTTAACATTTTTGTTATTGTCATGAAAAAAAATGTATGGCTGTGAATCTCTATATATCACAACTGACAACTCACAATTTAAATCTTATAACTGTTTAATCTATTTTATCTCATTTAATGTTATATATATTTGTCTTATCAGCACTTAAAACTCTATCAACACTTATAACTATATATCCTTATTTTTAATCTATCAAACTATTAAGCTTGTCTATATTTAAACAACAATCTTTAAACTGACCATCATATCACATAACTTTAAAGCAAATGAACTATCTATAAAACACTCTTATTTTAATGTGGTTATTTTAAATCACAAGCCTCTATCTCTTAAAAAAAAAACTTATCAAATGTTTTATTGTTGTTTAATCTATTACTTAAAACAATTGTTTTCTTAAACACCTATAACAACACAATTATAATCTATTATTTGTCAACTATAAACATCAAACCTTTATAAAACTTTTTTATGTATTTGGATATTTAAAAACCCCTTATAACTTTATTCTAAACAAAACCTTTTGACTTTAAACCTGTCGCCACCTCTGCACTTTGCAAATCACACTTTTTTAATCCTTTTATGTTAACCTCACTAAATATATTTTATCAGCAGACTAGTAACCTCAAAAATAAAATCTCAAAAATCAAAACCTTTGTTGATATCAAATCTCTCTAGACAACTTTTTTTAAAATCTCTTGAATCTAAACAACCAAAAACTGTCATCTCTTTGTGTTAACACATCAACATTTAAACAAGCAATCTCAAAACCAAAATGTTGAACTTACTAGCCCCTCCTTACTGTTAAAAGCTTATTTTAGTCACAAGCTCTCAGCCTTAAACTAAATGTTTTATCAATGTTTTAAAACCTTTGTTGAACAAATCCTTTTGTTATTAACCTAGCTTTGTATTTTTATTTGCCATCAGGCATCTTTTATTTTATATATCCATTCACCTTGTGATTTTTGTTTTTAGGTCTATCAACCACATTTTAAACACCTCTTTGTCAATTTTAAACACTTAAACTTCTTGTTGCACTGTAGTGTATCATTCTCACTCTCTCAACAGGAAAAACTTTTTAAAACTTTTAAAACTTCTGAAACTCTCTGAAACTCCTTAACACTGTCTGAAACTCTTTAAAACTCTCTTTGAAACTCTCTGGCTCACCAGCCACTTATGTATAATCTCTTGTCCTTTGTATAATAAACTTGTGTGTTGTTTTCACTCTCTATTAATTTTTCTTGAAATAACATGTATCATTTCTGGACTTGTGTGTTTTTTGATTTTATTGTCATTCTATTTTTTAATGATATTGTCTGTATTGTCTGATCTAAAGTGTTTCTCTCACTTTTAAAAACAATGTCTGTCTTTTGTGTGTTTGTGTGTTTTGTGCCCCTCTATTTTTTGGCACTTGTGTGTTTAACTGTCTTATTTTCAGTAAAATCTCTTGTTTGAATGTATCTTTTTTCAACTTAGAATCATAAAGTTGGAAGAAACCATAAGGACATCTAGTCTAACCCCCTGCCATGCAGGAACTCTCAGTCAAAACTTGAATGTTTTTCACAATTGTTATTTTTTTAAAACATTAAAACTTTTTTCACCATCAAGGTGAAATCTCTAACTGTTATTTTTGAATATTTTATAACACCATCTTGACACTTTGGTTTAATTTTTCTTTTAAAACATGTTGGCACATATATCTTTGTATATTATCTAAAACCTGTCAGATACTTTAAATTTAGTGGATCCCCACATAACATGTGTAATGATGTTGGATTTCCTTTTTCTCAGCCAGTTTCTCAAACTGTGAGACAAGAATTTTCTTTTCTCTCTCTGGTCTATGAGCAAAGACCCTTTGTAATCAATTTTTTTTTTTACATTTATCCGTTGTTAAAAACTTTCAATTGTATCACATCTCTGTCTTAAAACTCTGACATATAAAAACTCTGGAAAATCTATCCACAATCACTAAAACATTATTTGTTGTCACTTAATAACACACATTTGTCTCTTTTGTTTAACAGCAACCTCAACAGGTTATTTTTGCAATTTTTTCTGGTTTTGTCACAGGAAAAACCTTGACTTTTTCTCTGTGCCAAACCAAACATCTCTCAAATCATTTGTACAATAAAACATTTTTAAAAATCAGGACCTATATCCCATAGCTTAAACAAGCTCTCAAATCCTATGTTTTTTAGGATTTTATATTGATGTGTATAACCAGAATGCAATGATTCATTTTCTACACCTGCACATTTAGCACTTGTCTCACTTTGTATAAAACACATATTTTTTTTTCTTATAGCTTTTGTACACACCTCCCCATCCGGGGTGATTTTATATTTTTTTTCTCTCACAAAACTCAGTGTATATCTCCTGACATACCAACTAAACAGTATACATAAAACATTTTCAAAGTTTTCTCACCAAAACTTGGCATGTAGACATTTCTCAATTTCTTTTTAACATCTCTTACCCCTCCATCAGCTAGATAAACATCTTTAAGATTGGAGGATCTCTTTATTTTTCAGCAAAACTGCAACATATGTCCCAGAATATATAGACTTTTGTCCTCAGGTTTCACCTGTGTGAGTTACAGTCACAGCTCTGTAAAACAGCTTGTAGCTTTTCTGTTTCTCTCAATGTCTCTGGGTTGTAGATAGATTGTTGATTGTAGCAAGCATCCTTGCATTGCCATTTTCAAAACTCTTGTTCTGCTGTAGTAAAAGCATCGATTAGCACTCTGTGCATCAGCTGCCTTTTTTTTAGGACGCATATCTTGACCTCAAGATGCTGTCCCAGGCTTTCTCCCAAGCCTACATTTCTGGCCTTTCTTCAAGCAAACCGCTTGGCTTAACAGATTCCCATCTTTTGGAACCTCAGGCCTCCAGCAAAACTTTTGGCATTTAGCAACACCGTTGCAGCCTTTGAACTTCAGGCATTTGCAAACCTGCTACAGCTCTACACAGCATTGGACCACTGTGTAAAATTTCACCCTCACCAGGGATTTTTTTGTATTTTTCCTCCAAGAACTGTAAAGTCCTTTGACCACAGCATTTATGACACAACTGTGTAGAAATCATTCATTCTTTTCTTCAGTTCCCAAAACCTTTGGCTGAAGAAACATCCTCTCCCAAAACTTTAACTGTAACTCAGAGAGGGGTAACAGAATGAGTTTTCTTGGCTTAGGCACCGCCTGTTTCCAGCATCCTGCTTTTTTAGAACTCCATACATTTTAACATATATTTGTGACTCAAGTCCCAGAGCTTTGTTTTTCTCTGCATCTTACTGTTTAAAGAGTGGAGTCCTCAGACAACCTGTCTTTAAAGAGTTCTGCACTCTGCCACCGGCAAAACAGCTTAGCAGGAAACTTTATTACTTACATCTGAAGATTTAAAGCCACCTCTGCTTTTCCCAGCAACCGCTGAAGCATGGTTCCCTTGTCCTGGCACAGCTGAAGTCGTGGATAGGCAATACTTGCCTCTTGGCCACATTGCAAACATGTCATCTGGACTCTTGGGCTTTTGTCCTCCTGGACATTTGGCCTCTTTGTCCTCTAGCAGACCAGCCACATCTGGCAGACAAGCCTTTCTTTTGGCAAAAACAGTCTTAGCTGGCAGACTAGCCACAGACTGGCAAAACAAGCCTCTTCAGCCAGACTAGCCACAAACTGGCAAAAACAGTCTTAAATTGGCAAAACAGCCATAACTGGAAAACTAGCCATAGACTGGCAAAACAAGCCACAGACTGGCAAACAGGCCATAACTGGCAGAAAAGCCATAACTGGGCCCCATAACCCTTGTTGGTGTGTGGATGATGAGTGTTGTAGTGATGCACTTTGGCACCCAGCAGAGTCTGCAGGACAAGCTGGCTGCTGTGATCCACAGCCACTGTGTAGATTTGCCATCAACTGGCTCAGCTTCTCTTCTCCAGGCAATCCTGTCTTCCTCAGTCAAGAAGACACATTGTAAAGTCCAAAAACATAGCTTTATTAATGCATATAAAAAGTAAAAATAAGATAACTAAGTAAAATCCATTGTGCTGAACTTGTCCAGTTCAGCCATACAAGATTACATCTTTAACAATCCCAAAAACATTAGGATCCAACTTGTTGCAGTTAAAACCACTGCATCCAACCATACATGCTCACATCTTGAACAATAAACAATTCTTAGACAAAGGATTTTCTAAGCCCATCCCATACTCCACCTTCTAGGTGTTAACTTTATGTTAATTGGATAATGACAGTATGATGTATGTTAACCCAGCCTCTTGTTGTCCATCATCCACCACATGAGTAACTTTCCCAAGCCTAACGATGTTTACGTATTTGATATCTCTTTGTTATCCATAACAAAGTCTGGTTCCATTAGTTTTACCTCTGGGAAAGTACATTGTTGATGTCTCTGTTACCACCTGGCGTTGATTCACCCTGTTTCTCTAAATATTGTTTGTGCCTTGTCTAGAAACTGTTCTCAAGTGGAAAATTACAGACACACACACATCTTTACATTTCACCTTTGACTATATATCCCATTCATATCCTAACAAGTATTGCACCTGAACCTGCCTATCCAGACAGAAATCCAGATAATCAGGCTTGCCCCTGGAGTGAAAAGTGTTTACCCTAGAGTAATTAAACCCAGGTTTTGCACAGAGTTTCTAAGAAACTCCACAGCAAAACTGGGTTGCTCAGACACCCTCAGGCACCATCCCTCATGCTTCTTACTTTACCAGCCATTAATCCAACTGAAAACTCCCCCAGTCACCATGTCTGACTTGGAAACATGGTGCCTGGCCACATGGATGCAGCCAGGTGCTCTGTTTCCATGTCAGATATGGTGACTGGGGGTGTCTCAATCAGATTGATGGCCAACAAGAAGGGGCAGTGCTGGATCCATGGTCGGTGCAGGAAAAGGTATATGAACATCTGCCCATCCCTGTGCCGACCCAGGGACTAATCTGGGTGAGGATTGGGGGCAGGAAAGGCTTGGCCTATCTGCTCAGGTCCTAAGTATCTTACAAATCCTAGAATTCCATAGTATCATGCCATGGCAATTAAAGCCGTGTCAAACTGCATTATGTCTGCAGTGCAGAATAGACATTTGACTGAAGCAAAATATTCCTGTAGAAGAGTCACAGCTTTAGCAGATTTGGTACATACATTTTTTTTGTTACCCTACTCCAATAGTTCAGCAGTCAAGCTGCTTTTTTCATCTGAAGAATAATTTATTTAATATTATGTGACCTAGTTTATTGTGTGTCCCTGTAATTCTGTTGGGGTCACCTCATCTTTTAGGGCCATCCCACCCTGTTGTGGCCACACCATCTTTTGATCTTCATACAGATGTTCATAAAGATGTCTTGGTCACCTCACATATTCCCAAATTGTTCTGGATTACGTGCCACGCGATGCCAGGTGCTTGGATTGTGATTTTATAATTAATTCCTGTCTAGGTGTACAGTACTGCACCATCTTAGTAACTTTTAGATTTTTAGTTTTACATCCTCCAAACATAAGTTGAAAATTAACTTGGATTTTTTTTTCCTGGAACAGTTCACTTCTAACCAGTGGGAATATGTGGGAAGGAAGTTACTGCCGAACTTAATTTTTTAAAATGCAGAATTGTGCAGTAACATCTCTCTTAAAAGATAAAGAGACCCAAATGGCTTGAGCTTTCAAAGGGCCATAAACGAAAGCTCCTTTTTATCATCCCTGTTTCACCCAAAGGATTTAAATAGAAAACGCTTCTAATTTTAAACTTCCTTTTTCTCCGAGCGTCTCTGGGCTAATTGCTTCTGTGCTCCCCTTAGAATAAAAATGGTTTGCCTTTCCACTGTAACTAAATGAGGACTAGCTGCAGTTTTGCACTGCTGCTAATTAGCCTAGCTCAAAAATTCATCCTCTGCTGATGAGATTGCTAAGCGAGTGCTTCAGCATTGCTTGTTACAAATGCATTATATCCCAGAAAGCCAATGAGAAACTGTCATCGGGGCTTCCATTTTAGATTTTATCAATGTGTTCTTGTTGCCATAGAAACTGGAATCAACCTATTTCGGGGGGAGGCTTTATCTTGCTGGCTTTTATAGCTGGGAGCATGCCCTACTGTGCACCATGTGGTTCAGATGATTAGGTTTTGTTTGGTTCCCCCCCCCTTTCCACAGAGACCTAACTGGCAAAGCGTGCTGGGATTAAGATAACTGTAATTTATTTTGTAAGTGGGAAGGGTCCACACTTAGCCTTGTCACGTTCCACCTCCTCCCTTCCACTCCCAGTCATGAGGGAGCCCACATTTTTCATAGGTGCTGGCAGACAATGGAGCAGATGTGATTCACACCAGAGGAGCCGCCTTTAAAAAAGAAAAAGAATGAGAGAGAGAAAGAGAAAGAGAGAAAGAAAGTTGTATTCAACTTAGTTGCAGAACTCAGGAGTTTCTATCTGATGCACTCTTTTAAGTCTTCGCAGGTCTTAAGAGCTTTTGTCCTCAGCTGACTGGAATATTCGTTTGTCATTTTCCTGATGATTGTGAATAATAGGAATGGTTTCCAAGGGTGGGGACTTGAAGAACTTTGACTGGAATATATACTAATTATCAATTAGCTTCTGGAATGACCTTAAAAGGCAATATTTTTTTAATAATTTTTGTGGGGGGGGGGGTGTTGTATAATAGCAGTCCCTGGTTGGATGTTGAGAACTCTGAGATTAACTGAAATCAAGAGGAACAAGCTCAGTAAATGAATTTGTAGCCTTTGTGCTACTGTCTCTTTGTATTAAAGTAGTGCACTGTAGCTATGCAGGTGCAGTACCATGTGGATAAAGAGATTCCATACATTGGTAGCAACAAGAACTGCTGTCTACTTAGTAAAGAGGACAGGGACTGCATGTAAAACAATTTAGTCTTTTTTTCCTCTCCTGTAAAAAGTGGGATATTCCTCTGTTAAAGATTGCAAGCAAGACGATTTGCTGCAAATTGAACTCTTTTAAAATGCTGAAGTTAAAGGCCTTCTGTTTGGATTATTGGCAGTTTCTGTGTCTCCAGCCTCTACATGGTTTCTATAAAAGGTAAGGAAATATTAAATCTAAAACGCTTTTCAAAACTGAGTGACTCCAGGCTGCTGCATTCACTAGTTGTAAGGCGCATTTGCATGAAGAGGAAAGGGGTGTGGTGGGGATATTAATGCAGATTTATTACAAAGGTTGGAAAGCTGTTTGTGATGGTGTTGTTGTTTTTTTCATTTTAACTGTAGTAACCACTGCTGTTTCCATGCCAAGAATATGATTGATGCAGTGTTGTATACAATTTAATTTCAATCAAAATTGGCCAAACAGTAAATGATCTTTCACATAGGCAACATAGCTGCTAATGTTGATTTCTATCCAACATACACGGTTCTTAGATATTGTTGTCCAAAAGATATTTATGCCATCTATACTTATATAATATTGTTACAAGTACAATGTTTTAATAGAACAATTTGTTTCATGTGATACCAAATCAATTGCACACCGCAGCATCTCTGACAGAAAGCTGAAATGATAAATGATGAGGGATGGTCAAACTTAAGGGGACTAGGTGTCAGCTGCATTGTTCTTGCTAAAGTATTGGGACCATAAAATAAGCAATTTAATTTTACACATATGCTGCATTTTCCCTGATATTTTATCTAATCTGCAGAAGTCTTACTGTTCAAAACATCTTCATAATAAACATGTAGTTTAATGTTCTCAGTAGCACTCAAAAGCTGTTTTATTTTCTTATAAAATCTTTCAACCCATTAAAAGTACTGCGTTTTTTTTTTCCTTACAGAAAGTGCTTTATGGGAATTTAACTGTAGTTTTATTTAATGTAGAAAGATGGTCCCCTTCCAGGCATATTCTGCCATTTTAATGATGATCTCTGAGTAGACAAAAATAGTTGTGAGTCTCATGGCTCTTTGATTGCAGCTAAGTGAGAAATGTATTTGAATGCCTTTTGAAGTGAGGTTTCCAAATGTTGCCACACTGTGGTGCAGAAGATTTGACATCACTTTTAATTAGGACATGTAGCTCCTTCTTTTACTTACTATGTCTGCATTAGTTTTTAGGTACTCCCTTTATGGTAGAAACAGCTTAACTATGAGATACCATTTTTCATTCCTAGCTAACACCGGCCTAATTAGCATTCTCACATATGAACCAGAATAAATTTTAAATAGTGTTCTCATGTTCTACACACAAAGGATTCTCTTATTCAATTTTCCTGTATTTAGAATTTAGAAAGAGGCTGGATGTACATTCAGAATGATGTATACATCCTGTATATGTAATAATAAAGAAACAAAAACATTAAACTCTTACTTTTTAAAAAAAGGATTGTTGGGAAATGCAGATATTATTCAAACCTTTTTTAAAGGTTTAAATAGTGTGGAAATGTTGTGTGAAGATTATACGACACAGAATGCACTATTCATTTGAAACTATATTGCTCAATTTCTAGATCTAGGCACTTTTACTTCTTCATTAGAGTTTCTAAAACCTTGATCTAAATATTTTGTGGAATGTGCCTGAATGTCAAAGGTAGAGAGGGGGCAAATATGTGTGTAGGTGAGAGAGAGAATGTGAGAGAGCATCACATGCCCTGGAGTGGAATTTGCATGGTGTTATATGTAGATATTTGACAGTGACACTGAGACTTTATTAATCTTTCATACTAAAAATCTGCAGGGGAGGAAGCTATAGTGACTGTCAAGATAAACAGAACTTGCAAGCCACTAAAAGGTGACAGAAAATGAGCACGACACTGTCATGATGCTTTATCCAATGTCATGAGTCCACACCTTGAACTTAACTTTGATGGGAAAGTATTTGAGAAAGCCAGTGTCGTGTAGTGGTTGGATTGTTGGACTAGGAATTGGGAGATCCTGTTTCTAATATTGATTGAAACATGAAATTACTGGGTGATCTTCGGTCAATAGTTTTCTCGCACCTTGGTTGACCTGTAGGAGTGTTGTGAGGATAAATTATGGAGGATGAGAGCCAGGTATGCTTCTTTGAGATGATTGGAGGAAAGGCAGGACGTAAATGTAATAAATAAATATTACATAACTATCAAATATATGTAAAATATAATATCTGTGGTTATGCTTTGCAAAGTAGCCTCTGTATAGATACTTTTTCATCCAAAATATATAACATAGGGTTTTTTGTAGGTACAATGATATTACAGCCAGCATGGTATAGTGGTTTGAAGACCAGGTTCAAATCCCTGCTTGGCCATGGAAGCCCAATGGGTGACATTGGACAAGTTACACTCTCAGCCTCAGAGGAAGACAATGGCAAATCCCCTCTGAATTTATCTTGCCAACAAAACCCCATAATTGGTTTGCCCTAGGGTCACCATTAGTTGTACACAACAATAAAAAGGGACCACATGCTCTACTGTTAAGAATAGGCTCTTTTGAGAAACCCTGAAAAGCTAAAGGTAGAGGTCAGTTTCTGTGCACACTGTGGTGCCACCTTTTTTACAGGAGAAGTCCTTACAAATACATAACAGATTACCATACAGTAGGGCCCTATTTGCACAATAATCTCTGATGTACTGATACATTCCAAGGGAGAAATAAAGATCAGATCAAACTGGAAGACAGAAGATTGGTAGGATCATAAACACTGGACTCACTTCTCTAGTGATCTCGGACTAGACATTAAGCAGGGGTGTGGGGGCAAACTCTGCAAGTCTTTACTTTTATCTGGTTACCTCAGAATAACAATCTTTTGTTAGTATCCTTCATGTAGTTTCCAAAACTAGATAATATAAAATAATCAAGAACACTTCCAGCATGCACATACTCACATACTGTTTTAAAGTGCTATTATTATCCCTTTCTTTACAACTGGTGACCAAAATAGTTCTAATCACTATAGCCATAATTTAAATGACTAAATATCAGCATGCTTTGAAAATAAAAGAGCTGTGGGGATTCTGGATATCTATTACTTGGCATATTGTAGCCCAAATGAGCAAGTATCTTCATAATTTTCCCTATGTATTCAAAACTTAATATGGCCATTTAGGATTTTATCACACCAGCTTATTGTCATTCAGAAGTCTCATTGTTTAAGCAAACAATAACATACTGGTTTGAAAAGAGTCACTGCCACACTTCTCAGCAATCACGCTATTGTACTGCTTTGGCAATCCATGGTCCTAACACTCACTCTTCCACACCATCTAGATCACCTCACTTCACCTCCCTCCCTGTGTATGCCCTACCCAGCACATGCGTGCCTTTCGATTGTTTTATTTTAATTGTTTTCCTGCTCTCTCACATAGAAAATAAATTTACTTAAAATAGCACCCCTCTCCTGTTTAGTGCATTTAAAAGAAATAGAAAAGGAAAAGAATGCAAAGTAAAAACAACCTCAGCCTGCTTCGAAACAGTGAGGGGGAGAATCACACCCACTCACATCACATGGCTTCTGAATTTTGGAACCTCAGTGGAATGGAACTATTACACCTGGAGCAGCACTGGAAAAGCAGCGATATTGGGAGCCATTGAAAGGGTTTTCCTGTCAATGAAAATGTGCATTCCACCAATGCAGAGTAATGCAAATGCAAAGTGGCAACAGGAGAGACACAATGTTGTAGGATAAGTACCAAATATACTATTATCCAGCTTTAATTTCAATTTACTAGCCTTGTGTGATAAAGTTCTTTATCTATAGGACTAAATTGCTGAGATATATGACATTTCTACAGGTTGTGCGAAAAATGACGTGTCATTTTCTTTTAGCAACTTTTATAATGTATCTCATACAGCTAGTTCAAGTGAGAAATGTTGCTATTAACACTGTATTAAAAATAAAGCAAAAGGTGAGGAAAATACATTCCCACCAATGGAAAACACTGAGTCTTTAACATTTTTCAAGAACAGTGCTTGCATTATAATTGCAAAGAGACATTACGTTTTGGCCAAGAATTTTGTTGAAATTTACATTTCCATGTCAAGCTATATTCTTTTCATTTGTTACATAGGATTAGTTACTGGGGAAATTACTACCATCATGTAAGAGTTTCCCAGAATATGGTACAGAAGTGTGGAAGTCCATGATGTAATGGCAACAATCCCTGTAGCAATCATTCTGCCATATATTTACTGTCATGTGTATTTATCACAATATACATTTTTCTACTGCCTCTCCATGGTGACTACAACATTCATTCTGTCATGAAGACTTTTGAGCTTGGCATGTACTTCATAACATGTATTCTGTAAATAAAAAACTGTTTATATCTTTTCCACAAATGAGTAATGCAGTTGACACAGAGGCATGGTTTGGTTGGTTTGCCAAGTTGGAACTAAAAATTGGGTCCCTCCCATTTCCCCCACTGTGTTTTCACATTGGAACAAAGCTCCTGGCTTTGTTTTACTGGAGAATTCTGACTTAATGTTATTTAACAAAGCAAGGAATAATCCAAGATTAGAAATGAAATCCTAACTTAATTTGTCCTTGTCTGGTAAACAAGGGAAAAGGTCAACTCAAAGCATCATGAGATGGTGGACCTTGGGGATGGCAGTCTTGGACAAAATTGAATACATTTCCACATGTGGTTTTTATGCATTTAGACAAAATGCACAGTATAAGAAAATGTGATAATATCAGGCTTGTAGTAAAATCCATTGCAATTAATAGTTTGCGTCCTTGTGATCAGCCTGTCCTGTTGTGCCTACTTTGTCTATGTATGTTCATAGCATCTAGTTTTGTACAGACATTGACACATTGAGCAAAGTAAGTTTTGTGGAAACTACAGAAACCATGAGATTTCATGCTGGATACAAGATCTCACAAGGGAAGTTGAAGAATCCTTGAGAGGCTTACTTAGAAAGATTAGAAATCACTTAGAATTTTTTTTCCAATAGCTTATGTTGTACAGCACTGTTCAGCCTATATTGCTTTTCTTGTCTGTCTTCATCATATTTACACTGTATTTCAACAATGGAGGCACGTGAGCAGTCATTAGACTTAATTTAGATGAAGTTTGAAAGGAAGGCTCAGATGTTATAGATCATGTGTGTCATGATAATCTGTTTTTGCTTTTGCTTGGATTCCTATTTGGTGTCAGTGGCTGATAACAGTGTTACAAAATTAGCCACTTTTAACTAGGTCAGCTGGTGGTACTTCTAAAACAATGGCTGTAGGAAATAGTTACGGTATATTGCATTGTCAGTTCTAGAGATTTGCTGAACATTAACATGATTTGGGTAGTGTCCGTTTCTAGGGCAAAATAATAAGTGATTTATGTTATGCTACTTTAGTAATATTAGAGAAGCGGACTTGCACATGCATGGAAATGCATACATTTCTGAATCTTTGTTTTGAACAAATTGCAAAACAATTATACAGTGGGTCAGGACACCTCCACTCCGTGGATACCAAAATCCATGGATACTCAAGTTCTGTTATATACAGTGTTGCAGTAAAATCCTGTCCCTTATACAAAATGGCAAAATTCAAGTTTGCTTTTTGGCATTTATATATTTTTTGAATATTTTCAAGCCATGGATGGTTAAATCTGTGAATAAAGGATCTTTGGATCCAGAGGGCTAGCTGTATTTCCTGTTTATCATACCCCACTAGAGATGTATTTAAAAAACAACAAATTAAACTATCTTCCTGTTTTGTTTTTGAGATGATAACACCATGTGCTTAGAACACGAGCCTCAGTCTGGGGTAAAGGACAGAATGGCTTAATGTTAAGGAAATCCTGCTTTTATAGAGCTCCTGTGAAACAAAGATCATCTGCAGATCATCTAAGATAAGTATATGATGATCAGCTTGGACGATTAATATGTACATGATGAAAATTATAGGGACAGCAGACTGCAAGGAATCTTAGAATCCTAGAGTTGTTATTGACCACAAGAGCCATCCAGTTCAACTCCCTGTTCTAGAGGCTGTGGCTGGCATCATCGTTGGTCCCAAAGTGGCTCACAAAGTTAAAAAAAAAGACCAGCTAAAAGCCTGACAATAATAATTAAAAGACAGTTAAAAACCACAATAAAACCATTATGTTTTTTTTTTAAATTGGAAAACACCCAAAAACAGACCAGAGCAAAAAAGCCCCTTGCAAGCAGTTACTCATTAACAGCTTGTTTGAACAAAAATGTCTGCCTTTTGGCAAAAGGAAAGCAGAGATGAGGCCAGTCTAATCTCCCTTGGACAGGAATTCCACAGGGTGGGAGCAGCTACAAAGAAAACTCCTTGTTATGTCATCATCAGATGGGCCTGTAATAATGGCAGGACTGAAGGAAGCCCTCCAAAGGCTTACATCCAACATGAGGCAGCAAAGAATTAATGCTCTTTTAAATATTTATTTATTTATTTATTTATTTATTTATATCCCACCTTCTTCCCAGTACAGGGACTCAAGATGGCTAACAAATCTAAAACAGTCCAAGTTAAAACAGTATGAAGTATTAAAAATACAAAGTTTAAAAAAACTATTAAACAATTCAAACAATTAAAAACATTACATTATTAAAATTTAAAGTTTAAAACTCTTTAGAACAAAAACAAAACAGCATCCATGCCATATGAAGGCCTGGTGGCATAGAAATGTCTTTACATGCCACTGGAAGGACAGCAGGAAGGGAGTTCTAGAGTTTGGGAGTGCCACTGAGAAGGCTCTTTCTCTTGTTCCGACCAAATGCACCTGTGAAGGTAGTGGGACAGAGAGAAGGGCTCCCAATAACCTCAATGTTCTGGGGGGCTCATACAGGGAGATACGGTCCTCCAAATAGCCTGGACTCAAACTGTATAGGGCTTTATAGGTCAAAACCAGCACTTTGAATTGTGGCCAGGAATGGATTGGTAGCCAATGGAGCTGTTGCAACAAAGGAGTTGTATGCTCCCTGTAACCAGCTCCAGTTAACAGCCTGGCTGCAGCTCTTTGGACCAGCTGAAGTTTTTTTTTTTCTTTTTTTAGGCTAAATGTTTATTTTATTTTATTTTTTATATACAACATACATACATACTTGCACAGTTGCACACATACATACTTGCACACATACATACATGTATACCTACTAGTAAAATTATGTCACTAATAGACAAAATGCAGTTAACAAAACATACCTAACTTCAAACATACAATCGCCAACTGTAATATTAACATGTCATATCATTCATTACTTCCTCATACTGGTTTCCTTATCTGTCTTCTTTCGTTGTTTGAAATTATTTTTGTTCCATCAGTTTTAATAACACTAGATTTTTTTTCTTTTTAATCCCTTTCCTCTTATAATCATCATTTTAACATTGTTTATATCTGTTTCAATCTTCTGTTCTTATTTACATGGATAGCTTCATTCTTTTGCCCAAAAGTTTCAAACATTTTTATATGTAATAAGTTTCCCCATTTCTTTTTTAAATAATCATATGTTTTTTTTCCATTTCTCCACTCTAATGTCTGTCTTATCCTCAAGTTCATTTGAAAGCAGATCCATTTCCATCATGTCCATAATTTTTATCAACCAATCATCTATTTTAATGTTTTTTTTTAAATTTTCCAGTATTTTGCATATATTAATCTCGCAGCCGCGAGCATATGGAAGATAATTCTCCTATATTTTTTCTCAGTCTTTTCCTCTATCATACACAGTACCATTATCTCAGGTTTTCTATCCAAGTCTATTTCTAATATTTTAGTAATCTCTTGATGAATCATTTTCCAAATTTTTTTAGCTTCAGCACATTCCCACCAGAGGTGAAAAAAGGTTCCCTTCTCATTCTCACATTTCCAACATAGATCTTTACCATTATTGTATATTTTGGCTATTCTGTCAGGTGATAAGTGCCATCTGTAAATTATTTTATAATAGTTTTCTCTGATATCTTGACTTAGTGTATATTTCATTCTAATTTTCCAACATTTTTCCCATTGACTGAGAGGCAATTCATGACCGCAATTTCTCGCCCATCTTATCATATTCTCTTTAACTGATTCCTCCTCTGCATAGTATTCTAGGAGTTTCTTATAGATTCTGGATAGCGGTGAGGGTTTATCATTCCAAATGCTCTCTTCTAAGTCAGTTTTATTATCTGTTATTCCTATAGTTTTCCAATCTATATTGTATCTAGCTTTTAATTGATGGTATGAAAACCACCCACAATCTTTACCCTCTGCTCTTAACTGTTCTAAGGATTTAATTTTAAAGTTTCCACTTTTCTTTTCTAATATATCTCGATATCTTAACCAATTTTCTTTCCTTAACGGGTCGAATTGAAATAAAGCTTCCTGTGAAGAGACCCACAATGGAAGTTTCGGGCACATTCTTTTTTTATATTTCTTCCAAATTTTAAATACTGCTGATCTTATATAATGACTTTCAAAGGACTTATTTGCTTTAATTTTGTCGTAGAACCAGCTGAAGTTTCTGAGCACTTTTCAAAGGCAACCCCACATAGAGCACATTACAGTAATCCAAATGAGATGTAACCAAGGCATGGAGCACCATGGCCAGATCTGACTTCTCCAGGAATGGGCGCTGTTAAAGCACAAGTTTTAGCTGTGCAAAGGCACTCCTGGTCACTGCTGATACCTGGGCTTCCAGGCTCAGCACTGAATCCAGAAGTACCCCCAAACTACGAACATGAGTTTTCAGGGGGAGTGTAACCCCATCTAACAGAGGCTGAATCCCTACTCCCAGATATGTCTTTCGACTGACCAGGAGCACCTCTGTCTTGTCTGGATTTGTTTACCCTCATCCAGTCCATTACAGCAGCCAGACACCAGTTTAGGACAGAAATAGCTTCCTTGGAATTAGGTGAAAAGGATACAATGTATTTATCATTTTTGAAATAGTGACCACATTTATCCTTGATCTCAAAGGGGTGGGATATTATTATTATCCATTCTTGCAGTCTAATCCTGTACATGTAATATTGACGTTAAAATAAACCCATCTGAATTCAGTAGGGCCTTCCTCCAAATAAATATATTTAGGATTGCTTCCAGAGAAATTGTTGTCAACTAGATCACTATCTGTATTGCTTCATAAGGCTCTACTGCTTGGGGTGTCTATAGAGAGAGTGCCAGTGTATTATAAATCAAATGGGTGGGGGGGGAAGTAACGGGCTCTGAACTTGTATGTAGAGTTCATGCCATGGTTGTCAGGAACAAATGGTTTGCTTTCACTTGACAGTGACTTCATCCAGAGCATGCTTGTGAGTCATAGTCCCTGCAGTACAGCTCTCTGAGGAAGCAAGCTCTGGATAAATTTGCTGGAAGTACAAAGCAGCTGAGAATGTACATTCTCTCTTCTCTCCCTTCTAGCATATGGTGTGGTTTGATAGGATTTTAACATTATGCCCAGTACATTCTGCAGGTATTCTGCTTTATAATAAAATGATGGGAAACAGCCAACCAACCAAACTTCCAAACAGTGTGCACACTGCAAATGCATAAATAATATAAAAGCTTTGAGCATTGTTCCATACAAAACAGTTAGTACATGTAGTTCTTGCCATTTGTGACCCTGTACTTAGTTCTCAGGTTATGAAAGCAGCAAAATGCCATTATCCATCTTGTGATGAACTGTACATTGAGGCCCTACATTCTTCACAGTGCAAGAGATGGCTGTCTGAAGTTGGCAATAACAGATACTTGTTTTGGATTCTCAAGAAAAATTAAAGTAGTTGGCACCATTTCAACTTCCTTAGTACTTTAACAGGTCTCAATTACACACACACACACACACATATCTGAGAAAAGATAATGGCACTGAATTTCTAGGTTCCATTCAGCTTTCATTCAGTAGGCTAATCCTGTTGATAACTTTGCTTTTAATTTTGTCTCATAGAAGCTATATCCCATTGGCTATCATGGCATCAAAAACCTATGCAGGAGGCAGGGTTGAGGAGAAAACATCATGGTTAAAAGAGTCACCAAAAATACAGGAACATGCCAGACTTTAGAAAAATATTGCTTGAACAAGACTTAATTGGAATAGAAAGCCCTATCCTCCTTTACTCCTCCATCTCCAGAAAGATCTAATACTGAGCTTAGATGAAAGTCAGTTCAGGGCCTAGAGGTACACCACTGTGGCACTACTTTCAGGAGTGCCTGAAATTCAGTTTAAAACTATCCACCCATAGATTAAATGTTCAGGAAAAGTTCCATCTCATATCAACATTTGGTTTGGAAACATACTATCCAAGGATTGGAATAGAGAAGGTACACTTTAATGAAGCCTAGAATTAGGGCCTTTGCAGACTACCAGAAATAATGCAGCTTGAGTCCACTTTACCTGCCTGGCTTAATGCTAGGGAATCATAGGAACTGTAGTTTATTGTGGCACCAAAGCCCTCTGACATAGAAGGCTTAATGTCTCAGAAAAAACTACAGTTCCCATGATTCCCTAGCACTGAGCCAGGGCAGTTAAAGTGGACTCAAGCTGCATTATTTCTGGCAGTCTGTAAAGGCCCTTAGTCGAGATATGACTCCATTGCCATGGTGGGGAAGGGGGACCAAATTAAATAGTAATTTTTGTTTGATAATATTTATGGGAAATTGTTTCTCTTATCTATACACTAATTATCCTGGTTGTGTGAGATTTTCTGAAGTCAGTCAGCCTTACTTGGTATCATGCCAGAATGAACAAAGGAATCAGTGTCAGTGAAGAACAAGCAAAATAGTATTTGCAATACTTTGGATCCCAAGTTCTATTCTGCCATGAGGAGTGTCCCCAAATGGTAAAAGCTCTTGCAGACAGAAGGGCTAGTGTGATTTTCACCATTTCCCCCTCTTGCTTCCTCTTCTGATGTCTTTCTACTTTTCTTCCAGAGAGTTCTCCTCTACATCTGCAAAGAAAATTTTACAAAGGGGGGGGGGGGGGGTAAGGGGTTTAATGAGGATTGTCTCCTTTCCCATTAGGCCGCAGAAAAGACTTACTGCATCAAAAGCCACTGGAGGAAGGAGCCCTTCCATTCCACAGTGAAATGCCTGATCCAGTTCAGTGATTTACTGTTCCAGGCCCTTCTCTGTAACAGAGAAGGGACATGTTTCTGCAGTTGGTGTTTTTGAAACAAAGAGAATTGTAGACATGGTATCTCAAGAATTCACAGTCCCAGAGTTCCTTGATGAGATGAGATGCTTAAAATTGTATAGGAAGCATGTTTTCAAGATTATTCTGTTGCAATTAATGAAGAGGAGAAGAGGCATGAAATGGTAATAATGGCACATCAGATTCTGCTGTATCGGAAGAAGAAGCAGAGTCTAGAACTCTAGAAGATAAGTCACTGAGGTTGCTTTGGACAGTATTATCTTTGAATAAGAGCATAGATTCAAAGCAACCAATAAGATTTTGTTTACTTTCCAACTAGACCTAAAATATGTGACATATTTAACATAAAATATGTAAAATAGAACCTAAGGAACTGGAAGAATCTCCTAAGTGTCTTCTTCATGACCATTGTATCCTTTTGTCCACAGTATATTTTGAAAAAAATGAAAAAAGTGTAGGGTTTGGGGGGTTTTAGAAAAAGAGATTGAAAAAAAAACAATTGAAAATAATATTCAGTAACGTGTTCATGGTGATATGGAATTTCTGCATGCTTCCAGAGACAATGATGGCTCTGAAATAGATTTCAACAAATTAGCAGTCCTTAAAATCTGTAGGTGTTCTACTATGAGGCAGAAATAGGTCTGTAAATCTTCACTTATCATAGACTCAAATGCAGGAACAGATAATTCAAATCATCTTCTCTCTGGTGAGTCAGAGTATGAGGTGAAGCAGATGGCCAGGAAAGTGTAGCCTGGGCCTGCTCCAGCCACAAGTGGATCGGTCCATGGTAACTGCATGGCCCACTCCGAAAGCAGGCCGCAGCTGCAGGACCCAAGCTGCACTGTCAGGAGCAGGATTGTCCCAGCTTCTTTTTCCTACAGTCTAAAGGACCAGAGCGCAGCCTTGGTGTAGCTTCCAGCTGCATTGGAAGCATGCATCACATAAACGGCTTCATTTGGCCTGGGTGTTTTGGGCCTATAAGATTTTTGTGTGTGTGTATTTTTTTTTAAAAAAAAGTTAGGACTTTTTTGAGTGCAAAAGATCTGCTAGCACAAAAAATATAGGGCAAGAAAAAGTGTATTTTGTTGAAAACACATTGTTTCCAGCAAAAATATGCTTTGCACACAATACATTGCTGTCAATGGGGAAAGAAAACCCAGTTATTTCTCCGCAAATGAATGTTTCACACAGACAAAAATTCAGGAAGGTCAAAAATCTCACAGCAGTTGATCCTTTTATTTAAAAATAAATAAAAATGGGGAAACCCTTTCTCATTGAGGATGAGAACATTTGTCAAAAATCTATATATCCCTAGACAAGAACATTCACACCCTCTAGCTAAAAAAAAATATTGCCTGCGTACTGGGAAAAGAAACTGATTTTACAAAGATAATTCATTATTTTGTAATGAAGAATTAAGCCTGAAGGTAAACTGGTTAATTTATAAAATGCTTGCATTGATATTGTTCCACTTGAATTTTTTAGTAAATCAAATTGTCAACAGAATAAATGCCTGTGTTAGGAAAAGCCAAAAAGTTACATACTGGAAGGTTCACACTGGAATGTTACAAAGTAGGCAGCAGGCTTTGAGGAGGAGAGAGCTTTCACATCCCTTTTCCCTGTGCATATTTGGGTGCAAAGAAAAGACCCCTTAACCTGTTTTATAGGATGAATGGGCTAGACATGTGTGAGACAATGCCAGCTTAGCCTCCAGGAGCACAGTGCAGCATACTGCTTCTCTGTTTAGTAAAAGATTTATACGATTGGAAGAGAAACTGGAATATATTTCTCTATTTAGTTGAATGTAGATATGATGTGACAGTAGTGAAACAAAGATCTTTATTAGGACGGCAAGGTGACTATGCCGTAGGCTTTCTCCCTGAGATAATTGGCATCAAAGGTGATAGCTATCTTCTGTGAAACATTTCTTCTTGGGTGACATTTGATCCAGCATGATGAGGCTTAATATAACATCTGTAAAATGGAGATGGTATGCCATCATAAATCACACAAATTGCTTAAAAGCATAGAAAGTTCAATTGTGCGATGTTAATTAGATGTAAGCGTTCTTAGGATGTTTGTGCAGGATTTCCTTAATCCTCTACAATGTTTGTTCAGGATTTTTCTTTAAATGGGTAGGGATTGTTAATAGATAAATACACTTTATAACATTTCTAAATTACAAAAGGATTAGAATTTGTGTCAATGAGTATGTGTGTGAGAGAGCAGGATTTATCACCTGAATCAATTAGAGCACCTGAAAATGAATATAGTGTTGTTAAAATTATTTGTCACTTATTTTATTTCTTGGCATTATCATTGTCAGTATAAAAATCTAGTTTTGCCCTTACTCAGGCTGTATAGCACGTTGTTGACAGAAAACAAAACAAGGATTAAAGCATGAAAGCATCCTTGTTTTGAAAATGGCCTGAATTTGGCTCTTTGTTTTCCTGCAGTCCAATGTTATGAATACTCATCATTTCTTTCATCCCTAAGAATCTGGTTGGCCTCTCTGCCTTGCCTTGCCTTGCCTTGCCTGGAAGCTGTCCCATGAACTCAGAGTTAAGCAACAAGAGATAAATTTATGCCCTAATAAAAATCCTGACACAGTCTCGCTTTGGCTTTGATCCTTGGATAACCATCAACAAAATAAAAATCATTGCAGTTGTATATATGGAGATGTATGGTGAAGAAAAAGTAATCTTAATTGAAATGCAATCCATATATTGCAATACATGTTGCAAATATTTACGTTTTGTGCTGTCAGTAACTTGTTCTATGTATAGGAATAGCCATATACAATCAGCCAGCCACTATACAAAGTTTGATTCTCATGCATAAAGGAAGGCTTCTTTTTCACTGAAGCATTTCCATTTCAGGTACTTCAGTGTCCTAAATGACTGATACAATGTTTTATGTAATTGGGAGTTTAGACAGTCATTCCCACACTGTGTGTTCATGTACAGCTCTGGAAAATGACTCATTTACTTCTTTTGGTACTTGAAAGTTTATTACACCAGACAATTTTTTTTAAACTGTAGAGTTGTTTATACAACTTGCACTGTATGATTTAAATGCATTTTGTGAGCATTTGCAGTTCTAGTGAATTATATTATGGTATCCTGCAGACATATGTTTTTAAAACCAGTAAAAACTCTCTGTCCTGTATTTTTTAACTTGATAATCTGAAACAGTGACATGCTACCTTCTAAACAGTGCTGAATAATCTTTCCTAGTTAGTGAATAATGTAAATTGTGAAGAAAGCAGTAATTTGAGACCTCAGATGGGAAAGTTGGCTTCCTTCTGTGAGTTGCAGTTTTAAGCCAGTGGAGGTTGGAGGAGTCGTTTTGAGATCATGAATCAGAGCTTGGCTGCCTCTTGAAACTTGGATAACTTTTGCTCTGCGCCTGCTACTACTTGACTGTACTTTTGACTGGTTTGTTCGGAATAAGTTGATTTTTGCAACGCTGCTGAGGTGGTCATGAAGGGAGATGGCAGTGCAGTGTGGAATCTGATGTGGAAATACTGCATTTCGGTCAGGACCATCAGGTACTGTTTGAAGTTAGTATGCCTGATCTATAGGCTAAAGCTGTTAAGTTTCTCTATGCCTATATTCATTTCGGATGTCTCCTCCCAACTGTATAGCAGATACTGATTTACAAAGGATTTTTGTCCTTTCCTTTAGTTGTGTGTGGTTAAAAATTGCATTTTAATGTTAAAAAGCTGTTGCTACTGTAAATGTTAAACACTATAATGGAGTTTTATTGGTATTTCACCATTTATTTTTGCATCTTTGAATCACAGACATTGCAAGTTAATTCTACAGGACACAAGTAAATCAGCCAAAAGCATGTCTGAATGTGAATATGCCTTTCTATTCTAATGTCAGGGTCTTACCTGTATATTCCACATTTGAAAGACCATCTGCTGCAATACAATGAGAAACACTGGCTGCTTTGCAACAAGCAAACTGTACAATTTGTATTTGGTATTTGGTATTTCCTCCCTTTCCCCAAGCTGTGATCTTGTAGGTTCCAATGAAGCCTATTAGAAGGGCACCATTAGGCAAGTTATTTGTGTGTACTTGCAGTGACTAAGAGAGTTTACTTCCTTGCTCCTTTCATGCTATGACTTCTTTATATAGCAAGGCTCTATGTTTTGAATGTGGTGTTTTGTGTGCAAACCTCCCTCAAGGAAATGCATAATCTGAATAATTACTGTATTTCACACTGTGTAATTATTCACTGTGCCAAAGAAACAGTCTAGTCTGGATTTCTACATGAACTTTCACAGCCAGTGAAAAATAAAAGGGGCTTACCATTTGCATTAGAAACGCGTTGTTTTTTCTCTTGAATCTAAGACTCTGATGAGGCAATGGATCCCAAGACAGCCATATGACAAAGAGGTGCTAATTCTAAAAAGGTTCATTGATTACTCTTTCTTTCCCATGAAGTATAAATAATGGTTTGGAGTCAGAATGAGAGATATTAGTGTAGGGGCTTCATGATGTCACTTTTATATATAGAAGTCTATATTCTTATGAAAAGGTATTCATGCAGACTTTAAGGCCACTGGAAAATAGTAATCCAAACCTTAAAATATATGCACCAAAAGTAAATATTGGTGACACACAAAGACTACAAATGTTTGGATCGTGTCACATAGCTGCTCATTGCAAGTGAAATATTTATATCTGTTGTTTGCTACAAAAATATTTTTTTGAGCTTGTGGATTGAATTTTGTATTCAGTTATGTTTGTACCCTAGCTGTTATAAATAAATAAATACATAAATACAAAAAATAGACCAAAATAGGACATCAATTTATCTTTATATTTACTTTTTAACTGAACTTATGTTTGGACTGAGTTGATAGTTTGAAGTATTAACTTAAACTTTCTGGGAGCTTGTTTTAAGTTCAGTTTTCCTTATGTAAATCCATCACAATGGATTCTCTGTGAAGATAATGACAGTGTCTCAAGGCTGCTGAACAGTCAGATTTGCCATCTCATTTCTGAGGTTTTTAGCATACCCATATATAGATTCCCAAAAGCCCTATTCATGTCTTGTTTAAGTAAACAAGTGAGTAGGGGATGAGTGCTGTAACCCCACCCTACTCCAGTGTTGCTCTTCTCATGTTGTGAATGACAGTCTGAAGTAAAAAGTCTCATCTTAAGATGGATGCTTTCCATTTAATTCTGAATACCCATTTTTCCCCTTGCTTCCAGGATCATATGGAGAGCCTCTCAGAACAGTGGCATTATAAGGGGGTGTGGGGAGTGTGGTCTGCACCAGATAGTGGGGCGATATGTGGTTGGGGCCTTATCCTGATACAGGGTGAGAAGGCGTGAGTACACTTTACTCATGAGTGCCAGAGCAGCAGCAAAGGGGCTAGCGCACTCGTTTGGCCACTCCACCCCAGAATTGCCACTACCGCCCCCATAAGCCCCTCCACCGACACTGGGTGATGGGAAAACCACTGTCCCAGATGTGTCCCTGAGAGAACAAAGAAAATATAAATTAATAATTTTATTTGCTTATTTATTTCCTTTGTATGCCATCTTTATCCCAGAGAGAGACCCCTGGTATCTCATTGATAAAAACAGTTAAAAACTTTACCATAAACATTTAAAAACAATTAAAATCATCACTCTAAAACAATGTAAAGTTACATTAAATATACACCAATTTTAAAAAATAAACAGAATACACATCCAAAATAAAAGCCTGCCTGACAATGCCTATATATAATAATAATAATAATAATAATAATAATAATAATAATTTATATTTCCCGCCTCTCCCTACAGACCAAAGTGGGATTACACAATTAAATAAATACAATATGCAAAATACAAACAATAAAATAGGAAAATCAAACAACAGTAATAAATTATGAGAGCATAAAATATAATATAATATAATATAATATAATAAAAATAGAATAGAATAAAATAAAATAAAATAGCCAATCATCTTCAGAATCTAGAAATCTAGAAGATCAGATGGATAGGACCACCAGAAGAGCTCCGTCTTAAGTGCCTTCTTAAAGGCATCTAGCGTAGTAATAAGACGAATCTCTTTTGATATGCCATTCCATAACATGGGAGCTGCGGCTGTATACGATCTTTGGGAAGTCGTGCTGAGTTTGGTTCTATGATGTTCTAATAAGTTTAAAGCCTGCTTTAAACAAAAATGTCTTTGCCTACCAGCAAAAAGCAACCAGGGAGGAGTCCAGCTTAGCCTCCGGTAGAAGGGCATTCCAGAGGTGGGAGAAACAACCAAGAAGGCTCTCTCTCGTGTCCTCACCAAGCGAGTCTGTGATTGTGGCAGGATTCAGAGAAAGCTTTTCCCTGAAGATCTTAGAATTCTTGCAGGCTTGTATGAGGAGATGAGGTCTTTCAGATACGGTAGTTTGGACCTAAGCCTTATATGGGTTTTTCTTCTTCTGGAGTTGATATTTCCTGTCATAAGTTTCAAAATCCATGTTTTAGATAAATTCTTGTTGTTGCTGTTGCTGTTGCTGTTGAAAACTGGACATGATCTAAGAACAACTGGATGTTAGATTGCACCTTTTTGTGTGAAATATGTTCATTCTTTGAGTAAGAAAAGTGATTGAGTCAAAGGAACTAATTATTTTCCCACAAGTAAACACAGCTCTGAGAGCATGGTGTAGTGGTTGGAGCATTGGACTATGACTCTGGAGATCAGGGTTCAAGTCCCTCTCAGCTATGGAAACCCACTGGTTGAGCTTGGGTAAGTCACATTCTCTCAGCCTCAGAAGAAGGCAAAGGCAACCCCCCTCTGAACAAACCTTGCCAAGGAAACCTTGTGATAGGGTCACCTTAGGGTAGCCATGAGTCAGAAATTACTTGAATTACAAACAACAGCAAATCCCATTGTATATCAGGTCTAGTCCTAGAGAAATGTCATGTTCACCCCTCTATAAGTTGTTGTTTTTAACTGTCTTCATGTTGATCTCAACCCATGGCGACCCTATGGATGAGACATCTCTAGGCCTCCCTATCCTCCACTGCTCTGCCCAGCTCCTGCAAACTCATATTCATGGTCTCTTTAAAAGTCCATACAGTGGTCCCCAAACTGTGCCCTTTAAGGGATTTTGGACTTCATTTCCCAGAAGCCTCAGCCAAGTTGGCGAATAGTCTGGGATTCTGGGAGTTGAAGTCCAAAATCCCTTTAAGGGCAATGTTTGGGGACCACTGACTTGCTATTTAATCTTCTCTCTTAATCTTCTGATTTCCTGACTGCAGTCCCCATTTCAATCAATATTTGATCCCAGATATGAGAACTCTTTTACTATATCTATTTCCTCATTGTCTAGTTTGAATGTGTGTAAGTTCTCTGTGGTCATTATTTTTGTTTTCTTTATGTTCAACAGTAAGCTGCCTTAGCACTTTCTTCTTTGATCTTCCTTTGTAGTTGTTCTAGGTCTGTGAGGTTCTCTGCTAGTATTATGGTGTCATCAGCATATCTCAGATTGTTGATATTTCTTCCTCCTATTTTCACTCCTCCCTCTTCCATGTCCAAGTCTGCTTTCATTACAATATGTTCTGCATATAAGTTGAATAGTTAGGGTGATAGGATGCAGCCTTTTCTGACTTCTTTGCCAATTGGGAACCATTCTGTTTCTCCATGTTCTGTCCTGACAGTAGCCTCTTGTGCTGAGTACAGATTCCTCATTAGGACTTTCAGATGTGTTGGCACTCCCTTGTCTTTAAGGGTGTTCCATAGCTTTTCATGATCTATGCAGTCAAAGGCTTTGCTGTATTGGAACTCCCTGCTACACTCTATTAGCCATCGTATATTTGCAATGTGATCTCTGGTGCCTCTTCCTTTCCTGAAACCTGCTTGGACCTCTGGGATTTCTCTCCCCATGTATGGTTGGAGCCTATGTTGCAGAATTTTGAACATGATTTCGCTTGCATGGGAGATTAGTGCTATGATTCTATAGTTGCTGCAGTCTCTTGTGTCTCCTTTTTTGTGGATGGGGATGTATATTGATCGCTTCCAATCTGATGGCCATCGTTTTGTTTTCCATATCTGTTGACCTATGTTGGTTAGCACTAAAGTTGACTCTGTCAATGTGGATTGCAGCAGTTCTATTGGAATATCATCTGTTCCTGGAGTCTTGTTTTTTGCCATTTCCTTTATTGCAGCTTCCACCTCAGTTTTTAGAATTTGGTATTCATCTTCATATGGGTCTTCATTCCATGTGCCCTTCATGGTGTCATCTCTTTTTTATTATTATTATTCCTTCATGGTCTTGAATTACGCTATTTTTATTGTCATAGAGCATCCCGGTCCTTGGTTTGAATTTTCCCTTGGTTTCTCGAATCTTGTGGAATAGGTCTCTTGTTCTTCCCCTTTTGTTGTTATCTTCTATTTCTCTACATTTGTTGTTGTAGTAATTTTCCTTATAAGTACATGTTATAAATTTTGACAAGAAAATCGTGTGATAGGGTCACCTTCGGGTTGCCATAAGTTGGAACCTACTTGAAGACACACAATCAACCATCATTTAAAGAGTGAGGTTATTTATTGCTGCTTTTGCTAAATAAATAGGAGTCAAAAATATTTGTCAATCCAGTGCAAATCCCTGAGAGATTTACTAACCGATCCAGAAATGACTTGAAGGCGCACAGCAACAACAAACACAGCTCATCTTCAAGAAATACAGTAGACTATAGTAGTATAGAAGCAATTGTTTGTACTAGCTTTATAGCTGAGTTTGATGTTTTTCCATTTTTGTTATGAATCAATTTATATCTCTGTCTAAGACCAACCACCACTCAATAGGGAGAGTTCAGGCTTGATCTGCTCCTGGACTTATGGTATGCATACACCTCCAAAATGGTATCCATAGAGCTCTGTTCCAGCACCATGTTCTACCTGGAATTGGAACTGGACCCAGAAACCAACCAGTAATTTAACATGGACAATTTAGTACATGAGACAGGTGTTTCTTGTTGGCTGGATTTAGGTTAGGGAGTGAACAGACACATTCTCTGCTAACGGTAGTTTCCAAAATCTCTCAAAAGACAGGCCAGTGTCCAATACAAGTATATTACAGTTAGGGTGTGCAGATTGTACAGATATCATCTTATTCCAGAAAAGGATCCACTGTATGAATTAGATATCCTTTCCTATAGTTATCACCTTCACATTCATTTTGTGTTTGAATGACTCCCAACATTTTTTTATTAGACAGGAACATTCTGTAAACAAAAGACATTTATTCTTTAAAGCATATGTTTATCACTTTTCAGACCACGGGGGCTCCCAAAGTAAGATACAATAAAATAGATTTTAAAGACAGTTTTTGAAACAGGCTGAATCAGTTTTAAAAACCAAAGTCCATGTGAAATAGAATTGTTCCAGTTGCTCACTATGCTCACAATCCACAGGGATGGAGCTACCTCCCAGCCTGTCTCTTGACTACCAAAATAATTAAACTACTTCAGTGCCAGGCTGTAGGGATATTCCTAGCCATGAAGGTATAGCTACCCCTTATTTTTTCAGCTTAAATGTGGTGCTCTTAAGACAAACTGGATGATTTTAGCTACTCTGGACAAAAAGTTTTTCAGCCATGATGTTCTGCAGCTCCTTGGCCTGACAATGTCTCATCATATATTCTGCCTTTCCTCGTGTAAGATATACTTCACCCTACTGATTTTTCCAACTGTGCTGCAGTTTCTTTTAAGCCTTTTGGGAAGTACTATGTCCTGATAGGTTTGATCTGCGAGGCTACCTTCTGAACTCATCATGTCCTTTCTCCACTCACCTCTTTGGTTTCTGATTACCATCCTAACCTTCCTTTTTCCCCCCCCTTTCAAAGCCTTCTCCTCACTCCCATTCCAGTGAGCAATAGTATGTGTACCTACCATGAATTGGGAAAGATCCCTTCAACTGCTATGCCAACCAATAGCCTAATTTGCCAGGTGTTTCCTAAGGTAACTGTGTAAGACTAGAGTAAGAAGTAGCAGAAGTGACTGTAGGAATTGTCAGTATGTCTCTCTGATGTTGTCTCTGTCTGTTTTCTGTGCTTCAACATATGTCTATTTGACTCTGTTCTGGGACCCAGTGAAGCCAGACAGATGCAAAAGCTTTCAAACATTGACCTTCTTGAATTTACCTGCAAATTCTGTTGAAAATGGCAATTGAGACCACAATAAGTTTCAGAAGTGTTTTTTTAGGAACTATTGGAGTCCTTAACATATCAGTAACCATTTTTCCTAAAATTTTAGTCAAATTGATCAAATAATGGAACTTTTGTTTCCCAAAAAAAAGGACTGTGATTGTTATGGGAAACAACATACACAGAACTAGAATTCTACAAATGGGGAATGTGGCCATAAAATTTTGTGCAGATTTTAAAATAAGCTTTGCTAAAATGGTAATCTTCACTCCAGTCATAATGAAAGAGACTTTTGACATTCATTTCAATAGATGGATTGCACAGCATGTCTGTTTATCCTTGCTGTACTGGGCATTCCAAAGCTGCACAACCATACAAGTACAAAAACAGAATTATATACACTGTGCTAGGGCAGGGATAAAATCAATTAAGTATTGAATTACCAATGTTTTAATAGCATAGCTGAAGCAGTTTATTCTTAAGATTTGGTTTAGTGGTTAGAAAAGTAGACTGGAACTTTCTTAGTCAGCAAATCCACAACCCACAGGGAATAAATTGCAGGGTTTACAAGAGAGTAGTACATAGCTTTATGTTTTCATCTTAAAGTTCCATTTGCAAGGAATGGAAGAAAAGAGTTGATGGCTTTCAGTTTTCCACACATCTGGAAAAAGTAAAACATTTGTTCCTTCAGTATGTGAGTTGTTGTCATGGTGCTGTCTCCACTCTTCTATGATCTTTTTCCATGTTGTTTCAGTGATCTTCCTTTGTATTAGGTATGCTGCATTTTTGGTAAAATACTCTTTCTTGTAGACAAATAGAAAACTAGTATATTCCCTGTAGTACTGGATGCCAACTGTGTAACCTGACTGGAAGAAGAAGAGTAATTGTTTTGATAATTTTAAATTAAAAAAAAGAAAAGCAGGATGACTCTGGCCACTAAGAAGAAGAGGAACTAGTCTGTTAGGTTTGGGCAATTTTGCTATGGAACCCTGGTGGTGCAGTGGTTAAATGCCTGTACTGCAGCCACTCACTCACAAACCACAAGGTTGTAAGTTCAATACCATCCAGGGCTCAGGCTTGACTCAGGCTTGCATCCTTCCAAGGTTGCTAAAATGAAAAACCAGCTTGTTGGGGCAATTAGCTTACAGTTGTAAACTGCTTAAAGACTGCATATCGCAGTATAGCTGCTATTGCTATAATAACTTAATAGGCTGGGTCGTTCACTTTGGCATTAGGTTGGTAGATTTTTGTACTTGCTGTATGGGCCCTTGATACTGATGGGTTAATAAAAACACTGTACTTCGCTGTGTGCTTCCCTCGTTCAGCTCAGATGGCACCTGACCCCCAAGGGTGAGGCAAAATGGAGACAGTCATCCTGAGGACCTCACCTCTTTGGCTGTGGCCAATGTTTTCCTTGGAGTCTGGTTACAAGAAAGGTAGATAGGTGCAGCAAAAGAGGAGATACATAAAAGGGGAGCTGTGGGGTGGCTTGGATTCTTTTCAAGAAGAAGAAGAAGAAGACACCAGCAGTCATTGGGAGTTGCAAGAGCTAGTGTGTTGCTGAAGATTTGAGTGTCAGACTATGACTCTGGATACTGGAGTTCCGATCCCTGTTCAGCTATGACAACCATTGGGCAAGTCACACTTTCTCAGAGGAAAGCAAAGACAAACACTCTCTAAACAAATCTTGCCAAGAAACCCTCGTGATAAGTTTGCCTTAAGATCGCCATAAATCGGAAATGATTTGAAGGCACACAGCAACAACAACAACAACAATCCTGTTTAAAATTTCTAAATCCTGAATAATCTAGAATCATCAGGAGGGGGATTGCATAAGCCCACCTCTATCATCACTTCCAACATCCTCTACCCATGTTCTTCCATGTGAATCTCCATGGATTGGAGGAGTTTTTCTGTTTCAAAAAGTTGCCCTCCATGATTTGAGGGTGACATAACTGACAACAAAGCTTGTTATGATGCTTTCATATATGTAGTAGTATAAGAGACTATAATAGGGAAATGAATGTTAATTCCCCTGGTGTTTTTATTGTATGGATTAGCCCTTGGTTGTTCCACCCCTGCTGAACACTGAAGTGCCATGTTGATTCTGCATGGATCAGATCACTTTCTGTGCCTCTTTACCCACTGAAAGAGAAACAGGCAGCAGTGCCCATGGCTGTTGAGCAAAACATTGTTTTTCATCTTAGTTTCAGTAACACTCCTAAGAGAAATTTAACAAATTGTTCCAAGAGTAGATTTTGTTTCAAAATCATCTAGTGAAAGAATGTTTCATTTATTTTAACAGCTAAATTAAACATATTATAATTCCCTTTGAAATGAGTGATATATATATATAAAAGTGTTGAACTATGGTTGGACTGTGCACAACCTGATTTGAATTGAATAGAAAATCAGTTATTCACAAAATGTTATTCAGGCATGTTTATATTTAACTGAACTGAGCTCATGCCTCTTGTGTGTTTTTCTCAACAGAATTTTCTAGTTTATATGGCTAGCTTTGGTCTTTAAACTGTGCTGAAGATTTGCATGGAACAGAGAACTGGCAGTATGCAGTGAAACACTAGACATTAGAAACCCAATCTAGTCTAGCTAGAGAGGCTAACAGAAACAGTTCCATTATTTATTTACAGAATGCTCTCTTCGTTTTCACAAAGAGCTTCTTGATGCAAACATACAAGTGTTACTGAACTGGTAAAAGTGTTTACTTGAAACAGGATAATTATTTTTATAATATTTTCTGTGTTAATACTGACTCAGCTAGGTGTTATAAGAATGCATGAAATTTAAGTGACCTCTGTCTGCTCTATGCATTAGCCCTTGGAGCAAAGAGTTTTGATAGTATTGGATGTTATTACTCCTCTGCTAGTTTTATTTCTTTGCACGCATTTCAGCTTTTGCAGAATAAATAAGTTAGAACCTGTGCTGACACAAAACTGCTATGCTTTTGAGCATTTATATTGAATAAGAGAAGCCATAATTACAAATGTGTTTTTTTCCCCCATGGTGACAGCTGATAGAGCTTAAGTATGTATATAACAAAGTAGTCCCGGTTTGAGTAAATGTAAGAAACATGATGGAGTTGAAACTGGAGATGTATATTTAGACATTTTGATCAAGATGCTTTGGGGTATGGATGGGTTCCATTTATAGTATTTCTGTATATAAAAGTGTAAGTAATATATCACATACAGTTTGCTTTCCAGAAATTAACAGTGTTCTTAAGAGTGCTTTACTACCATGTTTTAAAATATGCAATTGTAACCTTATGCAACATTTATATATTGGTATGTCTGGTCCTTTCAGTTTTCTCTTTAAGAAAGTGATAAACTCAGATATCTTGAAAGTCATATTTAATGCTACTTTTTAAAAAGTCAAGTGCTACTATCTTAGAAAACATCTAAGAAAAGACATAGTCTTTACTGTTTCTCTAAGGAGCATGTGTTCTGATCCTAGATGCTCTTACTGAGGAATAAGTCCCATTGAGCTTCTGAGAAAACTACAAAATTTATAATGTTGCAAGATGCTGCCTGATATGTAAAGACAAGCCTACCTCTATTTTCTGTTTGGAGGATGTTTACCATTCCTAGAATCTGATATCAAATAAAATGATTAAAGTTCATAATATATATACCAAAAGAACATTTTCCAGATGAACAAACTTAAATGTTGTTTTTTTAATTTGATATGCTAAATATGGCATAAGAACATCATGGGTGTTTAAAATCTTGGGATGATAAAAAGTTTTTTTCCCTGAGCCCAAAAGATATGGGTAGGTGCCAGAGGTACCTTCCTTGGGTGAATATTCTAGAGCAGGGGTAGGCAACCTTTCCCCTTTAAGGGCGGAGGGACTTCAGCTCCCAGAATCCCAGGAGCTATTGGCCAACATAGGACTATTGGCCAACATGGCTGAGGCTTCTGGGAGCTGAAGTCCCTCGGCCCTTAAAGGGGAAAGGTTGCCTACTCCTGTTCTAGAGGAAGGCATCATCAATAAGAAGAGCCTCTCTGTTGTCACTTAAATTACCTGAGATATTTCAGAGACATCCATTTACTGAGTCAGGAGTGGAACTCATACTTTTTTGTGTACCTGTAAATTATCCTTGAAATTAGCCAAGAGTCAGTGAAAATGGTTTGAGAATCAGCAGGATCTGTTCCAAACACCCAGAATTAGCATTGACCCAAATAAGATGGAGATCCAGTGTGATGTAGTAGGTTGACTATTGGACTATGACTCGGGGAACCAGGATTCAAAACCCTGCTTAGACATAGCCTTGCACAGATTACATTCTCTCAGCCTCAGAGGAAGACAATGGCAAACCCTCTCTGCTAAGAAAACCCTGTGATAGGGTCACCTTAGAGTCACCATATGTTGTAAATGCCTTGAAGGGACACAGCAACAACAGCAACCAAGAAGCACCACTGTAAAATTATAATATTACATACTAAAAGCAAAGCACTGTGATCTGTTTAAAGTATCCTGCTGCTGGAAGCCTATATGGGGCTTACTTTTGTATGCCAAATGCCTGATTTTAATTTTAACATACATTAATTATTCTGGAGTGCAGTTGCTAAGAGGTTTTAGGTCTCTTAAAAGTCCTGCATTTCCCCTTCTCAATTAGATAGTATATACATTTTAAAATATTGAGTTATTTCAGCTGTAAAACTGCTTTGGAAATATTATCACTCATATGTGCTGACACTTCGGTCATCATTGCAGGGGTACTTGTATAATTGCATCACTGCATCATTGCAGGGGTACTTGTATAATATGTCAACAAACCAGTATACTGTGATACTTTCCCTTTAGACTTTCAGTCACATTAACCTAGGAAGTGCTTGGACCATATTGACAGCATGTCTAAACTATATTAAAAGTAAAAGTATTTTTAAATACTTAAAAGACAGTATTTGAAAGTTAAAAGTATTTTAAAGGTATACCTGTTTATCAACACAAGTAAGCATTCTTTAATAATATGGCATATCTTGCCAGTTTAAGCACATGTAGTATTAGTATTTTATTAATTCCAATTGTGTTGACAATTTTCCTAACAGTAATAAATTACTTAGAGTTTTACTCTTGGCATTAGAATATACAAATATTTGCTCAAGCCATTATTTTTCTGTTGAGTGAGTTCCATACCAGGGGAATTTGCTGGTGATGTGTATTCCAAACTAATGCATCTCAATTGCTTGGAAAGATTTGGTATAATCAAATCCTAGATGCAGCTAATTTATATAACAGGTTGTGTGCTTAGCTCTTGAAAGTGAAAAAGACTAAAACACATGGCAAGGTGTCAAGGCAAAGCTTGCTCTCCCTGTGTGTGTGTGTGTGTGTTTTAAGTGTTTCCTGCTCATTTGAAGCATAGATCTTGCTAATTAAACAATTAGAACAACAAACACTGTCCAGCCATGGGTCAGGTAGAAAGTTCAAATCCCAGATGGTCCATATCTACAGAGGACCTATCTACCAGATGAGTCCCCACCATGATGTGTGTGTTTTTCCCCCCAGTGTTAAGCCAATTTGTCATAGTCATAATGAAATATTTGAGTCTTGCAGCTTTCACTTGGAAAAATTCTGTTTGTGCTTCACTGACAGAGCTGTCATGTATGTGTGAAACTGATGCTTTGCAGGAAAAAATGGGGGGGATGCCAGACTTCAATAACATCTGAGGGTGTCTGATCTATAATATTGATAAGAAATATTCATAGCACAAAAGTCTGTAGCAGCATACAACCATGTCAAAACCTTTTGAGCTACACCTCAATTAAATTTAACATACAGCTTATGCCATATGTGCCCAGCTCTGTTAATATTTAAAATGTTATATTTTTATATAGAATCACACATATTGCAAAATGCTTGAAACAAAGGAGCAGTGAGTAGAGCAAAGTGCAGCATTTAGTTCTCTTTGCCTCTATTCTCCCTTTCACATAATAAACTCCTACCTAGCCTCACTTTGCATTTTATGTGTAAGCAAAAATAAATGTGGCTTGTCGGCTATATGTAGCTCGGTCCTAAAGTTTAGAATATTGAATACAATATAGAATTTGCTGAAAGGTCTTGTTCTTCAAATTAATAGTGGGGAAGTGTAGCCCTCCAAATGTTGTCCAGGACCAATGTATCACCACAAAATTTGGAGAGTCATACATTCCCCATCTCTGTTTTAAGTCTTCTAATACAGTCTACTGACATAACCATAGCAGTTTTGTTATTTGCCTTCATGTTGTTTCTGACTTTTGGCAATCCCAAGGCAAACCTACCATAGGATTTTCAGGGGCCGAGACAATGTGACTCTCCCAAGGTCACTCAGTGGGTTTCCATGGCCAAGCAGAAATCTAACCTTGATCTCCAGAGTTGTCATCCTAGAGTCCCAAACCACTATATGATGCTGGCTCTCATAGCAGTTTCCCTTACAATATTACCTGAAAGGTCCTCCTTCAAGCTTTTCCTTGAACATTTCTAAAAAGGGAAATTTCCTAATATACATAGGGAACATGTTCAGTTGCTGTAAAGTTCTCCATTATATTTTCTTATTAGTCATTCAGGTACATCTGTAATTCTGTAAGTTTAAAATATAGAAAAGAAATCTTTTATTAAAGCTGTTTTTAAAGTTTTATTGGGACCTCCCCTTTTAATATAATATTGGCTGGGGCCTTTGGAGCACTATGTGAGCATAATGGCCTCTTACACTAGTGTGTCTTTTTCACACCCACACAAGGGGGAAGAGGTGCCAGAAGGAGAAAGCTACTAGCTCCTAAATTCCTGCCATCCAGGTAGATGCAGGAGGGTGTATGCATGTGTGCATGACAGCACTTGTTCAAGCCCATCCTTCAAATTGCCTTTGCTCTATGTACTATTTCCCTGGAAGCCAAGCATTTGGGAAATTGGTGACATGGAGCCAGCAGCCTTCTTCCCCCTCAGCCATTGCTGCCATCTTTCTGTTCCCTTCCACTATGCCATCACTGTCACCATCACCTCTTCATGTGCCAGCACTGTCAGTGGAGCCAATAAGATCTTGGCCATTGATCCTACAGCTGTATTATGAAATATATGTGGCATAAGAACATGAGAAGAGCTGTGATGGATAAGACTTAATGCTTATTTCATCCAACGTGAGTAAACCAAGGACCTATGAAAAGCCCATAAGCAAGGCATGTGCAGCTTTGCCCTCCCTTTCATGCTTCCCACCCATGGACATTTCTGTTCCTGGAGAAAATATATATCCATTGTAACTAGTAGCCACAGACAACTCCATCCTTCATGAGGTGATCTAGGAATGAGTTAAGTTAGGGATTGAGTCCCAGCTAGTTAAAAATAATTGATATTATGCCAATCCTATTCAAGAAAAACTCAGCACATTTAATGAAAACAGCATGTAATGTAAGATTTTCGTTACTACAAGCACACATTCTTCTTTTTTAAAGGCAGAATAGTGGTGTTTAATTAGATTCTGAGATATTTTGAATAAGTGCTGATAATGCTAAGCATCATCTAAAGTAACATTTTATAAAAGAAAAGGGTGAACATATTTAGAATATGGGTGAACTGGAAATTTAAGTCGGCTGTAACAATGTTATGATGTGCCTCAAAGCATTTTGATCTAAAATATTCATTATGCTATATCTGATTACAGAGCTTCCTTCATACAAGGTCTATTAAGCTGCTTAAGGATAGAGCTTTTTTCAGCTACCTTTATTCATATTATTTGCTGTGGTGAAGTGAAATGAATAAGCTGAACAAGTCTTGACAAGCTATGTTTCCAGTTTGGATTTCATGTTCATTATTTTTTACAATATTATTACATTGCAATCTTGGTTTCAAAGGAGTTTGCAGTATTCCCAAAGCTGCTAAACCCAGGGAGCTAATTAAAATAAGTTTCTAAATTTAATTTTAGGTGCAGTATTAAAAAAAACCAAATATCTTTTATAAAATTTGCTTTAGGCTTCATTCCTATAGACCCATTAAATTGAATTAGATTTTTGGATAGACATACAAAGGATTGTACTGTAAATCTTTGGTTCCTTGAACCAGGAGGATTTTCGAATAAGTTGTACAATATTTATTTATTCTTAAATATAAAATCCAAGTGTCCACAATATTCCAATATTTTATGAGAACATTTGGAATCAGGTAATAACAGGAAATGTGGTAAGGTCAGATAAATTATATAGGTGACTAACAGAGCAGATCCTTGTGATGAATGTAATCTTCAGACCAATTGAGTGTGGAAATAAGGGAAGTTAGTTTGGCTGGCATAATGTCACAAATAGCCTAAGGAAACAGAGCGTGAATATTTAACACTAATAAGCCTCTAATTTCCACCAGATATGTTGCTTGAGATTAATAAAGAAATATTGTGTAGTGCATGTGTGTGTTAGTGAAAGAGCTTCACACTGTGACTGTTTGTTATATTCCTACTGCTTCAAATACCTGGGGGGGAGCCCAAAAGGGAGGGAGCAGCTGGGAACAGCATGCGCACTCCCCTCCCGCCCCACCCCTTGTTTGGCTGGCTGAGGGAAGCTTCCCTCAACCAATCAAAGCATTGGGGAAGGTGGGAGGCGTGTGCGCGTGAGGGGGAACAGGAGCATAGGTGCACATACCCTCCCATCATGCCCCACATATTCACGTTTTTTCCACTTTCATGGGGGGGGGGGGTCTTGTGCCCCTAATCCCTATGAATGACTGTATACCATTCCCCCCACCCAAGGGGATAGGAGACATAATGTCCTGTTTTGAGACATAACCCAGCCTATCAGCATGAAAGGAACCATCCTATGAGTTACTGGGAGAGAGTCAGAGCTCACCAAGATGTTGGCCGAGAGGCATCTATTCTGGTCCAAGTCATCCACAGTTATGTACACAGTTCAGGCAGGCAGTCCAGAGGAGCAGTCCAAGCAGAGTTCAAAGCAAACAGGCAAACGGTTCTATTCTTTCATACAGCAAGATGATAAGATAACAGGTTAAACAAAGATCAACACATCCTTTTGTAGATGGAAAAAATCAACATAGAAAAAAGCAAAATGGAAAGAAAAGCATTCTTTACTGATCCAATTAACATAAAAATATAATTTCCAATTCAGTTCTGCACATTTATTCAGAAGGACATACAATTTTGTAATTGAAGAGAATTTTACCATAGTGTTATATTTGTATACATCTATGTTATACCCAGCCAGAATGAAGTCTATTTTTAGTGCAACCTGTATTTCAACAAAATGCCTTTTATATATAAATATAGGCCATGAAAATCAGTTGTAATTATAGCTAATACTTATAATTTGAATATAATGGTTACTGGATTTATAATTTGAATATAATGGTTACTGGATTTACTGCCTGGCATTGAAGTACTTCACCAATGGCCCCATCTTCAGCCTACAAGCTTTCTCATATATGTCCAAAATACATTGTGAGGAAAATGGAAGAGGGGGAAGAGAAGCACCAAATTTAAAACCACCGAAAAAGAACATTACAGAACAAATGGTATCATGTCCAGTGGTTTTTACCACATTTTTTTCTAATCTGATGAAATAGCAAAGATGTTGTTGATTAAAGCAACTCAGCTTTAACAGCTTGTACCCTTCCATAGGTTTCAGTGACTTAATTAGATACTTTTAAGGCTGATTGACCCAGATAGCAGATGAAGGCTCCTATATTTGTTCAATTAAAATCACTTGTAAATTACTATTACCTTGCATTTGACTAGCTAAACTTTTTTCTCACAAATTAATCAATCTATATTTTTTCCACATAAAAACAAAAGCCCAGCATTTCAAGCATTTAAGTTTAATCACTATCAGTCAGACCAGAAGGGACTGGGCAAAGGGGAATGTCAAGCTGACTGGGCAGCTGGTAGACTCATTTACTCATTCAGTGGTCCCCATACAACAATCTGCCTTCTAAGACTAAATTAAAAGTGAATTTAGCATGTAATTAGCTGTATATTGAGATCATCCAAGGAGTGTGCAGAGCAAGCCACACTGAGAGATAGAAGAATATGCACATTCTTTTATTTTGTGCAAAGGAACAATAAATTTCCAAAAGGTACACTGGATACAAAGGAACAGTATTACAGTTTGATGGTTAATCATTTACTTTTTAATAAATCTTTTTATTAAATTTAAAAAACAACCATATACATAGAAAAGTGAAAAAACGTACAATACACTCATAACATATAAATTCCTAACCCTAACACCCACACATAAAAAGGCTATCAGCCTTATTCAAAATACCTAAACTACCCCACCCCTAATCTCTCCAACTACCTCATCCGTTTAAAACTATGAATATAAAACTGTTCAAACCTTCAACACAATCTAAATAATACAACAAACACGAACAAAAATTGACTTCCCACTTCCGCAGTCTAAGAAGGTTAATCCTCAATATATAAACATTTACTCAAAAATGTTATCTTTTTTATCTACTTCTAACCTAATGATTAATCATTTCTGCACAGTCATGGGCTACAAAACTAAACTTCCTCAATCTTGGATATATGACAACAACAACAGTGTTTTGGATTCTGTGTAATATAACATGAGTTGGAAGCACAATATCACAGATTTTAAAAATGATATGGGACCTGTTCAGATTCCTGCCTTCATGTAGCATAATAATATATTCACCTTAACCCCAGTGGTATATTGGGGTTTGATGTCACCGGGGGGGGGGCAAGAGAAGGGGGAGACTGCCTTGAAAGGACCATTTGGGTTCTGTCATGGCTACAACCATGCCAAAGACCAAATGGAAGGGACTGCCCCTCCAGCAGACACTACTGCAGGGGTCAGTGCCAGGCCCTTGGAGATCCATTTGGGCTCCAGCATGGCTGCAGCTATGCTGAAGCCCAAACAGAAGGGACTGCAACACCCTTTCTCATTCACCCAGCAGCCGTGCCAGATGTACCAGCACACTGGGTGACAGCCCCCTCTGTACCCCCACCAGTGACATCATTGCTTAACCCAGGGGTAGGCAACCTTTTTGATCCGGGGGCCGGGTTGCTGTCCCTCAGACAATTGGGGGGCCGAAGCACCAAAAATAAAAAAATAAAAAAATGTTTAAAAAAAATTAAAAATTTAACAAATACACTCTCTCAGCCCCAGAAAAGCCATGGCAAAACCCCTGTGGAGATTTTGCCAAGAAAACCCCAAGAACAAGTAATAACAACAATAATATTATCATGGCGGGTGGTGGCAGCAGCAGCGGCAACAGGACCGGCCTGGGGCCGGTCCAAAGGCCTCGGGGGGCCGCATCCGGCCCCCAGGCCTTAGGTTGCCTACCCCTGGCTTAACCCATATCTTTAATTAAAGAAATATCCATAATCGAAAGCTTTTGATGCCAAAATCCCAAAATGTTCAGCAACTGTGGCTGGTTCAAATGCTATTTCACCCTCTAAAGTTTTGTTAGAACAATGTATTTCCTGGAAAAAGTAACAATTAAAAGTGTTCATTGCTACTTTTGTGGAACATATAATACACTAGTGACAAAGTCTTGTTTGGAAACCCCAATCAGGAAAATTGTGTTAGAATTCCCTTGTTCAGATGTTATTTAGAACATTATTATCTATACATCTAAATGATTTGTTTTGATAAAGATTCCCTCTCCTTATAGATATTGATATCCTGTCTTTTCTCACATAAAACAAGAGACGGCGGAGAGAGAGAATTTGATTGAAATTCTATAGTATTTTTCTAAATTAGTATTTTAAAAACACCAACATTACCAGCAAACAATGCATCTTGAGACTGCATGTAAAGAAAATTTAATTGTTTTTCTTGTACTACATCACACTTGACCTGCCATAAATACATTGCCGTTCCAATTCAGAGATCTGAATGTTCAAAGTCACTAAGAAATGCTAATGAAATTAGGAGAAAATAAAGTAGGTAAGGGTAAAGGTAGAGGTATTCCCTGTTGACAAGGTTGTCAAGTTATGTCCTACCATAGGGAGTGGTGTTCATCTCCATTACTAAGCCGAAGAGCCAGCGTTGTCAGAGACTACTCTGTGATCATGTGGCCAGCATGATTGCACAGAATGCTGTTTACCTTCCCACCAAAGTGGTACCTATTTATCTATTTGCATTTGCATGCTTTCAAACTGCTAGGTTGGCAGAAGCTGGGACTAGTGATGGGAGCTCACCCCATCATGCGTCCCTGGCCCTCGAGTTGCCAACCTGCTGATCTTGCAATCAGCAGAGTCAGTGTCTTAACCACTTGAGCCATCGTGTCCCACAAGGAAAATATGGAAACAATAAACATTGCAATAACAGTTCTGTAGCTATAAAAATTGAAGGTGGTGCCATTTCCCCAATAACCTATCTTGCATTTCTAGTTAAATATTCTCTGTCAATTAATACTTCAGGAACTTAAACAAAAGGCATATGTTCTCTTGGATTTAACCAGAACTGCCATCTAGTTGCCAATTAATGGTCATAATAGATGAACAAGGAATGGTAAAATATTTAAGCAATAGGACAGTTAAAGGTATCTGGCTATTGAGCCAGAGAAAGTACAGTAGAAATGGTGACGTATCTGTGTTCAGTAAAAATTTATATACAGTAATCTTGTGTGATATATTTTAAAGTACTGCAGAAAAGCTTGTCTGCTTGTCCACTAAATATATCCTAAAGGAGATAAATCTTCTGTACTTCCAGTGTTTCTTGAATGCTTAGGAGTTAGGAAGTAATTCTTCACTCATTTTCTTGTTAGAGGAAACAGCAAATGCCCTCCATGTTGCAAAAAAAGTATTTTTAAAAATGCCATTTTTAAAGCCTATTAACAATTTAGGACTTATTCTGTGCAAAATTTACATATGGTTGTTTTGGAGAGAAAATAGTATATTGTGTGCCTTTCTCTTGGGATGGGATCTTTCAGTGCAGAAAAATAAAATAATATTAGAAAATAGAAAATAATAATAAAAAAATATTTTCTGTACATAAAATGCTGTATCTTATGCTGTTTGAATTTTGTTCAGGATAAGTCTCAAACTGCAGAGATTCTCATCCATCCAGGATTCTTCTTAGCAAGGTTTCTCAACAATCCAAAAATGTGTTTTTCATCCATTTTTCAGTTTTTTCAAATACATTTCCCATTCCTATGTAACATACCCCTACCCTGCAATGTAAGCAGAGCATCTCTGTTCCCTCCATTTCTCTCCCTCCCTCTTTCTTGCTTGCATACATTCATGCACAAATATGTGCCCCCTATTAAATCACTGAATATACATGCTGAAACTCCCTCCCAAGGGAAAGTGTCTCCTCTGTTTTCATTTTGCCTGCAGGCAAAGACATTTTTATTCAGACCAGCCTTTGACATACGAGTTGATGTCCTGTTGGAAACTCTGTGCTGGATGTATCTTTTATTATTGTGTTTTAAACTGATTGGCTCTTACATTATCGTTTAATTAAGATTTTATGTTATATTTGAATCAACTTGCTTTCAATTCTAAAGTCAGTACTGCCATACCTTCCAACTGTCCCAGTCTGGTAGGAATATTCCCAATTAATCTTCTGTCATCCCACCTGTTCAGCTATTTTTAAAGTGTTCCAGTTTCTCTCTCCTCCCACTTTCCCTCTCTGTCTTGCCTGAATTCATAGTGCAAAAGTAGTTTGCATTCAACTCAGGAGAAGGGAGAGGACATAGGGTGGAATCTTGCCATTCCCTGTAGACTCAAATGAAAGCAAACAATTTGTACACATTTGCTTCCTACTGTGCTGTCAGTCAAAAGTAGGATTGCTTCTTTAAATTATTGAAAACAAGACCAAGTAATAGTTCTTTGTAACACAGATGTTTCACATATTGCACTGCATATAGTAGCCAGCCCTCGGAGAAGGTGCTATATTGGAAAACACATTAGTTCAGCTAAGTTTGCTTTGGTTCTAGGACCCTGCAGGGATACCAAAATCCCTGAATCCTCAATTCCCATTATATACAATGATGTAGTAACATGGTACCCCTTATATAAAATGGTAAAATCATGGTTTGCTTTTTGGATTTTTTTTTTTTTAATTTAGGCTGTTGATGGTTGAATCCATGAACACAGAAGGCCAACTCTATGTATATGTATGTATGTTTGTGTAACAAATAGAACTGAAAAATGTTTCAGCTTCTGCCTTCTTTAGTTGTTAAAGATTAAACTGAGTTGCATATCAGATGGCAGTTCAGAACACTCCTTTTCCAACATTCTTTGGTGGATGATAGTATTATTCTCTAAGGTGAAGCCATGTGGTTTTAGGATTTTTCGTCTATAGATCCAACAATTCTCCCTTTCACTCAAAATGTCTGAAGAGGAAGGCACTTCAGTACCAAATCAGAGAAGCTATGATGTTCAGATTTGAAATGGCTGACCCTCGTTTCCTGGTCAGGAATGCAGACTATTGTTTCCTGAAGCAGTTCTGTGGTAGTTTTGCATTCGTACTTCATATTGCATCCAATATGTCCGCATTCTCAATCATATAAATAAGACTGCAGAAATATCAGGTTATGTGTTGTCCTGCCTATCACTGTGCTCCTAAAAGTAACAGACTGCTTAAGGTTTTTACAGGTGATGGAATACTCTTGATCACAAGGGTGTGGTCCTGTATTGCTGACTGGTGTTTTAAGGACAGCTTTGTCCAGCAACTGCTGTAGATTTTGACAGAAAGGCTTACTGATGGAGGCTTGCAGATGGCTCTAGCAAGATGTTCAGAATGAATTGGCAACGGATAGCTTTCTCTTATAGTGGGAATGCTGTGGATGTCATTTATCTGGATTTCAGCAAAGCCTTTGATAAATTCCCCCATACTATTTTGATTAGGAAACTGATTAAATATGGAATAGATAGGTGTCAGACGGATCCATAATGGGTTGGAAAACTATGCTCAAAGAGTCATCATCAGTTGCTGTGCTTCAGACTGGAAGGAGGTCTCAAGTAGAGTGCCTCATGGTTCTGTCCAAGAGTCATTACTCTTCAACATTTTTATCAATGTCTTAGAAGGTGGGATGGAGACAAACCTAATCAAGACACAAAATTAGGATGAGTGGCTAACATGTTGGAAGATAGGAACAGCATTTTAAAGGACCTAGATAAACTAGAAAATGGGGCAAAAATCAATAAAATGAAATTCAATAGAGACAAACGCAAAATTCTACATTTAAGCCACAAAAAACAAATGCCTAAGTGTAGTGTGACGGATACATGGCTCAGCAGTACTACATGCAAAAAGGACTTTGAGATTATTGTTGATTGTAAGTTGAACATGAGTCAGCAGTGTGATGCTGCAGCAAAGAAGAAATTTTTTTTATTTTAGCCTGCATTAATAGAAGCATAGTTTCTATGTCAAGGGAAGAAATAGTCCTACTATAATCTGCACTGATCTCATCTAGTGTACTGTGTCCAGTTCTGGGTGCCTTATTTTAAGGATATAGACACGTTGGAGCAGGTTCATAGAACAGCAGTGGATGATAAAAGATATGGAAAACAAAATATATGGGGACAAATTGAAGAGGCTGGGCATATTCAGCTTGGTGAAGAGAAGACTGATTGGTGACATGATTGCACTTTTTAAATAGCTCAAGGGTTGTCACAGAGAGCAGGGATCAGGTTTGTTCTCTGCTGACCCAGAGGTAGGACTAAGTCTAATGTTTTTAAGATACAGGAGGGTGGGTTTTGATTGAACATTAGAAGGAACATCTTGACAGTAAGAATGGTTTTGCAATGAAACCAGTTGCCTAGAGATGTGGTGGGGTCCCCTTTTATGGATGTCTTCAAAAAGTAGCTGGACAAATAACTTCTAGGGGATGCTTTAACTGGAGATCTTGCACCGATAGGTCCTTCCAACTCTAAGATTCAAGTTGATTCTATTATTCTGTTGCCATTGGTAGTTAGGACATTCTAGATGGAAATCTACCACAAAAGGAATGTGTTACTTGGCTCATGTCTTTTATGGAAAAGATTTTCTCTCAAAATGATAGCTGCTTTCCTGATGTTGTAATCAATTATATGAGGAAGCTATCCCCTTTGAAACTGATGTAGCTTTGGTACATTGGTCCTTTCACAGTAGTTTTCTTCTGTTTACAGATATGTCTGATTTTTAGAGCCATAGACAATTATTTCTTTTTGGCACAATATCCAATCCAGGTAAGCATGAGCACCAATCTGGAGATCTGAGACAGTTTTGTGATTCACAGTGGTGAGCAGGACACCCTAGGAAAAGGATATATGTAAGGATATTCAGTTGTGTTACTAGATATAAACTTGATTGTAGGATGGATAGATATATAATATAAACTTTCCTAAACATTCCTTTCTTTGTTCCAGCCATAAAGATCTCATAAATGTATTGCCACTATATGTGAGGTTTTCCACTTGCCTCATTAAGGATGTTACTTTCCAGTTTTACAGAAGAAGGAGCCATGCAAGTACCCATGGCTGTGTCCTGTAGTTGTAAGTAGTGAGGTGTGTAGATATAAAGAGAGGAGGGTGGTACTAAAATGAAAAATCAAGAAACCATCTTCACTTTGGGTTGGTATAACAAAATATGGAAAGCACTTAAAGATGGATGAGAGCTACTGAGCTAAAAGTATTTTTCTCTTTATCTGTTTTCCCTCCATGCACACATGTGACCATTTGCTACCCTTGTGCACACTCTCTTTTCCTCTCTTGCCAGCAACATAAACTAAATATTCTAGATCTAAAAGCCTCTGTAGCCAGACTATTCCAGATGGCAGAGATTTCACAGAAATGTTTTAAGGCAGCACAATACAGGTATTGCCTAGCTATGCCTTCCCCAAGATTCTACTCTTGTTTCTTTACAAGTAAATATGATTTAGGAAAGATTTGTTGTTGTTATGTTCCTTCAAGTCATTTCCACCTTATGGCAACCCTGAGGCGAATCTATCATGGGGTTTTCTTGGCAAGATTTGTTCGGAGTAGGTTTGCCATTGCCTCCCCTGAGGCTAAGAATATGTGGCTTGCTTAGGGTCACCCAGTGGGTTTCATGGCAGAGCTGGGAATTGAACCCCGGTCTCCAGAGTCATAGTCCAATACTCAAACCACTAAGACACAGTAATGTTAGTTAAAAGTTTCCTCCATGCGATTTCAGTCTGTTTTATATCTTCCTGGTAAGTATTGAGATTTACAGGGATGGACATACTGTGAAATGACATGGCTCATAGGGAAAGATGATAATGCTTATAAAAGTGGAAGGCAGCAGGAAAAGAGGAAGACTGTATTAAAGGCAGATTGATTAAGTCAAGGAAGTCATGGCCCTGAGCTTCTAAATCCTGAACATGGCTGTTAGTGAATGAGGCTCATGAAGATCACTCATTCCTAGAGTCACCATATGTCAAAGATGGCTTGACATGAAAAATGAACAAGAAAATCTTCAGATGTCAGATCTGGCCATGGAGACACGCACCTTTATTACATCTCGTTTGGACTACTGTAATGCAGTCTATGTGGGGCTGCCTTTGGAAACTGTTCATAAACTTCAGTGGGCTCAAAACACCGCAGCCAGAATGCTGACCGGGGCCAGTTATAGGGAGCATATAACTGCCTTGTTGAAACAGCTTCACTAGTTACTCGTTTGTTTCCGGACACAATTCATAGTGGTGATCATGACCTATAAAGCCCTACACAGCTTAGGTCCAATCTATCTGAGAAACTGTATCTCCCCATATGAACCTACCAGAGTCATGAGATCTTCAGGAGAAGGCTTTCTCTTGGTCCCAGCCCCATCACCAGTCTCCGCCTGGTGAGGAGAAGAGAGAGAGCCTTCTTGGTGGCTGCTCCTGCCCTCTGGAACACCCTTCCATGAGAAGCAAGGCTAGTCCCCTCCCTGCTTGCCTTCCATTTTATTTTATTCAGGCAAGCTTTTAATGTGTGACCATGGGATGGCTTTTTATATGAGGTGTTTATTATATGGGGTGGGTATTGTGCTTTTTGTGGTTTTAATGTTTGTAACAAGTTTTTAATGTGTTTTCATTTGTGAGCCGCCTTGGGTCCCTTTCTGGGAGAAAGGCGGCATAGAAATAAAATAAAATAAACTGTGTGCCACAGGAGCCAGTTTTTGCCCTGGCAGAAACATTTTGCTGGAATGTCATGTCATTCCACTCCCATTTTGTCCTATTTGGGGCCATTTTTAGTAGTTGGGAGGAGGCAAACCACCTCATTTTTAGGTAGTTTTGTGTATATAAGTGATTTGGGACCAAAATTCACTCTCCAAAAATGAAAAAGAAATAGGCAGTCTGGATTCTGGGTGCCCTTCCTCTAATAGTTTCTCTTTTAATAGTCCATTTCTATATCTATCAATTGTGGGAGCTTTTAATCACCCATTTTTTCTCAATTTTTAAAGTCTTCATTTTATAGCAAAACAGCACTGTTTTAACTACCAAAAATGTAATTACAAGAGAAGAAACCAATAATTAAAAGCCCTGTTCAAACAGAAAATGAGGTGCAGCTATTAAGCAAGGAAAGTGATTAACAAAAGCAAATGAAAAGAGTGCTGCTCTGGTTGCTTCCCAGGTCAAATAAGCATTAAAGGTATGTATTCTTACAGATGGTATACTTTTAAATGACACCCCCTGCCCCCAGAAAGCATAGGCTTGTTTTAACTGTTCAGCAGTTGCTTTTTCACCCCTTAGCAGTATAATGGTAGGCATAGAACATCTAAAGATTTTTTAACTACCATCAGATTTATTTTTTTAAAGAGAGCACTCTTGAGCTATGAGGTTGTTCAGAATGTTAAAAAGGAGGAAAGGTGTGCAAATTCAGCTTGCACAGGGTACACTCCATGGTATGTAAAGGTAACTCGTTCAGGCTGACTTCCAACATGCAAATTATTATAACAGTAGAGGACTAACAATGAAACATTAAGCCCAGCATAATGAAGATAAATTCAAACAAAATTACAGTAGTTAAAACAGCACTAAAGCAAACAATGGCACAGTAAAGCAAACGCAAAGGTAATTTTGACTACTTGTAGCAGGGGTCCACTTGACTCAGGCAAGCACTAAGATGCTCCTATTCTGGCAGCTGCCAGTCCAACTGATCACACAAGGCAATCACACAGTAGCAGAGGAGAATCACCTTATATTCAGTAGCATAGGATTACAGCAACTAGACTGTAAATCATAAATTGACTTACAGAGGATTCATTGTATGTTTGTGTGTCTGTGTGTGTGCTTTCCGTAAGTGTGTCACTTACTTGTACCCTCTCACTCATTTGTGTGTGTGTGTAAACATAGCACAGGGAACAAGGTTGATAAGCACCAAAGTGTTGAGGAGCAAACCACACTTTGGAATCAACCATCCTATATAGGAACAGATTCACTGTAAAGTGTTACATCCCATTTCTAATCTGGAGAACACTAAAGAAACAATCCAGTCTGACACTACTTTAACTTTCCTGGCTCAGTGCTAGGGAGTCCTGGAAATTATAGTTTATTGTGGCACCAGAGTTCTCTGATGGAGAAGGCTAAATGTCTCACAAAACTACAACTTCCAGAATTCCCTAGCATTGAGTCAGGGCAGTTAAAGCAGTCTCAGACTGGATTATTTCTGCAGTGTGTTTTAGTGATGTCAACCTGTCTGGAGATATACCATGACAATTGGTATTGAAAATCTCTGTGATATATAATATATAATTGAAAAAATCATGGGAGGCTATAGCATTGTTCCAATGTTTTTCTTTTAACCATTTGCTGAAACATTTGCACTATTTTGAAAGTCATTACTATGAGAAGGGTTTTTTTTTAATTATGAAGTGAAAAATTTTGAAAATCTCTGCGATATATAATGAAATCTCTGTGAAAATCTCTGTGGTATATAATTGAAATATAATTGAAAAATCATGGGAGGCTATAGCATTGTTCCAATGTTTTTCTTTTAATCATTTGCTGAAACATTTGCACTATTTTGAAAGTCATTACTATGAGAAGGTTGTTTTTTTAATTATGAAATGAGAAGTTTATTTTTTCCTGTCCATCCTATCAGAACTTCCTGCCATCTCTTTCTATTTGCGGATGCAGTTAATGAGATCCCCTGAGATGTATAAAGAATGGCATTGTAGTGTTGTATTTGTTTCATCAGTAAAAAGCGTAATGAAAGACTGTCAGTAGTTGTCTCGAAGTCCAGATGTGGTGCCACTTAACTACTACTAGTTGACTTTTAATGATCACATATTGTATCTGGGCTGTCTGTTGAGGACCTGCTTGTTACTAACAAATGAGTACAAAACAATTTCAAATGTAAGCTAGATGTCATTGGGGAACTGCATGAAACTCAGAGGGAAAATACAGTTCCTAAGTAGACATTTTGTTCAGGTTTTGGCAAACTACCTGAATCACATGGGTGAAGGAACTATGGGAAACTGGAGCACGCACATAGGTCAGAGCTATAGTCTCTTTCCTTCACTGTTTGCTGGGTGAAAGTACACTTAAGATAGTACAGTACTTTATTACTGGAGTATTTTTAAGGCCCCAGGATTCCAATATTCCCAGCTAATAATTATAGGAGAAAAATGAAGAGGGAATAAGCAAATGAAAGTATCCTGCTAACATTAGCCATTCTACTGGGGATTTTAAGCCTATTTTTAGATTATTTTTCACATTTTGTATTTTGTAAGGCTCCCCTGGGTATTAAGTGGGCCTTCCAGAATTTTTTCCCATTGAATATGCTGCCTAGGACCATGGTAGTTGTAGTCCAGTACTTTCTTCAGGGTGGAACAGTTCCTATTTATGATGGAAGGAGTTTGGAACATCATATATGATGTGGTCTCTTCCAACTCTATGATTCTATTCAATGATCCTAAAACATTCATTCATTCAGAGACTAACACAGGTACAGGTACTCAAAATAAATACTGACCCCATGTATAGATATCTGCATTATTTTCTCCATATTTTTTTGTATGTACATACTAATACCTGTACATAAAAACATGGCATTAATAATCACTCCTTGGTGAATAGTTAGAACATAATTAACTATATTTTCTGTTAAAAATTCAGTTTTCCCAGTATATTCAGCTCTGATCACTTTTGAGAAGTAGCAGTTGTGTAAAGGTCTCATCTGGATCAGGAACGTATCACATGCAGAGAAGGATTAACCCTTTCATCCACACAGTTGTCATGCTATTGATGCAGAAGATGCATTTACTGTAAATAGCATTGATGGGGTGTATGATACTTGGCAGGAAAACCCATGTGGAGTCGGAAGGATTAAACGTAACCACACAGCTGTGTTTTGGGTTTTTTCCCCCCAAAATGAAATGATCCATGTAAAACACATTTTTGAAATTTAATGCTGTGCAGAACCTGCTGCATATCTCTTCGTTCTCTTTGCATGTACCCTCTTCTTCTACCTTGGGACACTGGTCCTTGAAGACTGAACACCTCAGCCAGGTAGATTGTATTGCTTTACAATTGTTCATTTTCTGTAGCACGGTGCTAGTTAAACAAAGGTTCTAGAGACTTTTAAACAATGCTTAAATTTCAACTGTTAAACGGTAAGTGAAACTATTGAGAAAATTACTTGCAACAGCAAAGAGGGAGTACTACATGAAAGCCTTACATGAAGTTAACAAATGAACTGTGAGATAAGAAGGAATTGGTCCTGGGAGATGTTTAATATTCAGCATAATAATGTTAAATGTTGAAGGCTTTCAGGTAAGGGACTATTTTATTAAAATGTGCTTAAGGTAAAATGTGCCAGCAGCATTTTTAGAACACTGTAAGATGGTGCATTATGTAGTGTGCTATTAACCCTGTATGACAAAGAAAAGGAGGATACGCCCATTCAGGGGCTGTACAAATTACCCCTAAGGGGCGGCAGGACGCCGGCCCTTTCCTTGCCAGATTGGGGCCGCAGCAACCATACACCGCAGCCCTAATCTGACTTTTTCATGGTCCAAAAAGAAGCCACAAAAAGTAGATCCTTTTTGCACCGCAGAAAGGGCACCCTACCTGCAGTGGCAGCAGCTTTTCACTGCTTCTTCCAGGACTCCCTGTAGATACCAAAATCCATGGATGCTCAAGTCACATTAAATACAATGGCATAGAAAAATGGTGTCCCTTCTATAAAAAGGTACAATCAATGTTAGCTTTTAGCAACACACACAAACACACATATGTATTCAGTCCATCAGTGGTTGAATCCATGGGTACAGAATCTGTAGATATGGCGGGCCAACTGTAATAAAGGGTGCATGTAACTAAGCTTCCAGTAGCACCTGTCTGTATCTAGGAACACAGATCAATTAGATCTTTGTATGGATCAGCCAAGGACTGCCCCAGCTAGTTCCTTGCATTCCCAGATGCTTAGCTGGTGTTAAAGAGTCCCAATTTTCCCCTCATTCTCCCACATGTTTCTTGTTACAGCCTTCAAACTGATTTCAAGATACAAAATTTTGCACTCAATTGGTTCAGCAGCAGGCAGATTGCACTCTGAAGAGGAGAGAAAAGGGCAGAACCTTGTTTTCCCCGGTAGGATCAGTGCAATTGGCTCCAGATGGATCTTGGTTCCACTCTTACTTAGATTTCATCTAAAAGGTGGGAAACGCTATCTTTTAATGAAAATATGCATAACAATAACAGAAATTTAAATTAAATTTAAGAGCACCAGTTACAGATTAACCAAAATATATCTTCAAGACTTTTCAAACTGTTTACATACATAGGAATAAATGACACCTAATTCTAATGCCTAATGTTCTTACACTCCTTTGTATAGGAAAAATTATCCTCTGAAATATCTATGAAAGCCCCCCTTATTTAAAAGTTTATAGTAATAAATTCAAATTTTTAATGCAATATTACCATGCAAATTTGTCTGAACTTTTTAGAGCTCTGGCATTTCTTCCAGGTAAATCTAATAAAAATATAAATTCACCAGTGTAAAGTAGTCTCATTTCATTTTTTCTAAATAAATAGAAAGAGCTGCAAGGTATTTGCATTTGTTAATAGAAAACATTTTGTATTTTCTAATAGATGAGTTTCCCCTAGATTAAAAAGAAAAGTCCTGGCACATCAGCATATATTAATTGTATAAAAGGTGAGATATCCTAATTCATAGTGATGGTGGCCTTGTAGGCTCATGTATAAATGTAAATAGAAAACAAAATTTTGAGAAACAAAATGGATGAAAGAATAACTTGTATGTGCATAATTTATATTTAACTATGTCACAGGCAATGTATCTGAATCGCCAGATGCTGGGGCCAGGAGATGAGATGCCATGACCTGTTTGTCATGAGTTTCTGGGGGCACCCAGATGGCTATATTTGGAGACACACTGGTGAGACCAGCTGTTCCCCTGGCTTGATTCAACAAGCCAATTCTTATAATCTTATGATATCTAAAAGGGACATTTTGTGCCAGTAAAAAAAGGTTTATTCAATAATACCATAATAAGTTTATCTACATTATTATTATTCAGATAGAATAATTATATATCTCCAATCACATAGTAAGATGGCTATAAAACTAATTGAAAATAATATTATAGTAGAATAAAAGTTTCCTACTTTTAAAATAAACATCCCAGGGCAGCTTTTAAAAGAAGTAATTATGTCATGTGGAAGAGCAACCTCTGGGAAGATGACTGGGACATATTATTTTAAAGATGATAAATCCTGATAGATTATTTTGCTTTAGTCAATATGGTCCTGCTGTCTGATTTTTGTTGCTGAGGAGCAATAGATGTTAATGCCTCAAGAAATGTAACTCTGCAGGAGATGTGGAACTGGAGTTTGCAGTTGTAATTTTAATTTTATTTCCATGACCAAACAACCAGAATGTAGAAAGGTTGCAGAGATATTATATAGTAATTAGTGGATAATTAATCTAACAACAATAAAAGCTAAAACTGAAGTCCTAAAACAAATAATGATAATTAAACTGCTTTTAATCAGCTTCCTACTGCTTTTTGTTAGTTTTCTACAAAACAAATTAAAAAACCCAATCCATGTTCAAGGTGATTCATAATTTTTTAAAAGGCAAAAAAAAAAAAAAAACATTTAAAAGGAAGATTACTAGCAATTGAAAAATATGGTGCCTGTCTGCACTAAGGAATGAGTAACTCTCTAAAGCAGGGATAGGCAACCTTTTTGAGCCGGGGTCCGGGTTGCTGTCCCTCAGACAATTGGGGGGGCCGAAGCACCAATAAATAAATAAATAAATAAATAAATAATTTTTAAAAATATGCATGCACACTCTCTCAGCCCCAGAAAAGCAATGGCAAAACCCCTGTGGAGATTTTGCCAAGAAAACCCCAAGAACAAGTAATAACAACAATAATCAATATCATCATGGCGGGCGGCGGCGGCAGGACCGGCCTGGGGCTGGTCCAAAGGCCTCGGGGGGCTGCATCCGCCCCTCGGGCCTTAGGTTGCCTACCCCTGCTCTAAAGCAAACCAAAGCAGTCCTCAAAGGCAATTTTTCTAAATACACCGCACCACCAGGACAGGAAACAAATTTTAAAATGGACTTTTTCATTCTTGAAGGCCTCAAGAACAGCAGATTTCAAGAACAGGGCCTTTTCAAGGCCTTTTCAAATCCACACTTTCAAAGTCAGAAAAACAAAACTAGAACTGGTCCTCTGGCTATTTCCAGTTTTTATTTTTAATTAAACCTGGAAATACCCTTTCTAAACTGCCAATCGTAGGATTCCATGGGAAGCTGCAATGTCTGTGAAAGTTAAATCACAGTGCTGTAACTGAATAATGTGGATGAGCCCCCTCTGAATAGAGAAACAAAAGCATGAGTGGAAAATAACAATGCTAAGTATTAATAATATCTGTATTGGGAGTGTTGTTAAAACAAGCCTTGGTAGCATAAGATAAAAGTCAGGTAATCTGCTTTAGACCCTGAGAACTTTTGTTATGCACTGCAGTAGAAAAGACAAGCACAGATGTAATGTAAATTAGAGTACAATAAATGAAGGGGGGAGGGAGAGGAGGTACATGCATCAATTGTGTGTAGATATTTTACTATCAGATGGTATTCTTGGACATCAAAGCTGCTGAGCATTCCAGTTTTTGTCAAGAGAGCAGTAATGCATGTAGACAGAGGCAATTAAATCACACGCTTAAATTATAAGCGTGCCAAAAGGTTACAGGGTTTAGCAGAACATGTCTTATAGGCAAGATTATTGAGGCAGTCATGGTGATGGGGAGAGTGGCTATGCAAGAACAAGAAAAGATTCTAAAATGCAAAGATATACAACTCATCACAAAAGTAAGAATCAGACAAACCATCGTATTCCCTATTACCTTGTATGGATGTGAGAGCTAGACAGTTAAGAAAGATGATAGGAAGAAAATCAATGCATTTGAGATGTGGTGCTGGAGAAGAGTGCTGAGGATCCCATGGACAGCCGAAAGGACAAACAACTGGGTCCTAGAGCAGATCAAACCAGAAATCTCCCTGGAAGCCAAGATGACCAAACTGTGGACGTTATCACACGGGGTCTAAAGCAGCCCCATCCCTTCGCCATCGCTGCATCATTCCGGTTCCTTTGCCTCCGTGATCAGACGACGTCGCGGCAAACCCTGCCCATCCCTGCATCATCCTTGTGCCATCGCTGCATCATTCCAGCTCTTTTGAATTCCTCTTTCAAAGAGGAATTACGGCTGCGCGACCAGAATCATTCTGGTATGGCTCTGGATTGATTCCTTGCCGCTTTTCTTGCCGCTGGTGTGATAACGTCCTGAGACTGTTGTACTTCGGACATATCATGAGAAGAGAGGACTCTTTGGAAAAAACAATAATGCTGGGAAAGGAGGAGGGAGATAGGAAGAGAGGAAGGCCACATGCCAGATGGATGGACTCTATTAAGGAGGTCATGGGTATTAAGACATTGCAGGAATTAAGCAGAGCAGTGGAGGACAGAGGGTCTTGGAGATGTCTCATCCATAGGGTCGCTATGAGTTGAGATTGACTTGAGGGCAGTTAACAACATCATGGTGATGGACTGTTTTCCTCCTCCTTTATTTAGGACCAAATAAGCATGATGTAGGAGGTCCATGATCAGAAGAATTTTGAAGCAGTTTCTGAGGAGTCTGAATGAGACTTGGGCTGTGGTGTGTGTGAATTTCACTGTTTGCCATTTTCCTTTCATTTGCTTCAGTTTTTTTTTTTTAATTTCATTTTTATTAATTTTAAAAGAAAATACAAGTATAGTTACAAAGCATTATCTTATCCTTCCCCTCCCTTACAGTATTGTATATCAAAAAAGGAAAGAAAAAAATAGCATCCTTGCATTTCTAATATTAATACATGGTTCTGGACAACATAATACACTGTGAATTAAGTCCCCTTAATGTGAAACCGAAAAAGAGTTTAATAACTTTAGGCTAACTATCTCTTAATGTGAAAGGAAAAATTACATGTTGTTATCTCAGCCAACGCTTACAGCAATAACTCTTCAGTTTTTCCCAGTCAGAGTTTGTTTCTTCAATATTCCTCTTTTCTATAATATTAGTTAATTTGTCTAATTCGATATTATCCAATGATTTTATAATCCACTCATCAATTGTTGGAGCTTCCTCTTTTTTCCAATCTTGGGCAAACAATGTTCTAGCAGATGTAATTAGATATAATATGCTTCTCCAGTGTTTCTTTGCTTTCGTATCTGTAATTTTATTCGTCATATTTAGGAGATAGATTTCCGGTAAAATAGCAAATTTTATATCAAAGATTTTTTGAATTTCTTCGTGCACGCTTTCCCAGTATTTTTTAGTTATGGGGCACTGCCACCAGACGTGGTACCAGTCCCCCAATGTTTTTTTACATTTCCAGCATTTATCATCCTTTTTTTTATAAATTTTAGCTAACCTAGCTGGTGTTAAGTGCCACCTAAAAGCCATTTTCAAGTAGTTTTCTTTTACACTCTGACATTTAGTAAATCTAAAAGTTTTTTTCCTAGATTCCTGCCAACTTTCCAAATCAATTGGTTTGCCGATGTCTCGAGCTTCAGTTTGCTTCAGTTTTGTGTGAGCCATACAATTTACTTCAATTCACAATAATTTATGTCAGCTACTACTGTTAGTTCATTGGATAATAAGAGCTTCCATTTTAGAAATTAAAGTAGCAAAAATTCTCTTATGATGTAAATCAAGGTTCTGCATTTACTCCTATTAAAGATTCTTCCTCTCAGTTATCAACTACTTAGGGCCTTTACAGACTGCCAGAAATAGTGCAACTTAATGCCACTTTAACTGTCCTGGCTCAGGGCTAAGGAATCATGGGAACTGTAGTTTATTGTGGCACCAGAGCTCTCTGACAGAGAAGGCTCAATGTCCCAGAAAAAAATACAATTCCCATGATTCCCTAGCACTGAGCCAGGACAGTTAAAGTGGCCTCAAGCTGCACTATTTCTGCAGTCTGTAAAGGCCCTTAGATTCTCCTATAGCTACCCTGATTTTCATTCACATTTAGATTCGCCTAATCGCCTAATGTCTGCATGCTACAATGAAAGATCAATAGAAAAATTCATTCCCACCTAAAGGTCAAACTGCTCATTGTGACATCACAGATTATAGATGTGGAGATAACTAATTTCATGGGGTGATAAGTTTAGGAGGCTTCAGGTAGAGTAATAAGCAGCAGCAGAAAATGAATACTTCTGAAATAATGATTATGTTATAAAGGACAAGCGATGGCGAAGGGATGGGGCTGCTTTAGACCCCGTGTGATAAAAACAAAAAACTCCAGGACATCTGTAATACCTGAACAAATGTAAAAATTTGTGAAGTTACATACGTTGTTTACCAGACTGGTGTAATGCTTGTGAAAGAGACAGCATACATATGTACATTCTGTAATGTAATAATGCTGTTTTGTTCCCTGCCATAATTATTCAGTTCCAAGATGGTTTTTACACTGAACCAAAAAGACAGCTTTCACAGTAATAGTAGAAAGAAATTGGTAGGTTGTGCTATTGCAGCCATTAACCTTTACCCACTCTGGCCACAAATACATACTTCATACATCAAATGATGGCATGCATCTTACCCACACAAGACAATACAGTTCTTAGTAGCTTCATCTCTTGGAGCTGGAATTTAGACTTTATTTCAAGGTAAGAGCTTGTATCTAACATCTTTATTCCCCTCTCTTCCACTAGTGAAAAGGCCCTGGTGGATAGGAAGGCTTCTAAGTCCTTCTATACATGGGAGTCTGTCTCTGGATAACTTCTAGTGCATTTAATCATACCATCATGGAGGTTAATGGAGAAATAATGTTTTATTAACCTCTCACTAACAGCTAAAGCTGTAATCCAAAAGTGTGTGGAGATTTTGCCAGGAAAACCCCAAGAACAAGTAAGAACAACAATAATCAATATCATCATGGCGGGCGGCGGTGGCGGTGGGGGGCGGCGGCAGGGCAGGCTAACTGAATGATATGATTTACACAAATTAACTTATTTGATTTAGAGCAAGGCTGAGCAAAGTACAGTCTGCAGGACTATTCATATGCTCCCTAGGGCTCCAAGGGAATCTTCCGTCTCAGGTTTTCCAACCCCCCCCCCCCCAGTGCCCCCAAAGTTGTTAAAAAGGCCTCTCCTAGGCCTAAGATGATTTAGGGCAGGGGTCGGCAACCTATGGCCCGCAGGCCGCACCTGGCACGTGGACCCCCGCCGATTGGCCCCGCCAACCCCGCTGCCGCCGCGCGCACCACCCCTGCCGACCCCTGCCGCTGCCACCATTTTGTTTGCCATGAGCGAATGAGCTGTGACCACCATTTTTCACAAAGAAAATGGTGGCCGTAGCGTGCGCGCCACTGGCGCAGACAAAATGGCGCCCCAGAGGAGCCCTGCGTTGGCGCTGGGCCTCTCGGAGGCCCGTCGCCACCGAGGGAAGCCTCCTGGGGGGCACCTGTGGCGGTGCTAGGCCTCTCGGAGGCCTGTCGCCACCGAGGGAAGCCTCCTGGGGGGCACCCGCGGTGGCACTGGGCCTGTCAGAGGCCCGTCTCCGCCGAGGGAAGCCTCCGGGGGGCACCCGCAACGGTGCTGGGCCTCTCGTAGGGAGCCCTCCTGGGGGACCCCGCCGCCGTGTGCATGCGCGCTGGGGGGGGTGGCACCCGCCATTTTGTCTCCAAAACTCCCTAGCCTCCACTGCTCTGCTCAGGTTCTCCCCAGTTGAGTCTGGCATGCGGTCTTCCTCTCTTTCTTCTGCCTCCTACCTTTCCAAGCACTATTATCTTTTCTAATGAGTCATGCCTTCTCATAATATGGCCAAAGTATGACAACCTCAGTTTAATCATCTTGGCTTCTATGGCTTTTCCAGACTTGATCTGTTCAAGGACCTATTTGTTTATCTTTTTGTATGTCCACAGTGTCCTCAATGCTCTTCTCTAGCACCGCATCTCACATGAGTTGATTTTCTTATCTGTTTTTTAACTGTCCAGACCTCATATCCCTACATAATGATTGATAATATTATGGCTTGGACAATTCTAATTTTAGTGCTCAGTTGTATATCTTTACTCTTTAGGATCTTCTCTAGCTCTTTCATGGCTGCTTTCTCATCCGCAGGCTTCTTCTTATCTCTTGACTGCAGTCCCCATTCTAGACGATGTTTGATCCCATGTACAAGAAATCTGTAACAATTTCAGTTTCCTCGTTGTCTAATTTGAATTTGTGTAGGTTGTCCATGGTCATTATTTTTGTTTTCCTTATGTTCAGCAGCAGGCCTGCCTTTTCATTTTCTCCTTTGACCTTCCTTAGTATTTGTTCCAAGTCCATGATGTTTTCTACTAGGAATATTGTGTCATCTGCATATCTTAGATGTTGATGCTTCTTCCTCCTATCTTTACTCCTTCGTTTTCTAATCTAGCCCTGCTTTTCATAATAAGTTTTCTGCATACAAATTGAAAAAGTATGGTGCTAGTTTGCAACCTTGCCTGACTCCTTTGCCTATTCGGAGCCATTCTGTTTCTCTATATTCTGTTCTGACAGTGGCCTCTAGCCTTCAGTATAGCTTTCTCAACAGAAGTATGAAGTGCATTGGCACTCCCATGTCTTTGGGAGCCATCAATAGCTTTTCATAATTGATGCAGTCAAAGGCTTTGCTATAGTCTGTAAAGCACATGCTGATTTTCTTTTCAAATTCCTATGTGCACTCCATCGTATGTTTGCAGTATGGTCCCTAGTGCCTCTACCTTTCCTGAACCCTGCTTGCACCTCTGGGATTTCTCTCTCCATATGGGTTTGGAGTCTGCGTTGCAATATTTTCAGTGTATTTTTGCTTGGGGGATAAGTACTATGGTCCTATAGTTGCTGCAATCTTTTGTGTCTCCCTTTTTGTGGATGGGGATGTATACTAAGCATTTCCAGTTTTTTGGCCAGTGTTTTGTTTCCCATATTTGTTGGCATATTTTAACACTAGAGTTGATTCTGTCTGTGTGAATAGTAGCAGTTCAACTGGAGTGTCATCTGTTCCCGGTGATTTATTTTTCCTAATTTCTCTTAATGCAGCTTCCACCTCACTTTCTAGAATTTGGGCTTCATCTGCGTATGATACTTCATTCCATGTGTCACTCATTTTTTCATCTCTTTTATATAGCTCTCCTGTGTGCTGCATCCAAAAAAATTTAAATTTCTTCTTGGTGCTGTAGTGTGTTCCTGTTCTTGTTAAATAGCATCCTAATTTTGGTTTGAACTTCCTTTTAATTTTCCTTATCTTGCTGAAGTGATCTGTCACTTTCCCTTTTTTTTTTTTTTTTTTTTGTTATTTTCTTCTTTTCTTTGCATTGATTGTTATAGTATTCCTCTTTATCTTTGTGCACTAGTTGTGAACAGTTGCATTCATGGTTCTGATTTTGTTCCTGTCTCCCTTTTCCTTTGCTTTTCTTCTTTCCTTAATTGTTTGTAGCATTTCATCTGTTATCCATTGTGTCTTCTATTTCTTTCTATATAACTGGATATCTATATAATTGTATAAACACTGTCAGTTTCTTCCTTAACATTTCTCACTTTTTAAGAAATGCAGAATCCTCTGCCTCTCTGAAACCTCTGTGCTCTTCCCATAGTACAAATATGACCTAAGTCATCTCTCTGGCCTAAAGAGACATCAAGGTCTTATACTGAGTTGCTAGTCCCTACTAGAGTACATACTATAAATCAGAGGTGAGCAACTGTGGAAGGCTAGGGGGCTACGTTAGGCTGCAGGTGACCATGGAGGAGCATACACCTCTGCACGTCCATTTTACCCCAAATGCCCTCTAGGGGGAGGTGGGGATTTTGTTATTTGTTAGCCTATTCCCTAAATCAGGGGTCAGCAACCTTTTTTGCCAATGGGCTTGGGGGGGGGGAATGGAGCTGGGGGCCGGCGTGCTTGTGCATGCATGAACTTCCGCCCGTGCGCGTGGGGCACGCACGCTGCCATTTTGAAAGACAAAATGGCGGGTGCCACCCCCCCAGCACGCATGCACACGGCGGCGGGGTCCCCCAGGAGGGCTCCCTACGAGAGGCCCAGCACCGTTGCGGGTGCCCCCCGGAGGCTTCCCTCGGCGGAGACGGGCCTCTGACAGGCCCAGTGCCACCATGGGTGCCCCCCAGGAGGCTTCCCTCGGTGGCGACAGGCCTCCGAGAGGCCTAGCGCTGCCACAGGTGCCCCCCAGGAGGCTTCCTTCGGTGGCGACGGGCCTCCAAGAGGCCCAGCGCCAACGCAGGGCTCCTCCGGGGCGCCATTTTGTCTGCGCCAGTGGCGCGCACGCTACGGCCACCATTTTCTTTGTGAAAAATGGTGGTCACGGCTCATTCGCTCATGGCAAACAAAATGGTGGCGGCGGCAGGGGTCGGCAGGGGAGGTGCGCGCGGCGGCAGCGGGGTTGGCGGGGCCAATCGGCGGGGGTCCACGTGCCAGGTGCGGCCTGCGGGCCATAGGTTGCCGACCCCTGCCCTAAATCATCTTAGGCCTAGGAGAGGCCTTTTTAACAACTTTGGGGGCACTGGGGGGTTGGAAAACCTGAGACGGAAGATTCCCTTGGAGCCCTAGGGAGCATATGAATAGTCCTGCAGACTGTACTTTGCTCAGCCTTGCTCTAAATCAAATAAGTTAATTTGTGTAAATCATATCATTCAGTTAGCGTACCCTAGTGGGAACCAACAATTACATTAAACCAGAGATGTTAAGGGTCATTTTATGTTTGTTACATCCATGGTCTCAGTGGCCATGGATGACTGTCATTTGGTCAGCCATTATCCCCAGATAGATCTAGCTAGGTGTGGGGGACCCTCAGCATGTTGATGTGATTCACAAGAGGATAAATAGAGAAGTGAGTAATGTCAAAGCCAATGGCTTGGGCCACTTTCTTCCTCATCCAGAGATAATGTTCTGCCAGCCAGAGCTCTATCGAGTGGACAAAGTTCACCATTCCAAAGTGGGGTCCATTTATTTCTTAGATATCTGCAACAGTGAGCAAGGGCTGTTTTGGCCAGTCTGGTGGGGGATATGGGCTAAGCAGATGCTTGCGCCTTATCCATGGCAGGTAGCAGGGAGAGAAAGGAAGAATTTGGTGATCACCTATGGCACCCTTTTGGTGAAGCATATGCCTCTAGAACTGCTCACTTAAGTCAGATGACTAGGGGGGATGAGGAAGGAGGCTGTCCTTGGGGCTGGCCAGGGGATCTTGCCCTCACCAGCTTGGAGGTTGGATCCTCTGGTCTAACTTCCAGTGGGTGGCTGACCAGGGAGTAACTCAGTTTTGGATTCTCATCAGGGCTCAGGTGTTTCGCTGTGGAAGAGGTCTAGGAGAGACCAACTGTCTCAGCTGATCTGACATTAGGTTGCCCCCCTCTCTTTGATGCATTTCTTAAGAAAAAAAGTTTAAATAGGTAACAATTTAAATAAAGTCGTACACATTTTACCCCACGTTTATCCCAAGTGTGGTCTCATTATTTCATACACTGGTCATCCAAAACAAAACACAACACAAAATAAACCAATTAAAATATTACAACATATGGACTCGGGTTGTTTTAAGCTTAAAATAATTGTCTTACATCTGTAATAGACATGAAAAACCAGCATAGGCTAGAATGTGCTTTTGGTAGTCTTCCTAGTTTTATTGTGAAGTAACAATATTCACACATGGCAGAAGTAATGCTAAGGATGCTCAGATGTCCTTTTAGATATGACATATGAAAACAGGCTCGTGTTTGTTAGAAATTTGTTTGTTGTGCCCCTGTATTTTGTTATTGCCTATGCAGTGTTTCTACATTATAGTTTCTTGATTCCATAGGCAGAACAATAGGAGAGTATGTCAGGAAACTAACAAGTATAATCTAAAATACTATATTAGAGGTTTTACCTTTTTCTTGTGCACTTTAGATTTGTACAGTTCTAGATTGCATTAAAATGTTGCACCCAAGGAGTGAATATGCCTTTGTTCATCTAGAACAATGTGCTATGTATTTCTAATGTATTATTTTGACATCACATTCATACTCACCCTCTTACAGGCACACTAGCACATTCTCTGCCTCCTCCTGTATAAGATGGAAAAGGCCACTGACCTTCCAATGCGATTGTTTTAACAGTCAGAAGCACCATAGAGATTAGGTATTACTTGGGTTACAGTGGCTTTGAAAGCTGCTGAGCAGAGATAGGAGAAGTCCAGCACATCATAACAGCATTAGGTAAATTTGCTGATCAACACAGAACATCAACAAAGAACCCGGCGCACTGCTGTACAGCAAGGCACTGTCCTGGCTTCATCCTCCTAAGGACCTAATAGCTTTCTCTCCTCACCACCATCCCTCAACTGCTGTGCTTCCATATTCACTGCAAAGGGAAATATTGACAGAGCTCCACCTGGATGTTTGATTTTATTTTTTCATGGCCTGTGGAACAATGAAGTCAGAGGTAGGTGAATGATGCAGTGCAGGAAGTTACTGCAGCACTAGCATTTGCTAGGGATGTGATCTAATGAGCAAGCATAGCAATAGAAAAAAATGATGTTAAATGTTTGTTCTGCCTGCATCAGACTGGAGCAGAATAATAGCTGCTTTCTGTATTTTCCTTGTTTTGTGTCCTTCAATTGTACTCAATGTAGCACTGGGGGAAAAACAGTTTGGTTCCCCCCACCCATAGAAAACAGAGTTTATCTGTTCGAGAGAACAAATGTACTGCTCAGATTAACAGAGCAACAAGATTTTATAGTTTGTTTTTCGATATTGTAATAAGCTCCTCTGTAGAAATAAAGCATGCCTATCGTTACAGCTGATACACTGTTTATATGGATAGTTTTTATTGATTCTCTGTTCGTGTTCAGTCTTCATATTTGCAAACAGTCAATTAAGTATATATGAATATCCTGAATCACTTCTGGTGAGTTTCCTTTTACTGATTGATTAAGAAGATGCAGGATTGTTTATTCATTTTTATTTCTCCTTAAAAACATTACTGTAAAATAATGCTGCTTTTTAAATCAGTAAAAGTACTCAGCTAATTAATATGATAACAGTGTGATAGGTAATAGCAAATGCTAAGGTATTTTATTGTCTAGTATTTCTTGGTACCTATTGATTTTACGAGAAAGAACTAATTTTTAGTTTATAAGCCTGCTTCTTTTTAAAATATATTTTTATGTTCAAGTTATGTTGAAGGAGAGGAGTAATTTAAGACACTGACCTGTAGTTTTCAAAATGCATTATGGCTACTGGTTAATATATTAAGAAGCTTTTTATAACTGGGATAGATTAGAGACCATACATGTGGCTAAGAGGTAATGATCGTACATTACTTGATTTCTTAAAGGTAGAGCCTACATTTGTATATATATGCTTGTTGTACAAAATGTCCTGCTAAGGTCTGTGTAATTGGGCATAAGATAATGCACCAATACAGGCAGAATTCTCTACAAAAAAATAAGCATTCAGTTTTGTTGTTAGGTTTCATTGGGTACAGTCATCCTTGGTTCATGATTCAAAATTATATTTCCCCCCAACTGTTACTTTTCACAGTGTTGCAAAACAAATGCAAAATGTAAGACAGCTGTTTGTTAGTTTAAATAAGAGATAATCAAATAATATCTCACTGTTATCAATACAAGATAATAACTCATTGCTACCAGGGGTTTCGTCCTTCCATAGCTTTTTTAAAAATCTTAGGTGGGATGTGAAGTAGGATGTACATCTGGGTAAACATGCATCATATTGTATTATAAGTATAACATTTTAGAAACCTGGGGAAAAAAAGGAGAAGGAAGAATTTGTTTAAATAATTAGCCAATGGCTTTGGCATAGCCATCATTAAAATTCATGACCAGGTAAAAGTTTTATGAGTAACTCAGTAAATGGGATGAAATATGACCTTTGTGGCCCATTGGCTCTCTAACATACAAGGCAAAAATATTTATTTGGTACTACGTGGGTTAACAGGAAAATCCAGATCCTGATTACAGGCAGTTGGAAATTTCAGCATGTTCCTGCATGGAGTTTCAGTTGCTTTACATATGCCTTTAGATTATTTGCAGGCCATGTACATTTTTACTACTTTGATAGGAATGTGATCTGTGTTCACATGTAATTATGTATAGGAAATCAGAGAAAGGTTGTTATTTAAGGAGTTACATGTTCATATCTTTCTCAGTACCTCCTGTATAGATTTATAGTGGGTGCTGGAATGGGGTGGGGACAAAGAGTGAAATATTGAGATTGGGAGGGGAGGAGGAGTATACAAGTGAAAAGAGCAGGTGCATTGGTATTCCTTGCATTTCATTCTTAATTGCCTAGGCTGTAAAAGAGTCCAAAGACCATTTTTTCCTGCCATTTCTGCCTCTTACATTTAGCTCAGTGTGTTGCACATTGCTCATCAATGAACAGGTTGGTTATGAATAATTGAAAGCACATTCCTGTCACCAGCTCAATATTCTGTGTTCATGGAGCTGGTAGGAAATTAAACCTGGTAAAGTACTATCTTTGTGAGAGATAAATAATTATTAGGTACTATCAACATTGCAGGGTACTATCAACATGGCGGGCGGCAGCAGTGGCGGCAGGACTGGCCTGGGGCCGGTCCAAAGGCCTTGGGGGGGGGGCGCATCTGGCCCTCGGGCCTTAGGTTGCCTACCTCTGGCTTAAAGAAACAGGAGTGACATTACCTAACAGTACACAACTTAGAACAAGAAAGTTTATCTTGAGTCGAGTGAAATCAAACTATGTAAGAAAATGATGAAAAGCTACTTGTGGTATACTGGTTTGAACGATGGACTATGACTCTGGAGACCAGGATTTGAATAACCACTCAGCCATAGAAACTCAGTGGATGACTTTGGCCAAGTCACAGTCTGTCAGCCTAATAGGAAGATAGAGGCAAATCTTCCTCTGAACAAATCTTGCCAAGAAAAACCCCATGAAAGGTTCACCTTAAGGTCACCATAAGTCAGAAATGACTTGAAGAACACAGCAACAAGAAGGCGATGCAATGCATGGGGTAAGATACAGATATGTTCTTGTGCAAACAGCAAAACTCCTTATATTTATGGAAATGGCTAAGGTCTACGAGAAGGGGTTGCTGAAGGAAAGGCAAAAAGTGAATTCCACCTTCCCACTTCTTCCTGCAACACGGCCTTCTATGCTATCCAGAGGGGTCCCCCACCCTTGGAAAAAAGCCATTCTGGAAAGTGAGGAAGGGAGGTAAATACTGTGTCCCCCACTTCATACTTTTGCAAAAGGGAATTCTATATTTTCTAGTTTGTCTGTACTCAAAACAACCCAGAAATTCATAAAGATTTGATTTTGAAGCCAAACATGCTATTCAACAGGTACAAAATGGCCTGAAATCTAAAGAGGTGCAGAGCCATACACAACAATACAAAATCAGTTGAAGATTTCGGGGGGCGGGGAGGGATGCATTGAAATTGGCAAGAAGTAAGTCCATCAAATACTCTGTGTCCTGTAGGTGGACCCTTAATATTAGCTACCATTATGAGGTTTCATCTTAATAAAGCAATTGGATGATGCCGCTTACCTATTGTTCTTTGCATACTGAAATTGACAGGCCTTCTCAATGAGCATAATAATCACAACCCCCCAAAAGAATTTTCTATATAGACTGACTTTTTCCCCAAAAAATTCTTAGAATCTAGCCTAGAATCACAATGCTTTTTTAGCTGCTGCACCACACACTGTTGATTTATGTTTAGCATGTAGTCTACTAATACTCCTAGATCCTTTTTGCATGTCCTGTTATCAAGCCAGGTGTCCTCCATTCTATATCTGTGCATTTCATTTTTTTCTGCCTAAGTGTAGTACCTTGCGTTTCCCCCTGTTGAAATTCATTTTGTAAGTTTTGGCCCAGCTTTCTAATCTGTTAAAATCATTTTGAATTTTGATCTTATCCTCTGGGGTATTAGCTACCCCTCCTAATTTGGTGTCATCTGCATATTTTATAAGTGTTCCCTCTAGTCCATCATCCAAATCACTGATAAAGATGTTGAATAGCAGTGTACCAGGACAGAAACATGTGGTATCCCACTGGTCACTTCTCTCCAGGATGAAGAGGAGTCATTGGTGAACACTCTTTGGGTTCAGTTGGTCAACCAATTACAAATCCTCCTAACAGTTGTATTGTCTGGCCCACATTTTACTAGCTTGTTTGCAAGAATATCATGGGTGGATCTTGTCGAAGGTCTTACTGAAATCAAGATATGCTACATCCACAGCATTCCCTTTATTTACCAAGCTGGTAATTTCATTTAAAAAAAAAAGATAAGATTAGTCTGGCATGACTTGTTTTTGAAAAAAAGCCATGTTGACTTCTTAGCAATCATGGCATTCCTTGCTTACAGTGCTTACAGACTCTGTTTCATGATCTGTTCTAGAATCCTTCCTGGTATTGATGTCAGGCTAACTAGTCAGTACGGTAATTGTTTGGGTCCTCTTTTTTTACCCTTTTTGAAGATGGGAACAATATTTGCCCTCTTCTAGTCTGCTGGGACTTCTGTTCTCCAGGAATTCTCATAGATTGCCAGTGGCTCTGATATTACATTAGCCAGTTCTTTTGATACCCTTGGATGTAGTTCATCTAGCCCTGGAGACTTGAATTAGTTTAGAGTAACCACGTACTGCTGTACTACCTCTTTACCTATTCTGTGCTGCATTTCCCCCTTCTGTGTCCTCTGCTCCATTTCCCTCAAGTTGAGCACCATTTTCTTTTTGTGACAAGACTGAAGCAAAGAATGTGTTGAGTAGTTCTGCCCTTTATCTGTCCCCTGTTAGCATTTTGCCATTTTCTCCACACAATGGCCCTCCTATTTATTTCTTTCTTGCTTTGCTATGGACATAACCTAAAAAAGGGCTTGTTTGAATGGATGTCTGCCTGATGGTGTGCTAGTGGAACAGAGATGCACCCAAATAGCAGCATAGTGTTTACTTGGCTAACAGTGCTTAAGGGCAAACAACAACAACAACAAATTCCTTTTTAATCCTTCAAAGTCTACTAAAAAAAATATTAATAACACTGTTGTTTAAGCATGCCAAAGGTCAGATACATGGATTATAAACATGATGAATTGTTGCCATGTTGGTCATATAGCAAATCCAGTAACATCAAAACAATGATACCTTTATGGGGCTAACCAAAATTCACAATTACATGTTGTAAGCTTTCAAAGTCACACTGGCTTCTTCATCAGGCAAACAAGAGGGAAAAATTGAAGTCTTAGGCCTGTATTGTCTATTTCTGATCAGTTTTTCAGTTCAGATGTTAAAAGTTTTCCTGATGCAAAACATGAAGACTTCTTGAGAAATTCAGCGTTTTCTACCTGCATAGAGCATGAGGCTTCACAAAGGAAGGAGATGCTGGATTCCAAGGAAAATTCTTTGGATTGCAAATGGACATTAAATTTCTTTAGCTTGCAAAATTCTCCAGTGACCACATAGGCAAAGGGAGATGAGCCAGCCTGCAGATACCCCTCCCCTAACATCTGAACTGAAATCAGAAACAGAAAATGCAGGGCCAAGGCTAACATCTTCATTTTTTTCCTCCTGTTTGCCTGATGAAGAACGCAGAGTGACTTCGAAAGCGTGCAACATGTAATTGTGCGTTTTGGTTGGCCCAGTTAAGGTATCGTTGTTTGGATGTTATTGGATGATGAATTGTAGCGCATTTAATTCTGCACACCCTGCTTGTACACTGGAACACAGAGATTGCAACCCAGATGCTTTATTTTCAACAGTGGCATACATTGCTATTGGTTAAATTTCACAAACCTCAGTACAAAATACTATATCTTAAGAATTCAGCACTGAATACTTATACCAGTAAATTACATTGCATTTCAAGCAGAGGCTTGTAAAGTGGGTTGTGTTCAGGTTTCTTTTTTAGCCAAAGAATTATTTGCTGTTTTAAATTACTGCTTCTTATGATTTCTCTGCTGTATCATTTTGGAAGTCTTGTACAGATAAAAGGCATTACTTAGGAGAATTGCTGGCCTGTTCACTTGCAGCATTCAATAAGGCAATTTTTATGGATGGAAGTGTTATAGATTTCTGTCTCCAAGTTACTGCTTAATATTGATGTTATACATTCCAACCATATTTTTCCACAATCTAAATTGGTTAACTTTATACAGTCCTCAAGGCAGCAATCAGCAGGGATCAAAAGAGACCTGTTTTGAGAACTGTCCCATCATGACACTATGCTTTTATTTTGTTGTTCAGGAAGTGTAATGGAGGCTGTTAGTTCAGCTGTAATCACTAGCCCCGTTCTGCTTCGCCTAGAAATTCTTATAAAACTCTTCTAGAAAAAGGAAACATAATGTTGCTTTGGGGACTTTTCTTGTTTTTCTCCCTTTTTATCAACATGAGTTACATTCACATATGTTTCTCTTTGTTGTTGTTGTTAACTGCCTCCACATTGATCTCAACCCATGGCGACTCTTTGGATGAGACATCTCCAGGCCCTCTTATTCTCTACTGCTCTGTCCAGCTCCTGCAAACTCATGTTCGTGGTTTCTTTAATAAAGTCCATTCATCTAGCATGTGGCCTTCCTCTCTTTCTACTTCCCTCCACCTTTCCTAACATTATTGTCTTTTCCAACAATTCATGCCTTGCCATGATGTGTCCAAAGTACAATGATCTAAGTCTTGTCATCTTGGCTTCTAGGGATATCTCTGGCTTGATCTGCTCTAGGACCCACTTGTTTGTCCTTTTGGCTGTCCATGGGATTGTCAGTACTCTTCTCCAGCACCACATCTCAAATGAGTTGATTTTCTTCTTATCTTCTTTCTTGACTATCCAGCTCTCACATCCATACACGGTAATAGGGAATACGATGGCTTGTATGATTCTGACTTTTGTGCTGAGTTGTATGTCTTTGCATTTTAGGATCTTTTCTAGTTCTTTCATAGCTGCCCTCCCCATTCTTAATCTCCTGATTTTCTGGCTGCAGTCCCCATTCCGATCAATGTTTGATCCCAGATATGACAACTCTTTTACTATTTCTATTTCCTCATTTATAGTTTGAATGTGGGTAAGTTTTCTGTGGTCATTATTTTTGTTTTCTTTACCAAGGCCCAAAATGGGGAAAACATTTCCTCTTTTGGTACAGAGGACTAATCCAGGATTATCATTAATGTAGTTTGGAAATGACTTGCAGTGAATTTGTTCATAGGTTGGAGATTCAAGAAAATAAAGAAAAAATGTTTCTGAACAGAGGCACAAAAATAAGCCTGATTTAAGCCTGTCAGCGTATTATTTCACTGTCTTGAAAGAGACTTGCAAACTTGGATAGGCCATGTACCAGATTTTCTATGTACAAATTTATGAAGGAGGGCGAACACAAGTGATAAACCATATAAAGAAATTGTTGTTTTGTCTCATTGTTTTATCACTGACTGAAATAATGAGATAAAAAGTCACACACACACGCTCACATGCATGCCCACTTTAAAAAAATATTGTGGACTATATGATGTGCTTCTGGACTTTATGCAGACTAGACTTTATATCACTACCTTTGCATTATGAAATCAATAAGATACAAATGTGCATTACTGTTTGTTTGAAACTACCTGTGCAGGCATCCTGACAAGCAACAGTAAGATAGGCCTGCAAAATTTAAGGTCATAAAAAATAAATAAAAATAAATTAATGTTACTTTTATAGGAATTTGGTGTTCTAAATCCAGAAATGACCTCAGATTTGCTCCTTCATGTACAGATTTTTCACAACTTACTTTACTGTTTCTGTGTTGTAATATATGACTGAATGAAATGACCTTGCAAAGAGTAAGAATAAGGTTAAAGTCTTCTAATAGACTTTCAAAATACTTTGATTAGCTGATATGAAATACAAAATCTATTCAAAAGCGCAGTGAGACATCTGTGTCCACATTTAATCAAAGTCGAGTAAAAGCTGAGTAAAAAGTGAATTAATGAAAATATTGAATCTGTGAAAGAACTGTGTGGTATGACATTTTTATTGGGTTTTTCAAATTTAGCACCCAAAAATACATTTTAAAAACAGCTACAATATTGAAAAAAGTTTTTCCATCATAGGCCTGTGTAATAATAATGCTCTATGTGATTTTCTAAAAATGCCTTCCTGTTTTGTTTATGTTTTATTTCAAAGTCTTTCTAATGGGATATAGCTGTAATCCAATTTGTCTTGTGATTTCAGTTCACTTTCTTCTCTTTCACTCCACTTTATAACTTTTGAATGCCACTTGCCTGACTGCCCTTTTTCAGGAGTATATTCCACCTCCATTTTTAGGGCAAACAGCTACCATTTGCAGTCTCTGCCCTGCAACACATGTCCATTTCTCCTCTCTTCTGCACTGGCTGTATCCCATAAAAAGCAACAGTACCCTTTGTTTCTCTTCTTAGGCAATTGCAGGGCCAAACTGAAATGCTTAACACAAATGAGGAATTTTCCTGTTAAAAAAACCATATAGTTGTATAGCAATGTAAGCACTAATGACAGTGTAGTAAAATTGTCAGTTCAACCATATTGATTGATTAACAGTAATTTAAAACTCTGAGTGAATAGAAAGAAAAAGAAAAATGGCAGGGGCAATCTTTAACTTACTAAGTCAATATAGTACATTTTAAACAGAGAAAGATATTTGAAAGTATTAAATATATTGAGCATACTGTTCATCATATAGAACTTCATTAATAAATCTGCATTCCTTCTTTTTCGTTCTGACTTCGACTCCCATGGACTGCTAATTCTTAGTTTTACTTGCTGCCTGTACTTTTATAACAGAACAAAGGAGTCAGTGTTGTAAACTGCAGTTCCTGTTGTCTGGGCACAACGTGTTCTAGGGACCTAAATGATTGAAGTGGCACACTCAAAAAAACAAATAAACTGGTATGCCAAGAAGCAGTGCGCTGGATCCAAAGCTGCCTTGCAAAGGCAAAGCAGTAATGCAAAATGTGCCCTCTTGAATTCTGCTGATTCTCTCTGCTTCTGTGCACCATCACCTAGGAATTGCCATATTCCAGTCTCTCAAACTGGAGCATGGAACTGGAATATTAAAGAAACTATCTTAATCATACATGTTATTAATTTGCAATCTGATTGTGCAAATTCAAGACAATAATAGTAGCTTTTTTGTCTACCATGCATTTCAGCCTTGGTATCATTTTTAATAGTAAGTACTCTTCCAAGTACTCTAAACATATAATGTTTAGAGTGCTGGACCTGGAAGAGAAAGAACCAAGTTCAAATCCATGCTTGATCATGGAATTTACCATGTAAACTTGTGGAGATTAATGGCAAAATTATGTAAAGTGCCCATGTACATTTGATGGGGTAAACAGTGATTATTATGGCATTTCATCACATAGAGTTTTGCATTCTGCCTCACCTTGTAACTAACTCTGTTGTATTGTGCACTCCTCCACTCTTCCAAATCCATCCTCTCTTGCCTCAACTCATGTGTTCCCAATGCTTCCCTCTGCCGCTAAACTTCACTCTCCCTTTTTGTCTCACTTTTCACTAGGCACCCTCCCTTATTTCTTACATCCCAACACTTGCATCTCCCACCCACCCTTCCTATTTTGTGCCACCACCCCTCTCTGTCTTTCACTTTCCAGCTTCTTATGGGTAACTCTTTGCTTTCTTATACCTATCTTAGGCCTTGAGCAGATGGGCAGGAAGGAGCCGCTCTGGCTGCAAGTGAGCCAGGACTGTGGTGACTGCACGGCCCACTCCCAAAGTGGGCCGCTGCCACAGGACCCAACCCATGCCTCCAGGCGCCAGAATATCCTGACTGCTTTTTGCTCCAGTCGGCATTGGAGCAGCTTTGGGCCATGCCCCCAAAGTGACCAGAAACTGCTTCGTTTGGCCTGTCTGATCTGGGCCATACTTTCTTTCACCGTATGCCTTCCTTTCTTGCCACTGCACCTCTCATCCTCCTTAGGCTCTTCCCTCTTCCTTTGCCTCCCCTTAGATCTTTGAAATGCCTCCCTCCGTTACTTAGGCACTCCACAACTTGCACTTCTCATCTTCCTTCTCTCCACCCTTCCTCTCACCTTTAGCTGTTTTGTCTCCCATCTCTTGTATTTTGCAGCTACCTGCTGTCACTCTGACCCTTCCTCCAGTTTGCATCACCTTGCCTCTGTGCCAGGATTCCCTCCCTTGCTGCACCGGTAACACTTTTCAACCTGCTTTCTTAAGAAGCTGTATTGAAGCTGCCACTTCTGTTTCAAACATAAAGCTGAGACTCATTCAGGTGAAGGCAGTGGCCCCTACTGCACTACTGCAAGGCAAGGAGAGGAAGAAAGAGAGAGAAAGCAAGTGGTGGCGGTAGCCGCGACACTTAGGGTAAGGCAAAATGAGGTGGAGACAAGGTGGCAAGAATGGAGATGTTTCTTTTCTGCCCACATTGAGAAGATCCTAAGTGCCACTCATGAAATAGAACTTGTTCCTTCCCCCTCCCCCCCGACCAGATATTAAATAAAAACACATAATATAGCTACATCAAGCATGTTATTTTGAAAAATATACATCTTGCTGAAGATGTGGAGCTCTCTTTTTTGCTTTCTTCATCACACCTTTGGCAGTGGAGAATAGACTTGCATCCAGTTTGGAGAAGATGGGGCCTGAGCAAGCCCATCTCAGGTGCCAATAGCTTGCCTCACATCCAGGTGCTGCACAGCCACATATTGGCTTATGTCCATGTGGATTCCACAATTGCCATTCCAGGATTTCTCCCGAGCAGGCCGACAGAAGTGGTGATAATCAGAAACAGTGTTCAGAAACCTCATTTGGGCCATGGAGCTGCAGCTGGGTTGTTAACTGGACAAGGACTACAAGGAACATACAACTCCCTTGTTGAAACAGCTCCATTGGCTGCCATTCTGTTTGCTGGCGCAATTCAGAGTACTGGTTTTGATCCCTATATGGCTTGGGTCCAGGCTATTTGAAGGATCGCATCTATGAGCCCATGAGAGCTTTAAGATCATCTGGAGAGGCCCTTTGCTCTGTCCCGCCAGCTACTCAGGCTTATTTGGTGGGAACAAAGGAAAGGACTTTCTCAGGGGCTGCTCCCAGACCTTAGAACTCTGTCACTGGAGAGGCCAGGACAGCCTCATCCATTTTAATAGCAGGACAAAACATTTCTGTGCCTTCAGGGTTTTAGAAACTAACTAGAGTTGGGCTTTTAATGCTGTGCAATTCTGTTTTTAAGATTGGGATAAAGTCTTTTAATGCTTTTAAATATTTTTAGTGTTTAGTGTCTTGACTTCATAAATGCATTCTTTTTAAAATCTTTTATTTACCCTTTTATTAATGTTTTTGTATTGTTTTTAATTAGTATTGTTTTAAATATAGTGTTAGCTGCTTTGAGTCATATTACTGGGAGAAAGGAGAGATAAAAATGAATTAAATAAATAAATAAACAATAGGTAGGCTATTTAGCACCATCCTGTTTAGGATTCATGACATATGCTGGTCCAGGCATTATATAGTTACGAATAATGAGTCTGTGTCCTCTTTGAATCCAGCCATGTCATGTCTGTTCAACAAAACACTTTGAATGTGACCTAGAATGTTGATTATGATGTGGTTTCTAACACAGAGAGCAATTTCTGCCTATAACTCTGCTAAAAGAAAAGCTACAGTTTAAGGCAGAGTCACACTTTTGTGGTTTGCTTACCTTTCTATTTGGGGGGCCTTGATTCTAAAACCATTACTTATTAATTTTATGGAGAATGAAAATGTGTGTAGCCTGCCAAAATAGTATATTCCATTTATATACACTAGTGCTAAAAGTATGTTGAACTGCACACCTGTACTACTGTATTCTTGCAGGTGGCCTGACTAAAACATGTCACTTTAGTCAGTTTACAGTTGTTACACAGATTAATTTTTTTTAATTAATGGCACAATGAGTAACTGCACACCTCTACAAAAAAGGTAGTTGTGTTTTGCATAGTAAGGTAAACATTATCGACTGTTTCCAATAAAGCCCATCAAGACTATGCTTTCCTGTTTTGTTTTGTTGTGTATTGTAAGGAAGTGTCTCACTCGCATTGGGTACCCTTCAAAAGGTGACCATTAGCACTTAATGCTAATGTAGGAAGTATATACTTTTTTTAGTGCATTCTTTAATTTTGATGCAGTATTTTTTCTTGAATAATGGAATTGGGATAACCAAGAGTCATGTAGTTAGTCCTCTGCTCAAATGAATACAGCACTCTCTATTCATTAATATCCAGTCACTCTGCACAGTCCAGATCAGGAGATTCTGTATATCACATTACCATTGCATTTCTTCTAATACTGACAGACCATCACTGCAATGGTGTTAAAGTGTTACATACCAACATTGCAAACCATTACCTTTGAAATACCTCATTTCTACAGATAACCTTTATTGATTAAATTTCTGCTCTAGGAAGGGATTACAGAAGTATGGACACTTCAATGGCAAGTTGTTGTTGTGTGTCTTCTTATTTTAGACATGTGTGTATGTGCCTTCAAGTTGCCTGTTGCCTTTGGCAACTCCATTAATTTCATAGGGTTTGGTGGTTTTGCCAGTTCCTTCTTCTGAAATATAGCTGACAGCACCTGGTATTCATTGGTACTCTCCCATGCAAGTACTAACCAGGGCTGAAGCTGATTAGCTTCCAAAATCATACTAGATCTGGTACCTTTAGGATATTTAGGCTGATATGTTATATGTGAGCAGTCTTCATTTCAGCTTCTTCATTTTGCACTAGCTGCACCCCCGTATACCGTGCACTGCAGTAATCTAATCAGGAAGTTACCAGTATATGGACTACTATGGCTACTTTCCTTTCCAGGAAAGGTCGTAGCTAGTGGACAAGTCAAAGCTGGCCCCAAGCACTCAGAACCCTTGAGTCTATCTCAGTGTCCAGTGACAAGGATGAATCTAGAGGTACTCACAGATTATGCACCTCCTCTTTCAGGTGGAGTGCAACCCCATCCAGGGCAGGTAACCTACCCAATTCCTGGAATCCAGAACCACCAATCCACAGAACCGCTGTCTTATCAGGATTCATCTTCAGTTTATTCCACCTTATACAGGCCATTACAGCATCCAGGCACTCCTCCAGCACCTCTACAGCCCTAGCTGACTCAATGACATGGAGAAGTAGAGCCTCAGGATGCTGATGGGACCCAGTCCCAAAACTCCTAATGACCTCTCCCAATGACCTCTTTCCAGTTTTATACCGAGTTAAAATATCCACCCTGGGAAGCTGGTATAAAAAGTCTCTGTATGAGGAGCTGACAAAAAATATTATGGGATAAACAATAAATAATATCCAACATATGGTTCTCCAAAATAAAATCTAAAAGATGAAGAGGGCGGGGAAATCTAGGATTTTCATCAGTCAGGATGCAGTCAGGAAAGTATCTTGGGGCAGCCCTGTTTATAAGAAGGTTTGCCAGTGAAATCTCTCTGTCTCTTTATCTTTCTCTCTCTCTCTTTCTGTTTTTATCTGCCTGGTGTTTGAGCAACAAAACAAACTATGGGATATGCCCAGGAGGCTATGAAAGGTGTAGTCACCAACAGATGTGCAGCTTAATAGTTACCTAAAACTAAGTGGTACATTTTTAAAACTGTTATTCAGTACAACCATTTTAGAATGCTATTCGGTTTTATCTTTCCTGCTATCTTTTTGAAAGGTAACAGTAGTAGTATGCAGATTGAGAATGTAAATCTTCACTAACTTCATGCTTGAAGGAAGCAACAAGTAATTTTAGCACATTTCTTCCCATTGTGAAGAAGTCTCCCAAAACTGTGTGATTTTCAAACACTATTTATAGATCAGAAAATATTCTATGCAAAGCTCTGTGCATGTGTGTAATTAATAATTAATTATTATTAATTATTAACTACTATTATTTAATTAATATTATTTATATGTGCATTGTTAATTATTTAGTCTGTGCATGTGGTTGATTTATGCAGAAAACTTTGTGTCCTACATAGAAAATACTGTTCTCGGCACAAAAACCTGTAAATTGTTTATAGAACAAGTCCCAAACTTCAGAGATTCTCATTGGCTCCAGATTGTCCTCATCAAGGATTCAACACTTAAAAAACACTTTCTCAACAATTTTTCAAATATTTTAAAATATTAGTTATGTTACTAATGCAGAATAGTAAAGTGTGTTTTGTTTCTGTGAGAAGCATAGAACACTACATTGCTATCACAATCAGGTTGCATACCTGTATGAAAATATGACACCCCCATCAGTTCAAATATCATTTTGGCCCTTATTACATGTATTGGTAAAATACCTGTTCTTACAAAACTGAGTTATTTAATTTAGCTTGTGAAATTAATATCCTGTGCTGAGGGCTCAAACTGTGCCAAGTGAACTTATAAAACAACCAATACATGCAAAAAAGGCACAAAGTCCCATCTGATCTTGGAAGCTAAGCAGGGCTAGCCCTGGTTAGTACTTGGATGGGAGACCACCAATGAATACCAAGTACTGTAGGTTATATTTCAGAGGAAGGAACTGGCAAAGCCACCTCTGAGAATTCCTTGCCAAAGAAAACCCTATGGAATTCATGGGGACAGGCAACTTGAAGGTACATGCACATACATCTAAAATAAACCAGCCATCCCTTGTATAACTTTAAAAGATTTAAAAGCTAGACCAATGCAACATTTCAGAATAGACCTTACTCTTTGAAGAGTTGGTTGTATTTTGATTTACTGATCTATACTGATACAGAATCATGTTGGAAAAAAACAAGAATAGGTTAGCAAGATGAGAGGCTACATTTTAGCTACAAATACATTGGGCAACTAAGTGCTCCCATTTAATCGGCATGGCCTGTAATATAACTTCGTTGACTTTCATTGCAGGGATGTGTCCTGCACCTGGGAAGATTTTTTAAAACTCTGAATAGGCAGTGTTTAATGGATAGAGTGTCTCTACCCTTTCTGGTTAAATGAAGTCTTGCTGTCACAACATTTTGCAGTTTCATAAAAACAGAGATATTTATTAGAGAAGAAGCAAGCAAGTAGTGTAATATTTTCCCCAGATGTGGAACAGTTGACGAAACAGACAGCTAAGGCAATCCACAAAGCCGTAGGCTGCAGAAATAATGCAGTTTGGTACTGCTTTGACTATCATGGCTCAGTGCTATGGAATTTGGGGATTTATAGTTTTGAGAGAGATATAGCCTTCTCTGTCAGAGAGCTCTGGTGCCCCAACTAATCCCAGGTTTCCACAGCATTGAGCCATGACAGTTAAAGCAATGTAAAACTGCATTATTTCTGACGTGCAGATGCAGCCTTAGTCATGATTAGCATAAGACGTCCTTAATATTTTCTAATAAATAACAAAAATATTAATTTATAATTCCTCAAAAATTTAACTTAGATTTTCTGGACACTACATGTTCACTGAATATTTTGTACTTACTACCGGAGCTGTACTTGGGTTTCTCATAGCTACAGATTGTTTATCATGGAACCAGAATATTGGGCTAGAGAAGACTTCAGTCTGATCCAGCATGACTCTTATTTTCTTAGCTGACTAGAAGTCATATTAAACCCATATTATTATTTTCACACATTATAAGACAGGAATAACTGAAACTGAATTCTGGTTCATTTATCTTCCTAGTCGTGTGACAGGAAGATGGAGAAGTATGCAATTCTAAGGCTTCACATAGTCATACTTTTGCACTGAATATTTTTAATGGGGAGAGCCATCTGGTCTGTCTCCTCATGTTTTATCTTCCCTATGGAAACCATCAGATCTCTAACCTGTAGCTTCTTAAACCTGAAAGTTTTAGAAATAATAAAGTTTTAGAAATAATAAGGGAGTATTAAGTACTAACAGTACAACTTTCAGGTTTTAGAAGGTATAGGTTTAAGATTTTCACTTCTGTGGAACACAAGCATGTACGGTATTTAAGAAGTAATCTTGGTTCTATATTTTTCTACCAGAACTGAAGAACAAATAAAAAAATACATACATGAGCACTATTAACCAAACAACTTTAATTTTGAAATATTTTACAGTAGTTATTGATTTTAAAAAAATCAACGAATGTGAACGTTTCCATATTTAAAACTACCAAAAGCTTTACAAAATGCAAGAAAAATGCCACGATTTTAAAGAATACCCTTATGCAGGATTGAAATTTTGGCAATACAGTCATCCCTCTGTTTTCATGGGGGATCCGTTCTGGACCACCACCACTCCACAAAAATGGAAAAAATGCAAATATTCGAGCCCCATTGGCTTGAATGGGTGCACGCTTCCACATGCGTGCCTCAGGCACGCACATCATTATTTCTGTCCTGGCTTCCCATCCATGGAAATTCAAGGCTGCAGGCGGGAAGTCCGCAAAATTCAAGACCATGGATGGGAAGCCCACAAAATAGGAAGGACAACTGTAGTATTAAAGTCCACATTTGGTCATGAATACACGCAGGTCCAAAACACACTGCAAAAATAATCCAGTTTGACACTGCTTTAACTGCCCTGGTTCAGTGCTAGAGAATTCTGGGAACTGTAGTTTTATGAGACATGTAACCTTCTCTGTCAGAGATCTCTGTGCCACAATAAACTACAATTCCCAGGTTTCCCTAGCACTGAGCCTGGGCAGTTAAAGTGGTCTCAAACTGGATTATTTCTGCAATGTGGTTTGGACCTTAGTGACCTATGACAACATAAAACAAAATGTTCTGGTTATGTGTTTCTATAAAGATACTCGGAAAGCAACCAGTGAGTTTCCAGAATGTGATGAAATGTGTGTGTTGCATATTTTGTTGACTTCTGGCAATGTGTTTTTCTTCTTGGCAAATCTAAGGAATGTCTACCACATGCTGAAGCTTGGCACAGATCAGTCTGAAAGTGTCCAACAAAAGTCTAATCATCAGAAGGAAACTGAATGAACTATTTATGGATCTGTTGCATAAGAAGTTCAGACTTTTCTGGACTGAGGATTCCTTTTAAACACTTTTCAGAAAGCTGTTGTTCTAATAGGCTGCTGTGAAGGCACTGAATGAACCCTTCAGCTAAGTTTTTTAAAGTACTGTATATACTCATGTATAAGTCTAAAAAAATTTGAGTCAAAAATTGAGTCTATCCACAGCTCAATGTGAGTACTGTATTTTATTTAAAAAGGAATGATCTCCTGGGGAAAGGCAAGAGTGTAATCTGTCCTGGAAGCACTGACACACACACACACACCACTCTCTCATCCATCCAGCTTTAGTGTGAGCACAAACAGTTATGCCTGCCGGAATTGTTACAGTTCTTCAACATTTGTCTTCTTTTGCTTCATCCTTTAGATCCTTTGTTGCATGCTCCTAGGTTTTACCCTCGACTTATCCATGGGTCATATCAAAATTCATAATTTTGGCTCCAAAGCCTGCCCTCAACTTGTATGTAAGGTCGACTTAAAGTCAAGTATATATGGTAATTCAGAAAAAGTAGTATCTCTAGTACACTGTATAATGAGAACCTGTAGCATAACTTGTGTTCATGTTTATGTTGACTGCTTTAGCTCTGAAATGCAGTTATATCTAGTTCTGGATAAGGTAGATCTTTTCTTTCTAAGAAAGCCTTATGAAATTCATGGGATTACCATAAGTTGACAGGCCAAGTTAAACACACACACACACATTGACTAGAGCTAAATAGCCTGCACTCCCCAAAATGACAGTGGACAGACAGCAAACCATTGGTAAAGGCCCTCTTGTCCTATTGTTTCTTCTTTGCTTCTATGAATAGATTGTGAAAGTGTGAAGAGGGACAAATCATGTAAGGAAGGCAAGTCTTTGCAAAATCCTGTAAAAATTTGTGAGTATCTGCAAGCAGTGTTCATAAATACCTAATCTTTTCCTTTTTGTTTTTGACTGATTGTTCTAGAAAGAGTAATTCTTCTATAAATTACTTAATGCAATTTAAGACAGGCCATTTAGCACGGACCAACAGTGGTGCCTGGTCTTGACAGAGGAATGCTGGCCATTTCAGTGCAGAAAGAGATATATAGTCAAAATCAGGGGTTGGCAACCTTTTTGAGCCAGGGGCCAGTCCCCCGAAGTCCTCCCCTCTGTTGGGCCGAGGGGGGGAATGGCGGCGCACGCGCGCGCACGCACCCCCCGCCGTTGCACGCAACCCTCCCCCCGCACGCGCTGCTACCACCGCTGCATGCACTGCCGCAGCCGCCTCTGTGCATGTCGCGGAAATCAAAATCAAATCAAAATGGCGGACATGACACGTTTGCGCATGCGCAGGAGTACTGCGCATGTGCAAATGCATTGCGGCTGCCATTTTGGAAATCAAAATTGCGGTCACACGGCGGCGGCAGCACACGGCGGTGGCGGCGGCAGGGGTCCACCTGGGCCGGTAAGTACTTAATTCTGCTAAATGTTTTTCCTATGATGTCTTGTTTTCCATGCTTTCTAAAAATGACTCTGTTTGAAAACACACTTACAAAGGAATCGAGAAGAGCTTGTTAATTAATTTGCTCTAAAATATACATGTACATAGTTTTAAACTGGTTTAATCTTTTTAACTTGTTTTAATCTGGTAACTTTTAATATCCTTTTAGTCTGCTTACATTATTTGTGTTAAGCTAAATTTTCAACTGCTTAAATTTATTTTACTTGTATGCTACCCTGAGATCCCAAGATATAGGACAGGATGTAAATATCTTAATAAATAAATAAATTCTAGTATTCTGTTACATTTGGCCCAAACAGCACAGCTTACTACAATGTATCCATACAATTAATTTTGAGTGCACATGTCCATGGATTTATGGAGGTTTACATTTTATCAATAAGTTTATATAAATAATCTTTGCTTAAGCTTTCTTGAAGATGCAGTGCTTCCCATGCAAGAACAGCCTCTTTCAGCTTTTTGTCCCCATTCCCTTACAAAGACACTTAAATCCTTTAATATCCTGGATTAAAACTAATAGGGTTTCTCCTTATGTGACCCCTGAGTGAGTCAGCAAAAATAACAGTGCTGCTATGCAGAACCATCACTTAACATGGAGAAGTTTCACAGAATAGCATTTAACTCCTTTCTATGTCTGGAATTTGCTACGTTGCCTTAGCAGTAAGTATCTATGTAAAATTTGTGGAGTTCACTATACACATAATAGATCTTATAATAGATACATAGTAGATGTCTGATAATAGATCTTAAATGTCAAGGTCATTTCCATTAGCAAAGTATCAGAGTAGTTGTTGCTAGTGCTGCCTTCAACACTTTATTATTACTGTTGTTGTTGGTGGTGGTAATGGTATTATTTTATTTGCTTATATTCTGCCTATAGGGACTCAAAGCGGCGCACAGCAAATGTAACACAATACAATTTAAAAACAATACAGAAGCATTATGATGTATAAATATAAAATTTAAAAAACAATTGAATGATTTCAAAAGTTTAAACAATTACACATTAAAATTTAAAATGTATTACAACCTCAAAAAAAAATAACCTTTTTAATTGTTGTCTAAAAGCCAAACATATGCTTAAAATACTCAAGTCCTCTGAGAGTATTACTCGACAGTACAAATTAGCCAGCTATTTTTTTCCAATCTTTATTTACAAAGATTTAAATCAAGGGCAAGATCCTGCAGCAGGAAACATACCTACAGTGACAGAGTCCTGTAGTTTTGGTTGCATTTCTTGGCGTGACTACAAAAATCTACCTTAGAAATCAGACAGCAGACTAATGGAGGGATTTCTTAGGTTCTGGGAAGTAGGGCAGTGAGTGAAAAGGCATCCCTACCTGGCAGCAAAGTGTTCTGTGACAGGCAGCTGCAGAGATCCCATAAGTCCTGTCACAGATGTTTGTCGTAATGTGGCTTGCTGCTGGAAGAGGAATGGATGATCCCCAACACTCCAGAAATCCCTCCATGGGCTGAACTTATTGGTTTCTAAAATGTGTTTTGGAAAATACTTCCAGTCATTGCAATAGTTCAGTGACTATAAACTTTACAATATAGTAAATTGGGCTTACAATGTCAGTTCTTGTTCTTGTTGCTTATTATTATTATTATTATTATTATTATTTATTACACCACCTTTCTCCCAGAATCCTAGGCAGCTACTAACAGATAAAGTTAGTTTAAAACATAACAATAAAAAATTTAAAACAATTCTCATTAAAACAGTAAAATTACATAAGAGATAAAAGGTTTTAAAATAGATGAACATATAAATAACTGAATAGGATGCTAGCTCAAGTTTCTATAGATCATACTTATTTTCATAGCAACCCATCTCTTTGCAGCAGAGAGCCAGTGTGGTGTAGTGGTTTGAGTATTGGACTATAACTCTAGAGAACAGGGTTCCATTTCCGCTCATCCATGAAATCACATGCTCTCAGCCTCAGGAGAAGGCAATGGCAAACCTCCTCTGAACAAATCTTGCCAAGAAAACCCTGTGATAGGGTTAAATACGACTTTAAGGCACACAACCACAAAAATAACTGAATAGCATGCCAGCCCAAGTTCATATAAAACAAACTTATTTTCATAGCACACGACCTCTTTGAAGCAGATTTTGATTTATTTGACTAAGAGTTTCTGATAGTGACTAATAATAAGTAATGAAAGTCCTATAATTTGTGTATGTGTGTGTTTCAAATAAAATGTAACCTACAAGAAATCAAACAGAAGGAAGAAAAAGTATCCATGATCAAAGTGAATCAGTCCAAAAACTGTAGAAGAACTTGCAGTATTAATGGCTACCCACAAGTCCTCAACTAACCACAGAGATCACCATAAGAAAATACATTGTTCCGTAATCTGCATGCATTTTGGGAGGATAAAGCCTACATGCATATTAATTTATATGCTCCATAAATGGTGACCATACATTGTCAATGCTGATTAATTTTGAAAGAATAGGTGGAATGAAAGAAAACCAATGCACTGTGTTTGCAAAACTGGAGCAGTGCTGTAAACAAGATCTTTCGAGGCTTCATTTATAGAGTCACCATAAATTGAAACCATCTTAACACCAGATAACAACAACAAATACAGTGGACCTTTCTCATCTGTGGGGGTTCAGTTCCAGGGGGCTCCATGGATGGGGAAAACACAGGCGCTCAAGTACCATATTATCGAATGGATGGTGACATGCCTGTGTCAGAGTGCCCATGTGCATGTCCCACCATTAGATAATATGGAGCGTGATGATCCATGGGTGCTCAAATCCATGGACGGGAAGCTCACTGATACCAAGGGCCCACTGTACATTGTAAAATTTACCTCACCATACACTGTAAAAACTACCCAGTCTGGCTGCTACAGATTTTTTTCTGTTGAGCCTGAAGTCCAGATCCTAACCTGTAGGACCCTTTTTACCCTGGAGCTATTTACATTTGGCCAGGCCCCCACACAAAGCTAAACAGCAACATATGGATAAGCTGCCAGTTTTCTCCAAGAAACTAGGAAAGCAGTGCATCACAAGAGAGGCTTGTTTCTTTTGCTGAATTGTCTTTCTAATTTCCTCAGAAAAATATTGCCTAGATTTATTTATTGGTGGACAAAATTGTTAGATATGAATGAAATTATTACAACCTCTCCAGAAGTGCCACTTATATTAACATCAATATGCTTCCATCCATTCAACGTAAGATACCGTATTTTTCGCCCTATAGGGTGCTCCGGCATATTAGGCGCACCCAATTTTTAAGGGGGAAAATCCAAGAAAAAAGGATTCCTCCCTTTAGCCGGAGGCCGGTTGTTCAATGGGCTGGTGCTGGGATCGGAGACCGATCCCGGCACCAGCCCATTGAACTGAGGTCGCGGGGGGAAGGAGGGCTTCTTCCCCCGCGACCTCAGTCTTTGAATGGGCTGGTGCCGGGATCGTTTCGATCCCGGCACAAGCCCATTGAAAGACTGAGGCCGGGGGGAGAAGGAGCCCTCCTTCTCCCCCCCGGCCTCAGTCTTGGAATCGGCTCCAGCCGATTGAAGACTGAGGCCGGGGGGAGAAGGAGCCTTCCTTCCCCCGGCCTCAGTCTTGGAATGGGCTGGTGCCGGGATCGTTTCGATCCCGGCACAAGCCCATTGAAAGACTGAGGCCGGGGGGAGAAGGAGCCCTCCTTCTCCCCCCGGCCTCAGTCTTGGAATGGGCTGGTGCCGGGATCGTTTCGATCCCGGCACAAGCCCATTGAAAGACTGAGGCCGGGGGGAGAAGGAGCCCTCCTTCTCCCCCCGGCCTCAGTCTTGGAATCGGCTGGTGCCGGGATCGAAGCGATCCCGGCACCAGCCGATTGAAGACTGAGGCCGGGGGGGAGAAGGAGCCTTCCTTCTCCCCCCGGCCTCGGTCTTGGAATCGGCTGGTGCCGGGATCGTTTCGAAGCGATCCCGGCACCAGCCGATTGAAGACTGAGGCCGGGGGGGAGAAGGAGCCTTCCTTCTCCCCCCGGCCTCGGTCTTGGAATCGGCTGGTGCCGGGATCGTTTCGATCCCGGCACAAGCCCATTGAAAGACTGAGGCCGGGGGGAGAAGGAGCCCTCCAAGACTGAGGCCGGGGGGAGAAGGAGGGCTCCTTCTCCCCCCGGCCTCAGTCTTTCAATGGGCTTGTGCCGGGATCGAAACGATTCCGGCACCAGCCCATTCCAAGACTGAGGCCGGGGGGGGGGGGAAGGAAGGCTCCTTCTCCCCCCGGCCTCAGTCTTCAATCGGCTGGTGCCGGGATCGCTTCGATCCCGGCACCAGCCGATTCCAAGACTGAGGCCGGGGGGAGAAGGAGGGCTCCTTCTCCCCCCGGCCTCAGTCTTTCAATGGGCTTGTGCCGGGATCGAAACGATCCCGGCACCAGCCGATTCCAAGACTGAGGCCGCGGGGAGAAGGAGGGCTCCTTCTCCCCCCGGCCTCAGTCTTTCAATGGGCTTGTGCCGGGATCGAAACGATCCCGGCACCAGCCGATTCCAAGACTGAGGCCGCGGGGAGAAGGAGCCCTCCTTCTCCCCGTGGCCTCAGTCTTTCAATGGGCTGGCGCCGGGATCGCTTCGATCCCAGCACCAGTCCATTCGCCCTATAGGGCGCACTCACTTCCCCACGCACATTTAGGGGAAGAAAAAGTGCGCCCTATAGGGCGAAAAATACGGTACTACTCGTGAGCAATGTTTCACCAATGTTCTCACATTTTTGAAGATGTGAATTTCCTTAGAGATTTAAACCACAGATTGTTCTCAACTTTCTGCTTTGTTTCAACATCCAAGTCTTTTTCTCATGCCTGTTTCAAGCTCACACTTTAACTGTATCCCAGGTTTACCAACAGTTCAAAAATTTTAGAAGAAATTCCTTTGTTACTGTTCTTAGGCGACATCAAAAGCTCTTTAGAATGGCATAAAGGCTGTAGTAAATGTGCTGCCTCCTGACGTGCACAAACCTTTCATGTCCCCCACACTCCTCCCTGGAGCCAGGAAACAAGACCCATGCAAAAGGGACCACACACGTTTTCCTGGCACAAATAATGCTAAGCTAATTGTTACGATATACTGTCAAGAACCTCTGGAAATAGTACATGAGAGATACTAGTGAATCTTCATTACATTTTGGGGTAACATGACAGCACAAGTGGAAGACAGACCATGGAGGAAACAAATGCTAGAGAGTTAGGACATACTGTGTAACATAACATAAGCAAAAGCACCTCTAACTTGTACTGTATAGGCAAATGATAAGAGAAAAGATGAAAAAAGAAAAGGTCAGGTTATTAGACAGGAGCAGATGTTCTATGTATCTATCATCAGAAGGGGAAGGTTCTCCACAGGCTGCACGTCCTGTGGTCCAGGGTTCAGGTAGAAGGGAAGCTGATGCTGACCATGAACAAACCTTTTCTGCATGATATGCCATCAGTCTCCATACTGTTCCCATGTGATTCATCTGAGCTGAGCCAGGAGTCTAAAGAAGTTCAACATTCTACCAGGTGCAGAATGGCCCAGTCACCCATCCCCAGCCTACCTTGGGGTGCTTCCTTTTCTAGCTCTTTGGGGAGGATGCATCAGCTGCACACACATCATGCCCTGCCTCCATCCCAACATCAGGTAGGATAGCCTGACTGAGGTGGATAACAGCAGCCTTACCCAGCAGAATAGGAAGATGAGGGGAGGGGATTAGATGGAAGGGAGGTAGAGAGTATGGGAGCAAGGAGGTTATGGTGAAACCTCCAAAGAGGTAGAGAGTATGGGACCAGGGAAAGTGCTTCTGCTGTACTTCCACATAATGATGGCAAACCTAGCATGGAGAGCTGAATGAACACATGGTCTCAGGGAGACCATGGTGTGAATCCATGCTCAGCCATGGCAACCCACTAGATGTCTATGGGCAAGTCACACTTTCCCAGCCTGAAAGGAATGAAGTGACAAACCTTCTCTGAATTAGTCTTGCCAAAAAGAAGAAGAAGAAGAAAGAAACCCTATGGTAGAGTAAGAAATGTCAACTTGAAGGTACATAACAACAACAATGAACAATGGTGCATATCTAAAAAAATACTAAGGCCTACATTTGATAACTAGCTTTGATTAGAAATTAGTGTGGTATAGTGGGTTGAGCATTGGACTATAACTGGGGGACCAGGGTTCAAATCCCTGCTTGAGAATAAAATCCCACTGACTAACCTAGGGCAAGTCACATTTTCTCAGCCTCAGAGGATGGCAATGGCAACCCCCCTTTGAAGAAAGTTGCCAAGAAAATCTTATGATAGGTTCACCTTAGGGTTGCCATAAGTCAAAAATGACTTGGAGGCACACAACAACAACAACAACAACAACTTGATTAGAGTAGACCATTAAACCAATAGGATGTACATAAGTGATGAAATACCATTGAGCAGTTGATAGCTGGAATAAGCAATTGGATTTAGACCAAATGTGGCATGTTTTCTGTAACATGTATGTCTGCATCTTGAGTTCTATATTTTAGTATACTGTAATTAAAAACATCACAGATGTAGATCGACTGCTGAGGAAAGTCAAAGAAGAAAGTTCAAAGGCAAACTTACTTCTGAACATAAAGAAAATAGAAATAATGATCATGGAAGATATTCATAAATTCAGCCTAACAGTGAGGAAATAGAAATAGCAAAAGAGTTCCTATACCTTAGATAAACATTGATAAGAATGGGGACTGCAGTCAAAAAACCAGAAGAAGACTAATAATGGGGGGGGGGGGGGGGTGCAGCTATGAATGAACCAGAAAAGGTTCTAAAGAGTAAAGATACACAACTAAGCACAAACATCAGAACCATACAATTTTATGTTTTTAAATTTTCTGATTGTGATTTTAAATTTTATTGATTTAATATTGTTTTAAGGGGGGGTAAATGTTTTTGACTTTATGTATGATTTTACTGTTGTGAGCCACCCGGATTGGGTTTCCCAAAGGGCGGGATACAAATAAATTTTATTATTATTATACAAGCAATTGTATTCCCCATTACCATGTATGGATGTGAGAGCTGGACAATTAAGAAAATGGATAAAGAGAAAATAAATTCATTTGAGATGTGGTGCTGGAGAAGAGTGCTGAGGATACCATGGGCAGTCAAAAAGAACAGATCAGGCCTGAGATTTCCTTGGAAGCCAAGATGATTAAGCGGAGGCTTCATACTCTGGCATGTCATGAGATGACACAACTCATTAGAAAAGACCATAATGCGAGGGACGGTGGAGAGAAGGAGAAAGAGGGGAAGACCACACATTAGATGGATGAACTCCATGAAGAAGGTCACAGCTATGAATCTGCAAGAATTAAGAAAAGTAGTGGAAGATAAGGAATCTTGGAGATATGTCATCCACGGTTGAAGATCAACTCAAGAGTGGCTAACAACAAGAAAAATTTAAAAGAACACAGCTATTACACAGATATAGTTTCCATATCCGAAATGTGGAGAAAAGATACTGCATAACTGTCTCATTGGACAAGTTCTTTCTCAAGGTGAATAGTAAAAGTTTAAACATTTTGTTTCTCTCTTTCGCAACTGAAATGGGCAAAGCAGTGATAGTCCAGTTTGGGGTATAACATTTGCAGTATCTAAAAAAAACCAAAATTCTGTATGTCTTGAAGAAAATACTGGCACATTTGTTTACATGTATTTTGAGAAAGATCCCTCAAAGTCTTTATTCATTTCTTAGCTTGTTGTGCCACAAACTGCATACTAATAAATTATGAAGACACTGTGACAGTGTAATTATAACACTCAATTATACAGCTCTTTCATACTGGTGATGTGCCAGAAACTCCATCCAATTTAAACAATGGCAGTTTGATTACCTGGAGAGGTATATTTTTCTCTCATTTCATACTAAACACGCCCAATTAAGTTTCAGTGGTTGCACTTCATATTGTTACAGAAGATTTGACTCCTCAGTCTGGTCTCATCTTCTTATCTTCTGTGTAGTACTATATAGAAAAGAAACACCTCTTCATGGCTGGGAGGTAGAAAGAAGCAAGGAACTGCCTTGAAGTGTCTCTAGTTGATTATAGTGACTTGCTTGCTTTGGGGAAAAGATTCTGTCATGAACTAAAATGTCCTGTGTGCTATGTAATGCCAGGGAATATAATGCTTCTAGAGTCTGGTATGATATGATATCTTGAAATGCTCCAATCTTTAATTAGCCTTCAAGGAGTTTATTATACCTGATGCTATTTTAAGGTCTCGATAGACATGAGCACTATTTGTAAATGGAGCGTTAGGGGCTTTGCAGATGGGCGGCCATGGGCCGCCCTGAAAACTGGGAAGCTGCCCCACACCTCGGCCCCAATCCACCTTTTTGGAGCCTGGGAAAGGAGCACTAAAATAGTGCTCCTTCCTCAAGCCCCAGAAAAGGCGCCAGAAGAGCTGTCACGCGTCTCTTCCGCGTCTCTTCCGGCTCAGTCCGTGCAGAAGCTGGGCCGGGAGGACGTCATTGGAGCACTCGCTGTATGTAACGGTGGGCGCTCCAATGACATCCTTGGGAAGGGGTTGGGGCGGCCGGCGGCCAGCTGCCCCTCCCCTTCCCCGGTTCCAAGATGGCGCTTTGCACCGTCTGCAGAGCCCCTTAGTTACTTAACATTGAAACACTGTGGAATTTGTAAAATTAAAATACAGAATCAGAAATTGGATGTAGGAAAGTTTATAAAGTGAGATATCTGAATAATTTTTTCATGGATTACTACCTTGGAATGCATTATTGCATGTGCTATTTGAAACGCTATCTATGCTTGTTGAATATAAGCACTGGAACAAAAAGTAAACAATGTAGAATATTAGCCTGGTTAGCATGCAACACTGGGCTCATCCAGGCTGTCAAAAAGCTCTGGGATTTGGCAGACATTGTACCTGTACTGATCAGTTTTTTAAAACACATGAAGAGAATTCTCCTGTACCAATTTATTCCTCAAGAATTTTTGATACCAGCCACAACTTTCAAACCCAGGGCAGGAAATGTATTAGGGTTCCATTCTGATAGTTACTGAGACAGATAGGTTAAATCCCCATGTCTCTTTCCATTCACTCAGTTCCTTCTGTACTTCTGGGCAGTCTAGTGACTTTAACAGATGGAAGTTGCATGAAGGAGACCCTGTCTAGACCACAGTTAACCAGGACAAATAAAATGGATGAAACCCCAGTATATTTGCAGCATGACTGGATGAAAGGAACATCCACTACAAAGTATGCAGTAAAGAAATAGAATAGTCCAACATTTACCCGGACTAGTGTCCATTGGGAGAAGCCTACTGTCACCTTAATGGTGGGGTTTTCAGTTCTCAGGTGCCTTAGAAATTAATTTCAGTGTACTGAGGCAAAGAGTGAGGGTGGGGAAGGATCTTGGTCCCTCTTCCGTTTACCATGAGAGCCAGTGTGATGTAGTGGTTAAAATGAAGGATTGGGACTAGGAAGATTCAGCCTCTAGCCCAGTCACCCAAGCTTTGGCCAGTTGGTCTTTCTCAGCCTAAATTATCCCAGAATATTGTTATGATGATAAAGTGGGCAGGGAGAAATCAGGTTATGTCCAGGTTATACTGATCAGGTGATCACTGCATCACACTGGCTCTCATGGTAAACAGAAGAAAGACCATGATCCTTTCCCTGCCCTCACTCTTTGCCTTAATACGAATCACTTCTCCTGCCTCCCACATTGTTGCTAGGGTACATTTTCAATCCAAATCCTTATTCTATTTTGCCAAGTCTCATTTACCTCTTCATCAATTAGATGATGACATACATTTGAACTGCAGATCATTTGGCACTCATGTAGGCTATACTCTTGGTGTATATGTGTGTGTACTTTCTCTCTGTGTCATACTGGTTTATCTACTCTCATACTATTTGTTCTCAAAGACAGACATCAGACATGTTATTCTTATCACATTGCCCCGTGGTCTGCATGTTTCAGTACTATCTTCCTTTGACAAGCTATGAGTAAACTAAATGGTAATATAAAGGAAGGTGAGGGAAAGTGCATTGTCTGATGTTGTGGTGGCTTGTCTCCCCACTACAGACACAGACACACATTAAATGATAGGCTAAGCACCTCAACTGATTTTAAATTCTTTCAGATATGGAAACTAGCAGCTTATTCAAATGAAGAGCAGAAGGAGGGACTGCTAAGGACATATGAAGTGCCAAAATGTTGATGCCAGGAAAGCTCTTGGCATTCTTGCTTTAACTCCTTTAGGCAGACAGGGCCATATGCTCTTTAACAGTGTCACATAAGATAGTATTTAGTCTGTTCTAATCTTAATATGTTGATCTTTGGAAAGAAAGAAAAAAAATATTGCAAGGAAATCAAAAGAGAAAAGCACAGATGAAAACATTTTACAAAGCCAAGTTTGCTTCAGTTTTCATCAAGCAACAATTATACAAGAGCATTAGGTCTGATGGAAAGTTTGGGTAAGAAGTGGCTATAAACATTGTAACTGTCTTTGTTAGGAGTTTCAAAAGACCCATCCTTTTTTCTCAGAGAAACAGTTCTAGTTATTACTTTCATCCCAAAAGAGAAATACCATACCATCGTACCTCCCGATTCACAGGGGATCCGTTCCGGACCCTTCACCCCCCCGAATTGGAAAAAACGCAAATATTCAAAGCCCATTAAGGTTAAAATGGGTGTGCACCCCTGTGCATAGTGCTGTGCACACACCTCAAACACACACACAATTTTGTCTCTCCCTGCTCACCATCTGCAAAGGAGTGAGACCGCAGACTCCAAGGCCTCAAATGGGGAGGGACAAGTGTACTCTATTTTCCAGTAGAAAAATATTTTATATTAGTTTTATCCTTGCATCATCACTATCAAGAAGATTGGAGAGTCCCTTGATTCCTCCTCCCCTTTCCTGGTTTTATTCCCCTGATTTAGGCTTCAGTCCTATGCAGACCTGTTTGCAATTATGTCCTAATTAACTGAGACTTAGGGCCTTTACAGACTGCCATAAATAATGCAGATTGAGGCCACTTAAACTGCTGTAGCTCAGTGCTAGGGAATCATGGGAACTGTAGTTTATTGTGGCACCAGAGCTCCCTGACAAAGAAGGCTCAATGTCTCAGAAAAAACCTTAAATTCCCATGATTCTCTAGCATTGAGCCAGGACAGTTAAAGTGGTCTCAAGCTGCATTATTTCTGGCAGTCTGTAAAGGCATATACTTTGGATTAAAGATAGACAACATTAATCCCTTGGCAACATCAGAGAACTGCAAAATATGTCTCTATGAGAAATAGATTTTAAAGTATAATAGCAATTTCTTATCTACTGTGCTGTGTGCTAGTTTACTCCAGTTAATTTCTTTATCCACTCCACTTAGGTAGAGCTGAAGACATTCTGTCATGGGATGTGTAGCCAGCAGTAGGTCTAGCAGTAATAGGAATCATGCAGCCCTCCAGATATTATTGATCCACAACTCAGAGCAGCCCTAGCCAACTTATGAAATGATATGGCATGTTGGGAGTTGTAGTTCAGCAACATCTGGAGGGACACACAAATTCCTATCCATAGTTCAGACACAGGCAAACATTTGTAAACTAATACTGTACACCAACACAATTCTTGTGTTTTGCTAGGGGAGGAAATTATATAGTTCTCCAGATGATGTTGGACTGCAACTCCTGGTGTTCCTAGCCACTGGCTATGCTGGCTATGGTTGCAGAAGCTTACAGTCCAACATCTGGAGGACTGTATGATCCCCACTCCAATGTATCACAATGCAGAACATATTATGTGATGTCATTGGAACCAGAATTTTCCCATCCCAGCAAATCATCTCCCATCAGGCAAAGCAGAGGTGAGGAATATTTAGACATGACATCATAAAATGTGCCCTATTTTACTATTAATTTATGGAAGACAGAAAGAAAACAATTCAAGAGTACAGCTTACATTTGGTTACAACTATACATTCCTGGTGATACATAGTTCTGGCTTAAATATATTATTTCTAGTAGTATGAATTTCATAGCTGTCGATTTCAACCCACAGAAATGTTATACAGAAAAGCTGTCTTTTCTGGATTGCTGTTTTATCCCCAGAAATTACCAATTATCAGAACTGTCAGACATAGTCAAAGATTTGTTACATTGAACATCTTCCAATTGGGTTATGGCCTCTACCTTACCTACCTACCTATCTAGTATTTTGGATTATGACTTTGGAGATCAGGATTCAATTCTTGGCCATGAAAACCCATTGGGTGCCTTTGAGTGAGTCACACACTCTCAACCCCAGAAAACCCTGTCATTGGGGCTCATTCCCACTTACATTTAAACCAGTTCGCAATTCACTTTGGCATTGGCTATGAAGCAGCTTTGCTTTGGGTTGGTGACTCGATTCCAGTTAAGGCGTAGTTCCCACTATGGAAGCGAATTATTTCCTTATTTCATGGATTCATGTCTTTGTTGACATGATTATCATTCCCACTAGATTTGTGTTGCTTCAAAATGCATGTCAATCATCCATGCATCATCGGTGATGCAACCACGTGTCATACTGGCAACACATTCAAGAAAACCTGTAGGATGACATGACCACATAAGAACTAAACACACTCATAGATATGTAAATGCCATGCTTCTTAGTCCTGTTCCAAATGCAAATGCCATGTTTCTTAGTCCTGCTCCAAATGTAAATGTCATGCTTCTAGTCCTGCTCCAAATGGAGGACCTTTTGGGATTCCTCCTGGACGGGAGGCTGAAATGTAGGTTCTGTCCTGGGAAAGGAGGAGGACATGCCTGGGAGGGAGTTGGGCTTCCTGCCAGAGAAAGAGGCTGAGGCTGGCGCTATGGCTTGGCCCGGGAACCCTCCGTCCCTCCCCACCCCTTCTCCCTGCGGGGTTACCTTCCACTTTGGTGATGGTGAGGACAGGGCCATTGCAGGCGCTGAGCGGGGACACTTTAGCAACTAGAGCCTTCCTCTGAATTATTTACTTCCCCTCAGCAACCCAGGCTGCTCCCTGAGTGCATCAAGCACACCATTTTCCCCTTGAGCTGCCCGGCTTGGGAACTATATATATTTTTTCTTTAAAAAATTTTGACAGTATATTCACTCCATTATATTTGCAATTACTTGTGTCTCTGAGCCACAGTTAGCCCACTTGCCCCGCTCGCCGCCTGCAATGGCCCCAAGAAGAAGAAAAAAAACAAAGTTTCCCCCTTCCCCAATACAGAAAATGTCCCTTAACCAGAGAGCTTTTCTGTTCTTGGGGCCATTGCAGGCAGCGAGCGGGACGAGCTCAGTGACACAAGTAACTGCAAATACAATGGAGTGCATATACTGTCAATTTTTTTAAAGTTAAAAAATATATACTACTACTACTACTACTACTAATAATAATAATAATAATAATACTTTATTTATACCCCGCCTTTAGCCAAGGCTGTCAAGGCGGCTTATGTTAAAACACCCATATATATCATGTGCCCATAGGTCACACCACAAAGCACAAAGGCAGCTGTGAGAGGGGGGAAAATGGCAAATTTCTCAAAAAAACTGAGGCGGGATGGGTTACATCCCTCTGCCATTAGTCCCTCCCCTCCAGTATGATGCAGTTCAGATCCATTATTAACACTGGTTGAACACGCTTCTGAATCTATTCTTTTCAAAAGAACTGCCAAATGATCCATCTTCGGAAACTTGGGGGGGGGGTTGTTTTTTGCATTTGCCTCACTACACCGCAATTCAAACCAAGCGCAGTCAGTTCTGAAACAGTTTCAAGTGTGAATGAGGCACATATAATCCAATCAGCAATTCGCTTTAAATCATAGGAGAATGAGCCCATAATCAAAGATTTGTTATATTGCAACATCTTCCAATTGGGTTTGGGCCTCTATCTTACCTACCCACCTACTTAATATCTTGGATTTGCATTTGCCTCACTACACACTTTGACTTTGGAGATCAGGATTCAATTCCCAGCTTGGCCATGAAAACCCATTGGGTGACTTTGGGTGAGTCACACACGCTCAGCCCCAGAAAACCCTTAGGGTCGCCCTAAGTCGGAAACAACTTGAAGACACACAACAACAAGAACCACCTTGCTCTATGGTTTTCTCACTTCACCCATTTGAAGTATCACAGTATACTTCCAGTGGAAGAGAAAGTGAATGAATTCTTGTGCTGCATGCAATGCAATGATGCAGTGCAAGATAAAGGTACAATCATGCCTGTGATAGGAGAGCAGGAGAGGGCACCAAGAGTTAGAGATCTTTCTCATGTTTTTCTCACACAATTTTGAAGTGAACATCTGATCATAATGCACACAAGAGAGCCCAAAGAGGGGTATTTCTAATGTAAATGAGCACCCTGGAGGTCTTACATTTGCATTACAAACTGAGTGAACCAAGAACCTCTCTGGGACAAAGAACACATACATTATTAACAAATGTGCTTTAGCAGCTCCCCCACACCACCCTTTCCCTGTCTGAACAAAGCTGCTGTGCAAATTCCTAATCCAGACTGGAACTGTGGCACATGGGGGGGGGGGGAGATTTTGAAGGCTGTGCAGGTTTTGTTACTATCACTGTGGTATCCATCTGGACTAGGGCTGGGAAGGGACATGGAGGGAGCATTTTTGTTGGCTTGGAGGGGCTGTTCCAGCTATGAGGATTTCTGCCTTAATATCATGACTGTTTTTCTGTATGGTTTCTCATGTTCCATCTTTTCCCATGTGCTGTTTAACAATTACATGGCAGGCGAGGCTGTTTTAGATTTGGAGGAGCAATACCACAGTTATGCAGAGATTGGCCAAGTAGGCTTCTTTCTCATCTAAACCTCAGGAAGCTGTTTATTTTATGAATCAGTGTTGTGACATCAGTAATGGGGTAGTCGAAGGTGAACAAATGGAAGCTTTATCCAGACAAAACAGAAGCCCTTCCTAGTCAACAAAAAAAGAGTTTGGCCTCTCTCAGATGAAGTTGCATGAAGTTCCCTGAAGGCTCAAACCCTGGCATGATCCGGATCAGTATGGATGTTCTTTGCAGCTCTTCTCCCCTCCCTTGGAAGAAAGAGTAACATAATAAATGCCAAGCACACCTTTAAAAAATTCTTATGACATGTACATGTATGTGTGCTGTCCTTTTCTTGTAGCCTGTGCATGATTAGGAAATCCATGATACAATAAATCTGCAGGCTGTCTCACGCATTACACAGAACTGAAAGAAAAAGAAAAGAAAAGCGGGGGGGGGGGGAGCAAGGTACTAGCATGATGAATCTCCTTCTTTGGAGGTCTTTAAACAGAGGCTGGATGGCCATCTGTTGGGGATGCTTTGATTATGATTTCCTGCAAGGCAGGAGGCTGGACTAGATGACCTTGTGGTCTCTTCCAACTCTATGATTCTATGATTCTCTCCACCCTGGCTGTACTGTTATTAAAGAATTCTAATCCAAGTTGTTTAAATAATATTGAGTTTTTTCCAGTTATTGTAATTTGTACATGCAGGTAAAAGCTCAATGATATGTCCCCTGAGAACTCTCTCTTCTGAACTACCAATATGGTGTTCCAAAAATAAATATTCTATAAGATATCAAGATTTCCACAGTTCTAATATGTATTTTTCCCTCATCCCACCCCAGACCAAAAGAAGGAAGGAAAGAAAGAGAACAACAACAAAAACAGTGGGTAATAATAATTTTTAAAAAAAGGAATTGTTACCTATAGGAAAAGAGAGAAAGAAGTTTATAGCACAAGCTTTCACAGACTCAGTCTATGTAAGCATAGGCTTTTCAAAGACAGTCTCATTCTAATTCATCAAACTGAGTTAGTTCCCGTAGTCTCAAGGTTGCTACAAGATCCCTTTGTATACTGATACAGAAGTCTCTATTAAGAAATTACTGGGATACAGTACTAATATTTTGTTTGCTTTCTGCTTTTGACTTATTTTGTAAAAAAATAGTACGGTACATGCATTGAAAAGTACTGTTCTGGAACTACTTCAACTATATGTAGTTCACCGTTTGAACAAAAGGTGGCATACTGTTCAAGCCCAACTGGAATAAGGGTTGTAATAACATTCTGGATTTTATTTTTATTATCTATTTCATTCCACTTGAAAAAGGCAGATCTAATGTAAGCACAGAATGACAGAAGATATCCTTTTGATGTTATTCCAGCTGGGGAATTTGCATTCTTCTTGCTTCAAATTCCAGTGAAAATCAGTCTTTTTATCAATGTAGATAAAGAATAGGAGGTAGGCCTTTATTTTTATTTCTAGAAAGATGCAAGATTTGCTAAATCCAAATTTTTAAAAGATTGTCAAACCAATGTGCTAGTTTTTTGCAGTTTTAGAAAGCCATAGCCTTAGTACCTTTTAAACTGGTAGCTCTCTACTTGCTGCCTATGAAGTTTCTGGAACTATGCAAAAGAACATGAGAGAAAGAATTCAGTGCGATAAGAGGAGAGAACAAGAAGACAGCTCAAAATAAATGTTAGAACAAATGAGTACCTAAGGAGATACTGGGGAGGAGGAAGATCTAACATAAATAAGTGGATGCATTCTTATAATTATGCCTAAATAAAGATACATACGTGTGTGTGTGTGTGTGTGTGTGTGTGTGTGTGTAAATGTTGTGCAAGATGTTGTAATGCTCTTCATGTTTATCCCTGATTGCAAGGAAAATGTTTTATATACTCTGTTAATAGTTCTTTTGGATTGCTAAACATGAGTCAATAGTGTAAAATACTGTATTTCCAGGCAATGTTAACAGATGTATTGTATCTGGATCAAGGGAACAAATGGTACCATCCTATTTGGCTCTTATCAGACCTTACTGGAGTACTGTATCCATTTCTGAACATAATGGTTTAACAAGGACATCATCAAGCTGGAATGTGTCATGGGGAAGGTGGTAAAGATAGTAGAGTATGGCAGGGACAGGCAACCTTTTTGAGACCTGGGCCGGTCTCCTGTAGCCCAGGTCTCGGCTGGGCCAAGGTGGGGGGGGGGGTGGCGGCGCGCACGCGCGCACGTGCGCGCACCCTCCGCCACCGTGCATGACCCCCCTGCGCACGCCGCGGCCTTTGTTGCTGGGGGGCCGGGGGAGGGGGGGAAGGAAATGGTGCGGTGGCAGGAAATGGTGCGGGGGCCGGATTCCCTCGGTGACTATGGGCCTCCTGGAAGCCCGTCGCCACTGAGGGTCCCCCTTGGGAGGCCTCCCTCGGTGGCTACGAGCCTCCTGGAAGCCCGTCGCCACTGAGGGAGGCCTCCCAAGGGGGACCCTCGGTGGCGACGGGCTTCCAGGAGGCCCGTAGCCACCGAGGGAGGCCTCCCAAGGGGGACCCTCAGTGGCTACGGGCCTCCTGGAAGCCCGTCGCCACCGAGGGTTCCCCCGGGGAGGCTTTCCTCAGTGGCTACGGGCCTCCTGGAAGCCCGTCGCCACCGAGGGTCCCCCTTGGGAGGATTCCCTCGGCGGGGACGGGCCTCCTCAGGGCGCCGCGACCGCCATTTTGGTCTCCAAAATGGCGGTCGCAACACGTTTGCGCATGCACAGTAATCCTGCGCATGCGCAAACACATTGCGGCCGCCATTTTGGGGACCAAAATGGCGGTCGCATTGTGCGTGGCCGGGCGGCGGCGGCAGGGGTCCGCCTGGGCCCGTAAGTCCGGCGACCTGGGCCGGAAACAGCCCGCGGGCCGTAGGTTGCCGACCCCTGCAGTATGGAAATGGAGTCCTATGAGAAGTGGCTGGGGAGTAAGCTATACTTAGCTTGGAGAAGAGATGACTGAAAGATGCTATGACAACTGTTCTGTCTTTGAGTGTTTGAAGGACTGTGTAGAAAATGGAGCAAGTGTGTGTGTGTGTGTTTGGCTATTCCAGAGAGTAGAACCTAAACCAGCAAGAAAGGAGATTCTGGCTAAGCAATAGGAGTAAATTCCTGACAGTAACTTCTGTTCAGATGTGGAACAGACTCTCTTTGAGAAAAGTGGGTTCTCCTTCATTGGAAGTTTTTACACAATGGTTGAATGGCCATCTGTTAGGATGCTTTAGCTGTGGATTTCCTGCCTTGGCAGGGGTTGAACTAGATAACCCTTAGGGCACATTCCCATTTGACAATTCTATAATTCTGTTAATTCAGTTGAGCCCTCATAATGTAGTACGGTAAGTATACACATGACTGGAGTGGTAAGCACCTATATGACCACCTTCTTCCCCTATACCAGTGTCTCAGCAGCTTATGACTTTTGTCCTTGAAGGTACTTATTTGTATGTTTATTTTAAAGCTGTGGCCTGGCTTTCTCGGTGTTGGAGTGTACTTGTGCTACCCCTTCTCTTTGAAACTGCAAATGAATAACACTTATGTTCTGCACCAAGTATTTGCCTTATGCCTGGATTGCCAGCAGCACAGCAGAGAACAGCAGTGACAATAACATCTTGGTGCTGTAATCTCTAGGAAATGGAAAGGTCAGTGTGATCCACATTACTTGCTATAATATTGTGGATCTTACCAGCAAAATAATACCCAGGTGCTATATGTCTTAATAGGACGGCAATAAAAGCTAGAGTTGCTGTTATGTCTGTTCACTTCAGGGAAGTCAAGAGTAGACATATTATCAACAAAGAGAGTAAAGGAGGATGCAGATTTGCAAAAAACAAAACATATATACTAAGCTATATATGTATAGATCAGTGATGGCGAACCTTTTAGGCACCAAGTGCCCAAACTAAACAGCCTTCCAGCACCAGGTGTTGCCCCTGTACCAGAGGTGGGACTTCCGGGGGGACGGGGGGGGGGATGGGACTTCTGGGGTGGGACTTCCACCCTATGGGGGAAAGGATCTCTGGGGCAGGACTTCCCTGGAGGCAGCTAAAGGCCCAAGAGGAGGAGGAACAGGCATGCGCCTGTTCCTCTTCCTCCCCCTACATCTTCCTGGGCTTTCAGCTGCCTCTTTGGAAGAGAATGCCTTTTCCTCCTCCTCCCCACTCTGTGTGCCAGGGAAAATGGTTTTGCGTGCCATCTCTGGCACGCGTGCCATAGGTTCACCAACACAGGTATAGATGCAAGTTTAGCAGTAATTACTTTTAATGTGAATAGAAATGCAACATATCTGATCAGCGGGGGAAACTAGATGACCTGTGTTTCTGTCTGGTCTAACTGCTGTCCAGGTGCTTCAAGACAGAGAACTTTTTAATCATCCTTCATCTGTAAAGTGGACCTGGACTGAGCCTATCCATTTTATGTTATTAAGTTGTGATTAACACAATTAATACAATAGCTTATTGTGACTCTCTCATAGGGGACTCTTGGCTAGGTCTTTATCCAGAGAAAGTTGTTAATGCCTTCCTCATAGGCTGAGAAAGCATGACTTTTGCAAGGTTACCCAGTGGCTGTGTTGCAACTATTCTGACTCTTGAATAAATATTATCTTTAAATATTTGAGGAAAAGAGTGTCCTCTGTAAAGTAGGCCACCCTAGGATAGCAAAAAAGTTTGCAAGGATCAGAGTCTGGCTGGTAGTTTGTGCATCTGTTCTACAGTAGTGTTAACTACAGTTTTAGACAATATGCAGCATAGTATCTTGGCCACACTTTTCCAGGGACCCATTCACACTATACAATTATAGCACTATGATTCCATTTTAACTGTCATGGCTGAATATGTGGAATTCTGGGGTTTGTAGTTTAATGAGGCACCAGAGTAGCACCAGAATTCCATAGGATGGAACCACAACAGTTAAAGTGGAATCATAGCACTATAACTGTGTAGTGTGGAAGGTTCACAAGTCTTGAGTGCCTATGCAAGGTGCTGATAGATGCCCAGAAAACACTGTGAATGCACCATGGTCATATTGTGATGTATATTTCTTTATCAATTACCTTTCCATAAATATTCAAGGTTATAAAAATTATACTATAACAATACCACCACAACTACCACAAATAAAATGAAATTGAATTTTAGAAACTGAAAAGCCAAAAAAAAAGCCATGATTCAAAGGGATCTTGTAGCACTATTGAGACTAACTGAAAGAGAGAACATGCAGGGGTAGCTGCGTTGGCCATTTAGCAAATTCAAACAAAAATCCACAAAACAGTGATACCTTTATTGGCCAACCAAAGTGCACAATATAAGCTTTTAAACCTCCACTGGCTTCTTCATCAGGCAGGATGTTACAAGCCAAACAGGAGAAAAAAATTAGAGATGTTTGTCAGATGCCTGCATTTTGATGTTTCTGTCCTTATGAAGTTGGTAAGGGAAGGGTATATTTATATGCCTCCATTCCTATGAGGTCACAGGCCTCTTTGTAGGCAGAGGACAATGGATTCCTTAAAGAGTCATCATGTTTTTGCATCAGGAACATTTTGGTAGGTGTTGAGGTAAAACATGCCAATCCAGTTCAAATTTAAGAAGAAAAAAATTGTTTTACCTTGGTTGGAGGTCCCAATCCACGGGCTCAGTCTTCAGAGTTCCCCTGTTGCAGCTACAATGTGGCATCTCACAATCAGGAAACATGCAGAGGCAGCTGTGTTGGACATTCAGCAAATTCAAACAAAAATCCATCAAACAGTGATACCTTTATTGGCCAACCGAAATGCACAATATACTTGTTTTAAGCTTTCAAAGCTCCGCTGGCTCCTTCATCAGGCAAGATGTTATAAACCAAACAGGAGAAAAAATCGGAGATGTTAATTTGGTTTGTAACGTCTTGCCTGATGAAGAAGCCAATGGCGCTTCAAAAGCTTGCAACAAGTATATTGTGCAGATGAAAGAATCACAGATTAAATCAGGCTGAGAACGCATTTAAAATGGAAAACTCTTTTGACTATCATGGCTGACACTATAATGGTTGGTGTCTTATTTTTATTTCCCCCCTAGTACTATCAGTTTTGAACACTATCAATCAGATATTAGCAACTGATCAGAATTTACTTCTGACTATCACAGTGCATTTATAAAATTAAAAACTTAATACAGAATTTGTTTACTGTTTGGCAATTGGCAATTAATAATATATTTCTAAAGTATTAGATAAAACCTTCTATTATACCACTACTAAAAAAAACCAGTTTGGTGGAAGACATTAGGTTCTTCTGATTCTTTTAAATACCACAAGTGTGGTCTCAGCTGCATGATATATTAAAGACAGAGGATAATGCTGATGTAGCATAGTCATCTGATTAAATTTACTGTGAATGCAAAATGTATTACCGTATTAAGGACAACAGCAAATTTGCTTTCAGCAGTTTCATTAGCCATGGTTCACTTTAACCTCACAGGACAGTAACAAATAGTGCTCATCCATCAATGAGTAAAGAGAGGCCTGAGTGCGTTCTGATATTCTTTCTTGTACAGAGCAGTTCTGACCGTCCTTAAACATGCATGTGATGTGGAAGAAAGTAAAATATTAACTGTGCAATTGGAAGATACAACCACCAACAGTTCTTAAAACTGCTGTTGCACTTTCCCCTCTTTTCCAAGAATGATAAAGCTTATAGCCTTTGGAAGATAAATGTATGTACATCCTGAAATGTTTTATCTACAGTATTTTGTTTTAACCTCTGATTTGCCGAAACCATCTTTTTTCCCCCCAGATTTCTAAGGTTTCTTTATAGAAGGATGTAATAATATTGGCTCATGACTTCCCCAAGATTGTCTGTTTTGTTAATTAACATAAAGTCTCTCTGATTTATTTATCTTGCATATGCAGTGGACAAGATTTGATGAGTATGTTCAGGAAAGTCAGCTGCAACACAACTGATTAAATAATTTATTTTTGTATAGCTAAAAGGATATAAGTATAAGTTTAATTATTTTTAGTTTTAAAAGCAAACACAGTTACACAAAATGCAACTTCTGTCTACTAAATTCTCCTGACATTCTACCAGTTGTGAATGAAAAGAACTTTTCATTCCAAATGAAATTGTCATTTTTGTATAATCAGATTTATTTTCCTCCATCTTAATATGTAAGAGTAAACAATAGTGCTATTCAGCAATCCCTTTACTCGTTTTTATTTATCTCTCTACACACTTATTTTTATTTATGCATTTATTCAGCAAAGTGATAATAGAATTTGTCATCATTTGTGCTTTGACATCAGTATGGACATCAGTATTCATAATTGCCTATTTGCCTTTAAAATATCATAATTCTTTCTTCTTCTCAATGCCCAACTGTGGCTAAATATAACCCACAGATACAAGAAAATATTTCAGTTATATATGCCTTGACTCACACCTTAATTAAAGCTAAACTGAGAAAGGTTGCCTGGTTCAATCCTCTTAAAGGAAAAGAGAATCACGCCCTCATTAAGTCTGGTCAAAGAATATCCCAAGAGAAGATCCTCCACATATCATCATCAGCATTTCTCTTACCAATAGCCATACAATACAGAAGTGAGTGAAAGGGTGAAGTCTGCCTTAGGATACATACACAGCAATATCTAATTTTGCAGGTAGACTGTTTGTAACATCTAGACATTATTTGTGGCTATATAATGAAACATGTAGTTTTAGTTGCAGTCAGTGGGACTTCTGTGCAAAACACCACATACTATAGCCTAAAAAGCCTTTTAGGAACATTTATCAAAGCAAAACAATGTATTGCTATGCATCCAGGACATTTTATTGGAGATCAGACCGTTACATTTGCCTCACTTGACTTTCTAATCCTCACTTCATTCTGTTTAATCTTCTTCCTTGGTGAGTGAAGTACAAAAATCATTGCTGTTGTGGTTTCTCATGAAAGTTTGAATCAAGATGCAGTAGTTTTTGGTGGGTTCTACATCTGTTGGTTGTTGTTTTTTTTAAGGAGGTTTAAGGATAATGGCAGCTGAAGGTGTAATGTTATTGAAATGAGATTTTCTGATTTTGAACAAAAGCAGTTAGACTGTTGGGTTGGTTTAAATATTTTTGCACATTTTAGACAAGGGAGGAAGGCACTGAAATGGTATTACTAACCTTGTTGTTTCTACTGTTAAGAATACAGACTGACATACTGTGGTACTTTTGTAAGATTTACTGGCCACTGTCACACAGCACGATAAGTAAAGGATGTGTTGGAAACCTGGCTTATCACTTGTGAACAGCATCGTAGCACATGCTGCCAGAACAATCCCATTTGCTGTGAGAGCAGTTAAGACAAACCTCAGAGTTTTGCTGTATGGTTTGTTTCACATTTCATCTCAACTCAATCGCAGCTAATGGTCTGACTTGTCCTCACCCCATGAGAAGAAACTGGGCTATTCTTTTTTTCCCCCCTGGCTTGTTCACTCCATGGTCTGTTTATCTGCCTGCTCTGCAAGTAGGAGCATAACCGATAAGCCAGAGTTCCCTGGCTTCTTGTGTCTTGCAGCCATACAGCTGTAGTGCTTATAAGAGCGTATGTGAAAGTTCTGTAAAATCCAAGTTGCTAATAATTTGAGCAAATTATGTTCATGTTAGTCATGACATGTGAGCACATTCCCAATTTAAATCAAGTGCCTCCACATTTTCAGGTTGACTCAGACACTTGCAATAATTTGCTGTATTTAAGTCCCATTATATTTAAGCATTCATGGATTTTGTTATCCACGGGGGTCCTGGAACGAAGCCCCAGCAGATACCAAGGACCCACTGTACTTCTTTAGATAAGTCGGGAAAAGGATAATCTTACAGTGAGTTGCTGCATCCAAAAAGTGGTACTATTTATCTGTTTGGTTTGTCACTGATATGAATAACATTATTTAGAAGGTATGATTTAGGGTAAGACAGAAATAGCTAGATTCTTACCATAATTCCATTGTGTTCCCTTACACACCCACACCCACAAGATAGGGTAACTTGGAAATCTCATGATTCAGAAGAAACACTGCTGCAGTATTTTGATTCACATTCCTTAAGACAGTGGTAGGCAACCTTTTTGAGCCAGGGGCCGGGTTGCTGTCCCTCAGACAATTGGGGGGGCCGAAGCACCAAAAATAAATAAATAAATAAAATTTAAAAAAATTAAAAATTATTTTTTTAAAAAATATATATGCATGCACATTCTCTCAGCCCCAGAAAAGCCATAGCAAACCCCCTGTGAAGATTTTACCAAGAAAACCCCAAGAACAAGTAATAACAACAATATCAATATCATCATGGCGGGTGGCAGCAGTGGCAGAACTGGCCTGGGGCCGGTCCAAAGGCCTCAGGGGGCCGCATACGGCCCCCTGAGGCCTTAGGTTGCCTACCCCTGCCTTAAGACTTAGAAATTTACTGTTCCCTTCTCATACAGATTTATGCATTCCGTTTTAGCTCTAGAAGGACACAATTAAATCTGAAGAGTGGATCCTTGAGGTTCACCAGAGTCCTCTCCTTTCTGCAGCCACCCTCACCATAAACACCATCCTCCTTAGGGGAGGGAGGTCACTCGGAAGGCAGAGGAAAGGAGGAGAATGGACCCAATTGTGAAAATGGAATTCTCCTCAAAAAAGTAAAGGAAACCAGGAATCCTTTGCTGGCTAATACACTGAGTAGGGGCGTTTTCACACGGGGCTTAAGGCAGACGCTATCCTACCTCCGTCCGGCCCCAGTCCGGCTCCTTTGCAAAGTTTTCACACGACGTCGCAGCAAGCCCCGCCCCATCCAGTGCCATCCCCGGCACTAGCCGGCGTCAGTCCAGGTCCTTGCTCCGAGTGTTCACACTTACGTCGCAGCAAGCCCCGCCCCGCCCCGCCCCATCCAGCGCCATCCCCAGCGCTGGGCGGCATCAGCCCCGGTCTTTGTAATTCCTTTTTCAAAAAGGAATTAAGTTGCCGCTGCCTGAGCCATTCCGGAATAATGCTGCTTTCACAGGTCTGAAGCTGCAGGATCCATTCTGGAATGGCTCCAGGCGGCTTTGAGACCCCAAGTGTGAAAACGTCCTAGGACTGGAGATCTGTCTTTACGAATGGAAGCACTTCACCACTCATTTTCAGGACCCCCCCCCCCCATATCACACTTCACTCCATTCAGTAGGGACCCAGGACCATCCATGTGGCAATTTGAGAGTCAGGTAGGGCTGCCATAGAGAGGAGAGGCAGAGAAGGCAATTTTTGTCAAACCTGTTGTATGAAGCTAAATTGGGATCCAACCAAGTGTGTGGCAAATTTTTGTGAATGCCAAATATCTTGCATTTCTTCCAGATGGGGCTTGGTTGCAAGTAGGGTTGCAATAATTAATTGCTTGAGTTAATCAATAAAACAAAAAAGTTGGCTGCAGTCCTTAAAACCAATTAGGATATAGTGGGAGTTACTTCTGAGTAAACATACATTTCTACTATTAATCAACTTGATAAGTGCTCCTGATATAAGCACACACACACATACACACACACAAAACTGGAAACAGCTAGCTCCCTCCAAAAAGACACATTCTTCCTTCTTGCACACACATCTAAGATGATTCCTGTGGCAGTATATGGAAACGTCATAAAAAACTTAGGAAGCTCTAGAATCTGAAATCCATATTATACAAATAAAATTACTAAATAATAATTTAGTTAAGCTTTAGTTATAATAATTTAGTTAAGAGATTACTTGACTAAAGCTCACAAGATAAATCAAGTAATGTTTATTTAATCAGGTTGCACCTCTAACTGCTTGAAATATTTATACTGAAGGTCAGACTATAGATTCTTAAAATAAGACATTAAAGACTAGTTCTGTGAACTGAAGCAAGAACCTTACACTCCTTTCCTATCCTGGCCATTTGATGAACTGCTTTCAGAACAAGAGGGAGCTTCAAAAGACGTTTGTGGTACAGACAGACAGCCATATCCATGGATACTTTGTCCATGGATTCAACAATCCATGACTTGAAAATATTTTTAAAAGATATACATTCCAAAAAGCAAACCTTGAGTTTGCTATTTTATATAAGGCACACCATTTTGTGACACCATTGTATTTAATGGGGCTTGAGCATCCATGAATTTTGGTATCCATAGGGTTGGGGTGAGGTGCAGGAACCAAACTCCAGTGGATACCAAGAGCCCATTGTATGGCATATTGGTGGGCTAGTTGATCTCATAAATGCAGTTGGCTAGTACAGTCGCCCCTCCGTTCTCGTGGACTTCAATTTTGTGGCTTTATATATTAATGGAGGGATGACTTCCGTTTCAATCAGTGGGGTGCGCCCCATGGGTGTGCCCTTGAATATTTGCTAATTTCCATTTTCGACGGGGGGGGGGGCAGAATGGATCCCCTGGGAAAACAAAGGGCCAACTGTATAAATCACCCTTAAAATAACACTGAGACTTGTATAAAGTCTTAATGTTATATAGCTGCTGGCTATGGAAAATAATCACCTACATGTAAGGATGCTTTTGGGATTCAACCTCTATGGGTTGCAGTTTGAGGATCAGATCTTCACCAGACAGACAAATGTTTGCATTTGAACAAAGTTATCCCTTAGCTTTACAAATTTGTATTTTCAAATAAAGTAATTTTACAGCATGGTGTAGTGGTTTGAGTGTTGGACCAAGACTCTGCCATGGAAACCCACTGGGTGACTATGGGCAAGTCACACTCTCTCACCCTCAAAAGATGGCCATGGCAAATCTCCTCTGAAGGAACTTGCCAAGAAAACCTCATGATAGGGTTGCCATAAATTGGAAAGGACTTGAAGGCACACAACAACAACAGCAACAATAACAAATTTACATACATATTTAAATAAGAATTTTATTATATATTTTAAAAAATCAGATTAATGCAGAAATAGAACAGTCTTTATAGGAAATATATGCAAAACTGACACAGACCAGAAATAGACAACCTATTGCTACCTACAACTGTAATACATGCATTAGCCATTTGTTTTAATGTAAAATACATATTAGATACAAAATCTTACAACCACACATATGTTCTTTATTTGTAGTGTGAATTATTGAAGATTTAATACAGATAAATATCTCACTCTATATTATTTCACTCTCAAAGTGTGCATCTACACTGTACAAATAATGAAATTTGATACCACTTTAAATGTTGTTGCTCCATCCTATGGCATCCTGTGATCTGTCATTTTAAAGGGTTGTTAGCCTTCTCTGCCAGAGTGCTGGTGCCTCACAAAATTACAGGATACTTTAGGATGGAACCATGGCAGTTAAATTAATATCAAACTGCATTATTTCTACAGTGTAGATGCACCCAGAGCTAACAGTTTTGTTTATATTATTCTACTCAGAAACTCTTGTAGATGCAGTGATTCTTGGTGATTCCTGTTAGAGTTTGAACTTTACAAATGTTAAATGAAACCCTTCCTGAAAAATAGAGAATTACACTAACATGTTTGTTTTGTCAATATAAAGCAAAGTTAAATGAAACATTTCACTAGTAAAAGTGCAAATACAGTATGTCCCAGTTTTAAGGGTGTTTTTCCTTTTTTAAAATTCAGTGGAATATTATTTCTACATTAAGGGGCTTAAAACTGCAGACAAATGTAAAAAATCCAAAAAAAACCCCTAAAATATTTAGTGTCAAAATGCAGCAATTTTGACACAAGAGATTATTGCACAAGCATAAAAACACGACTTATCTCTCCCAAATTCAAGTAAAATTTGGACTGCATCCAGGTCCTGTCACATGGCTTTTGTCACCAAATCTGACATACGAATGTAGCCCAAGTGTAGCCCGGCTCACTTAACTCGCTTCGTGGCCATTTTTCAAAAGTTGGAAGCTTCCGACTTTTGAAAAATGGCTGCGAAGCGAGTTAAGTGAGCTGGGCTGCACTCAGGCTGCATTTGGATGGCAGATTTGGCCACAAAAACCATGTGACAGGACCCGGATGCAGCCCGAATTTTACTTGAATTCGGGAGAGGTAAGTCGCGTTTTTATGCTTGTGCGATAATCTCCATACTCTAAAAGTATGCTAAGATCCTATTTAAAGAGAACCATGGCTAGATTTGGGTTGATTCAGCACTTCATATAAATCACTGTAATTTAACACGTTAATAACCCAAATATCAGTGATTATAAATCCCCTGGAGTGCAACAAATGCAATTTGTAATTACAAGTGCAAACCAATTTGGACCATGTGTCATCGAAATCTTCAGTAATTGTTAGCTTGACAAAGAAAGAATAATTCTAAATTTAATCACATTTAAATATATATGTATTCACACACCACTAAAAAGTGAAAGAGATTTATTAAACAGATTTTCCTTTTAGTTAGAAAAGAAAAGGTCATATAAAAACAACAGAAAAGAAAAAGGGCAGGATTATCCCTAAGAATTATCATTAATAGCTTTTTTGAAAATTAACATTAATATCATCACTTGGATCAGAATTGCATTAGTAACATCAAAACACATTATTTGAGTTAGCATTCATTTTTATTTCTTTAATGTGAACATAAAGGCATTGATTTCCAGACTAGAAGAAACAATAAACATTACAAAGGAATCAAATCATCTCCAGTTTTGGTACAGCTCAAACTCAATCCTCAGGAGAAGAAAACTACTGAAAATTTGTATGTATGTATGTATGTATTTATTTATAGCCCAACCTCCATTGTGAGATATCAGGGTGGCATACAGTAACACAATCTAAACAATTTAAAACAATTCCAGATGAAACCATACAACAATGTAATTTAATAATTCAAATAGAATGCAGTCAGTCCTTCATATCAGCTGGGGTTCAGTTCCAGACCCCCCATCTCGTGGATACCAAAAACATGGGACCTCAAGTCCCATTAAGGCCAATAGACATTGGTGTACATGTGGCCACATCTGCATGGCTGCTTCCATGCGCTGCCATTGACAATAATCCATGGATGCTCCAATCCGCAGATGGCTAGCCCACTGATATGGAGTGCTGACTGTACAAACATATTAAAGAAATCACTAGGCTAAAACAGCAGAAAAGGCTAAAACAGTAAAAAAAAAAAAGGACATATACACTTTAAGAAGCAATAGGATTAGGCTTTAATAAAAGGCCATGTTTTAATTTGGTACCTAAAAGAGACCAATGTTGACATCAACCAGGCCTCAAAAGTGAGGGCATTCCATAAATGGAGTGCCACAGAGGAGAAGGCCTTCTTCCATGAATTTTGAATTTTCCATGAATGAAGGTCCCTGCATGATATATTCCCAAGTTTGGGATGAAAGTGAAACAATAGCAATAATAATATTTAGTGAGACATAGAGCAGAGCTGCACCAAGACATTGTAGTTCTTAGGCAAGTATATATAGTGAGAGGCACCCTTTGAACTATGGTCACGAGCTGTTTAGGACTTTGAATGTCCTCACCAGCGCCTTGAACTCAGTCAAAGCAAATTGGCAGCCAGTGCAACTCCTTTAGGACTAATGTTATGGTTGGTGGTTGTCTCTGATACTCTGGTCAGCAATCTTGCTGCTGAATTTTGCACTAGCTGTGGCTTCCAAATTATTGTCAAGGGCAACTCCCAGTAGAGTGCACTGGAGTAGCCTAATAGGAAAGCTACCAGTGCATGGATTACTGTGCCTAAATAATCTCTGTGCAATAAAGCTCATGGCTGGTGCACCAGTCAGAGCTGGCACCAAGCACTCTGTGCTGCAGAGTCCAGTTGGGACCCCCAATGACAAACATGGATCTAGCAGTGGTCCTAAGCTATACACCTTCAGGGAAAGTACAACCCCATAAAAGGTAGGTTAATTACCCAATTCCTGAACTCAAGAACCACCAATCAACAGAACCTTTATCTTATCAGTATTCAGCTTCAGTTTATTGGCTCTCATCCATTATACATCTAAGCATTGATCCAACACATACACAGCCTCAGCCAGATCTGACAACAAGGAGAAGTAGAACTGGCTCTCATGACAGCCCACCCCAATCCCCCGTGACCTCTCCTATACTCATATAGGTATTGAACAATTGGGGGGGGATAGAATCTCATGTTACCCACAGCTTAATAGCAATGGGGCTCAATAGGAATACCTCCAGGGCTAAATTCTGGAATTGGCCCTGCAGTTAGGGCAGAACCACCATAATACTCTGCCTCCTGTTCTCACCTCATGGAGCCAGTTGACTAAGATACCACAGTGAATTATATCAAAAGTCACTGAGAGATCTAGGAAGATTTATCCTGTCTTTCATCCATATTAGATTGTCAGTCAGAATGCCTAAGGCCTTTCAGAGCTGTGGTCCTTGGCGTGAAGTAGATCCAGATATTCTGAAATGGCTGAAATGAATCCATATATTCTGTTTCCTTCAAGAACCATTGAATTTGTCCTGCTTCCACACACTCAAGCACCTTGGCCAAATCTCATCGACATTAGTAATAAGGTTGCAATTCTTACACATCTTTGGATCCAGGGAGAGTTTCCTTGAAGGCAGTAGGCACCTGTCCTGGACATAGGCAGGTATTCCTCCCTCCCATTCCACCTTTATTAATCTTCTCCTGCCGCATTTTAATAGCCAAGATGGGCAAGGGTTAAGTTTCCATCTGATGGGATGGATTAATTCAAGCATCTTGTCCACAGAATCAGGCTGTATCAACTGCAGCTGACCCCCCAGAAACCTGACCAAGAGCAATGGACATTTCATCAGACTCTGTTGCAACTGTGGTGTCACATTATGAGTAAATTCAAGCTCCTTTCTCCTCCGAGAGCCTGGAAAACATGTCATAGGACTTTATCACATGGGGGAAATCCCATGCAGAAACGGAGTTTTAAATTGAAAAAAAAACCGCAAAAGTGGGTTGATTTTCACACAACGTCATTATTAAACTATTGTTAACACAAAGAGAAAGTAGTCAAAAGCCGCTTCTTTTTACTTTCAGAAAATCTGAAAGCCAGCAACTGAGAGCTCCACTGCTGGTTTCTTCTCAGGCTGATCCAAACAGGCCTCTCAGCACTCAGAATATCTCTGCTGGGTGGCATGTCAGGGATAGAAAAGTAGAGATATAATATGAATTTTATCAATTTCACTTCTGCATAATAGGCATAACAACGAATTTTGCTGATCTATAGCCTTACTTTCTCCATGATCTGCTGTTTGTTTTGTTTTCTATCTCTCTTTTCATTAATTTTTGATATTTATTTATTTATTTCTAGATCTTTAAATATACAGTTGCCCCACTGTTTTCGCAGGGGATCCGTTCCAGACACATACACCCCCGCGAAAATAGAAAACTGCTTGAATGGAGGGGGGTGCCCACAGGCACGCACCACAGGTGCACGCCCCATTTTATATAAATGAAGCTGCTTTTATCCCCCTCCATTTTCCGCTCGCAAACAGGTGAGGGACACAGACTTGAATCTGTATTGTCTGTGTAATGGAACATTTAGCATGTGGAAGATAAAGGTTTGTTTTGTTGCTGTGCGCCTTCAAGTCGTTTCCAACTTCGGTGACCCTATAAAGGTATTTTCTGGGGTTGAGAGTTTGTGACTAGCCCAAGATCACCTTTGGGTGAGTGGAGAAATCAAACTCTGATCTCCAGAGTCATAGTCCAATGCTCAATACTGGCTTTAAAATTTGTATACATATATAATATTGTGTATATTTGTCAGATTGTAGCTATTTGGAATATTCAGCAAATGTAGTTGACTTAGATCTTGTTACATACAGGGAAAAGTGCCCTTCTGAGTATATTATAAACTTCATAAATCCCTATTTAGTTACAACATTATATGTCCATGTCTAGTCTGTTAGAAGCATTATTCAGCCTACATGACCACGAATGAACAGATAACATTAATCATGCAGCTAAGAACTTGGAGGTGCAGGACCTATGTTAAAGTGGAAAAACCAGAAATATCTTTAGGGGCCCCAAAACCTTAACTCAAGGCCTAAGCAGACTGCCAGAAATAGTGCACATTAAATTGAGGCACTGCCCTGGCTCAGTGCTAGGGAATCATGGGAACTGTATTTTTTTCTGGGACATTGAGCCTTCTCTGTCAGAGAGCTCTGGTGCCACAATAAATTACAGTTCCCATGATTCCCTAGCACTGAGCCAGGGCAGTGCCTCAATTTAATATGCACTATTTCTGGCAGTCTGCTTAGGCCCTCAGTCTATATTACTATATGAGTGGGCTAAGGAACCCAAATGAAGTACTGGTTCCATCCTGCTGTTGTGGGCCATGCTGGGCTTTGTAGTCTTGGATGTGGCCAGAGAGTAGGAAAGTGCCCATGACAGGGTGATCAGTGTCAGGCAAGGTTCCAGAGATGGAAGGAGAAGCAAGATGTTATTTTGTGCATTTATGACTTAGGGGGGTTGCAGACTGCCAGACATTGAGTTCATTTTTAGGGTTAGGGTTAGTGCTAGGGAATCATGGGAATTGTTTTTAGTTTTTTTCTGAGACATTGAGCCTTCTCTGTCGGAGAGCTCTGGTGCCACAATAAAATACAGTTCCCATGATTCCCTAACCCTAACCCTAAAAGTGGACTCAATTTGCACTATTTCTGGCAGTCTGCAACCCCTCTTACTAAACTTTCAAAGGTTTTCTTTACATTTTTTAGTTTATGTGCACCATCTGCAATTTTCTGAAATAGGCTGCAAAACACTGAAAAAAAACTTCATTTAATTATTGGTGCCAAACCTGCAAATAATGAAATCCGCGTATGGCCAGGGTTAACTGTAATCTGAATTAGTTTGGGGATAGTAGTGATGACGGCAAAGGATGGATAAATACTTCGCACCTGTGAAGCTACTATAGCCATACTAGTGCAAATTGACAGGTAGCTTTGCAAGAATAAGAGTTTGCGTAAGTAATTTTGACTGGGGGTGGTTAGGAGCTCTTTCCCTAGTGCTAGTGACCCCATCCTATCTTCCCCCCCACACCCCTGGATTTAAAACAAAACTCAGGGCTGTTGTTTTTTAATGTCACATTTGTATGTGTGCTTTGTCCCACTGTGGGCTAAAAATCCATATTTTTCTACTTCAGCATGATAGTAACATTTTAATGTTTGTCTGCAGAGAATTTGTCAGAGAAAATGTTCTATTTTTGAGACTGCGACCATGAAATCTAACAATGCCCTGAATAATAATCTGGAACGTTTACAGTGTTATTTCTGGTGTTACTATTCTAGCCAAACTAAAGTTTTAAAGGCACGTACTTGGAACAAGTGTGGAGGATGAGAGGAATTCTTTGTTAACCAGCCTTTGCACAGTAGCTGAAACAGATGAACTTATTTATATGGGAAATTTTCAGTCTCTCCTCCCCCACTCCTTAGCTTTGTTTTTTATGTAAAGAAGGAAAATACAAGTCTCTTCTCTCATTTTAGATTTTTTTCCCTAGACAATGTGTCTCATAATTGTAAAGTTGAATCCAAAAAAACTGAAGGACATTTAGTCACTCAATTAAGAAACTGAATACCATATTTTTCCAGTGTATAAGATGACTGGACGTATAAGACGCCCCATCTTTTCCAGTTAAAATATAGAGTTTGGGATATACTCGCCGTATAAGACTATCCCTCTTACAACACACTCCAAATAAAAATTTTTAAAAATCAGATTTGATTTCAATATGGTAATTTTAATTCAAATGCTTATGACATGCAGGTACTTAGCAGGAAAACTGTCACTTACAAATACCAGCTCCCATGTTCCCTAGCATTTATTTCTGCAGTGTGTTTTGGACCTTACTTTTTTAAAAATAGTCCAGATTTAAATGCTGCTTTAAAAATTATTTCCATCTCCCAGCTATGAGATAGTTGGGGGGAAATGAGAAAGTGTCGGGGGGAAGGACTGCCAATATACTAGGTGATGCATTCTGGGGTATATACAACTTGCGGCCAAGTAAGTGACCCTGGGCATGTCACACACTCTCAGCCTCAGAGGATGGTAATGGCAACCCCCATTTGAAGAAACATGCCAAGAAAACCCCATGATAAGATTGCCTTAGGGTCGCCATAAGTCGGAAAGGACTTGAAGACACACAGAAGAACAAAAAAGTCTGCAATTGTTTCATAGGTACTACATGGGAATAGGAGCCAGCATGGTGTAGTGGTTTGAGTGTTGGACTACCACTCTGGAGACCTGGGTTTGACTCCCCACTCTGCCATGAAACCCACTGGGTGAACTTGGACAAGTCACACACTCTCAGCCACAGGGGAAGGCAATGGCAAACCTCCTCTGAACCAGTCTTGCCAAGAAAACCCCAGGAGAGGAATGCCTTAGAGTTCCTCTTGTCCTCCTCTTCTTGCCAGGCTTCTTCCCCCTTGCACCTCTGTCCTCCTTGGTCCTCTTCTTCTCCCAAGGCTTCTTCCCGCCCCCACCTCTGTCCTCCTCATCCTCCTCTTCTCCCAAGGCTTCTTCCCCCTTGCACCTCTGTCTTCCTTGTCCTCTTCTTCTCCCAAGGCTTCTTCCCTCTTGCACCTCTATCCTCCTTGTCCTCTTCTCATCCCAAGGCTTCTTCCCACCCCCACCTCTGTCCTCCTCATCCTCCTCTTCTCCCAAGGCTTCTTCCCGCCCCCACCTCTGTCCTCCTCATCCTCCTCTTCTCCCAAGGCTTCTTCCCGCCCCCACCTCTGTCCTCCTCATCCTCCTCTTCTCCCAAGGCTTCTTCCCCCTTGCACTTCTGTCCTCCTTGTCCTCTTCTTCTCCCAAGGCTTCTTCCCGCCCCCAACTCTGTCCTCCTCCTCCTCCTCCTTATACCTGGCGTATAAGACTACCCCTGACTTTAACCCCAGATTCCTGGGTTTAAAAGCAGTCTTATATGCCGGAAAATACAGTGCATTTACAGAGGCTTTTAGCAGATGTATGCATCTGCTCTTTAAAAACAAACAGCTCAAAGAGGTTCAAAAGATAATTGGGAAAAGTGGATTTTTAAGCTGAAGCAAGTTATTATTTTTATTCATTATTCATTTTATTTCTATCCCGCCTTTCTCCCAAAAAGGGATCCAAGGCACCCAACAATATAAAAACACATTAAAACAACATTTTTAAAACAATTAAAATAGCCTAATTAAAACATTAGAAGGTTAAAATTTAAACATACAAACTTTAAAACACACAAAGGTTAAAAAATAATCTAAACAAACCAACCCTCCCCCCCCAAAAAAAACAACAACAACCAGGCCTGCATGATTTTAAAAAGCTTGCTTGAATAAACATGCTTTTGCTTGCCGGCAAAAGGCCAGCAGGGAGGGAAGGGAGTTCCACAGGGTAGGAGCTGCCACTGAGAAGTTAAAGAAATATCAATAAGCCGTTCAATGTAAAGTGAAAGATCAAAAGACTAAGTAAAGTGTATGAGTATGGCCTCATAGAATGTATAGTGAGTGAGTTTAATTCAGTTTCTTTAAATATACTTAAAATCCATACAGAATAATGAGATAATTTGAGTAAGCCTGGTTGAGAACATAAAGTAAAGGCTCAGAACTGATTTACATAAACAATTATTTCAATGTGTCAGCAATGTGGCAGAGAATAAGAGTTTCTTTTTGTGGGGTGGGGAACCTTTGAGACAGACATGGCAAATGTTTTAGTATGATTCAAAGTCAGATCTTTCCATGTCTTGCAGTAATCTACCCTTAAAAGTTTTCCAGGATGCGGTGGATAGAAATCTATCTCCTCATTTGACAGGGACAGACAAAACTAGTCAGCACTTCATTAAAACTAATATAAATTGTCAATGATAACCGAGTCTTCTTGTACGTTTCTATATATATAGGAGACTAACTCTGAACATGATAAAAGTATAGTCATTTAAGGGATAGTACCTGTTGCTGAACTTCTGGTGGCTGTTTTTGTGGTGTGTCTGTATTCCCTGTTTAAGGTTTGACAGCTTTCCATCAGTCACAACAAGAAGGGTTCTGTATGGCAGGTTTCTAATATACATGACATCTCAGCCAATTTCAGGGAGGTTCCAGAAATCTGGGAAAGTTGTTGCTCCTGCTAGTAAGAAACAAATCGCATAGCCCACATTAAGGACTTTGAGAGGGAGGAAATGTGCCATCACAAACTGGGCAGTTGCATAAATTGGCCCTTCGCTTTGGGGAAACATAGCCTACAAAGTTTAGTTTAACTGCTCTATGGCATAGCTTCATTTGAACCTGGCTATTACATACATTCAAAAGCAAAAGCCTGCTTCTAAGCCATATACACAGTGCTTGGGGCACCAATCAGTAATAGCCTCTGCCAAACCTCCTGGTGCAATATTAGGGTCAAGACCAGGGGTAGGCAACCTTTCCCCTTTAAGGGCCGAGGGACTTCAGCTCCCAGAATCCCAGGAGCTATTGGCCAACATGGGAGCTGAAGTCCCTCGGCCCTTAAAGGGGAAAGGTTGCCTACCCCTGGTCAAGACTGACATGTCCAGGTAAGCAGAGCTAGTAGATCCAGGGACACACTGTATCTTGGTTTTAGCAAGACTTTCAGAAACTTGTCTCCCTTCTAAAGGGGAGATTCCAGGGCCCTAATTCACTCAGTTCCCAAGCCTACCCAGGCTTGATAGTCTATCAAAATTAAACATAGTTGCCAGTGCACCAAAACAATGCTTTATTGATTGTATTAAGATGGGATAAGATATACAGCTGAACACTGAAGTTAGGATCATTCAAGCCATTGTATTCCCTATCACCATGAATGGATGTGAGAGCTGAACAGTGAAGAAAGCAGACAGGAAGAAGATCAAGTCATTTGAGGTGTGGTGCTGGACAGGCAAGAAGACAAACAAATGGGTCTTAGAAAAGATCAAGCCAGAAACCTCCCTGGAAGCCAAGATGATTAGACTGAGGCTGCTGTACTTTGGACACATCATGAGAAGGCATGATTCATGAGGAAAAAACAATAATGCTAGGAAAGGTAGTAGAAAGAGAGGAAGACTCAACCAAAGAGGTCATGGGGTTGAATTTACAGGACTTAAGCAGAGCAGTGGAGATGTCTCATACACAGGGTCACTATGAGTCAGGGTCTACTCAGGGCAATTGAAAACAACAAACAACAACAGCAGTAAAACCCAAGGCAAAGTTACTTCATGTCGCTTAGCTGTCCCCTCACCACAGCTGCTGTTCATCAGGGTGCCCATGGTGAACTAAAAGTGACCCCAACATACCGTAATAGTTTTCACTTTCTCAGAAACAAGATGGATTATCTAAACTTCCCCAATCTTTATATATATATATTTGGCTTATTCCAGAAGGTGCTGACAGTTCCACAAGCAAGGAATAGTGGGAATCACCCATCCTAAACTAACAAAGGAAGTTTCCCAGCCATTCTAGTATGGAAACATTCTTATCTGTCCCTTCAGCAAGAGCTGATCTTGCTCTGCCTGCTAGAGAATCCTGCAACTACTGAACATCACATGATTATTCCTTTTTGCTACAGGTAGTAAGTGCCCAATAAATATTATGCATCCCTTAAGCATATAAAACACATCTATAGGGTGAATATGAAAGCTACCTATATTTATTGTTTGTAGGCTATATTTCCCCAAAGCGAAGGGCCTCCCAATTATTCTAGCAATTCAAAATCTCTACAATTAGGAAAAGAAGTGAAAATAAAACTGCCAATATCATAATGCCTTTATATAAACTGATTGTGCTGTTACATTTGGAAGACTAAACACATTTCTGGAGACAACACCACAGAAAATACACTGCAGAGCTGGGAAAGGTGCTTCTCAATTTGAGATATTTTTTTTAAAAAAAAACAAGGTTTGGGGATCTTTACAAAAAGGCAAGTAAAAGAGGACATAATAGAATTGTATAAAAATATGCATAGTGTGGGAAAAGTGAATAGAAGAAATCTTTCATCATCTACTTAAATGGTGGTGGATTCAGGTTTGATGAGCGGGAAGACTTTATTCATATGATGTGTATTTAAACTATTGAAACTGACTACTGCAAGGTGTAACTGGTTGTTTACTTGAACAGCTTTAAGAAGAAATTAACAAATTCATGCTGTTACCCAGCATACCGGTCAACACTAGTATCACTGATACCTCTAGTATTACTGATAGTATAGGCCAGGGGTAGGCAACCTTTCCTCTTTAAGGGCCGAGGGACTTCAGCTCCCAGAAGCCTCAGCCATGTTGGCCAATAGTCCCATGTTGGCCAATAGCTCCTGGGATTCTGGGAGCTGAAGTCCCTTGGCCCTTAAAGGGGAAAGGTTGCCTACCCCTGGTATAGGCAAACCCTCTCTGAACAAAACTTGCCAAGAAAACCCCATGGTAGGTGCACATCAGGGTTGCCATGGGTTGGAAACTACTTGAAGGCACATAAAAGACATTCTACCTAAACATTAGGAAGAACTTCCTGACAGTAAGAGTTGTGTGACAATAGAACACACTCTCTTGAAGAATGGTGGAGTCTCCTTCTTTGGAGATCTTTAAACAGAGGCTGTATGGCCATCTCTCTGGGGTGCTTTTATTCTGTATTCCTGCATAGCAAGGAGTTGGACTGGATGTCCTTTGTGGTCTCTTCCAACTCTATGATTCTTTGATTCTGTGAACAACAAATGAGTCTAAAAACAGTGCTAGGGGATAGAAGCAAGGAGAAGCTATGGCACTTCTGTCCTGACTGTGGTTTCCCATAGATGTCTGATTTGCCACAGTAAGAATAGAACGGTGGGCTAGATAGGCTTTTGGTCTGATCCAGTTATGGTTATTATTGTGTCCTTTGATTTGTGAGTGACATCAAGTCAAGAGGAGAAACTAATGCTTCACAACTGGAAAACTGGCTCAAAACTAACATAGTGAATTTCAGTAAAGATCAGTATAGTGTTTTACGTAGAAAAAATAATACACATAGGCTTCGATCCGACGGTGATTTAAAGCAGATTGCAGATCAGGTTATATGACCGTTGTTCCCAGTTGAAACCAGTTCCGATCCTATTGATCTTGGTCGCAATCATGATGAAGCGAGGCAAACGCAAAAGAACCTGCTGCTTCCTGACACTAGTTCTTTGGTGGTTCTTTTGAAAAGAATCAATTCCAAAGCATGTTCAACAAGTGGGAATGACGGATCTGAATCGGATCATACTGGAGGGGAAGGACTAATAGCAGAGGGGTGTTTACCATCCCAACTCAATTTTTGGGAGATCCGCCACACACATCCCTGACAATTTTATATATACCAAGGATGTGTAGATAATTGACATGCATTTTAAAGTGTCGCAAATTAGTGGGAATGACAATCATGCCAAAAAAGAAGAGATTACAAGGGAATAATGAAAGATCCACTTTCATAGTAGGAACGACAGACCTTTTGGAATTGATTCACTGACACGGAGCGAAGGCAGACTGCAAACTGGTTTAAATGTAAGTGGGAATGAGGCCATAAATGAAGGATAAGTGACCTCCAGCTTAACATTATTTGAAATGTCTGAATGGATAAATCAAATGTTTGCTGTGCTTAACTACCAGTGCAACAAACACTCGGATCTCCCCGCATTTGATTCTCAACTTGGTCCTGCAGATTTTGGGGTGCACAAAGTGGGAAAAGGAGAATGCTCCTTCTAGTTTCTTCTGGAATCTGTGGGATCAGTGGATCATTTCATAAATGTTTTGGCAGAACACAAAATCAATTTAAGGTTCTAAGTGTTAACATAATGATACCACTCTCCTTTGGCCAGAAGGATACTGAAGGTGCAGCTTGTGCAGAGGAAGATGACAAAAGACTGTGGGTAACATGGGGACAAAGTGTCATGAGAACAAACTGAAAGGATTGGATGTGTTTAAATTGGAGATGAGCCATTTTAAGAAATAGCTGAGATAGCTCATCTTCAGACATTTGGAAAGCTGTTATGTACTCAGTTGGTTTTTGGTTGCCATAGTGGTATAGTGGTTGAGTTTTAGACTAAGGAGTTTATCACATGGGGGAAATCCCATGCAGAAACGGGGTTTTAAATTGGGGGGGAAAAACCACAAAAGCGGTTAGATTTTCAGACGACATCGCTGTTAAAATGGGGTTAACCCGAACGGAAAGTAGTCAGAAACTGCTTCTTTTTACTTTCGGAAAATCCCGAAAGTAAAAAGAAGCAGTTTTTGACGAGTTTCCGTTCAGATTAACCTCATTTTAACTCCATTTTAACAGTGACGTCGTCTGAAAATCTAACTGCTTTTGCATTTTTTTTTTCTAATTTAAAGCCCCGTTTCTGCATGGGATTTCCCCTGTGTGATAAACTCCTAAGACTTTGGAAACCAAGGTTCTGTTCCCAGCTTAGCCATGGAAACCCACTGGGTGACCTTGGACAAGTCACATGCTCTCAGCCTTCTCAGGGGAAAGCAATGGCAAATCTCCTCTGAACAAATCTTACCAAGAAAACCCCATGCTTAGGGTCACCATAAGTCAGAAATGACTTGGAGGACACAACAGCAACAACAAAAACTAGGGTAGGATCGAAAGGGTCAGACACCTCATGTGAAAAGTTCAAAGTACAAGAAGAAAGATTCATAATTAGGGGGAACCTCTGATGGTGGAAGGGAATACTTTTTGTCAGTGAGCAGACTACTTCACAAGCTGGTGACCTATTCTTCACTAGAAGGTTTTTTTTAGGAAGTGGAGGCTATATACTCTCTAAGAAGAACACAGTAAATTGTCTTGCGTTAGGACAGGGCTGTACTAGGTGACATTTGATTCCTCTCAACTCTGATGAGAATATCACATGTGGGCTTATCATGGTTAAAATGTGGCAAAATTGTTCCTAAAGCATGCTAATGTGATCGCCAGTCGCACTTGTCTCTTGTGGTTAAATCGCATCCACTCTGCTCCCGTCATCAAAGCGTTCACAGAGCAGCCATTTCTTCAACAACAGAAGTTCCCATTATTGAAGAAATGGCTGCTCCGCAAACACTTTGATGACGGGAGCAGAGCAGATGTGATTTAACCACTGGAGACAAGTGTGACTGGCGATCACACGAACAATTTAGCCATGTTTTAACCATGGTAAGCCTACGTGTGATATTCTCCTAAATCTTAATTCTGACCACATAATCCCAGAGCTGTCTGGTGTTTCTAGAGCTGTACAGTTGTATGATGGACACAATTGGCACCCTACATATCTGATGTGTAAAAACAGATTTGTTTTTCTATTCGTCTCTGGGCCGAAACCAATTTGAACTTATTCCAGCGACACTCATTTGGTTTGGAGTCAGTAATTTGCAATTAATAAGAGTGCTGCAGTCTTTTTATCTTAAGGTTTTAATTTTAATTAACTCAGAAAACAGTTGTGTCCACAAACACGCCCTTTGGAGAGATAAGGGACATAATGCTTATATATCTGGAAGCATCACAGCTGGGGGGGGAGGCATGAGGGAAAGCTGATGGAGAGAAGAAAAAAAGGAGGAGGGAATGACGGTCTTTAAGGCTGCATCCAGATTGGAGAAATAACCCAGTTTGACACCACTTTAACTGCCATAGCTCAATGCTGTGGAATCCTGGGATTTGTAGTTTTCTGAGGCCCATGAGCTCTCTGACAGAGAAGGCTAAATATATCCAAAAAATGACAGATCCCATAATTCCGCAGCATTGAGCCATGGCATTTAAAATGGTGTCATACTGGCAGGGTGACCAGACGTCATAACCATAAAGGATGTCAAGGCAACGCAAAATGTAGGCCCATCAAGAAAAATGTAGGAAATAGCCAAAGAAAAGCTAAAAACCCTAGTAGATATAAATATAAAAAATATAAGTTAATGCTTCTTAGGAATGCTGAAAAGGGAGGACATTTTGGAATTCCTCCTGGACAGAAGGCTGGAATGTTGGGAAAGGAGGATGTCCTGGAAAAGGAGGACATCTGGTCACCCTGCAAACTCAGGGTGACCAGATATCCTAACTGCAAAGGAGTATAAGACATCACAAAATGGAGCTACGGATATTCAGGAAAAATAGAGGACATTACAAAATATAAGCTGTAACACTCATAGGAATGCAAATTCATGTTTCAAAGGCTGCATTCGTACTGCAGAAATAATCTAGTTCGGCACCATTTTAACTGTCCTGGCTCAATGTTATGGAATTCTGGGAACTGTAGTTTGTGACACATCTAGCATTCTATCAGAAAGTGGGTACCACAACAAACTACAGTTCCCAAGATTCCCTAGTATTCAATCATGGCAGTTAAAGGTCCAAAACACACTGCAGAAATGGTCCAGTTTGAGACTGCTTTAACTGCCCTGGCTCAGTACTAGCTAGGGAACCCTGGCAAGTGTTGTTTTGTGAGACATTTAGGCGTCTCTGTCAGAGAGCTTTGGTGCCACAATAAACAACAGTTCCCAAGATTCCCTAGCACTGAGCCAGGGCAGTTAATGCTTCTTTCTGCAGTGTGGATGGAGCCTAAACCATGCTCAAAATGGAGGGCATTTTGGAATGCCTCCTGGACAGAAGGTTGAAAGATAGGTGAGACATATCCTCGAAAAGGAGGATGTCCAGTCACCCTGTGCAGACTGGATTACTCATGTATAAGTCTAGAAATTTTAGTTTTAAAAAATGACTCAAAAATCCTGAATTGGCTTCACGGGGAAGTGTAAATACTGTACTTTAATTCTTATTTAAAAAGGAACCATCCCCTGGTGAAAGGCAAGAGTGTAATCTGTCCTGAAAGCACCGCCCGCCCCTCTGCCCTCTCATCCATTCAGCCTTTATTTAGTGTGAGCACAAAGAGTTATGTCTGCTAGCATTTTGTAAGTTGTTTGACATTGTTTAGCTTTGCTTCATCCTTTATAATGACCCTTTGCTATATGCCCCTAAGTTTTATCTACGGGTCATATCAATATCCCTCGTTTTGGCCCCCAAAACCTGCCCTCGACTTATACATGAGGCCGACTTATAGTTGAGTATATAGGGTATTTCTGCAGTGCAGATGCAGCCCCAAAGCAGCAAACCCATGGGATTTGAGAGCCAAGGCAAACATGAGAGGGTTGCCATCAGAGCCAAGTGTGTGTGCCTGGCTGGCAAAGGAGCGGCAATGAAGGCAGCAGCCTTTCCCCAATGTCTGAATGCGGCTATTAATAGCGCCACCAGTCAGAGCCTCCTTGCCTTCCTCCTCTTCCTCTTCCTCGCATGAAGAGAAGCCGTCAGGGAAGGAGGCTGAGAGAGAGAAAGAGATGCCGGCATTATTATTCTCCTCCTTCTCCTCCTCTTTGCCCTCACATTCCTGCAATGCCCATCAGGATGAGGGAAGGCAAAAAGAAAGAGAAAAAACTCTTGCTTCCTCTCTCTCTCTCTCTCTCTGGCTGCATGGATCCACACTGCAGAAATAACCCAATTTGATAAAGCTTTGACTGCCCTGGCTCAATGCTGTGGAATTCTAGAAAGTGTCATTTTGTGAGACATTTAGGGCCTGAACAGACTGCCAGAAATAATCCAGCTTGAGACCACTTTAACTGCTCTGGCTCAATGCCAGGGAATCATAGGAACTGTAGTTTTTTCTGAGACATTGAGCCTTCTCTGTCAGAGAGCACTGGTGTCGCAATAAATTACATTTCCCAGGATTCCATAGCGCTGAGTCAGAGCAGTTAAAGTGGTCTCAAACTGATTATTTCTGCAGTGTGGATGGAACCTCTCTCTTTATCTCTCATTCACACCCCATTCCTCATTTTATAATTTTCCTCCCTCTGTGGTCCAAAACACACTGCAGAAATAATCCAGTTTGAGACCACTTTAATTGCCCTGGCTCAATGCTAGGGGGTCATGGGAAATGTAGTTTTGTGAGATCTGGGGCCACAATAAACTACAGTTCCCAGGACTTCCTAGCACTGAGCAAAGGGCAGTTAAAGCGGTCTCAAACTGGATTATTTCTGCAGTGTGTTTTGTATCTATGATTCTTAACCCTCTTGTCTTGCCTGACGAAGAAGGCAGTGGAGTTTGGGAAGTTTTGCCTCATATATGTGTGTGTGTGTGTGTGTTTTCATTGGTCCCATAATAAAGGCTAAAAATCCCCTTAAAATCGATTTGGGATGTTGATTGTACTTGGCTCTATAGGGCCAACACTGACTACTACCCGCACTGGAGAAATAATCCTGTTTGACACCACTTTTAACTGCCTTGGCATTCTGGGAATTGTAGTTTGTTGTGGCACCAGAGCTCTCTGATGGAACTGCAAGTCCCAGAATTCCATAGCATGGAGCTGTGGCGGTTAAAGCAGTGCAGTGCAGATACAGGCCCCCCCATATGTTTTTCCTGTCAGTGCCTATGGCTGTAGCAGCGGCTGCCTTTCTGTCTCTCTCTTAGGGCCTTTACAGACTGCCAGAAATAATGCAGATTGAGGTCACTTTAACTGTCCCAGCTCAGTGGTAAGGAATCATGGGAACTGTAGTTTATTGTGGCACCAGAGCTCTCTGACAGAGAAGGCTCAATGTCCCAGGAAAAAATACAGTTCCCATGATTCCCTAGCACTGAGCCAGGACAGTTAAAGTGGACTCAAGCAGCATTATTTCTGGTAGTCTGTAAAGGCTCTTACTTCCACAGCTCCTCCTCTGGGCCCTCTGGTGGAAACGGGGGGAGCCGTGGTCCTCCTTTCCCAGGACGTGTCCTACATTTCAACCTCCTACACAGGAGGAATTCCAAAGTGTCCTTCATTTTTAGCATTCACCGAGAAGCATACATTTACATTTATAGGAGTGTATTTAGCTTTTAATTGGGTGATGTCCTCCATTTTTCTTCAGCGTCCTCCATTTTGTGGTCGTGGCCGTTACAGTGGTCTCAAACTGGATTATTTTCAAGGGTGGCCAGAGGTCCTCCTTTTCCAGGACGTGTCCTCCATTCCAGCCTTCTGTCCAGGAGGAATGTCAAATTGTCCTCCATTTTGAGCATGGTTCAATTTTTTCCCCTTTCAGTGTGGTCCTCCGTTTCTTTTCCCCTCACAGCGTCCTCCATTTCTATTTCTATGAGTGTTTCTCGGTTGTAATTTGGTCACGTCCTCCATTTCTCTTGAATGTCCTCCATTTCAAACAGGACTGAGAAATATGAAATTTACATTTCTACCAGTGTTTTTCCGCTTTTAAATTTGTCTGTGGGGTAAGGGATCCCCGTTCAGCCTCGACGGGATCCCGAGATCACGCCCTCCATTTTTCCTCAAGATTCAGAAGCATGAATATATATAATGTTTGATTGTTTTTGACGTTTAAATTTGGTCACGTCCTCCATTTTTCTGGAATGCCCTCCATTCTGAGCACGACTAAGAAACATGAAATTACTGTACATCTCTATTGATTAGTCTTGTTAGCTTTTGCGTCCTCCATTTTTTTTTCTTGAACGCCCTCCATTTCAAACAGGACTGAGAAAGAGGACATTTACATTTCTAATACGAGTGGTTTTAGCCTTTTAAATTTGGTCACGCCCTCCATTTTTCCTCGACGCCCTCCATTTCCAGCATGCCTAAGAAGCCTGAATTTACATTTCTATATTACTGTTTGGGGCTTTTTAAATTTGGTCACGTCCTCTCCATTTGGGGGCAAGACCCAGGAGCCTGGATTCACATTCCTATGAGTGTTTTATTTTTATTTTTCGCTCTTAAACCTGGCCACGTCCTTCATTGCCCCCTCAACGTTCTCCATTTCGACCCTCACTCGGAGAAACCTGACTTTACATCCCTACAAGGCGGGCTTTTGGGGTGTCTTTTTCCGCCTTTCAGTGTGGTCCTGCCGTTTCTTTTCCCCTCAGAGCGTCCTCCATTTTGCGTCGAACCTGGTCCTCCTCCTTTCCTGTCAGGCGGACCTCTGGAAACCCAATCTCTCTGTTTAGTAATAAATAAAAATCAATGCTTTTCCCTCACCCTCCCACTTCTGCCATTGGTATTCCCGGCTCGCAGTGCTAGAGGTGTGTGTGTGTTGTATGTGAGAGTGTGTAGTGTGTAAAAAGAGAGAGAGAGAGAGAGAGAGTGAGGCGGGATCTCTGTAGCTAGCGCTGGCTGAGGCGGCGGGTGGACCTCCCTCTTCTTGCTTTCCCTCCGGCGGCTCCGCTCCTTTCAGCCCCACTGGGGCCTTCCTTCCCGCCGGGGCTGAACGGGGATCCCTCACCCCACAGACACCCCACAGACACCGGGTTGTGGGTCCGGGAAAGAAGGCTAAATGTGGGGGGGCTTTCCCTCCTGCCCCCTTCCCTCCCTCCAGCCATGTGGTGCTTGCATTGCAACTCAGAGAGGACCCAGTCCCTGCTGGAGCTGGAGCTTGACAGCTGGTAAGCCATTCCTTAGGAGGAGGAGGAGAAGCCTGCCCTGGAAAGGGGGCCCTGGAAAGCCATGGAGTCGGTCTGGAAGTGTGTTTGTGGGGTGTGTGGAAGGAGGCTTTTTTTCCTTCACCAACACCAACCCCTTTTTTTCTTCTCTCTCTCTCTCTCATGTTTTATCACTCTCACATCTCAGCACCACTTGCTTTGTTCCCTTCAGGACACTGTGGTTTTGTGTGTGTGTGTAAGTCCCAAAGGGAAGGAAAACCCAGTGTGTGTATGTGTGCAAAGGGGTCTTGTAGTAGCACCTTTGAGACTAACTGGGGGAAAGGGGTGTGTATATGTGTAAATGGATTTTGTAGGATCATTGAGACTAACTGGAAGAGAGAAGATGGTGGAAAGGAGTGTGTGGTTGTGTGGAAGCCCCAAAGGAAAGGAAAAGCCAGTGTGCAAAGGGCTCTTGTAATAGCACCTTTGAGACTAACTGGGGGAAAGGGGTGTGTATATGTGTAAATGGATCTTGTAGGACCATTGAGACTAACTGGAAGAGAGAAGATGGTAGAAAGGAGTGTGTGTGTAGGGAGGAGAAAGGACCCTCACTATATACTGTACTCATCCCCTGGCACAAAGGGTTTTACAGTGCTCACTCTGGATGATAGATTTATTTTTTACTGGAAAAGAGAAATCTTTTTCTGCAGGAATGTATACTAGCCCAGAGACCAGTGTGAAGAAGTGACAGCTTTCTGTCACACAAACCCCCCAATTGAATGTAATTGTTTTTTAAAAAAATCCACAGTGATGTTGCAACAGGGTACTCTCTTCTTGCCTTTCCCCTCCAGTACCATTGTGTGCAAGCAAGGGTTCACTTTGCCTGTTTTGAGATGGAATGAGTCATGTTGCAAAGTTTTCAGTGTTTAGCAAATGTGTCTTGATGACAACCAACTGTAGCTTTGTTTCCAGTGTGTCTTTTTATATGCTTGTGTATGCCTTAGCTCGCTTACTTGCTCTCCAGAAACAAAGCAATACTGCAGTGCCATCTGTCCTTCACAGAATTCAAATTAACAGCTTAGTCATTTGGACATAGAATCAAAAGTTGCTTAAATCTTTAGTGGTGCTGCTACTTAACAATATGAATCTGGAACGAGTCTGTCTCTTTCTAAAATGTGTCATTTGTTCCAGGTATTTGCAGTTTCCCACAGCTGCCTCCATTTTTCTCTCTGTCCTCCTATTGCATTTTCATTATTTCCCTTTTTAAAAAACACCACTGGGCACCTTGAAGGTAAATACAAATCCTTCTCTCTTTCGCCTTCCTTTAAAACATGCAATTCTAAGTAGACATATATGAAAATAAAAATCCCCTGAACATCAGGAGTTGAGTAAACACAGGATTTATTTTGTACTGCTCTAGTGAGTGGCTGCCACTAGGAAAATCCACTACACATGGCATTAAGCATGCATCTGGAAAGGGTGCTTGGCAGTGCTATCTCTGTTTTGAAGGAAAAGCAGGGAGAAGACGGGAAATAAGGGCTGAAAGGGCAGAATCACTACTACTGCTGTGCTGCCCACTGGCTGAATTCATGTGAATAAGGATGAGAGGATTTCTCCACCCTCTCTTACTCTGCACCATTCAGAGTAAAATTGCAGGTGAGAAAGCACAGGGAGCTGCTCACTCTGTCTTTGGGCAGTACTACACAGGTCCACTCACTCTTACCCAGTATATAGAGAGGCTGAGCAACCCATGCATTTCTTTCCCCTTGGGAAAGATGAACTTCTGAGGAGTGTGCATCCAGAGGAAGGGAGGGAGAAGAAAGAGGCAGTAGTGTTGGTGTCTGCCAGTTCATTCACTGAGTGATGCAAAAAAGGAGCCCTTTCACACTATACAGTTATAGCACTGATTCACTTTAACTGGCTTGATAATGAGAGCCAGCATGGTGTAGTGGTTTGAACATTAAACTATGGCTTTGGAGAACAAATCATGGCTCAACCATGTACGCCCACTGGGTGGCCTTGGGTAGTTCAGAAGATGGCAATGGCAAACCCCCTCTGACAAAACTTGCCAAGAAAATCCCACAATAGGTTCGCTATAGGGTTGCCATAAGTCAGAAATGAATTGAAGGCACACATTAATGACAATCAGCCCTGATAACACTGGGATTTGCAGTTTAAGGGGAGACTTAGAATTATCAGCCACTGGGATCTTATGTTTCACCAAACTACAAAGCCCAGGAGTCCTTAGGATGTTGCCATGCCAGTTAAAATGGAATCATAATGTTGTAATGGTGTGGAGTGAAAGGGCACCAGGAGAAGGAAAGCAAAAGGTAGATACTCTTTGATGGAATAGCCACCATATTTGTCTCAGCTATTTCCAGCAAGTATTTAGAGGAGTAGGCATAGCACAGTGCAACTGACTGACTCAAAATGAGGACCCTCTGTGCAACTTCACCCAAAGAAAGGGAAAGTCCTAGCTAGCTAAGTGGTATTATAGGCTAAATCCCCCTTGTCATGGTAATCAGAGGGGGGACCTACCGGGGAGTCCCTCACTTCTGTTCTTTTCCAGCCTCATTTGAGGGATGGGAAGGGAGGGGTTGTTGTTGTGTGCCTTGACTTATGCCAACCCTAAGTCAAACTATCCTGGAGTTTTCTTGGCAAAATTTGTTCAGAGGAGGTTTACCTTTGCCTTCCCCTGAAGCTGAGAGCATGTTTCATGGCCGAGCAGGGAATCGAACCCTGGTCTCCAGAGTTGTAGTCCAGCACTAAAAACCAATATGCCACTCTGGCTTTCTATGTCTCTTTACTCTGTACCATTTGATTGACTCTCCTTTTCAGTGGCTTTTTCTTCAACGTAAAAGTGGCACTGTTAGGAACACCTTTGCAGATAAGTATTTCACCAAATGTCAACAGTGATGGCAGTTTGATACTCACAGTTAAAAATTCTAAGGGCCAATAAGTTATCTTTAAGGTTCAAATAAGCGCAAGGTTTTTAAATCCCCCACTCCCTATGTAGAGCCATTAATATCTTACAAAAGTGCAGTCTTTGGGAGAAATTCTATTAAGCATGATAGGTATGAAATGGAAGAATAAACACCCCTCCCCACACACATAATTACAGTAGCCCCTCCGAATTCGGAGGGGATCTGTTCTGGGGGAAAAAAAAAACGAAAATAATGACTCGCAGATATTCGTATTCCATAGGAAATAATGGTCCATGTGCCCGTGGTGCACGCATGGCCATTTTGTTTATAGTGCTTGTCCTCCTGCAAAGAGCGAGATCACGGATTCCAACTCCACAAACAGGGAGAGACAAGTGTACTGTCACTTTAAGCAGTGGCAGCACTATAATAATTAGCAGCCTTTTTCATTCAGAATGGACTAATGAGAATAATTCAATGTCATGGTATAGTTTTCCCAGAGGTATTCTTAGAGTTAGTGATACTTATTTTCAAACAGATATAGATTCATTTCCTTCCCCCCCCCCCACACACACACCTTTTGTGGTTGTACTATAGTAGTGTGGTTGCAGTGTAATAATTGTGACTGTGTCTTGGCACACATTCTGTGTGTGTGAGAGGGATGTGTGTCAGTGGGTCTCAGTAGTATTAGGAGGAGAAACAACACAATGCCTGGGAAGAAGGACAGTGAGATCTTTGTACTGACCTGTGGTGAGATGATTTGGTCTATTCCTCTAAGGTTTATGCTTTTTAGAGGAACTTTGGAGAGGAACAGAGCCCTAAACAGTGACAGATCACTGAAAGGACTGTGCATTCCACCACCACTTCTTTATGAGAATATGGACGTTATCACACGTGGGCCAGAAAGCGAAAATAAAGTGGAAATGAGGCATTCCGAAAATAAACGGGAAATAAACCTTAATTCTGCAAACGTCATTACCTTAATTGTGAATTTACAGTAAGCGCATTTAACATCCACACACAAGCGAAAAAAGCCCGTAAATGTACTAGAAATGAGCTTCTTACACATGCGCAGATAGAGGAATGCTCGCTGGAACCATGGCAACAGCAGGGAAATGCTCCCAAATGCGCATTTGGTTATCACATTACGGTAAATGCGAAATTACCATAATTGCGCATTTGCATTTCCTCCAAACAACCGAATTTCAAAAGATCGCGGTTAACACCAGTTTCTGTCCACTTTCTGTCCAGTTTCTGTGCGACGTCGTGTGAAAACACGGGGCACTGATCCAGTTTCTGTTTGGGTTTTGTGTGGATTAACCAGCAGATTTGCCCCCGTGTGATAACGTCCTATGAAGCTTACACACACACACACATTTAAGTCACGTCATCACCATACCCACAAGTTTTGCATTTCTATTAATATTCACACACAGCCCTGCTCATTCATGGGCATAAATGTCTGTCCATAGGTACTTCATGCATCTGATCAAGAATACTGCATATGGAAGTTTAGGCTTCTTTCTCTCAGTCTTCAAGACTCTGCAATACCCCTTGGCATACTGAGCCAGACTAACACAGGTGTGTCTTTGAATTTCACACACTTAAGTTTTGTATTCTGAATCTCATACACGTCGGAGAGATATTTTCCACCACATGATTAGGGGACATGCTGTCCTGTAAGCTTAGGATAGGCAGACGTGAAGAATCCAAGAATCACACCTAATCCATTTTCCAGACAGCCAGACATCAGGGCCCAGCAACCCACACATTTTTCCAAAAATGGGTTTTCATATGGTCACTTTCAGTTTTGAAAAAAGGGCTATTTTGGGCCCATGAAGATGAAGGAGAAAAGAATAGCCTTAAAATCACATGCTCTGTGAGGCATTATTCTCCATTTGATACAAACCTAAATTTGGACCAAATGGAAACTCTTTCTTGCATAGAAATGTTTTGTTCTGCAATTCAGACTTCATATATTTTAAATAACATTTATATACAGTGCAACCTCAACATCTGCTGGGTTTGGTTCTAGCCCCCCCCCTCCCCCGATACCAAAATCCAAGGATGCCCAAATCCCATTATAAACAGTGATGTAGTAAAATGGCGTCGTTTGCTTTTGGGATTTTTTTTAAAAATATTTTCGAGAAGTGATTGGTTGAATCTGTGGATGCATAACCCATGGATATGGGTACTGCTTTTAAAAAAAGATTTATCTGAGGGTGACTTTCATTAAAATGCAGTTGGTGAATAAATAAGACATCATTAGAAACTAGTAGTAAATAAAACCAAAATAAAACAAATTCAGAGAGAATGTGATATTTCCAAGCCTGTGAAGTAGGACAAGCTGAGGTATATTTTTATTGTATATTCCAGAAGTAGGGCTATTGCTACATATATGATTCCATGCCAGAACACATCAGAACTTACAATATGCACTGATTTTAAAAAATCTCCCAAAACTTTCTTCTCCTTAAGCCTATTTAGATATTATTAAACATAATGAAACTAACATATGAGCAAAACAGGATAATCCCGGGGTTATTCAGACATCTTTTTTTGTTTTAGCAGAACAATGTGAATAGCCTCATGCATGCATTCTGGATTTGTTATTCACACTATGGAACCACATTTGTGCACATCTCTGGTAGTTCAGTTGCTCACACATGCAAGCACTCAAATAAACATGGAGTCAACAGTACGAATGTATTCAAAATGCATTCAAGGCATGCAGAGTTTAATGCTGAATTGTCTATTCACATCTGTTATTCATACTGCCGACAATGCAAATCTTAAAAAAAAAAAAAACTCAGGGAGAAAATCCAGTATTGATTATCCTGGATTAAGAGGGGTTTTTGGCAAACACCCCCCCCCAAAAAAAAACCCCCAAACAAACTTAATTGGGTTTATTCGGAATGCATGTGAACAACAGAGATTCATCCCGGATTCATCCTGGATTATTTTTACCATCTGAATAGGGCCCCAGTTAGTCTCTCAAGTCCTCACACATACAGTATATCTGGAGGAGGGGCTCATTGATACCTGCAACATCCAGGCAGAGCTACTTGGTAAGGTCCCATTCTTGTCTGCCTGTTGATTTCACTATTAACAATTCCTGAATTATTATAAAGTGCACCAGCTTGTTTAGTTTGCTAGGTGAGGACATTTTATGCTACACAAAATAGTCAGATTTCTAACTGAAAACATTTGCAATGCAATGTTGTTTATTGCAGTCACAAATCAACAAATATTAAAGCAGTAAGCAGGGAACTTTACAAAATTATTTATTAATTAGATTTTAACCACCTTTTCTTCCCTAGAATATGTAGCTAACAGTGAATAAAATGTACAAGTGGATACCTAAAACAGATTAATTAAAATGTCAAACAAGTCTTAGGACAATTTTTAAAGTAATTAAAAATGAGTACGGTAATTTCCTTTTGAAAAATTAAAGGAGAAATGGAATTCCCTAACTAAAGCTGATTTGCCAGGAACTTGCATATTAAAAATAACTCATCAAAGCAGCTTGTAGGTATGCTTGGGGGACACCTGGGCCTTTGTAAAATTTAAGAGTCTTGTCTTTTATTCAGCAACTAAAGATGAAGCAAGGTTTCCCGATCACAGATATTTATATGAAGTTGAGGAACTCTGAGAAAGGAACTGGAAATTCAGTTGAAAAAAAATCAATAGCTTGCAAGCGACCTTGATCATGCGTCCTTCAAGTGATCTCTGTGTGACATATTTAACATAACGTTGCGTTTTATTTGATGGAAGGAGGGTGTTCTAAGCATCACACATGGAATAATGTAAAGTGTGGTACAGTCGGTCCTTGCTATCTGTGGGGGATCAATTTTGAAACTCTACCCCCACAGATAGCAAAAAATGCAGATGCTCAAACCCATTGTTTTCAGTGGGCGCACGCACACATTTAAAAAGCCGGGGTTTGCCATCCGCAGAAGCTGAAATTCACTCATGGCAAGTCTGTGGTTGGCACAGGCACACTGTACCTACAGATGTCAAGGTGTTTTGTATGTTCAGAAATATGTTTTAGGAGGGATAGGAGAAGGCTGGGGTTGTTACAAGGCGAGAAACTGCTAAGAGTTTCTGGTACCAAAAGATTAAGTAGTATAGGTTCTACTCAAATCTCTAACTGAGCACTTTGTAGAAATTCTGCGTTGGTGCTACTGCTGCTTTGGAATCTGTTTCAGTTCAGCTTGTTCACCCAGAGAAGAGTTTCGTTGCCTGCATGCCCCACCTCCATAGCGGCCAGAAGCGGCTTTATTTGGCCCATCTGCTTCAGGCCAAATTGGACATGGTTGCCACTATTGTAATGTTAATGAGATGTGATTCCAAGCTCTGACCTTTGTAGGCTAGTAGCTGTACTGTACTTTCAATTAAATGTAATTTCTGAACAGTCTTCAAAGGTAGGCTGACCTACAAGACCAGGGATAGGCAACCTTTCCCCTTTAAGGGCCGAGGGACTTCAGCTCCCAGAATCCCAGGAGCTATTGGCCAACATGGGTCTATTGGCCAACATGGCTGAAGTTACCTACCCCTGTACAAGACATTGTAGTATACTGGGAAGTTACTAGCACATAGATTACTGTGGCAGCACTCTTTTCTGTCCTGAAGGAGCCACAGCTGGTTTACCACCCTCAAACTCTAGAAAGCATTCCATGCCAGAGAAGGCATTTGGGCTTCTAATGACCAAGATGCCTCATGGAGTACCTCAAAGTTGTGAACCAAATTTTTCAGAATAGGGCTACTCCCTCTGGAATAGGTTAAACATTGCTTTCTAAACAGGGGAGCCATCCACCAAAGCTGTTAAGAACCGGAGGGGATGAAGCAGAACCTTTGCAAAGTGATAAGTAATCTGTCAGCACTGCCATCCAGAATTAGCTGTCCAGATTAACATACCATGCAATTAATTTAGAATTAATAAAATGGATTTGTTACAACTGTTCCATTAATTAAATAGTTTGAATAAGCATAAAAAAGTATCTGAATTTCCTATAAACATTTTAAATAATGTTTCAGGGGATATACTTGAGTCTTAAGGATGCTGTTTCTGTCCAACATTTCAATCCAAGACTCTCAAGTTTCCAATTTTAATGATTAATTTATGGGGGGGGGGGACTATACATTTAACAGCTTCCAGGACATTTTAAGACATGTGATAGACAATTGTATTCATCAAGTTTGCTAAAGATAGTCTGAAAATAGATTAAAATATAAGGAAATTAATTGACCCTACAGTGAATGCAAGAGTGCTGCGCTTCCTGTAGAAGTTATTAA